>JAJMSQ010000001.1:0-1200000 GCA_030578595.1 Saccharomycopsis guyanensis
CTGGGGGCTACGCTGGGCTACGGGCGGGTCGGGGTACTGGCTAGGCGGGTGTTACGGGCGGCTCACGTGGGCTGCTGGTCTTTGCATTGCCATGCACCGCCGTGCACCCACCGCATTGGCGCCTCCCTTGCCCACTTTCCTGCTTCTCCCACTTTGACGACCGATATCTCGGTCAGTAATTGTGCTGTTGGGAAACTATTAAAATATATCGACTCTCCGTCATTAATACAGTCTGTGTGCGCAATATCAGCTCCCAACTCTTTATGTTTATTTCCAAAATATTTCCAACAAACGCATCCCTCGTTTTAAGATCCCGATCCCGTACAAGTCGTCTGGCAGAATCGCTCGTTTTAAAATCTTTGAATTACGTGCTGTAAATTGTCATACTTATAGAACAATTGAAAATAAATCGATTCCAAGTGATTACAACTCTCTATCTACAATACTCGTAGAGAAAAACCGCCTGTAAGGATGTTGTCTATTGCTCTATATGCTCTATGCTGCATGCTATTTGATGTTCATCGTAACTTTAACTTCTTGGTCTTCGCCTTGCTTTTCGCCTTGGTCCCCGTGGCCTCGGCCTTCGTGCTTGTCGCGCGTGCACTGGTATGGCTCGTGCTCGAGCTCGCTTTGGTACTGCTCGACGCACTCGCACTCGCCGTGCTCTCCTCAAACGGATTCTGCTTCCCGCTGACAAGATACTTTCCACTATACTTCGCAGCCACGCTCGGGTTCGGCCGCGGTCTCGCAGACTCCTGCAGCAATATAGCAGCGAGCTCCTTGTCGGTAACACTGTCAACCAACTCGGAGTTTCTCAAAGTACGGGCCGTGGCCGAAGCAGCCGTCTTACTAGCCTTCGCAGCCGTCTTACTAGCCTTCGACGCCTCCCGCTTGTTCTTGGTCGACTTCGTAGCAGACGCCTTCGCCTTCTTCTCGTGTTCGATGTACGCAGCAATGTCCTCTGCGTCCCCCTTGGTCTTCGGTAGCGGTGCGAGCCCCACCGTCTGATCGTCCCAGTTGACATACGTGTACACGTACTTGAGGAATGAGAATCCCAAGGTCATCCTAGGCGCTGTGTTCTCCGACTCTTCCTCGGCCGAAAATTGTCGGAACTTCAAGAAGCAGTAGTCTGGCTTTTTCCCGACAAAGAATGCCACGGGCACCGAGATGGTAGTGGCCTCGAACACAAAGTCAAAGGTCCCTAGGTCGTAAGGATCCTCATCACAATCGACTCGAATAATCCCGTCCACTACCTTATTCTTTCCAGCAAAGAACTTGAACAACGTTGGCTCGACGTAGTTCATCGCTGCGCCACTATCAAGTAGCACATGTGCACCCTCAACAAACTCCGTATCCTTATCATGGATTTCACGAAGATACACTTCAGGGAACTCTGTTGAAAGCGAGCGCGCCATTTTGAGAGTCCCAGCAACAGACTTGTCATAACCGCCAAAAGTAAGGCTGGGCCGCCGTTTTCCACTAGGTAGAAGAGTGAACGAGTACGATCTGCTGTCAATTATCCCGTTCAGCTTCAACTCATCAAGCACAGTACTGTGGTCAAATGTGTTGCCAGGATGGTACCCCTCAAGACGACTTGTAGTCGTCGTCGGGGACGCTAGCCCGAAGATTCCCGAATACACGTCCTCAGTGTCAGTAGCATATCCAAATACAAGCTCCTCTAGCTTGTGGGTCCCCACCGTCACAGTATCATTAGCATAAGTGCCTTTAGCATGGCCCTTGGCGTACTCCATACTGAAAGCTTGTGAAAAGCACTTGTCGTTAAAAGATGTAGACTTTTCTGCGTCAAACTCAATGACGCTTTTAGGGAATATATCATCCTTTATGCCATTGGGGCCGGGGACCCACAAATCACTAGATCCGGTGTCCATCAACACATACACCTGCTGGTTCTCAGATCCAAACAGAAATTGCACATAGGGAGACCAATCGGTACGTGTGATTGGAAGCGAGAACATTTTGCTTGAGGTCAGTGTCGTTAGGGGGAGAGCGTCGGCGCTGGCATAGGCATCTGGCATAGGCATCGCATGGCCACCGAGGGCCGCCGCTAGCACTAAGAGAAGATTCATATTGGCATACTCTCATATTCTCTCGGCCACTGTTATATACTACCCCCTCATAATAACGTGTTGCAGGTGAACACGATCCCACAGAATGGATCGCACGGTTCATGCATATCAAACGCAGAGAAAAATTATGTGTCTTGGCTGTGTACAGCCAGTTGGCGGTTCGATGGTGTTGGTCTATTCGCAGGTCCGATACTTTATAGCAAACGGCTAATGAGCTTGTTTCGTTGAAAGCGGAACAGGCTCTCTGGGCCATCATTCTAAGTCAGTAATCGATCTCGAGAGGTATTGCAATCCAGGGCGTTTGGCCCTTGCGCTACGCTGCAGCCTGCATATTCTCTCGCTTCTTATCTAAGACTTGGGCTTGGTATCTAACAGTAGGCGATCCCTCGCATTTTATTCGTCTAAGGGCCTTGACACGCTCCGATTGAGTGCTTCAGCTATCGAGGTCGGATTAAGTCATTTATTCCGAACAGTTGTGCCAATGACCGTTTAAGCCGAGGCTGTTGCCTCCGCTGAGAGTGCAGAAGCCTCCCGCGGACTACCTACTCTGTTAATAACCGGTCAGATCCAAGACACTCAAACCGCACATTCTGTATCCTACTACACAAATGGAGATGTCGCTGGTACGTGAAACATTGACCAAACAAATATTATGTCCTACCTCAGGGTACCATCGCTCTTGCAGTAGGCCACAGAAACACTCGCCCAGGGCTCGCAACCAGGAATTTTCGTCCTACCCCAGATCAGGAGTTGCATGAGAATGAGATTCGAACTGCTCAGACAGTTGCCGGAAAATCTTAATTGCAAACAACGATGAGCTGTTGAAATTTCCCACAAGCAGGCTTTGCGGTCTGCTCGACGTGAGATCCTGCAGTGTAATTCTGTCGAGTATTACAATTGTGACATGCCTGCACACTGTCAAACCCCATTCGGATGCAAATTCTGTCTTATCTGCACCTCCTTGGCCGGGCTTGAGGTTTCCAAAGACCAGTCACAGTTTGCTTCGGAAGTCCCCTGGCCAGTACCGACATCAAATATTATACCCTACTTTTTACCTTCTTGAACCCTTTGGGTTGACCCCTCGAATGCCACAGAACAGAATGTGGAGATGGTCTATATAAACACGGTAGATGGCCATTAGCCTGTATCAACAACCCACAGACATAGTATGAGATTCGAGTTTATCCAAGCCACTGTTTTTGCTATTCTCTTGAACCAGGCTGTTGCTGCTCCTTTAGCTATTCATGAGCCCACCAATTCTACTCATACTAAACACATTCTCACCGGGTTCCACGGAGTGAAACCCTTGAGAGCCAACGAAACTACAATCCATCACCCATTGACCGTCGGCAATCACACTTTTCACTTGTCTCCGGTTGAAGGCGGCGTGAGATTAAACCGTACCCATATTCTCTTGAACCATACGCACCTTTTGGATCTCACAAACGATATCCTCAACCTTACTGATATTGTCAAGCATAAGGTTTCGAAAACCGTCTAGCTGCAGCTCGAAATCGAAGAGCGCTAAGAAGAACAAGGTTCTCTTAGTATGATTGAGCCTTGGCTTAGAGGGCCCTTTTGCCCATTAGCGATATTTAGAAGCTTATGCCTTGTTTTTGGTATTTACGCATAGACCAACTTTCAGAACCTTCTGGAGTTTCCATAGATTCATTAAACGTTCCAATAATTTACATGTATCAGTCTTCCCACGGGAATCATACTCGTAATCTAAATCGCGTTAGAGAATCCATGAACTTGTCATGATTCAGGTCACAGAGCGAGATCATTCACCTCCAATAATGAACAAACCAAGTCATGCAAGTTCCCCCAATACCGCACTAAGCCTCTTGAGTCATTTCGTATTGAGAATTGCGATGCTTTCACACCTGGAGTAAAATCCTGATCAGATGGCTACTGCAGCTAATACATTCCTGACGCTATCAGAATTTGTTGGACTAGAGTTGAGATGGAAGTAGAGTGACTTGTCTCTAGTCCGATTGCATCTACCGTGGGGTCACTGAATAAAGGAGCATTACTACGATTAGACATTGTAAGATAGGGTTGTATAACGTAGGGTTATAGACTCGGTCAATCTAGTTTGAGCTTCACTATATGCATTATGTTCGCTCTGTTCTTCTTTGTACTTATGGTGATAACAGGAGGTTCTTTTATAGATCTCTAGAATACCTATTCAGAACACCTCATCAACGTCGTTACTTGGCAGTCTGGAATGCCTTTTTGTTCTCTTTATCAATTAGTTACCGTGGGTTGACGTTGACTCTTCGGCGTCCTGGCGGTGTACCGATTGTAATGTTCAGTGGACCGTCGCCTGGTGGACCGACAGAATTTCTCCACGTATAGTCTGCCGCAGGAAAGATTAAGTCTTTAAGCTTTCGCCTCACAGACAAGCTTATTTCTCCATGCTGCTAGGCAGCTTTTGTCCAGTGTTTATAGAAACTTTATTAAAAGAAGAGCCGGTTACGTACCAAACTATGGCACCTCCTTGACAGACATATTTACGCTAGCAATTTTTAGCAGTCCTGCTTGGGTTATAATTGTTGGCAGAGAGTTAAAGCGGGGGAGATTGTTTAGTTAAGAGATCTATTATGGTGACACATTCTCATTCATTCAGCGTTGGACCTCATGTCCTAAGGAACTTTGGCCAATACTTCGAAACGATTTCCAGGTAGAAGCAGAGAAGCAAAAAGCAGATATTGGCTCAGAAGATCAACTGAGAAACCATAGCTGAAGTATTTAACTGGAGGTGCAGTGCTCAGATACCCATTCTCAGTACCTAAGAATCCTCAAACACTAAACCGCTTATCTGCATATGCACCGCTGAACGATGCCACCTGCATGCAAGAATGTTTCGTGCTTCCTACAGACAATAAATAGACCTTTAGAAGGGCCGTTAAGATAGCTACACGTGTCTAGTGATCCTCTCGGTGAGTTTGTCGCTCCTAATTACGTTAAAAGCGGCTCTCAGATTTGCTAAGACATCGTTGCGAGCACGATCAGTTGTACTTTCGTCGACCTCTGGTCCTTCAGGCTTGATTGTATTTTCTACAGATTGTACTCTATACTTTTCTATGAACGCTTACTTCTTGCAGAACTCAGACATTTCTATATTTTAGCCTTAGAGCTCTTACTTGTTTTGGTGCTTTTTCTCATCCTGTCTGTCTTGGTCTCTGTTTCGCCAGCTTTTGATGATTCCGTTGCCTGAGCAGATGTAGAGCTTGTCGTGCTACTTGGAACAGTCGATGTGCTCAAGGACTCAGGATTAAAGGGATTCTTCTTCCCACTAAGCAGATACTCCCCAGCGTACTTAGCGGCAACTGAGACAGTCGGGGATGGTTTAGCAGACTCTTGCAACATGATCTCGACCAATTCTGCATCAGAGACGCTGCCAACAAGATTGGAATCTTTCAAAGTACTTGTAGTGGCGGGGCTTGATGATTGTTTTTTGTTGGACTTTGAGGCTGGTTCTCTTTTCTTTTTGGAGCTTGCTGAGGGATTTTTGGTGGATGATTGTCCCGCTTTTTTTTGTTTCACGTAGGCAGAGACCTTTGCCGCGTTCTCCTTAGTAGCTGGGAGGGCTGCAAGCCCAAGAGTTTTATCATCCCAGTTTATGTACGTATACACGTACATGGAGAACAAATGGCCCAAGGTAATTGTAGGAATATTCAGCCCTGAGTTTTCTCTTTCTCGAAAGTTTAAGAAGCAGAAGGTTGAAGTCTTAGTAATGAAATTTGCCCTAGGAATTGTGATGGTAGTGCTCTGAAATTTGAACACAAAGTTCCCTAGTTCATATGGGTTCATATTGCAATCGACTACGATGAACCCATTCTGAACTTTATTGCCCTTGGCAAAAAAATTGAACAACTTTGTTTCGATATAGTTCATCGACGAACCCGTATCGAGAAACACTGCAGCATATTCTAGAAGCAACTCATCGCCGCTATACATGCCCGCAAGTAATATTGTAGGAGAATTTGAAATAAGATCGTTCATCTCGAGGGTTCCTGCAACAGAAGTATCGTATCCTCCAAATGTGAGACTGGCTGCCCGCGTTCCGCTTTTTACAAGATTGAAGGAGAACGACTTGCTTTTAATCAAGCCACTGAGCTTCAGTTCATCAAGTGCAGTGTTGTAAGAAAATGTCTTGCCAGGGTTGTATTGTTCTTCATGGCTTGAAGTATACTCGGAGAGACCCAAGCCGAAAATACCCGTAGTGTCTCCATCATCGACTTCGGTAACAAGACCAAATGTCAACTCCTTGAACTTGTGACTCCCCACTGTAACAGTGTCTTTAACATAGCTGCCCTTGGCATAACCTTTCTCATACTTGATCTCAAAAACTTGTGAATAACTCTGGGTGTCCAAAGATGTCGACTTACTTTTGTCAAACTCGGTGAGGCTCTTATCAACCAAGAACTTCTTCATGGTTCCATTGACAGGCACCCATAGATCACTGGATCCCGTATCCATCATCAAATAAAGAGACTGGCTTTCAGATCCAAACTGGAACTCTACATAGGAATTCCAGCGACTAATTTTTATCGGTACTGAATAAGTTGTGCCTGATCCAGAAGCTGAAGACCCTGGGTTGGCCACAACGTTGGCAACCGGGCTTGCCATCGGCATCCCATGACCACATTGAGTGTTAAACGCAGCCGCTAAGACTAAGATCAAAAAATTCATACTTTGCTAAACAGATCCTTTATTGTGTTTACTACATGGTGGATGGGCCACTGGTAAATATTCATTCTTGTACTCTCATAATACTGTGTCGCAGATTGTGTGTGGCATGCATTTCCTGCAGGGTACCGCAGGCCAGACAGCTCGATTCTCTAGATTCTTGTGCCTCAGATCTGGTAACGATAAAACGAAACCGTTTTAAACGACCCATGGTGGATATAAGGGTGATCATGTGCATGAAATGTATTCTTGCGATTTGTGATTTCGGCTTCTCACGATGGACAAGCAAATAGCTCAAAGACCTTGTCTAAGTCTAACGACCGTCATGTAAAGAGCTCAAAGACCTTGTCTAGATCTAATTTACCAGCTTGCAAAGGATGAAGATACATATAACTATCACATCCCTTGTGTAATAGATAATAAATGATTAGAAATATGGTACAACTGTTAAAACACTTGCATACCATAATTGCCTGTGAAAGAGATTCAGACAATCTCAGAGTTAAGATAAATAAAGCCCTGATCCCCCGGTCGGGACAAGAAAATAGAGATCAGATCTAATACACTTTAGAACTTGTACTAATCATCAACTAATACAATGCCTCCTAAGTCACGTAAAGTTGCTTTTAACTCTTCAGGCAATGCTAATCCCCTTCGGGGACTACATCACCTCTACAAATAATTGGCCTCAGTCCATTTCAATTGCCACTTCTTTTTCAGACCTATTGATTTTAGTTTCTTGTTGGACCATCTGAAGATCAAGTAAATTTCTTCTTGTCATTCATATTTACCTTGAAGATTACCTAATCTTCTTTAAATTCCGGTTACGGTTCTCATCTTAGTATTCGTTTATTGATTGTTACCAAACCGGCCCCATATGCACCTTAGGGATGGGCCGAGGGTAATTTCATTCTCTTTTGTTGAGCTGCTTCTCCCATTTCAAAACAAGAGGTAACTGCTTTACAAGTAAGCAATTTGCCCTGGTTGTTTCATGTCCTGTTTTATAGGAGAGCAACTGCGCTTGAAAGAGGTGACGGTATAACAGGCGCGAGACAAGCCTGGCCTGAAAGTCTAGTTTTAGCTTTTCAAGACTTAGAATAATGTTGAGGTTCACTGAATATTAAAATTACCGTCCTGAAGGTTATGTGTATAGTACTGGTTAATCATTGAACAAAGAGATTTCATCCCCCACGATACCTCATTAGAACCGAAAAAACTAATGCACGACAGACTAACGCAACGCAATTAAAATCATGCTGGGCCAGCCCGTTCGAATCAACAAATTCTTTGTTGGGCTTCATCTAATATGTGAATTCGCTCCATTACCAAGATCGAGATTTTGATGGATTTTTGCTTTTTGGATGTAAACGGTCACCTTCTTACTCCACATCCCCTCTCGCTTAAATCCCGGTAAAATTTCCCCGCAGTGGTACTTTCTACAAAGAATAAAGTCGACCACCTCGAATATCAAATTCTTATTTCTGTTTTTATTTCTTTCTTATATCTTTTCAATATTGTGAGGATGGCTCTTCAGAGTGTCAGTCTCGACTTTTTCGCGGAGCACTGGTTTTTAACGTTTGTCGCCGCATTCTGTCTATACATATCTGCCGAGCATGCGCACCAGAAAGTTAAGGCGATCAGATTAGGTTGCGCTGCTGTCCCAAACTACGATGATGCATATCTTGGAATTTTACGGTTCTTTGAAAGCTTGGACTTACGGAAAAAAGGTGAAATGAATGATTATATGGACGATCGATTTAGGGAGTTTGATTTAGGAACAATTCAGTTCAGGATACTAGGAGTGAAGGTCTACAGCACCAAAGACCCGGAGAACATCAAGGCAATGCTAGCGACACAGTTCAATGACTTTCTGCTTGGAGATAGGTCAGCACAATTTGCTCCTCTACTTGGGGCAGGAATCTTTACGTTGGACGGGCCTGGTTGGAAACACAGCAGGGCGTTGCTCCGACCGCAGTTTGCAGTTGAACAGATCGCGCATGTCGGACTGATTGAGCCGCATCTCCAAAAAGTCATTCAACACATAAGGCTCAATGGAGCCAATGGTGGTAAGATCGACATCCAAAAACTATTCTTCCGCTTAAGTATGGATTATGCTACCGAGTTTCTATTTGGAGAATCAGTAGGATCACTTGATGAAGGACTCCCTGGTAGAGTGTGCACGGACTTTGAAGGAAAGGCAGGGTTTTCAGAAGCCTTCGACAGTAGCGAGATATACCTTACAAACAGATTCATGGGCCAAAAGCTCTATTTTCTTATCGATCTGTTTGAGTTTAGAAGAAATTGTGCACATGTTCATAAATTTGCGGATCACTATGTCGGCATGGCATTATCTGCAACTCCAGAAGAATTGAGAGAGAAGAGTGGCACTGGTTACACTTTCTTGTATGAACTTGTGAAGGAGACAAGAGATCCAATTGAAATACGAAATCAGTTATTGAATATTTTAGTTGCAGGCAGAGATACCACTGCTGGGCTTTTGTCTTTCACCTTTTTCGAATTAGCACGCAATAAAGAAATATTTGAAAGGCTCAAGTCAGCAGTGTACGAAGCTTTTGGAGGACCAGAATCTGAAAACGAAGTTGATATGTCCAGCATAACGTATCAGCTGTTGAAGAAATGTGCTTACCTAAAGGCGGTCCTAAAAGAGACTCTTCGTTTGTATCCTGGGGTTCCAGAGAATTTCAGAGTGGCGACAAAAGATACAACATTGCCGAGAGGAGGTGGTATCAAGGGTGACCAGAAAATATTCATCCCCAAGGGACAGGTCGTCACTTATCACATTTATAGTACCCATAGAGATGAGAAAATCTACGGTGAAGATTCCAAAGATTTCAGACCAGACCGATGGATCGGCGGAGAATTGAATGGCGTTGGATGGGGCTATCTACCTTTCAATGGTGGTCCTCGAATTTGCTTGGGGCAGCAGTTTGCATTGGTTGAAGCCAGTTACATTGTGGTAAGGCTTCTACAGACCTTCCCGCTGTTGGTCAGCCATGATGATGCATACCCTCCTAAGAAGAGCAGCAATTTGACGATCAAGCACCTTGACGGGGTTTTCGTGGGCCTAGAATGATAAGATTCTGCTGTTACCAAAGTCTCGCGCACTGTCCCGTCGTTCATTGCCGAAAGATATTATCACTGCGTCTCAAAGAAAAAAAGGGGGCAATATTACAAATCAATTCAGCAGATTGTTGAAGTAATATCGGTCACAATGCAAGTCGCCAGAGTACTAATTACGAACATTAACCGAGTACTGTCAAGTATCTTGAGATCTTCAAGACATCGAACACAATTCCAACCGTCTATATGAGAGAAATTGCCAATATAACATTAAATTAAACGTTACACACGTGCGTCACTTGAAACTGCAATGAGTTAGGTGCACTTCATGGTACCAGGTTATGGAATCGAGGCTGTCGCCCTTGCGTCTCCAACCGGCATCTCGGGTTACCCGACCGCTTTTGGTTGAGGACACAGAGAGTTTCCGTGTCTCAGTGGATAACGCAATGTGGTACCTTTAAGACACGGAATGCCAGATAGATCCACTACTCAACGAAATATGTAAATCAAAAAAGCTATCAGGATGCAGAGGATAATCTCATATACAAAACTCCTGTTGGCATAAGACCCACCACTTCGAGATATCGTGACTGTAGCAACGATTAAGTAATCGATTGTGTAACCATAACAGTGCCCAAACATCAACCGTCCTGAGCATCTGAGACAGACGCTGCCCAAGCACCGTCCGTCAACTTATCGAGCTACACCTGAGTTTCATGATGAATGAGCATTGCTGGAAAACTGGAAAATAATTATTTAATATCTGCTTCCGTTATTGAGTTCCTACTGTCAGTAGGTTGTACCAATGGTAGGCGAATAATATTTTGCAAGTTCATCAATTTGTGATGCAAGGACTTGCATCAAGTTGCGTTAACCGCAATGGAGGACAAAATACTCAGAGTGTTCCCAGCATAATGCTGCACCCAATATATGTGGTTTGTAGTTGTATAATTTTTTTGCAGGTTACCAAGAATGCCATAGAAGTCGGTCGTTGACAGAGTTCTGGGTCTCAACGGCAATCAATTAATATATAAATGGGAAATCAATCCATGCTAAGCACTAATCTATCATCCACAAAATCATAAACTGAAAATCGCAACTCTACAAAATGCAATTGAACTACGCTGCTATTATCTTGGCTTTGGCTGCCATGCCTACTGTGATCTCGGCACCAACCAATGCCTTAGATGCTAATGTTGAGCCGTCGAGCACAGTCACCCTTCTTGATTTGGCAGCTCCAACCATGGTGAAAAGAGCCGACACGGAAGACGACGAAAATGAAAGCATCACCATTAAAGAGTCCGGCGCTGCAAAATCAGTTAATGTGGTAACTACAAGTCATCCAGAACCTCACACTGTTGAGTATGGTAACGCTGATGACGATGAGGAAAGCACTTCTAAAACTCAAGCAGCGGGCGACCACACGAGCTCCGGCGGGCTCAAGAGAAAGAACGCTACTAGAAGAAAAAACACCTCAAACAGTCATGAGGCGACAACCTCCTTTGACGCGGAAACCAGTACTAAAACTCAAGCAGCGGGCGACCACACGACCTCCAACGGGCTCAAGAGAAAGAACGCTATTAAAAGAAAATCCACCACAGCCGCCACCACTGGGGTGAAAACTTCCTTCGACGAAATTTTGGGGGAGTCAAATGGTAATGAACCTACTAAGACTTCAGCTTCTAAGAAATCTAAAGAAACTGGCAAGAGCAAAACTAAGAAGTCTGGCTCCAAGACTTCAAAGACTAAGAAGGTTCTCTCCAAAGTTGGCAGTATCTTCAAGAAGAAAACCAAAGCCTAAACGGTTTCCTGTGTTGCTTTTAGTGTTATGTTTAGATTTTTTTCCGGTTTACCTCCTCAATACAGTGTCATAGAGTTATGTCATCGTAAACCTCGTTCCTTTTAATTTGAAGGTTTTGAATTAACCCGTAACCGGGACACAGCCTGGATTCCATCTCTATAAATAATAGAACAGAGAACTCCTTGCTTCTACAAGTTGTCTGGCGCAAACATATTAATGTTGGCTCGTAGATTCCTGACTTTACTGTCGTTGGATCATGTTCAGTGCCGTGATGCCACTACTTAACAATTTTGAGAAGCTATGTGCCCCTTTATATCCAGAAGTTACCAAGAAATTGTGCCTGGTTTCTCGATTTATTCATGTGCAGAGCATCTGACAGGTATGTGATCTAATTGTTATTAGGCTCCGTCCAGCTGAGCACTACATTTGGTCGTTCGTCAACAACATTAATTGCAGTCAATAGCCGATATGCAACGCTCTGCATGATCCACATGAACGCTGCAATGTTTTTTCCTCGAAACGTCCCCAGACACTCTTTCCTGTCAATATCAAAAACCCAGAGGGCCTTCAGAGAAACGCAGCTCATTTATCCTGAGGAAATGAGAGTTGGAGATATAAAGAGAACAGGCAATCCAAAAACGTTGACGTTCCAGAAGAAGTGGTTTCCACCGAAAAATCGAGAGATTCCACTCGCAGGATTTGCCATTTCTGTCTAACTTGTTGTCTTTCCTTAGTGCAAGTGAATCGCCAACAAGAATCAGAGGTTGAAGCCGGAACTTAAAAGTCGAACTTGAATGGATGCTATTAGACAAATGAAATCCCAGCACCAAGTCTCAACTGGTTTCAGCTTGGAGGCTGGCATAAATCCTTGATTCATAGGTTTCTCGGGGTCCCGTTGGTAGAGTCTAATACAAAACGGCAAACGAGCAACTAAGTTAATTGCACCGGATTGTCCAAGAAGAAGCTATGCATCAGGATCATACTTTTAAATTTTGAGGTGCCGCAGGTCAAAACCCGGTAGGTCAGACTACTGAATCAGGAAACCTAATGGCCAACAAGTCAAGGTTGCTCTTGGGTTGGCAAAGCTTGTTGAACTCAGAATCAAAGCCATGCGGTTCTTATATGGTTATGGCCAACATTTCAGTTGCGATATCTCTGATTGGACTAGGACTAAGTTCATGCACCATGGCAATGATGGTCGGTAATCGGATTTCTGGGCACAGATCCTCTGGAGCCAGTCACCTCCGTCATGTGCAAACTTTTCCTGAATTTCATGTGTAGCCGCAAGAGCTAGTCAGCAATTGAGGACCCTCCACCAATTAAATCGGCCTACCATAGCCTGGTTTCCGCAAATCCTTGCAAAAACTGAGTTCCCGCTTAAGCTTGGCGGGGGTGCACTATCGCGGTGAGTGCTGCAGCCCAGTTGATATCCACCGCCCATTATTTAGTCGCACCCCTACCGGCCATGCAGCGTCTGATTCGACAGCACAGTTATAGGTAAGCAGTTCGGAGAAATTTGTAAAAGGGTTTTCCCAACAGCTGTAGTCTCAAACAATGGCGATTCCCTATTCGCAGCAATACTTTGTCGAGAAGGAACGGAACAGCAAGTTCCAGTGGTTGGTGCTGGGCGGGGTGGTGTTGGTGTTAGCACTCCATGGCCTATTGTTTCACTGGATTCCCTATTATGTAAGATCCAAAAGAGACGCTAATTCGACAAAACACCGGCCGGTGTTTAAAGCCGTGGCTGCTTGGGAAGGCTTGAACAGATGTTTCAGCGTCCGCGTTCCCTTCTCCAAGAACAGTCGCTGGTACTTCCAACCATCGCTCTTCTTCTTGTTCTTTGCCTACTGGGGAATTCTAGGGGTGTTTGCCATGGTGCAAACCACCGACATAACCTATTTGCCTCGGTCTTATGTCGTTGGTAAACGGTTGGGACGGTTATGTGTTGGCCAGCTTCCTTTGATCTACTTGTTTGTTACCAAGAACGACTTGATAAGTGCAATCTCAGGATTGCAACCTGACCGTTTGGTTATGTTCCACAAATGGGTTGGACGAACCATCTGGTTCACTGCTACTATGCACTTGTACTACTGCGCAACTTACTGGTTGGACATGGGCATCACTATCATGATTTTTATTCCTCCACAGTACTTTGGAATGATAGCTTATGGGTCATGCAGCATGCTTGCTTGGGCTTCGTTGAAGTTCATTAGAAAGTTGGCATTTGAAGGGTTCTTGGGACAGCACCGATTCTTCTCGTTTGTGATGTTGTTGATGGTGTTTTTCCATAACTCTGTTTCCAGAGGTGGAGTCATCGTTGCCGTTCATTTGCTTGTCTTGGACAGAATATTGTCCCGAGTGCTCGGGATATTGAACGCTAGACGATCGCCAAGTAAAGGTATTTCCAAGTTTGAGACTTTTGACGATGACACTGTTTTAGTCACCGTCGCCATTAGTCTGAAGAAAGAGTCCTACCAAGATGCTTGGTGGAAAACCTTCTTGCCTCTTTTCTTGACTTGGAAAGCTGGGCAGCACGTTTATTTGAACGTTCCTAGAGTCAGCTTGTTTCAGCACCATCCATTCACAATATCATCGCTCTCAAAGACCGGAGAAATGAAATTCTTGATCAGAAAGCAAAAAGGTTTTACCAAGAAGCTTGCCAAGAAAGTCCGTCAGCATGAACAAAAAATAGAACCCAAACCAACTTTTAAGTTTCTTCAACCAATAATCATACCTGTGAAAGCGGCAATCAGTATGGTCTGGTCTACAATCAAAACCAAGCTTAAGATTTTGATGCGCAAGGGCACACCAAGAGAAGAGTATCATTACGATGACGATTTAGACGCATTAAAGATGAAGGCAGTAATCAGCGGACCATTTGGCGCCACTTATCATGACTTGCTAAAGTTCGACACATGCTTGTTTATCTGTGCCGGCTCTGGTGGGTCTTTCTGCTTCCCAGTATGTTTAAGTTTATTAGAGACAATTAAGAAACGGGATGAAGAACAAGATATGTTGTTTAGACCTCTGAATGCCCAAATCAAGTTGGTATGGACTATCAAGCACTCTGCAAACCTTATCTGGTACAAGCATATTCTTGATGATATGATGCCATTTGTCGAGTCTGGCAAATTAAGACTCTGTATCAACATCACTCAGGAAAACGATTCTCGGGTAAGCATCTCCAGTGGATCCAATAACTCTGATGATACAACTACGAGAAACAAATCGAGCGAGGTAGAGTCCACAGTTGACATGGAGAAGCAGCTGATACTGGGCGACTACGCCAAGCAATTGCTCCTGAACATGGCAATAGACTTCCAGTATCAACGTATGGATGTTGATTCTTTGATCATGACTGCGGCAATGGACTTACAAGGAGCTGAGCTCAAATCGTTGGCGGTGCTTGGATGTGGACCACAACAGATCACCGGTGCAGTCAAAACATCGTGCCAGAAAAGCAGAGGCTTGAAATTGTCTCCGGAAGTCTACTGCTACACAGAATCATTTTAACGATACCTTTGTTTATATGGATATTTTTTTCAACACTTTCTTAAGATATATGGAACCATTTAGTATATGTAAAGTAGCGCAGTAGCAATAAGACCCATCCATTTGAACCGAGCAGGGTGCAGCACCGAATCACCGCTGCTCTGTGGCTTGTTGGCGGCTCTATTGGAGAACTGAATGAAGTCTCGTTTTACTTTGTTCCAAGGGTTTGCACCTGAGGTCATGATCTGCAAATCTTTAACTGCTTGCTTCAGTCTTCCGTTAATCGCTCCACCTAAACTCCTGATTGATTTCCAATCCCCCGTTACCCCCTGATACCTGTAGAAGTTTCCACTGGAATAATCAGAAACTACAAGCTTGGATATTTGCATAGAGAACGGACCTTTTGAGAAGTCTGCTAGTCCCCCAGACCATTCGATGGTGCCTGGATGGTTGTCGAGATCACCACCCACCCATGCGCCTATGTAAACCACCATGGGTGTTTGTGGGTACCCATAATCATCAGGTACGTTGTCGACTCTGCGAACTTCTTCCCCATCAATGTAGAACACCATTGCGTCAATGGACCAGTCCAAGGTATAGTTATGGAACTTTCCTTGAGAATCATCTACATGATGATACGAGCCTCTGGCGTAATCAGAGATGTTGCCTTGGACAAAATAGTTGGTCTGGACTGCGTTTCTGTTCGCACCCAACCATTCAAAGTCAATCTCATCCAAATCGTCGCTTTGCAAAAATACACTCGATACGATTCCTTTGCCAGACGCTGCTTTGGCAATAACTTCTATCCTGCCAAACAGGATATAGAAGTCGGATTTCAACGACGGGTTGTCATACCGTTGGTCTATTATTAGCCTCAGACCTGCATCAGTATATTGCGCTCTGCCCCTTTCAGAATACCTTTCAAAAAGCTTGGAAGGACGCCTGAAGTTCTCTACGACAGATGACGACAGTGCTTTGTCGACTCCAGAACAGCCACTGTCTTTCAAAGGATTGCACGGCTTGATCTCTTTACCCAGAACCACAGCACCACCGACCAGGGTAAGCACCAATAGCCTACACCACGACCGCAACATTTTTATAGTTTGCTGACTGACCCTTTTGTCGGAGTCCTTGGCTCCGTCCCGAGTCCACATATCTACAAACGGGTTTGTGTCGAGTGTATGTGGAGCGTATTTGTTGGAGCTGGATCTGCTATTCCAAATCCAGACTGCATCTAATTAACTACGATTTTTCCGCATACTGTTCCGGCCTCCAGCTGGCCGTATCAGAAGGATTTCCCCAGAACCAGGTATTCATATGGTGTCGCACTGGACCAAGCCAGATTGAATTTAAAGTTCCAGCGACGCCGGAGGAAGGAGCAGCCAACGATCCGTCAAATTGGGCCCAGGCTGAGAGATGAGATGAGTTTTTCCTCGGCCCAAGGCCAGCCAATTTTCTTGTCCAGATAATTTTCTACCGTCGCACAAGATGCAGAACTTGAGATATATAGAGCCACAAGTCTTGAAAGGCTGGATCGACAAGGGCCGGTCGGAGCACGGCAAGTTTGCGATCATCGACGTGCGGGACGACGATTACGCTGGGGTAAGTGATTTCTAAGACTCTCTAGGGCCACCCACTAACACATTCCAGGGCCACATAGTCAACTCCAAACATTATCCTTCGGTGACGTTTGAACGACGACTCCAGAAAATCATCGACGATGTGAAGGACTGTCAAGATATCGTTTTCCACTGTGCGTTGTCGCAGCAGAGAGGACCGTCGGCCGGGATAAAGTACTATCGGCAGGTGCAGAACAACGTCAACCAGTACATCTACGTTCTCAGGGGAGGGTTCTACGGATGGCAAAAGGTGTATGGGAAAGATAACGCCGTGACGGTGGAGTACGACAGTCAGAGCTGGAAGTACTACTGAAGGCCCTCCGCCAGCTCCTGCCGCAGTTGCAAATACCTTCTTGAGACACAAGCGTGAAATAGACTGGTCTAGCCTCGTGCAATCGAGCGGGGGTTGAGACATCGGCCCGGCCCCCGTGATCTCAGCCCCGTTCCTAACGTTTTGCTTCGTCCCATGCTCGCTTCGAAAGCCTGCTTGTAAATTCTGCCTATATATAATGAAATCAATATATTGCTGATTCTCTTAGACTGGCTAATCGTCGATGCGCAACGCCGTATGCCGGGCGCAGCACTCTACTGCAAAAAGGCGCTTAAGCATGCACGTGTCAACCGTATGTTTACCTGTTTGCAATTGTAAACAAACATCTTCACTAAACAACTCCAGTAATCATGGAGAGCGAGGCCGTTCCCTTTGATATAATAGAGACCTTCAAGGAGAACATAGAGCCAGTGAGTCTGGGGCGGTCTGCTAAATCGCTATTGAAATTGCTATCGGTGCCGATCCAGGATTTGAAGGCAAACCAATTGGAAGAGAAAACCAAGTTTGAAGCCCTAATAAACAGCTGTGAAGACTCGGACGACCCTCTAGATCTGTATGTTAAGTACATAGAATGGATCCAAGCCAATTTTCCAGGAGGTCCTAGTGTTGCCAATGGGCTTGTGGAAGTGCTAGAAAACTGCACCTCCTATTTCAAAGACAATGTCATCTATAAGAACGATCCAAGATACTTGAAAATATGGCTTCTCTATGCCAAGTACTCTGAGAATCCCATGACGGTGTTTGTGTTTCTTCACCGCAAACAGATCGGAGAGTTTTTGGCAGTGTACTACGAAGAGTATGCCAAGTTGTTTGAATTGAACCTGCAATTCGACGAGGCACTTCAGGTTTATGAGCGAGGCATATTGATGAATGCAAAGCCTATACGGCGGTTACAAACAAGATTTGCAGAGTTTAAGCAGAGATTGGCAGAGAAAATGGTGGTAGTGGACGGTGGCCAGAGGACTACGGATCCGTTTCCTTCAAGAACAGTTTTGGGAATGAAAGGTGGTTCCATTGCTGATAGAGAAGGTGACATTGAAGAACCCGAGCCTGAACCACAGAGAAAGAAGCCAAAACTTGCCATATTTAGAGATCCTGCAGGAACCCAAGAACATAAGCTTGGGTTTAAATCAGGCGGCTGGGACAGTCTTGGTAGTATGCGGAAAAGAACACAGGAGAACAAGATGGCTACTGTGCCTTGGGCAGGTGAGGTCATGAAACAAGACACTCAGCCAGCAGCAAACAGTGCAGAGAAAGTTTCTGTTTTCAGAGATGGGTTCGCAGATGCCAATGAAATTGTCTGCAAAACTGTGGAGGTTCCTGGTAAGAATCCTGAGAAGCTCAATATCAACCTCGATTTACTCTATGATGGAGACGAGGAGTACAGTTTACAAGAAGTGTTAGCTCTAATGAGAGGATCGTATGGCATGAAACTCAAACAGAAACCAGAACCTAGTGAGATCAGTATAGATGAGGCTGATCTTGAAAGCAAAATAGGTGGCGGTGGAGGTATCGAGTTGGATACTAATATTTTCTATACCACCACAACCACATTGAAGTTGAATGACGAGCCTAAACGGTGTTCCATGAAAGATAATTCAATGGAATTGAGAAAGTCTCCTACTGCCACTGTCACTATGTTTACCAAGGCAGCTAATCAGGAAGTATTTTCGATGTTCAATCAGAAGATCGATTTGGATCATCTTGCAGACACAAACGAGCTTGAGCATTCAGACACAAATTTACAAGATTACACCGAGCACACAGGGCACACAAAATTGTTGGCTGAATTGAACCAGGCATCCATCGGGTCGTTGATCAACAACAAAGTCAGCTTGGAGCATCCGTTGAACAACTACAATAATACCTTGAAAGCACCTCTACTTGAGAGTATCACTTTAACCCCAGATTGCCTTGATATTTGTAACCCATTTGATAAACATCTCATTGACAAATTCATTGCAGCCTCGAATATCGAGCAACAATCATCATACCACAGACACGAATCGTTTAAAGGATTGAGCAGGTACTTGGAATCCAAGTATAGCAAATTCAAGAGTGGCCAGAGTCTCATTTCTTATGATGACCGTGAGATCTTCAGCGTGAAACAAGAAATCGGTGCTGGAGGGTATGGTAAAGTGTACCTTGCTGAGAACTCAGCAGGTAAGAAACTCGCATTGAAACTTGAAAAGCCTGCCAATGCTTGGGAGTTCAGTATTATAAGAAAAGTCCACCAAGAGTTTTCTAAGGATGTGCGGCTTTCCAAGGTTTCTCCATCGGTTATTAAGACAGATGAATTGCATCATTTCCATGACGAGAGTCATCTTTTATTAGATTACCACAGTTATGGGAGTATCTTAGATGCACTAAACATAACTAAAGGTGAAACCACGGGATTTGAAGAG
The DNA here is from genome assembly GCA_030578595.1 of Saccharomycopsis guyanensis. Taxonomy (NCBI): domain Eukaryota; kingdom Fungi; phylum Ascomycota; class Saccharomycetes; order Ascoideales; family Saccharomycopsidaceae; genus Saccharomycopsis; species Saccharomycopsis guyanensis. The sequence goes on from JAJMSQ010000001.1 coordinate 19,515, forward strand.
ATTCTCGTGGTGTTTCTCACTATCAAAATTCTTGAAGTCGTTGAAGCGTTGCATCAGGTTAGTATCATTCATGGTGACATCAAGCCAGACAATTTCATGTTGAATTTGGCAAACGACAGCCCGGGAATTGTCCTTATAGATTTTGGACGGGCAATTGATTTGACCAAGTTCTCCAGTCACACCAAATTCCGAGCTCGATTAGACAATTGCGATCAACAAGACTGTCCTGAGTTGCGGAATAATTTGCCTTGGAAGTACGAGATTGATAACTTTGGAGTTGCCAATACCATCCACACCATGTTGTTTGGCAAGTACATTTCTGTGGTTCAAGATAAACAGACAGAAAAGTATAAATTGACCAACAAATTTCGCAAGTACTGGCAAACCGATATTTGGGAACCGATGTTCGAGTTTCTCATTAATTCGGGACTGCACACAGAAGACCAGAACACCCAATATCTCAAGCACTACAGAGAGAAACTCGAGGCATGGTTGAATAATGACCAGTTAAACGACCGCAAAACTGACAGGCTCAATAGAATATTCCGAAACTTGGAATTGAAGCTGGCAAACAGATTCTCATAGATTCATATAATATAGACGGTAATGACCCACGCAGCTGGTATACTCTACCAGCATGAAAAAAAGACGATTTTGTAGCGGTCAAGATTTGCAAGTTTCTCATTAAAACTGCATAAAATAATCAACCAAATAAAATGTCTAATGAACTTTACTCCCCTGAGGGATTAAGATTAGATGGAAGAAGATGGAACGAACTCAAACTGTTTAATTGCAAAGTGAATACTCATCAGCTGTCTGCGGATGGATCGTCGTATGTTCAACAGGGAAACACAAAAGTGATATGTATGGTGAACGGACCCGTAGAACCAAAGAACAAAGCAGGGTCGAATCCAAACAAAGCAACGATATCGATAAACTTGAATATAGCCAGCTTTTCGACGGTGGAACGTCGGCGCCGGCCTAAAAATGACAGAAGAGTGAAAGAGTTGGTGACGATGTTGGAGAAGTCGTTTGACGAAGCAGTGATCACATCTTTATATCCACGGTCCCAGATCGTCATTGATGCCTATGTGCTATCACAAGATGGAGGAGTTTTATCTGCTGTAACGAATTCCATCACATTGGCTATCATAGATGCAGGCATTGCTATGTATGATTTTGTTAGTGCAGTGAACGTTGGTTTGTATAGCAATGCCACTACGCTTCTTGATTTGAATCATTTAGAGGAGAATGATATGAGTTTTTTAACTGTGGGAATTGTTGGGAAGTCCGAGAAAATCGCTATTCTTTTACTTGAAGAGAAGATTCCTTTTGATAAATTGGAGAGTATGTTATCGGTTGGAATAGCAGGTGCACAGAAAATCAGAGACTTGATGGATCAGGAATTGAGAGCACATGGTAAGCAGTTTGTGGCGAAGAGCAATAAATAGACAAATGGTGTGGTGGCGGCCCAATGTGCAACACAAGTAAGGGTAGTTATCTCAAAGATCTGGTTTGAGTCCTACACAAAAGCAGTAGAGAACAAGAACAGATATGGTCACAAAAAGAAGAAAGTCATCAATAGATTTTTTTGACTGGATTCCTGGTTGGCGCCAAGACGCTGAGAGACTATTGATTCAGCATGTTTGTCATTCTTGTGAGATTCTCTGATTGCAGATATGTCTTTCTTAGGGCAGTCTCTAGTTGCAGACATGATCTAGTTAGAGCAGTCTAGATCTAGTCAGTTGCCTTATAAATTTAGGCTCAATTAATTTCATTCATGCTAATTATATTTGTAGATTTTGTTCTGGTGATCTGTTGTCATCAATTGAACAGCTTCAAAGTTCAGTTTGTACTGCAGAGTAGTTTTCGAATTGTTTCTCCCTGTGCCAGCTTACACCTCAACACAGTAACATGCCCAACCATCCATATATACACCTGGTCACATTTATCAAATACTTTTGAATTCCAAGTATTCATTTTTTTTTGATTTTCTTTACCACACAACTTGTCATTCTGTTTGTCAAACTGTTCTGTTCTATCTACCCTCCACTCCAAGGTACCCTGCAGTACACATCTCGATCGAAAAATCAAACTGCTTCAACTCATCTATTGCACAATTCACAGTTATCTCCACATACACTTACACTCACAAAAGACCACTTTCATTTCACCAATTCTTGCATCCAACTCATTTCTAGTTCATTAATTTCATTCTCCTGTTCATTTCTTTCACCACAAGCCGGAGCCATAGATTTCCGCCATGTCTTCATACCTATTCAAAGACACCGTCAATGAGTACTTGGAGAACCTTCCTGCGGCAATGAAGACCAAGCTCTTCCAATCGCCAGCCACATGTCTTGCCATCTACCGTCTTCTACCACATCTTGCAAAGTTTTATGTGACATCGATGCTTTTCCATGAGAAGCCTGTGGGGACCAAGTTTCTTGATTTGTGGGTGCGAGGCAATGAGCAAGGCCGCAAGCTTGAAGCTGAGGCACTTCGCAGAATGAAAAGTCTTAGTTTAGTCACTGACACAAAAAACAATGCCCTCAAATTAGATCCTTACTTCAGAGAGAATTTCAGAAACGCTTTGATTGGTGACCAGTCCAAGAATGCGTTTGGGATTCCTTGCAGCACTGACAGTGGCAGTAAAGTATCAATAGATTTCTTGGACGAGTACGCCACCAAGAAATGGGAATCGATTTTGCATTTCATGGTGGGCACCGATCTTGATGAATTACCAAGTATAGGAGTGCTCAGTCTTCTTAAACATAGTGGATTAATGGAAATCAGCGGAGACATCAGCAGAAAGAACATCACTAGCATTAACATCACCAAGCATGGGTTCCAGTTCTTGTTACAAGACGTCAATGCCCAGATTTGGACGTTACTTCTTGAGTACCTCAAGATTGCAGAATCGTTATATATGGATTCTGTGGATGTGTTGAACTTCATCTTTATGCTTGGTTCCTTGGACTTGGGAAAAGACTACAGTTTGGAAGCTCTTAGTGAGACCCAAGTGAAAATGTTAGAGGATTTGCGTGATTACGGACTAGTTTATCAGAGGAACTCCAAATCTAAACGGTTCTATCCAACAAGACTTGCTACCACTCTTACTTCTGATTCTATTGCATTAAGATCGGCTTCTTCGGCAATGAACAAAGCCATCCAAGGTTCCAAGGACGCCAATGGAGCAGCGAAACCACCCGTAGCAACTCTGGAAGCCGCAGGTGACGATTCTCTGCTTGATTTTGTGTCAGGAACCATCATTGTCGAGACCAATTTCAAAGTGTACTGCTATGCTACGTCGCCGCTCCAGATTGCTATTCTCAATTTGTTTGTGCACTTGCGAACCAGATTTGCCAACTTAGTCACAGGCCAAATCACAAGAGAGTCGATCCAACGAGCATTGCGTAGTGGAATCACCTCAGATCAAATCATCGCTTACCTTGAAGTCAATGCACATCCTCAAATGAAGAAGCTTGCTCAAGAAGCATTGAATAAGAAGATCGAGTTTGAGAGTGCCAACGGAATCAAGGCATCTCATTTAAACTTGCGGAGTTTGGAGATTGTGCCGTCGAATATCTTGGATCAAATCAAACTCTGGCAGTTAGAACTCGACAGAATCCAAGCCTTTGAGGGTTACTTGTTCAAAGATTTCAAGAGCGAGCTGGAATACCGTGCGTTACAAAGTTACGGAAAGGATTTGGGAGTGGTTCTTTACGAGGATCATGTTAACCGGAGATTGTTTGTTACTGCAGAAGGAAGACAACAGATTGTTGATTATGTGAATAGAAAGAAGTCAAGAAAGTAGGCTAATATATCTAGTTCTTGAGAACTCCCAACACTGTAGTGCCGATGATTGCCGCAATCTTCTCGCCTGTACATCTGACAGTCAACTCAAGTTGATTCTGTTTGATTTCGGCTTTCATCAATGTACCGTAGTTGCCGCTTTTAGAGTGGATGATTCCTGCGAAGTACGCAATTCCTGGAGTATCTTCTTCTGAGCTTTCACCCCAGCCTGTACTTGTAAGGTATTTTTTAATAGTTTCAAACCGAGAGAATCCATGGGAAAGTTCAGAAACAGAACAACTTCCCACATACTTCAACTCAGGGTTGTTGGCGTTTTCCAATTGGTCCCATCTCATTTGGAAATGCTCGCGTGACAACGAAGTAGGTGTCACTGCTTTCACAAGAACAATGGGAAGTCTCAATTTCAATGAGGTGAATGCACCAGTCAAGTAATTGACTTCAAGGATAGGTGCATCGGAGTTCTCAAACGGTGCTCGGATGGTAGCTTCCAACTCCAAACAAGCTCTTCTGTTTCTTGCAATCTCACTTTCAGGTAACACCACGCTTTTCACCACCACTGGAGGATCAACAGTTTTCAACATCTTGATACTGGTGAAGAATGAGGAGATCTTCGACGGAGCTTTGTTGAAGAACTCAATTATAACCTGCATAGTCTTGTCGGTCTTCAAATTATCAGTCCGTACTTGCACGTTGATTCGCAACAACGAGTTCTCAAAGAAAGTGTTATTGTATGTCAACAACAACTTGTTGTAACCCACCTCCCAGTTTGGTGAAAGCACAATCTTATGTGCCTGAGCTGCCGTACCATTGACAAGCAACTCATTATCTGAATCATCCTGGCTATTATCGGAGTCATCAAACGGATTATTGTTTTCTAAATTAGGTGACAAGATTCCGTTAGGTCCCGTCTCAACATGCTCGGCTTCTCCTAAATCTATGAGATCAGTACTGAACTGGGTGACATTGGTACCGAGTCTCTGCAACCGGATCAAAGTCTGTTTCTTCGATTTGTCTATTTTGAATTCTGGAGTTTCCTGGACAACAATACTCAATAGCTGAGAATTGTCTGGTCGACTGGTGATTTTCAAGTACTCTGCTACTCTTTGTTGGATCTCGCTATTGATACAGTTGAGCTCTTCTCTAAAGAATCTCGAAATAGGAACTCGAAGCTCTTCAAAGTGCTTGTACAACTTGAGAAATGAGTTCAAGATCATGTATCGAACACTAACTCCCACGGTCATGTATCTGTCGTACAACTCAGAGAACTGATTCCAAGGAGAACTTTCTGGCTGATCAGCAAGAAGTGGACCGTATTCTCCTAAAAGGAAAGCAGTGATTTTAGCAAGCGACTCATTGGACGCATCAGATTTCAATGACTTCAATGCCGATTTGCAGGCAAATCTTTTGAAATTCTCGTTGGTGCTGTTGATCACGATCTTGACAAAACTCTTCCAGATCTCCTCATTAGCGTAGTTGCTGGCAATTGTAAGAATCCGCAAGGTGGTGATAACGTACCATGTCAAGTCCTTGGAGTATTTCTCGGCCAAAAGGTATATTTTCAACGAGATTCGCGGTCGGATCAAGTAGTCGGAATTACTCAAGTATGCCAAGACATCTGTCATCACCGGCTCAATGTTCTGGAAATCGCAAATCAAAAACAACAACTCTAACGATTTCTGACGCACAGACACGTCTTTGTCTTTCAAGAGCAGAAGAATAACGCCAGAATGGGTTTTCATTGAGTTGTGCAAGCTCAACACGTCTTTCTTTGCAGTTGTATCGCCAGAAAACGTCACGGAATCAATCAAATCGCTCGAAGCACTGACAATCTTGATCAATGCGTTCAATGCCAAGTACCGAGTGTTTGTTTCTTTGCTGTTCAACAACTGGCTGAGAGCATCAATGGCACCAGTGATTGCATCAGTAGACGGATCAAGTCGAGTAGCCAACGACACAGATGCAAAAAGAATAGCACTCTGAGCATTATGAGCCTGAGCAGACGTGAATTTCTTACGACCGTTCTCAATGGCCTTAGAAACCACAAGTCTCAACTTGCCTAAATTGGCCGTGTCGATGTTGGTGACGGCCCATGAATGAAACCCAGATTCCACAGAAGGAACAAGAATAAGGTCCTCTACAAGGTTCAAGAGTTTCACTGTGAGCCACGGGTTTGGAATGCCGTAGTACACGTAGTCTGGCGGGCAGTCTTTCTCAACCACGAGTTTCGAGAGTTTCTTGATCGCTATTGGAATGCAGAGGTTCATGGCTCCCAGACTGATCTTAGCCACGTGTGTAACAAGAGATATGATAGACAACGAGAGCCCAAGGCTGCGGTCGTCTTGGTCGACCATGGCTATAATCCGAGGCAACCACGAGGTCTGGTACCGGAAGTACACATTAGGACATACTTTGATGAGTCGAAGAAGTGCAAGAGCAGCCTTCTTTCTCACGTATGGAGGAGTAGCTGGAGATCTCAATAATTGGAACACTGTCTCGGAAAGTTGCTGAGACCATTCCTCATTGGCAATGGCAGAAATGGTTTGGAGTGCGAGACAATTGAAGTCATGGTTATCCACAAGAAGATCGTTCTTAACTGAGTTTATCACGAGTGTCATCATCTCATGAGTCTCATTGAACAAAGTGGCTATAGCCATGTACCCTGTCAGTTTCTCGGAGTAAACTTTGCTCGATAACAACTGGATACATTCCATATATCCAAAAGTCAACTTGTGGCCCACTATATAGATATAGATCAACTTCAAAACATACTTCTTCCTCTGGTACCCATTGAGATTGGGTTGCAAGAACTGTTTCTGGATATTGACAAGTTCAGTGTTAATGCGTCGGTCTTCTTCTTCCTGGGCTCTTGAATTACGTAGATCGGCAATGAATTGCGTCAATCCTTTCATAGGTACACCCATTTTTTTCTTGTGTTCTTAGGAAAGTACAGAGTTATGGAATGGAGGTATGTGTCAATTATCATGAGGTACCGAAGTCGAACTGGAATTTCGGGGGTGTGGGGGCCCTGTATATCTGTGGGAGACTATAAATAGTGGGAGTGTAACTGATTGAAGTCTACAACAAAGAAGTAAGCAGTAAAATATTAAAACTTTAACTAAAATAAACTAGATATGGAACATGATAGATGTGGATCAGTGCTTCAGTACACCTCAGAGAACTTTCTTCGTTGCATAGTAGTCATGCATCCTTTCAACAAATGTAGTAGCAGATCCAAACACTGGATGACTGTTTAAAACTGAAGACTGCTGATCATCTTTGCCACTTTCCTCGGTTATTCTGGAAGTACTGTAACAGTATGTTGCTGAATCGAGTTGTGTTGAATCAAGTTGTGCCAGGCCATATGCTTCTCCGTCGAAGATGTAATGATGTTGTGAATGTGATAATCCAAGCAACGCATAATTAGTATGGTAAAAGTCAGCCGAATGTCCAGGTTTATCCAATAAACCACCTCTGGCACCCTGGCAACAGTTCAATATATATGTCTGCAATGCATTACGATTGAACAAATCGGGCTGTCCAGTAGCCATTTCAAGAAACGGGAACATGCCTCCTACCCAGTGACTGTAACAAGCATCCACCAATTTGTTTTCTCTTCCAGAGAACCCGCCTTCCACCAGCATTTGTCGTTCCACTGTCCATTTCACCAACTTTTTAAAGTTACTGTACTTCTGGAGCTGAGTTGTGGGGTCTCCTAACATGCAAAGAGCAGCCACAGCACAGAAACTGTAACCTCCATGAGCCTCAGTGTAAGGAGTACCTGCAAACCCACCTTCAAACGTCTGGCAACTGCTGATCCATTCACAAGTTCCCTCTATAAGTTCCGGAGTCATAATGTTCAATATCAGAGCAACAACTAGTACACAGTACACTGCTCTTGTGTCAGTTTCTCCATTGACATGCATTCTGAACGACCCATCGTTGTTCTTCAAATCAGTCATAATCCAGTTATAAAACTTGGTTCTGTCAATCTTTGCCCAAGCTTCTTCGTTTTCTGTAAACGACAATGCAATTAGTCCTGCATAGCTCAGAGCAATATGTCCCATCTGGCCAATACCTCCACCCATAACTCCATCGTCATTGATACATTCTAGTATCTTTTCCGCAATCACTTTCTTGTCTTCATCCTCCAAATCGTTGCCTAGTAGCAATGTCGAATTGTACATCCAATATATCATCCAAGTATGTGAGGCATCTAATGACACAAAGTAAGCTGGTAGCTGGTGGGTGGTAGCATGTTTAAGGTACCGAAGATGAGTCTCACGATTCAACACCGCAAGGTCCAGGTCCGAGTCCTCGGTTATCCCCGCGTATATATCGTAGCAACTGGACTCGACCTTCAACTGGTCTCTTGTGGTGGTGGATTTGGCTAGCATCTCATCGCCATAAAGTTTCCTGTTGATTTGGTAATTATTCATGAGGTCAAGCATTGTCTCAAAATGAGGGTCTGTGTCAGTGGACTCCCGTACTATCGAGGGTCGTTTTCGTCCCAAGAGATTTAACAAGTACGACACTTGCTGGGCTTTTTTGGCGTCGCTCATCTGTTTATATACAAGTATTAATTGCCCACACTATCCGAAATTTAAGGACCCATTGAAACTGCCGGTTTGAGCACGCTTGAAAAACTGTCTCCACAGTAGCATGCATGGGCCATTACTGAATATAGAGTACAAAGGAGTGGTTTGTACTAGTGGAATGTAGACAAGTTTGTGGATATTGAAATTAGAGGATCAGAAATAAAGGAGTTATAGATTTGCGATTGTGGTGTGATTATTTTGTGGTGTGTAATGGAGCAAAAACGTTGTCCACAGATAGTGAGAGTTACTTATTTGAAACGATGAATTGCTTACCTAGAGACCACTTCACAAAAACACTCATTACAATACACCCTTACGAAAACACTCCCTACAAGACACATCCTAACATAACTTATTAACTAAAACCCATTAAACACTCACCGCTATCCTGTTACTACTTCCAATCTGGACTTGCATCTCCCCCACTCCTTCCTCAAACCGCTCGATAAGCATAGTATAGGTCGCTGCAGCAACTGTCACTTCATTGATATAGATCCCATAGAAACAGTCGCCAAACTCCCGGTTATAATAAACCCATTTGTAATTCTCTGTGTAGATATTGGCTCTTATTTTTGGACGATAACTCGAGTACCGTTCCTGAGGAATCCCATCGTTGTTCCCCACCACTTCTGTTTGATCATGGTCTATGCTGACGATTCTCACACTCAATATACTCTGCCGACTCACTTTTAGTTTGATCTCCTTGCGGTTCCCGTGATTCCAATCAAACTTGATACTACTGCAGAACAATCCCAATGACGTGGTGTTGATCTTTCTGACTGCTAGTTTCTGGCTGCAACCAAGTAGCAACTGGTACCGAAGAGTCGACATCCCATACACAGAGATCGGATTGAACGTCGACAACAATATCAAGTACCGTTTTCCACACTGCAATTGGAATTTGCCGGTACTCAACTCCCCCTTGGCTATATACTTCTCATTATATAAGAGTTTCTTCTGATCAAATCGTTGGAGACTTGGAGTATCTGGAAACCAGAAGATCTGCAAATTGAACAATATATCCAGATTGTCAACAAGCAACGTCGCAGTGATATCGGCCATTGTCTCGGAACTATCATTGTCTCCACAAACAAGTTCATATTGAGGATTATGGACATAATCACTATACAACCAGTTACCACCCGAATTCTCCACTGTCCATTCATCGTTGAGTCTTTCAGTATTAGTATACTTAGTCACCGCCTTTTCCATGGCAATCTGACTTGAATCTTTGATATTGAAGTACCCAATCAAATTGAACGGCACCACTTTGTCTATTCTTTCTTGATCATTCAACTGGATCACATCAATTACAGCTGTCACTGATTCATGAGGCTGTAACTTGATTTTACTCAAACACAACAAATTCGATGTTTCTATGGTTTGAGAAACTCGTTTGCAGCCTTTGATCGAGTATATCTTCTCGCCTTTCTCTGATTTCACAATAGTGAACTTCACAGCATGCTGTCTGTTCCGACTAGCAATATCAAACACATCTTCAGTTAGAAGCAACCAGGCATCAACTGGCTCATCGGAATTGTTCCTTATTGCGTACTGAGGCAGATCTCCAGCTCCTCTTAACACGCTTTTGTCTCCAGAGCATTTGTAAAGAAACCGCAGTTGAGTCTTGGTAGCAAACAATGAGGGGTTCCAGTTCACGTATATAGTTTCAAAATAATTCAACATATAATGGTAATCGTACCAAACTTCACGGTCTTCAAACAACCACGGGTTTTTTATCAAGACTTTCTTGTTACCGTTCTCCAGAACTTTGAGATTGATGATGGCATAATCATGGTTAGGCACTAGTCTACTACCTTTTGGTGAAGCCTTGCCTGTACCAATACTTAAAATACAATTCTTGGCTCTGAAACTCGTGTAGATCGTATCCCAGAACGCCTCAACGTCTTGTTCATGTGAGAAATAGTCTCCTGGTCGTACAAACTCGGGAATCCAGCCCGTCAACATATACGTGTCGAAACCTGCGTTGGACCCATCGAAATTATACGAGTTGTTGCCCACGATCTTGAAATACGCTTTCTCAATGAGTGCGGGCCAGAGCATTGTCTGCTTCGAGAACGATTTGAGAAACAACGTGGTGTTGCTGTCGTTGCTGCCGGGCAACTTATCGTCAATAATCACTCGTCGAGCACATCCATTGACATACAACAGCACAGCGTATTTGTAGGAGCTTCGATGCGGAGTGATGTTTCTGTATATGAGATCTGGGTTCTGAGTACCAATGGAGATCATTGCTGACACAAGAGAACAAGTAGAAAGCAACTCTTCTTGGTACAAGTCGGACAATTCATGAGATTGTGGATTACTTTCATTCCAATCACCACCTTTCGAATGGAACCACTCTTTGAACTTCCTCTGCTGTCTGTCTGTGAGATTGAACGGCACATCTTGGAACTGCTTGTCGTACTCATCTACAAACACCAGAGTGTCACCAGTAGGAGGATAAAAGTCGCCGTTAATCGTCGAACCTAGCCAGCAGAGTTTATCATCCAAACTAAGTTTCACTGGTGCTTTGCCTTTCACTATCAAATACGTATCAATTGCTTCATTGCAGATAGCTTTTATTTCAGACGTAGACCCATCAGCTTTACACTGTGCTAGAACCTCATTGAACGTCGTCAACATCTTGGCTCCTTCCTCGGTTGCATGTCCATTTCGCGCCGTATACAAATTGAATTTTGTTTTCTCTAGCTGTCGCTGACCTTTATCTAATAATAATGCCACCTTGGGACTCACCATTGCTTAGTATATATAGTACATGTATTGAATAAGTTTATATGGGGTAGATGACTTGGAGGAAATGCTAACCGCACTCCAACATAAAGTTGAGGCTGAGGGCTCAAGGTTGCGGCAGAGGTTTCTTGAACTGGACTTTGCCTTGATTTATTTCGACCTCGACTCCTTTATCGTTCAATTCCGCCTCGTTGACCACTTTCTTTGCTTCCAATTGGCCCACAAACTCTTTGTTTTTCAGGTTGTGTTCTAGAACGTACCTTATGCAGACGATTGCTGATTCTTTGATGTAAGGATTAAGCTCGTCAATGTTGCAATTGGAAAGAATGATCTCAAGACAATGGGAAGTTCTAATAAGTTCTTGGTTTTCAAAGTTATTGTGGATCAAGTAAGTCATGGTCTGAATGACTAGTTTTTTAATGCTGGGGAAAAGTGCGGGGTCTGTATGTCTCTTGTTGGTATGTTTCGTTATAGGTTGAATATGTTCTTGGAGTACTTTCAACAACTCAATAAGCAGTTCAAGAAATTTATAATGGTTCAAGTATTCAACCGCATATTTTGACAGTAACATCTGAGTGCCGATATCTAGCACCATGAAACAATGGCCATACAATTGGTCAACAGGTCCTTCCCTTGATGTGAAGTACTGTTTAATACTGCTGTGTAGTTGGTTGTAGATGTCCATGTACCAAGTGAGAACCACCACCAACTGTAAATTGGTGCAATTGTCCAAACTGGTAAGCAATATTTGAGCAATCTTGAGTAATTCTGAGCTTAATGTGTAGTCCCCAGTGTTCATACTGGTCAAGCAGAGTTTACCAAGACTTTCATGGAACACCACAGTCTTGAACAATGAGCATAGCACAAGAAATGTTTGTTGTAAAGAATTGGTATCGTCTACTACCTCAGTGATTTTCTGATCTTGTTTCAATTCTCCGTTTTCATCGTAATGCAATGTCTCGTATGTAATCACAAACTTTGTGCAAAGCCATCGGATACAACTATGATCTTTACTGCTTAACAATCCGTAGATGAACCCGTTTGTTCTCTCATCAGCTTCAGTGACAGTGTCCTGATCAAATATTATATGGCAATTCAATGCAAACTGGTTCAAATACATTATAATTAAATCAGAGACGGGATCGAGTCTTGGGTCTGGCACTAGAATGTTCAATTGGTCCACAATATTACTGTACTGTTCATAGTCACTGATCAACTGGCCAGGTTCAATATTCAATGATTTGAAGTTCCCACATAAATTTACTAAGGCTTGAAAACAGCTTGGGAAAAGCATGGTATTTATCCAGTCGTTGGTATCTTGTTGCCAAGTATAGCTGCTTATTTTCACCATAGTGTCAAGTAACATCCGATGAGTGGTTACTAAGCTATGAAGAAACTGCAGAGCATCATCGACATCGTCAACCACCAACGAGTTTCTTAATAAAATTATCGTTCCTCTAAACACTCGAAGCTTCAATAACGACGAGCCTTGAAAATTTGTCTGGTTTAAAATACTTTGCACTAACTGAAAATATCTCGCTTGATGAGATGTCATGAATTGGTTTCTTGTAGTTTGATCTCCAGCAAGCAACTGGATCTGGTTACCTAAACTCACCAAGCATTGCTGAAGTTGTTCCTCATTATCACTTAGAAGACTCTGATTAGTGATTTCTAGCACTTCCAAGTCCATGGCTCAAGTAATTCGTACTTCTTAGCTTCGCTGCTGCAATCAAAAAATTTCCCGGAGCACTTTTCAGTGCAGATTTCAGACCTGCATTTAATTTTCTAAGTTCAGTTTCTGTCAATTACTTACTGTTAAGTATACTGAGGTCTACAATCTACAAACTTTACAAGTCAGCATCAAAAAATGTCATTATTTGTAAAACCCGCACAGCCAATAATAAAAAATAGTGTCTCCCAGACCTTGAAACAATTACCTCGGATGACTGGCCGAGGACCTTTTGCTCAGAGTAAGTACTGTCAAATCCAGCTTCCCGATTTACTTCCCCAGCTACTAACAGTCAGGATCTACGTTGGTGCCTCTAGAACAAGACGGAGTGTCTTCTAACTCAGTTATCCAGGTCCCTGCCAACTCGTCTATTCAATTACGAGGCAATCCTTTTGCTTTATTGACAGCACCTCCTCGAGGAAATATCGATACTATGGTTGGCCTAGACACAACCAACACCTTTAGTACCCTGATCCCAGTGTCGCTACTTCTAAACAATGAAACAAAATGGAACGGTTTAGCGACAATCACTGAAGATGGTACAGAAACTTGGGAAGTTTACAAGCAAGATCATGTTGTACAATCAGAGGAGGGAGTGGTACTGGTGGGGTACGGAGAAGTGGTGGAACTTGGTGACAACGAGACGATGTATTTCAATCGCAGCTCATTGGTGGCAGTCAGTCACCAGATTCCATTGGAACAAGTCAAGTATGAATTTACAGGAAACGAGACACTTCTATGGATATGGGGTACGACTGTCAATGGCTGGAACATGACTGGTGGAAGACTATGGCAAGCAATAGGTCCAAGAATTGGGTCAATGATTACAGTGCACCCAAATGATAAAATATGGTACGAAACCAGTGTGAAAAAGAATTACAAAACTATGAAAACTACTTGGCACGAACTTAGATCTCGGTGGTTGAAGTTCACAGGTAAAGAGCCACGAGTGTTGTTCAAAGTGCAAGGTCCGGCGACAGTTTTAATTGAGTGAGGTATGGGGGATTGGCCGAGGGACTAAACTAATTTCAAAGTATAGACGATCATGAATGTTCTCACTATAATGCTCCAGAACAATCTACTCAGTCACATCCGATAACCAGTTATATGATCAGTGGGTCATAGGGTTTCACTGAATTATACAGTTCTCTCTCAGTTACACAGCTATCTCGCGATTACACTATTATCACTGAATTATGCTGTCAGCTTCCAATCTTAAAGCAATCATTGCACTAGACAGTCATCACTGAGTTGTACACATTGATCATACAGTGATCATTGAATCATACAGTCATTACTGAACTGTACAATCATCTCTCACTCAATCATCTCCTACAATACACACTTACCAAATTGACATCCTAATACACTCACAAGAATTATGCTGTAAATTTTGTTTCAATTACACTAAGATCTCAGTTGAGGTCTCCCACTCAGTCTACCCCCTCACTACTACTATATACTCCGCCTTCTTGCCAGTCTCAATGCCCTCCAAACACAAAGCATTCTTCTTTTTGTGATTTTTAAACTGTTTTTTATAGTACAACTTCCCCCCAACAATATCGCTCTCGTTTACCACTCCACAGTCACTCACCAACTTGTCCAACTTGTCTATCAAGAACCCCACTGTACTTCCCAACTCTTCATCTTCATAATCATAGTCGTCCGGCCCAAACTCAATATGATACTTCAACGGTTTCCGTAACACCAACTGACCGGACTTAATCACCTCGTCATAGTTCTCCAACGTAGCATCGCCACCTTTAACGAAATTCACTGCACAGTAAACATGGGCACAATGCACTGGTTTATCAGTGAAGAACTGGTCGGCAGGATCGGTCCACCAAGAAAACCGTACTCCTGCAGTGAAAATCACCTCGTAGGCAACAACCACAACCAAAATCGCTATAAAGATCTTGGTTATCCGACTGCCAGTGTCAAACTTCAAATGATCATCTCCAAATGGCATGTATCTGGCAATCACCTCACTGAGGTACCGATCAATATCATCAAAACTAACCATGTTCAATTGATATTTGGTATTTTTTAACGGTACAGCCAGCCAACAATGGAATACAGCCCAGTTATTAGTCTAAATTTTTCGATACGAGACAATCTCGTTTACGAGCTATAGCTCGTTGAATCGTACCTCTTGGCTATACCCCATACTGCAAGAGCGGGGCTGCAAACCACGGAAATATTTCAGTAGCGTTAATTTACCCGGCCTACTGGTCCAATTGTTCAAGTAAACAAAATACTGAGATCTTGAACTCATAAAGTCCATACAAAAAACCGTCCTTAAACAAACTCTTCTAACGAGCCATGGCACTTGTTACTGAAGGATTGGATTCCAAAGGGGTGGAGAACGAATATGGTGATGTTTTGTACTCTTACCTTTTAGCAGACAAAGATGCAGGTCCAATAGAAATAGCGATGGCATTTGCCAAGATCAGTTCTGCTAGCGACGTCGAGTTGTACCGTCGAGGATCATTGAACAAGAATTTCAGTTTGGAAGCCAAGTTCTGGGATCTTGTGGATTTATTGATCAAGTTCAGAGAACGTGAGGCTCCTTCTGAGGATTTATCTGGGACATTGTCCAAGAAGATTAACTCCAATGCTTCGTTCTTGGAAAACTATCTCAATAACGATGTGGCATTGAAAGAAGTGTGGTTAATAATCAGTTGGATAAGGAGTAACATTTTCAATGGCGATACCGATGAGGCAATGCTCAAACCTTCCAAATGGGTTAACACGAAGTTGAAGTTACAAGAACTGAACCTTCCACAATTCCATAAATCAATAACCAAAGACACCAGTATCGTTAGCAGTTTAGATTACGACGCGCCAGTCAGAGAAAACAAACAGCTTTTGGCTGCTGACATTGAAGACGATGCACAGTTTTTCAAGCAGCTTTACACATACATGCTTACACGACAGGACACAGAAGCGTTGGATTTGTGTCGTGAGACCAACAATTGGACATATTATATGATATTGCAGGGACTCAATGAGTACTTTGATCCGCTTGTTGACAGCAACGGTGGAGATGTCGAGGATCTCACTCCTCAAGGAATTCGTAGTAAATACTTATGGAGAAGAAACTGTTACGAGTTGGCACAACACAGCGAGGACCAGTACCAGCGATGTTTGCTTGAGTACCTTAGTGGAGGCGTGCGGTCGAATCTTGAATTGAACCGTGGGAACTGGGAGGTGTGTCTTTTGGTGTATTTGAATGGGTTCATTAGTGAACGGTTGGAGAAGTATCTTATGAGCACAGGCAAAGTGCCAGCAGATGATCTCCAAGCAGCAGAACTCAGTGGCTGCAATAACGTAGAAGACGTGTTGGTCGAGGTTTCAAAATTGCCTGACATGAAAGAAGTAAGTGACAACAACCTTCGAATGCTTATGGGGTCTGTGATGGTCAACAGAGTATCCGATATCATTGAGAGTTATCTCTCTGAAGACTTCAATGCCCGGATTTTGTATGCTGGTGAGAAACAGATTTATAGTGATTTGGATGACGAGATTACTGATCTCACTGATGATAAAGATATTGTCTACAACGACAGTGATGGGGATTACGAAGAGAACTACGACGAGTTGGAGAAGATCTTATCGGAAGATCCAAACTATGACAACCACAGTCTGTACTTGTTACGTGTTTTGACTCACTTGACAATTTATTTGAAGATGGTTGATTACCAGCTGGTTTCTTACCAGCATCTCACTGCTCTTATCAAGCTTTATCTTAAGAAGCTTTTCAAGAAAGGACTCTTTGACTTGTTGCCTATCTATGTCAAGATCCTTCCGGTGACCACCGACGAAGAGTTCGAGGTCCAGAAGAAAGTGTACGCTTATTATCTTTCGAAGATCTTCAAAAAAGAGAACAGAGACAAACAGATCAAGACCTGTCAGATCCTCGAGCTTGCCAACTTGAAAGAAATCTTGTTGGAAACCGTTGAGCTCATCAGCGAGAAATACAACAGTTACTATATGTCATTCATTGACAGCGGCAAAGTGTCGGTCACGATATCGGACGAAGTCACTGACATCGATCAAGCTTATATGAGCAGTGTTGATTGGTTGTTGAATTTCAAAGGATTGAAACACCGAGTGGTGGAGACTTCGATCCAGATATTCACTAAATTCTTGCTTAGTGGTAAAATCAAGTCGTTGCTTGAGTTCTATCATGCTCATAATTTCAAAGACATTATCAAGAACGCTGACGTGGAGATCGATATTGCTACATCAGCAAAACAGTCTGACCAGTATGCTGAAGAAAGAGCTTCCACATACTATGCCAACAGAGGATACTTGCTCAATTATTTGAAATTGATCGAGAGCGGGTTCGACGTGTTGTATCTGTACGATTCCTACTTGTTGGAGAAGAATCTCAATCCTAACAAGAGTATTGTTGACGACAAACTTACTTGGAAATACAGTTTGATGAAAGACGAATTGTCTGCACGGTTTGTGGAGCCGTTGAAAACCTTGATCGTTGAAGACTTGGAGACGTTGGTGATCAGCAAAAATAACGAGGTCAACGAGTATTTCAAGAACCTCTACATTCCTTACTTCATTATCAGTTTGCATAAATTGTTGACCAATTCTAGATTCTGTGACAGTGCGGCTGCCACCAACGACATCACTCCTGCTGGAAGCAAGTTCCTCAAGCAAGCTATAGACTTGAGTATGTTGGTTGCAAGTTCGTCCAATGGGTTTGTTGGTTATTTTCAGAAAAGTAATCGGTTGAAAGAATACTTGAAACTTCTTGCCGAGTGTGGATCGATTGCTGGAGAGGATGTTATCTATGGGTGAGTGGAGACTATGCATTGATGAGAATTGGAGTATATTGTACTGACATAGTCCTTTTCTGCCAACTCTCAAAGTGATATGTAATTATAATGATACAAAAGCTACAATGCCAATGTTTTAATAGTACTCTGTAATACGTTTTATTGAACAGTGTGGTACCCCCACAAACCTACCATCTATCAACTTCCTATTGACAATGCTAATTCAATGAAGAAGCCTTTTCATAGAGCAACTCAACTGCAGTGTTCATCTCAGAAACCAACGCCAAAGCATGCTCGTAGTTAGGATCTTTCTTTGGTTCGTCGTAAATGTACAACCACCCATTACCTTGGTCCAACACTCCGTAGAAGATGCCGTCCAAGATCATCTGAGAAAGCTTGTTTTCAATGAGTTTCGAGTCGAGTTTGATCTGCTGAGAAATGTAAGAGATTTCCACCACCGAGTAAGGCTTGATGATCTTCAACAAATTCTGCTCCAACAAGTTGTTGTAGAGGATCTTGAAATGCGACTTGATGATCAAGTCCGCCGACAACTCGTTGTTGTACTTGATCAACACCTGCTGGAACTCGTTCAACGACTTGTTCTCGTACGACTTGGAGATCAACTTCATTGGTTCGAACTCCGAGCTGGTGTACTTGGCGTTCTTGGAGATGTTGTTGACAATCGACTTGTTGGCCAACAACTGGGTGATCTCGTCTGGCTTGTCCAACATGATCTTGGTCAAGATCATGTACTGCAACAATTTCACCGAGTTCTGGTAATCGCTGGCGTTGTTGAAACTCTCAAACGCTTCATAGAAGTAACTGAACGCGGTCTCATAGTCACCATCCTCACAATGCAACACACCAGACATAAGATCCAACTCTGCTTGGATCTTGCTAGAAGTATAAACCGAGTTGGCAGAGGTCTTAGCACTGGTCAACGATGCCTTGGATTTGGCAAAGTTTCTGAGCTCAAAGTATACCTTGGACTCAAGCAACTGCACCTCGATCAACGACGCCTTATCGTCGAGTTTCTTGAACTCTCGGAGCAACCCATTGATGATCTTAAGACAGTCTGGGAACATCTTACGACGGTAATAAACCGTGGCCAACTTCAATTGCAACGACTGTCTCAAGAACGTCTTCTTTTCAGCCACGGCCCATTCAATCGACTCGTCTATCGACTGCACCTCCAACGTCTTCACCTCTTCGCTGTACACTGCAATGTTCTGGTACTGATCAATGAGGTTCTTCAAGATCTTTCCGACCTTGGCCTTGGCGATTTTGCTGAACAAATCTCTGGATTTCTGAATCAAACTGTGTACACTTGAAGGATCGTTCTTCTTGACATACATCTTAGCTAATTGGTTCACAGCTGCCTCTTTATCGACAACGGTTTCTTTGGATGACCCATCAAACGCTATTATATTATAAAGATTCTCAGCCTTGTTCAATTCCTGCTTCTCAAAAGCAACGTTGGCTTCTTCAAGTTTCCCCATGGCTGATTGGTGTGGTGTGTATATTTCAAGTATCGATACCTGGAGCTTAAATTTGCCATCGATACACCAAGAAGAAAACCGGGTAACTCTGCCACCTACCAGCCGGCTCATCTCCAGGTCTCATCAGTGATAGTCCTTGCAAGTATATTACCATGTCGTTTGAAGAAGAAGAAGAAGATAATAATCCATTCACCAGTGGATTGTCCCAGATGGATTTCCCGTACCAGAACAACGAAGAAACGGGGGGTGAATCCACAGCACCACCTGAAGAACATGACACTTCGAAGGAACCCACTCCTCAAGTAGCAACAGAGTCAAAGCCAACCAATGGCCACCAAGGAACTCAACCTCGGGGTCCTTTCAGTGCGCTTCTGGGGGCTCTGACTATCGCTATTATCGATGCCAACAAGTCCAGCGACGGTCATTCTGCCGGTGGGTATATCACATATACTATTTCCTACAATAACACCCTTATTCGACGACGATACAGAGAGTTTGAGTCGTTCCGCAACGCTCTCTGCTCGTTGTTTCCCACCCTGATAGTGCCGCCGATCCCCACGAAACAGACGTTTGCAGAGATCATCTCGTCGGCGACAGGAGTGGCCACCAAGTCTGGAACAAACACCAACTTGGCCTCCTCCACTGGCAATCTCGACAACATCGTGAGCCACCTTGACTCGTCGTTCAACTTGATCGACCACCGTAAACGGATGTTGTCGATCTTCTTGAACCGGTGTTTGAACAACAAGAAGGTAAGGAGCTCCGAGGTGTTTGAGAAGTTTCTTGATGCCAACGTCAACTGGAACGACGTGCTACATCAGCCTCCTTTGACGTCGATACCGAAAAGCAATCTCCAATGCGACCCAATCCATCCTGAACAGAGCCTGTTCTTACATAGTTTGATGCCGGTTCCGAACAGTAACCCGATGAATATGTTGAAACCGGCAACGGTAGGTGCAGAGGCAGAGCTGGAGTTGAGCTCACGCACCACCGAGAACAGTATCATGACCGAATTGGACCGCATCGACAAGAAATGCGGCCGGTACTTGGCCGACATGAGTGCAATTGCCTCGGAATTGGGGATCTTGTTCAATGGATTCTCGTTGCAAGAAAGTGACCAGCTGGCAGTGTTGTTGGAGAAAGTGTCGACGATATACGACCAAGATTACCTTAATCTTGAGAATTTGTACAAATCCTTGTACCTCAACTACTCAGAGCCGTTGATGGAGTTGTCGCAATTCAGTGATATTTGCAAGAAGCTTGTCAAGTTCAAGAAGAAGAAATACTCCCAGCTTCAACTCATCAACGAAAGTCTCAGCCACAAAGAAAAGACACTCAAGAACTTGACTGTGGGTCACAACGATACTTGGCAGAACGCAAAATTGAACGAGGCTCTCAGCAAGTTTGATTCTGGTAATCCAAATGCCAACGACGAGGCGTTGAAGTACCCTAACAAGTTTAAGATTCCGGGAGTCAACAAGCTCACCTCGGTGTTCAAGGACAAGATTTACGACAGCGACCCTATCAAGACCCACAACGAAAGGGTCAAGAAGATTATTTTTGATATCAACCAGTTGAAACAGGTGCAAGAATTGGCGAAAAGCGACTACACCAAATTGGAGGCGGAGATCAACCAGGAGTTGTCCAACTACGAAAAGTATTTCAAGAGCGTGGAGTTCAAGACGTTGCTACTTCAGTTGGTGAAAAACATGTTGGAGTATGGTCGTAAGAACTATGAGAATTGGGAGGAGTTGAAGAAAGCCATCGAGTAATCCTGGCTAACTATACGCATTATCGAGGTACACATCATCGACCTTGTCTATGACTTTGCCTGCAAGAAACCATATTCTCGCAGCCGAGCCGCAGCCTATCAACGTTTTCACATTCTCTCTTTCTTCCAACGGTTTGTCATTTATCACCCTGTCTTGGTCATCGGGATCAAACCTGATCTGACAATCAAAGTCAGATTCGAACGTTGCATGGACTTTCTTATTGATCTTGTACGGCTGGAACCCGCTGAAATATAACCCGTCGGTGTCATCATACATGTAGCGTTTCATGAACCCCAAGTGCCGTTGGATCTCGTACTTGATAAGATACTCGGTGCCAGGAAGTGGAGCGAACTGTTCCAAGTAATCCACAAGCCCTTCTATAAGTAATTGTATGAAATACGAATGGTCTGTCCAGTACTTTTTCTTGGGCTGACCATCGAAATGAGAATCGTAGAGTTTCTTGGAGTGGTTAAGAACTGATTCTAGAACAGTTTCTGCTGTCAATTCCCATTTCTTGTCTTTAGTATGGTGGTATAAATAACATAATGCTGACAATAATGTGCCTGAATTGTAGCTGTATTTTGTCACTGACACATGTGACGATTTCGGATCGATTCCGTCCCAGATAAGATTGTCTTGAGGATCTTTCAAGTACTTGAGTTCCCACTCAATGCAAGCAATGGCATATACCAAGTATCTTGGATAAGGAATATACTGGTACACTCTCAAGGCAAGCAAAGCAGACTCTGAAGTGGTGCATGCGTTGATGTATGATCTGCTGTAGTTCCAGTACATTCCTCCGCCATGAGCTACTGCCTCATCTTTATTGTAACCCAGGATAAGAAACTCTAGTACTTCTTCGGCATCTTTAAGGTACTTGAACTGTTTGGATTTCTCGAACATGAAATACAACGCACTGCCCACTTGAGCATCGTCATCATAATATATATCGTTATTGCCAGGGAAGTACTCTGAGGCCGTGTAAGCTCCTTTAATTTGTTTGTGGCGATACCTTTGTAAGATCCAATAACAGAAATCAAACAACAGCTCACATTCTTCTGAAATCTCATGATCGTCACACAATCCTCCATCAGCCACTGCAGCTACAGCTATAACCACAGACCACAACACAAACACATATCTGTTTCCACCGGCTTTGTACTCGCCATTCATATTAATAGAACTGGTGAACGATTGGATCACTGGATTGTAGAATAGTTTCCACATCCGTCTTATAATGTAGCGAGCTTCCAGAAGTGGGGTCAACCGGTGGTCTGTTTCTTCTGTCATTGAAGGGTGTTTCATAGTAATTGTGTTTGTATTATTATGGGAATCAGATTTAGAGCCCTTATCACTCTTCCCGATCATTTCCAATGAAGTACCGGGTATTCCGTGGCAAGAACAGTGTGGTGTTGAGGTTTGTGACCGACAACTGGAACAGGTTAGACAAATCTTAAGTTTGGCCATGGTCTATGGCAGGTAGTATCTATGAGAAGCAGCAACAACCAAAGAGAAACAAGTAATTATAATGTAACGTCGATATAAGTAAAGCAAACAGACTACCAAAGCAACTAACCAAACAAACAAGAACAATCCAGGAACAAAAAGAGTCGATGCTTGTAAGCTAAACCCGCACCGAGATGACCAGCGATATTTTGTGGGGTGCTGCATGCACCAGTCACCCAGACTTGCACTCGCCTATGCCAGCCTAAGTCAGTGTCGTATTTCTACATTGTCAGACATTGTTCTCGGACAAACAAACTCCGCCCTCACAAGCTTACCCAGCAAGGAAATGTTAGTGATGAGAAAAGAAACGGCAACTGAAATTGGGACGGTGGTTAATGGTGGGTACATGGTTTAGTGGTGGTATTCACAATTGGACATAGTTTGTGGTGACTTCTTTTTCTTAGTGGTTATGTCTTACATATGAAATAGTGAGGTGGGAAGTGGGAAGTGGGAAGTGAAGTGGGAGATTCTACGTTGACTAGATTGATAGAACAGGCAGTTGAAATTTACATGGACCAGAATCAGTAAGTGCTAAGTCTTCATCAGAATATATTATGCAAGTATACAAGTAAAAGTTAGTCAATAAGTCTCTTACTCCAAAGACCCAATGTTCAGTAGACTCTGTCTCTGCCTCGGCATCTGCCTATGTTTCACACAATCTGGAACATCGACCTTCCCGAAACTCCCCGACTCATAAACTATCTACTCCAAAAGCCCAGTCAAGACCCCTGGTAATCCAAGACTGGTCTTTCCGTACAGGCACAGAATTGATTGGTTCAAGTTTCTTTTTGCCCGACCCGCTAGTCTTCTTCATTATCAAAAGCTGTTTTCCCGAAATAATAGGAAGTCTGTGATCATCAGCCACTTTGGCTCTTTTAGCAGCAGGTCCGTCTGTGGCAAACGGTTTCAGATCTCTGTGAGTTAAGAATCCTGATTGCTGGCTAGAACTGAATGGTTGCACCGACGACAGCAACGACGTCTGTCCCGTAGTCTTTGGCTCAATCACCCGGTTTGGAAACAACGTGTCTTGGGTTTTTGTCAGCTCATCACAGAAATTCACTTCTATCTGTTGAGTTTTGATCTCTTTCAATAACTCATTGGTAGACTCTCGTACTGTCAAGTAGTAACTCTTGAACACGGTTCCTTGTTCTTTCAAAGCTCGAAGACAAGACGATTGGTTACTGTATGTCAATTTCACCCATGACTGACCCACATATATAGGGAGAACACTGTGCACCTCGCTCTTGTTCATAAGTCTTCCAAGCTGACTGCGTTCTTGTCCCAACACTTGGAAATCTTCCAAGATCTCTCCAAATTTACTGAAATACTGGATAATCAAATCTGAATCCAGCTCCTTGTATCCAGAAACAATTATAGAATACTCTTCTTTCTGTGCACCAGTGATGGCTGCCTTGCTAGTTCCTTGTTTTCTGTCAACCAATGAACCCAAATCCACAGCCTGTGGAGCGGACAATGAATGAACCACATCTGTTTTCGTCACAGGGTTCAGCGAAAACTGTGCAAAAAAGTTGGAATTGAACACATTGAACGATTCCGGGTTCACTTTTCGTCGTATCACCGGGTACGCTTCTCCGATCTTGGCGATCTCCAGCTTGCCTTCTTTCTCTTGATCAAACCCCGTGTCTTCGTCCTGAGTCAAATCAAACACCGACACTGGCGGTGGTGCATCGTTGTCATCATGTAAATGTGCATTCTTCAAACTCGAATGCTTATTACCAAACAGTAGCTGTTTAAACTTCTTTGATCCAAAATCATTGGAAGCAGGTCCTTCAAGTAATCTTCTAACTTGTGAATCCAAAGACGCAAACCTCAGTTTCTTATCTTCTGAATCACTAGAACCTTCTTTTTTGCCATCTTCTTTACTGTCACTGTCATCACGTTCTTCGTCATCATCTTCGTCTTCTTCTTTATCCTCTGCTGCTTCTTGATCGCTTTCTCGATCTATCAGCTCTGTTTGTTTTTTATTATCAACTGCTCGAGGTATCACTGAAAATGGAAGCAATCTGGAATGGGTACCATCAGTGAACCAGGGTTTGGTAGCCCTGTCATTCGCCTGTTGTGTATTGAACATTTATGCTTTGGTGGAATATATTACTACTATTCTTCTGTTTACTAGTGTTTATTTTCATGAAACTCTCTGCTTATGTCATCGCTTATGTCATGCAATGTTTTTCATAGAGAGAGAAACTCAGAGCAAGCATCAGAGAAAAGTACTGCAGTAAAAAATCAGAAAAAAAAATCATTGCAAAATGGGGTACAATTCACCCCTTGAAATCAGTAGGCAAAAGACACAGGACGTAGCTCTACAATGAAGGTTTCTACTATGAACATTAATTCATTAGACCCGTTAATATTACTAAGATTCTCTTCATCAATTCTCACACGCAACTCATTTCCACTTGGAACTCAGTCCTTTCCTAAGCAACAAGTCTTTACTCACACTCTGAATCCCGCTCGGATGGTATATCAAGCCCCCCTTCACCGGGTCCTTGCACCCCTGTTTCCCGTTCCAGTCAGTACCCAGCCCACGTTCTACCATTCTAGGAAGAGATGAACTGTATTCTCGAGAAATCTCTAAGCCAGAAAGAAATATAATTTTTCTCTTGGTGTTTGTTCTGTATTCCACACTACTAGCAGAGGTATCTTTTGTTGGAGATGAAGTTCGGTGAGGTTCTCAAAGGAAGTCTTATCAAAGACTACAACTTCTACTATATTGCTTATGACGACCTTAAGTACGAATTGAAGAAGGGGCTCAATTCCAATGGAGACCAATGGCTGAACGAGTTGGAAGAAAAGTTTCTTACCTCGCTTGAGATCGAGTTGGAGAAGGTGTACACTTTCACCAAATTGAAGCAGGGAGAGATCCGTAAGAGAATCAGAGACACTGAGGCATTGATTGACCAGGCAGTGACTGCAGTTCAAAGAGATGACAATCCTCCAGACGAAGAGGTGTTTCTTGACCTTGAGGACGAGTTGCTGGACATCATTGCCGACACTCACGATCTTGCCAAGTTCTCCAAGTTGAATTACACTGGGTTCTCGAAGATTATCAAGAAGCATGACAAGAGAACCAAGTTCAACTTGAGACCGATTTTCCTGGCCCGTTTGGACGCTAAACCGTTTTTCAAGGACAACTACGACGTCCTTATTGTCCAGTTGTCCAAGCTTTATGATTTGGTGCGGACCCGTGGTAATCCTGCTCAAGGAGACTCTGCTGCTGGTGGAAAGCAACAGAACTTTGTGCGTCAAACCACCAAGTACTGGGTCCATCCAGACAATGTGACCGAGTTGAAACTTATTATTTTGAAACATTTGCCGGTGCTTGTGTTCAATGCCAACAAGGAGTTTGCTCCTGAAGACTCTGCTATTACTTCTATCTACTTTGACAACAAACCAATGGAGTTGTACTACGGTCGTTTGAGAAAGGACGAAGGTGCAGAGGCTCACAGATTGCGTTGGTACGGAGGCATGAGCAACGACACGATTTTCTTTGAAAGAAAGACTCACAGAGAAGACTGGACCGGTGAGTCGTCTGTCAAGCAGCGGTTCTCTGTCAAGGAGAAGTATGTCAATGATTTCATCAAGGGCAAGTACACTGCAGCTCATGCTTTCGAGAAAATGCGGAAAGAAGGTAAGAAGCCAAAGAAGGAGATCGACACTTTGGAGGCTCTTGCTCAAGAAATCCAGTACTCTATGGTGACGCGCAAGTTCCGTCCAGTGATGCGGTCGTTCTACCATCGTACTGCGTTCCAATTGCCAGGTGATGCCCGTGTGAGAATCTCTTTGGACACTGAGTTGACCCTTGTCAGAGAAGACAACTTTGACGGACACGACAGAACCAACGGTAACTGGAGACGTACTGATATTGGTATTGACTGGCCATTCAGTCAATTGGCAGAGAAGGACGTGTGCCGGTTCCCATACGCTGTTTTGGAAGTGAAACTCCAAACCCAATTGGGACAAGAACCTCCTCAATGGATCAGAGAATTGATCGCTTCTCACTTGGTGGAGCCAGTTCCAAAGTTCTCCAAGTTCATCCATGGATGTGCCACTCTCTTGCCAGACCTGGTGGACTTGATTCCTTTCTGGTTGCCACAAATGGATGTCGATATCCGCAAACCGAAATTGGAGGGAGTTGGAATCATCAGAGACCAGAACCATGGAGCTACTGGTGAATTCTTGGACGAGGAAGAACAAGTGGAGTCTGCAGTTGCCAACACCGCTGGTAATTCCGAGACTGCTCCATTGTTGATTGGAGGCTCTTCTCTGGAATCTGCTACTTCCAAACCAGGATTCTTTGGAGCTATTGCCAACTTCTTCAAAGACGACCGTTCTTACAAAATTCCTCCAGGAACTGTGTTTGCTACCATCCAAGCACCTCCAGGTAAACAGGTCTGTGTGCCAGTCAGAATCGAGCCTAAGGTTTATTTTGCCACTGAGAGAACTTTCCTTACCTGGCTTTCTATTGGTATGATCTTGGGAGCTACTGCCACCACTCTTTTGTCTTACGGTAACAGTGCAGCTTTGATCTCCTCCATTGGTTTCTTCATCAGTGCGGTTCTCACTATCGCTTACGCTTCATACTTGTACGTTTGGAGAGTCATTCAAATCAGACACAAGAGAGCCGTTGACTACGCCGACAGACTTGGCCCTGTTGGAATTTGTGTGTTGTTGATGGCCAGTACATTCCTTACCTTCTTCTTCCAATACGTTAGTTAGGTGTCTTACTTCTAACCATTGAGTAAATAATAAACAATAATAGACTGCATTAGAGATGTAGACGATCGATGAACTTCGATGGTGAGTTCTAGTGATTTTATTACAATACGATAAAGTATCCGTGTCTCAATTAAATGGTGCTCACTTACTTTCATTAGGTCTGACTTCTTCTATGCTGAGCCCAGTTGTATTTCCTTACATAATCACACTGTGCTCCCTGACTAATCAGAATTGTTCAAATGCAACCTCCAAAAACCTCACCGCTTCCATTCACGACATTCCAATACATCCCTACATATACTCTCCAAAATGGCTGATGCTGACGGTGAAGTTGTGGATTTGTATCCGCCTCCGCCTCCGTATTATAAATTCTTCACCAAATCCAATATAGCTAAAGCAAACGAATGGGTGAAACAACATGAAGACCCAAACACTCACACATTGGACGCCTATCCAGAAGACGAGCTTCAGTTCTTGTTACCTCCTCAAAAACCAGACTCACAGACTTATAGATTGTTTGGGAACATATGGCAGTTTGAAGACAAGATGCCAACGCTAACGGAAATGGGAGTGCAACAATTGTTTGAGTCTGAAGAAGGCAAGGATTCCGAGGACCAGTCGTCTTCTTTGGCCAGAATAGAAGAACTTAAGAAACTTTTCAAGTCGTTACTTTTAAATTTCTTGGAACTTATTGGGATAGTGGGCAAGAATCCTACATTATATCCTCCGAAACTCGAGGAAATCCGAATAATCTTGATCAATATCCATCATCTTCTTAATGAGTACCGGCCCCACCAAGCACGTGAGTCGTTGATCTTGATGCTTGACAATCAGGTCAAAACAAAGAGAAACGAGATCAAGAAAATCCAAGACACTTGCGAGGAGGTCCGTAAGCAATTGGTCAGCATTGCGGCAGAAATATCTAAAAATACCGAGGAGAAAGTCGAACAGCAGCAAGTGGATTGGAACCAGAATACCACTCTGCAATCTGAAATCAAACTGGTGATAGCTCTGGTTATGGGCGATGGTGCGTGATGAATTTTTTGCAGGCGAGTCTCATAAGATTACCAGATAGATTTACGACTGAGAACCACAAGATTAATACTCTTCATTGAGAATTTCGAGCTTGAGATTAATCATACTTTCGATTGAAAAGCAGTTTTGTCAACAATCTTTTTACCAATAACCATTCTCCACCATGAACATATTGACAACTCGTGAAAAGTTTGTGACCAACTATGAGGTACTTGAGCATTTGAAAGAACAGAAACTAGGAGGACGCAGAAGAGGTGGTGATCTTGGAATGCGCGAGGTGATATCGTACCTTGAGAAGACCCTGGCAGCTAGTCAAAATAAACAGAAACTTGAAAACGCGTTGCAGAGGTTGGATAAGTTCGAGTTGGAGACCATTGAAAAGTTCCAGATCGTCAACTTGGTGCCTAAGAACCAGGTCAATTTGTTCTCTATCATTGAAGAATGTGATTTGCGATTCAATGAGGAGCAGATAGATGAGATCTTACAAATCTTGAGAGACGAGTTTCCAGAAATGTTTGCAGAAGATGAAGAGATGGAGGAGTAATCGAGGGCAAAGTGTCCTGTTTGTATAGGAAACCAATTGCATAATGTATTTTTAGTCATATTTAATTTCTGTAGGAGAGTGGAGAGTGGAGATGTCGGGAGTAATTTCACGGGTTAAAGCCACTGTTCTGGCATGCCTTACGTTGAAGCCATTCAATAATAACCTTGATGTCGTCGAAAGAATCTCGCAGGACAGCTTGTCGAATGGATATGAAACCAACAACTAAAACGACGCACCAAGAATTTACAGTTGGTAAAGTCTGTGTCTACTATAAGCACTACCCCCGTACAAGAATATCGTATGGTATTACTACCCAACCTATGGTCCCCTCAAGCAGCTGCTCTCTTGGCACTAACAATATCATCCACTCTCAACAACAAACATGCACTCTCCACCGCAGTCTTAATACTTTGCTGCTTGATAACTTCTGGCTCCCAGATCCCGTAAGTGTTCATGTCAACCACTTTACCGGTATCACCGTCAATACCAAAAGTATGTTCTCCCTTAGCATGTTTAGCTCTCAATTGAGAGATCACTCTGATTGGGTTACCACCAGCGTTCTGGATCAATGTACGAGCAATGACTTCCATAGCGTCACTAACAGCTTTGTATGGCCATTGAGCAACGTCCTCAATACTCTTTGCGTTCTCGGCAAGTCTGACAGCAACAGCCATTTCAGTGGCACCTCCACCTGGCGACAAGCTTGGCTCGAAAAGAACGTTTCTGGTGACGGCCATGGCATCTTGCAAGTTTCTCTCAATCTCGTTCAAGATATCCTTGGATGGGCCTCTTAACACCACAGTACAAGCTTGTGGCTCTCTACATTTGATCAAGTACGAGAAATACTCGTCTCCAATAAGGTCGACCTTAAACAACCCACACTTGGTGCCGACGTCTGACTCTCTCAAATCTTCTATACGGTTGACAACAGTGGCACCAGTGGCTCTGGCAATTCTGTTGTTGTCTGACTTCTTGACTCTTCTCAAGGCAGTAATGCCTCCTTTCAAGAGGAAATGTTGCGCCAAATCAGAAACTCCCTTCTCGGTGATCACCAAGTCCGGCTTGAACTCCAATATCTTCTCGCACATCTGCTTGATCTGTTCCTCTTCGATCTCCAACACTCTGGTCCAGTCCTCTTCCTTTGTGATCTCAATATTAGTTTGCGACTCTCCCTTCTTGTATTCCAAAGGACAGTCCAAAAGAATGATACGCGGGTTTTCAATGTGGCGGCGCATCTTTGGATGGGTCACGTCCTTGTTCAATATAACTCCATCCAACACCTCACAATCCTCGACCTCAGCACCCGGGATTTTCTCCACTCTGACGTATCTCTTGGTATCAATCTCCATGTGGTCGCCGTCCTTGATGGTCACGGTCTTGACTGCTTTCAAAGCGAGTTTGCACATCATGTCACTCCACTTGGAAATGTACTTGGTTCCAATCGAAGCAGAAATGAGCTTCACCATAGCAGCCTCGTTCTCCACGTCCACAGGGCGCGAGATTTCGTGTATCACCGCCAAGGCATCCTTCAATGCCTGTTTCAACGCCTGGATAATGATCACTGGGTGGATGTTGCGCTCAATGTATGGGAAAGTCTGGGCCAAGATCTCACCTGCCATAATAATGACAGAGGTGGTTCCATCACCGACCTCCTCGTCTTGGGTTCTGGAAAGCTCGATCATTGACTTGGCAGCTGGATGAGCAACGTCAATCTCTCTTAATATAGCGTGTCCGTCGTTGGTCAACACAATGCCACCCATAGGATCAAGAAGCATCTTAAGCATTGCCTTTGGACCAAGACACGTGCGAATAATATCGGCCACAGCCTTGGCAGCAGTGATGTTCAGGATCTGAGCCTCACGCCCGGTCTTCCGTTCAGCGGAAGTGTTCATAAACACAACTGGAGCTTGCATTGTGTGTTATGTGATTGTCGAACTGAGTGAACAGATTGATGTAGTTCGATGGAAAAAAAAATCGAGGGCGTTCTGGTCACGTGCTGTTGTCAGGGCTGCAAATGCGGTCTGTGGTGCACCAGAAGACGCAGAACGACAGTTGAGCGAGTCGTTGGGAGGTGGCAGTTAGCGAGGAATGTTCTTGAAGGGTCGGTATATGATAATGTTTCGTTTAGTGGTTTTGGGGTCTTCAGTGAAAGAGATAACGCGCATTATTGCTTCTAGCTCATGGTGAATTGAATGAGCTGTATTTACAGATAAGAGTTTGTAGCTACGAGGTACAGAGGTGTATTTTGTGGCTTACCGTACTCATCAAGATGACTACTTGTCCCTTAGTCATGGCTGTTGTGTTTGCGGATGTTGTGGGTACTATGTAGATAGAACAAGGAATGAGTGCATTGGCTGCAGGTGACGTTGTAAATGAATCTCTATACCTTCAAGAATCACGGTGTGTTCGTCGAGATTGTGACTTTTAACAATAATAGACTAATTTTATATAATTTTTAGAATCTTTTGATGAAGTTATAGTTTCTCCCTGTCCTTCGTAGGACTAGAGAAAGACCAAACTCTGATCTATAATTCAACTTTCTTCAACCCCAAAAGACATGGATCAAAACAAGGTGAGATCAGACCTAATAACGTTCAAAATTTAAGAAAATCAAAAACTAAAAAGAAAATTATTATTACTATAATATTTTAATCAATGGCTGACGATAGCCGTACCCGGTTCGAGGTCACCAAGCAATTCCAAGCTGATGAATTGCTTGTAGGTGCCATGGTCAGCAGCTCTCATTCCACAGGTTCCAATTCGGTGGTAATCAGAAGCTGACTCCACAGTCATCGTCACAACGTTGCAACGTCGACCAACCAAATTAAACTGCCCTGTCTATCTCACGTAATGAAGCCTCGTTACTGGAGCCTACTGTTGGTACAAATGGACTTGAGGCTACTCTTATGTTCTTCAACTCAAGTGCACTCCGAAGCCTTGTGAGACAGATATCTGTCAGGGAAGAATCAGTAACGTATGCTGAGTTATTGAGTGAATGAGACGTTATTGGAAACAAATCCTGCTGGTTCACAAAAGAATTAGAAAGAGTCTATTAAGATATACTTTTTTGAATCTACAGCCTACGGATTGTCGATTTCTATTATGAATTAACCATCCATTAGTATCATAAAATAACTAGAAGCTAATAAACGTAAACAATCATGACTTCCACTAGATGAAACTTCATATTTCTCATTCTAGCTCAGTATTGTTAGAATTGTTAGTTAGACGATAACGTCTCAATCTGGTAAGAGACAGTGCTCCAAGTTCGTTCAAAAGCAGTAATGCAATTGAATTCCTCGCATCTACCTTTCTTGAAGAATTCCAACCACAACAAATTTTTCTATCCGTGATGAACAATGGCTCAACGGATCACCTTCAACATTGGAATTGGTCATTCCTATCCAATTTGTACAGGTCATTCTGTCTCCATCACGTCGTTAAGCAGAATAACAAGGTCCACATCATGATAAAACTAAACGTGCTTCTGGAGTAGTCAGCCAAAAAAATCTCGACTAAAGGCGAATTAAAGTAATTGTGAACATTGTTTTTCGAGTTAATCACCAACAATGTGTAGATCACCAAATCAATTGCAAACCCACACACGAAGTACAAAATAAACCCATAGGCAGCCTCAAGCTGAAGAATACCAGTAAAGGCACCCAATACAATACTATTGAGATCATGGATGTATGCTAGCTTCTTGTTATTGATCAGAATATTCTCGCCAAATGTTATCTGAGTGTACTTGGAGGCCATGGTTCACGTTGCTCTACTGTCTGCCAGGAACTCCAGCTGGAAATCTCAACGCTTTGTGCCGGGCACGTAACCAGGTATGGGCACGTAACCTGCGCCATGCCCAATCGCCCATAACCATAGAGACTCGGGGCTCGTATGCATGGATGTTGATACAAACACTCACTTACGTCAGTGTGCTGTGCAGCGCATAGGAACAATCCGCACATCCGTACACCCATAAATGCATATCACACGAGGCACGTGTGCCAGCCCTACCACGGATAGGGTCGATCCTTGAGACAAGTTACCCGGGAGCACCCATTTGCAGAGAAGTGCGATTTTAACTCTTACAGGGTCTTACTATTTACATGAAACGTCTGCAACTCGGCCCACAATATACCACACAACAGTAACAGCATATCCATAGCGAAAGCCAGTGTGTTGAGGCCGAGAGTTCCTTCCCTATTGTGATTTCTTGGTTTTTCCCATTCCGAAACCTTGTGGCGTTTCCAGGAAGCTTATCAGAGTCGATTTTTTTTTCTTGGCCCGCCCCGCCTCGTTTTATACTGCTACTTGCTACGGTTTACACTCAGAAATGCCAAGAGTATCATACCCAATGAGATCCTAGGCAACCACTAGCGGCGCAGTACAGCCACCGAATCACTGTACTTGCGGCCTTGCTTCAAGAGTCAAGATATGATTTCCCCAATATAACCTCCCTTCACCTCCCTTCACCGCCAGTTGCTTCGTCTCTATCTTGCTCAGTATCGTAGAAGCTGCTTAAATCTTATTGTCTCACTGGACCCCTGCCCGCCCCGCGTATATGGATACAGTGTGCAAGCAGCCCAAGCCCACCCTTGCACCACACCTCCAAACCTCTGCCTGTCAACGCAATGCCACCCCGCAGGAAGCTACCCGTACTGGATAAACACATATACTAAGAAAATTGCTCCCTGGAATTTTTCTGGAGTGCTGTGTCTTCAACAGGTGTAATGACCACGGACGCCGCCGACTCCTACAAGAAGAGGGTTTCTTTCAACCATTTGTACTCCAGTATCATTGACCCTCTGCGACCCCGCTATGTGCCTCAGTTTATCAGCAACCAGACCGAGCCTGAGACCAAGGAACTCGACCTTGACTTTGGCTACAACATCAACCGGTCGCTGAGCATCTCGCATGACCCCTCCAAGTTCTTCAAGTTCAACGAGTTCAACTATGTCAACCAGAACGACCGCTACTACAATTCCTTGAAAAGTCAGCAGACGTTTCAGGACGATAGCAAGAAAAAACAGCGGCTCAAACGCGAGAAGTTGCCTGATATCGACAGCTCCCGCAGTATCCTCAAGAAGGTTCCCAAGAAGTATTCTGAGGGTTCCTACTCGGAATCGGTGCCGCACCCTATGAAATTCCACCGTCTCGATGATAATTCTTTCTCGCTGGTCTACAACCGTTTCAGAAATGAGGACCAGGACGAGCTTACGTTCCGCAACACTTCTATGAATGTCGATAGCAAGTATATTGATGCCACTGTGGTTCTCCAAGCCACGCAACCTACAGAACCCCCTCGCAGAAAGAGGCTTACTGAAATGACTGACGAAGAGATCTTGAAACTTGACTCGCAGTTTCGGTCTCCTCAGCTGGTTGGTAACGACTTCAAAGAACTGTTGCTTTCCGACTTGAACTCCACCATTGCCAGTCTGAAGTTCAGAACTGTTGCCAGCAGTGCCTCCAGCGTGACTTCTGAGAGTTCAGTCAAAACAAAATACTCCAAAGAAGGTGTCAATATCACCAACATCCAAGACAAGACCTACCCATCCAGACCTCAGGTTAACTACAGAAGTTTTGTGTTGCATTCCAGACACCGCGACTTCGATAAGGTCCGTGAGGAGATCGCCAACAGAACGTATCCGCCTCAGAACCTTATCGAGTCGGAGTTCAGTGTCACTCGTGTTCCTAAACTTCTTGGAGGGTATGTGCTTGTGCCAGACCGATCCGACCTTGCCGACATCGACTCGTCGATCACTCAATGCAAGACCGTTATGGTGTACATCCTGGGCCGTAAACACACCTGGAAGGCTTTGCGCGAGATTTTTGAAACCGACACCATCCGAAACGGGGACCGGTTGGTGGTGTTTGCAGTTGTTTCAGGCAGTATGCCTCTAGTTGAGGAACCTCCTAAACCTGCCAAGACCGACAACAGCTTGACGAGGTATAAGACCACTTCGATGATAGACGATCTTCAGAACTACAGTCTCAAGAGAACCGTTACTGCAAAGAGCGCAAAGAGCTCAGGTCCTAAAAAGACCTCGCGTTCAGGCTCCACAATTGAAAACGAGATGGCCAAGATCTTAGGCGGAGGTGGAGGAGGCAATACCAACGGAACTTCCAGACGGTTGTCTACTGTTTCTAGTAAGAGTGCTCCTCCTCCTGACAGCACAGAGAAGCAACAACAAGGCATGCTCACAGCTATCAGACCAAAGGCTGAGAAGATCTTGAAAGATATTGAGAAATTGGCTCAAATCCATAATTTGGCAATCAATATCACGGTTGAAATTTGTGCTGACGAGCTTTTGCACGAAGATCTTGATAATAACGAAAGTGACAGTGAAGATGACGGAGGCTCTAAAGCTAGACAACGTCGTGCCAGCTTGGCAGGACTTGATACCAGTGCTTCTCGTAAGAAGAAGGCCAACACCAATTTGAAGTTCGTGTTGGACTGTATTGTCAAGGTGTACAATCCTACTATCTTTGTCATTGGTTCTAAACATGCCGACTCTTTGTATGGGTATGCTGGAAGAATGAGTGACTATAGAAGTGAGAGTGGAGACTCGACCAGTAACACTCTTAGTAGAGTCACCAGCGCTTCTGGAGGCAGTAGCAGAAACTCTCTGTCTACTGACTTGCCTGCAATTACTTTAACCAGAAGTAACAGAATGTCAAGAGTTGACAGCAGAGACTCGAGATCCAGTGACAATCTTGCCAACAGCCGGACTTTGACTCCGTTAGTGAGAATTGGGTTGTCTGAGTTCTTGGTTAAGAACACGACATTGCCAGTTCTTGTTGTTCCGAGCGGACTTGAGTTGCCGACAGACGAGCACAACTGGATCGAGCACTGGGATAAAGACTTTGAGAGCAGTGATGAGGAGGAGGATGCTGCTGACGTCCCACTTGACCGCAAGGTCGAGGATATGTTGGATTCGATTCATCTTGACACTAAACCTGTTGAGAAGACAGAGAATGCCGAAGTTGAAAAGACCGAAGCAACTGAAAAGGTTGTAAAACCTCCAGTCATGGAGACTGAGCCGGAAGAAGAATTGGACCCTAACGATCCGTTGGCACCTCCACCAGCTGCTAAGGTTGAACCTCCTGTACAGTCTGAGCCGAGCAACCATGATGAGTTGAAGAGGGAGAGATCCAGAACACCTAACGGTAAAGCTGACTGTCCAGAGGAGTTCTTTGCCCAATTGCTTATTGCTGGTAGTGACAAATCGCTTAGAGAGTCTGTGAATTTCTTGAGAAACTCGCAATTCGACTACAAGGATAAGACGTTACCTCCTACAAGTCGTACGAAGAAGATATTGCTCAAGCATTTGAGCACTCAGTTGAAGAAGGAGCAAGCTATTGAGTCGCTGACCGACAGCGAGACTGACTCCGATTCAGAGGCGGAGGAAGAGGTTCCTTATGTTGGAAGATCAGATTTGGGTGCCAAGATTCAGTTTGCTGAACAAACTCCTTCGACTGAAGTTGTGAAGGAGGCTCCTGCAAAGAAGGCTCTCACGTACAAGGAAGTGTTGAGCAAAACTCAAAGTAATGCTAGTGCACTCAGTGGCAAGACCACCGACACCGACAAGAAGCTGCTCAACGAACCAGCAGCTGGTGGAGCCAACAAGGCGCAACCGAAGAAGAAGAAGGGGTTCTTCAAGAGAATGTTTAAGTGAGGGCTACAGCATTGCACCGAGATACGAAGACTATGACCTGTCGCACATTAGATTCTTTTATTTTATACTTTTTTATCTTATAGTTCCCTTTCTAGAACTTTGTTATATTGGTTTCTATGACATTTATGACTGTTAATTGGTGTAGTTTGGTGTAAAGTGAATGCATTATGCTGTGCTTGTAGAGGGCATTTGGACAATGACAGCGAGGTACCTAACTTGGTTAGAATAATCAAATAGCGAATGATAGAGAGGTATCCAACTTAGATATATTAATCAAATGATATACTAGATATTGTCGCCTATAAATAATAGTTTTTGGTGGGTAGTAGTTGGCAGTAAGTTGTGATCGTCGGTTCTAGAAGGTAGAGAAGGTCAGGCGACGATGCAGACAATTGGTAGTCATTTGATTTATCCCCAAGTCACATAGCCCTCTCAAATATGAAACTTGAATTGCTTATAAACACGTAAGCGATTATTGCTATTGAGGCTTAAGAGTGCCCAATAATTTAGAGTACATACTGGGCAATTGGGACTTACTGGCGAGGGCCATGGGATTCTCATCTCAATGTTGAAACCGTGGAAACAGAAGAGACAAATGTGAGCTCAAACAAGAATCATTTCAAAACAAAACTGGAAACTTTTCTTTAACAGCTTTCACAAGCCTAGAATTTCAGTGCTTCCCTGAATTCATTTGAGCCCTTCTTCACATCCGACTCTCAGCAAGCTTCCCTGCATACATCCTAGGCTCTCAATACATTTGAATATGTGTTCCCCATACAACAATCTCTAGTTTCGAACTATACGACTGCAATGGACAAGAGGTAAAAAAAATTTGTCCGTTGCTGATTACATCTCCTAAACCACTACCTTGTGCTCTTCTTCTATACGCCAGTGCTCAAACCTCTACACTGTGACACCCAATATTGTGCACACAAGAACTAATCCCATTTGTGCACATTGATTGTCACACACAAAAGCTTTCCCACCTACAATGACTCCCAGCCGCTTATTCAAATGTCTAGATCTTTAACAACAACAATTAAAATTTGTTTCGCTGTGAGAAATTGCAGCTAGCAGTTCCCAAGCAATACTTGAACAATTGTAGCTAATACCCATACCATGACTATGAGAATACCTCTACCCATTGTTGCTCGTTTCATAAACAACCTTCCCTACACTTTATAATGATTATTTTTATTCACATGCTGGTAATTATCTACTCATCATCTTCATCTTCTTCGTCTTCACCGTCACCTCCTGCCAAAATTGCTGGCTTGATGTCTTTCCATAACTTGCCCTTGTTGTGAGCCTCATACCATTTGGTCACAGCAACGTCAAACGAGGCCTGGAACACAAAGGCACTGGCAAAGATAGTGGTCACGTAGATCGAGTTCTTCTTGACAAACGTGTTGTAGAGCGTGCCGTAGAATGACTGGATGTTAGTATGATTAACTCATATAAATATGGATTGGGCTAGGTTTTCGGTATAAAAAATAGTACCACGTTGTTTGTGACTTCAATTAATCCACAAAACTAAACTCAATCCTCAATTATTTTACTTGAATTTGTCACTCACCATTGTATTGTGTATAGGTATATGTCTTGATTGTGTATTGTAATTTGATATTTTTTCATTGGATGGTGGGACACAGCCGGGTAACATATTTATCCTCGACTGATTCATGAAGTCTCAACATCAAAGCACAGATTAGGACGATTTCTTTTAATTTCTTTCCTGCTACTTTCTACACCAACTATGATAATTTGAATTCATTAGAACATTTACATATTCAATTGAGATGACCTATACCGTAAAACCTGTTTATTTCTTAGATTGACCCATTTTGTTCAAAGCAGAACCAGCCTTGAACCACTCAATCTGCTCTTGGTTAAAGGTGTGGGACAACTCGGTCTTCCACTTAGCACCGTCAACTGGGGTGACTTCCATCACCAAGTTCTTACCTGGAGCAAACTCCGTCAATCCAAGGATGGAGATCTTGTCGGTTGGGTTGATCTTGTCGTAGTCCTCTGGATTCACAAAGTTCAATGGCAACAAACCTTGTTTCTTCAAGTTGGTCTCGTGGATTCTGGCAAACGATTTGGTGATGATGGCAAAACCACCCAAGAATCTTGGCTCCAAAGCAGCGTGCTCTCTGGAAGATCCCTCACCCATGTTCTCGGCACCAATGACAACCCACTTAATACCGTGGTCTCTGTAGTACTTGGCAACGTCTGGCACTCCACCGTACTCACCAGTGAGGTAGTTCTTGATGGTGTTGGCCTTGTCGTTCTCGGAGTTGATGGCTCCAATCATGTAGTTGTTGGAGATGTTCTCCAAGTGACCTCTGTATTTCAACCAAGGACCAGCCATAGAAATGTGGTCAGTGGTGGTCTTACCCTTGGCCTTGATCAAGATTGGCAACTCGATGGCGTCCTTTCCGTCCCATGGCTTGAATGGAGTCAATAACTGCAAACGGTCAGAGGTTGGAGACACTTGCACAGTGACAGTCTCTCTCTCGGCTGGTGGGGCTTGGTAGGTGTCTTCACCTGGGTCGTAACCCTTGACTGGCAAACCAACTCCGGAAGGTGGCTTGAGCAAGAATTCGTTACCGTCCTTGTCCTTCAACTTGTCGGTGATTGGGTTGAATCTCAAGTCACCGGCAATGGCGAAAGCAGTGACCAATTCTGGAGAAGCAACGAAAGCGTGGGTGGCTGGGTTACCGTCGTTTCTGGAAGTGAAGTTTCTGTTGAAAGAAGACACAATGGTGTTCTTGTCACCCTTCTTGATGTCTCTTCTGTCCCACTGTCCGATACATGGACCACAGGCGTTGGCCAACACCACACCTCCAAACTCGTTGAAGGTAGCAATTTGACCGTCTCTCTCGATGGTGGCTCTGACTTGCTCGGAACCTGGAGTGACAGTGAAGATGGACTTAGCCTTCAAACCGTGATCGGCAGCGTCCTTGATGATCGAGGCGGATCTGGTCATGTCCTCGTAAGACGAGTTGGTACAAGAACCAATCAAACCGACCTTGACCTCAAATGGCCAGTCGTTGTCCTTGGCAACGTCCTTCAACTTGGAGATTGGGGTAGCCAAATCTGGGGTGAATGGACCGTTGACGTATGGCTCAAGAGTGTTCAAGTCGATCTCAATGACCTCGTCGTACTCACAACCCTCGTCAGCCTTCAAGAAGGAGTCCTTGTAGACGTTAGCAAAGTTGGCAACGTCGGCTCTCTTGGTGGCCTTCAAGTAGTCAACCATACTGTCGTTGAATGGGAAAACAGAGGTGGTAGCACCGATTTCAGCTCCCATATTACAGATGGTACCCATACCGGTACAAGAGAAGGTCTCGACACCAGGTCCAAAGTACTCAACAATCTTACCGGTACCACCCTTGACGGTGGTGATACCAGCCAACTTCAAGATGATATCTTTTGGAGAAGCCCATCCGGACATCTTACCGGTCAACTTAACACCCAAAATCTTTGGAGCCTTAAGTTCCCATGGCAAACCAGACATGACGTCGACGGCATCAGCACCACCAACACCAATGGCCAATTGACCCAAACCACCAGCGTTTGGAGTGTGGGAGTCGGTACCAATGATCAAGGCACCTGGGAAAGCGTAGTTTTCAAGCACAATCTGGTGAATGATACCGGAACCTGGTCTCCAGAAACCAATGTTGTACTTGGCACATGCGGAGGCAAGGAAGTCGTAGACCTCACGGTTGATGTCAATGGCTCTAGCAAGATCCTTGGCGCCTCCAACCTGAGCCTGGATCAAATGGTCACAGTGGACGGTGGTTGGGGTAGCAACGCTTGGCAAACCGGCACTCATGAATTGAAGAATGGCCATCTGGGCAGTGGCATCCTGACAAGCAACTCTGTCTGGACGGAGCTTCAAGTAAGAAACACCTCTCTCGATCTCTTGTTCATGGGGTTTGTCCAAGTGACCGTAAAGAAGCTTCTCGGCGTATGTAAGAGGACGCTTGAGTCTCTCTTGCACAATCTTGACGTTCTCAAGGTTCTGCTTGTAGTTAAGGTAGGAGAAATCCTCCAAGTTGTTCTGGAAAACCTTGGAGTCTGGAGTAATGTTCGACACCGAGGCAAGCCCTCTGGTGAAGGTCTTGACTGTAAGTCTCTTAGTGTGAGCAGAAAGCATGGTGTACAACTAAGAATGTGTTATAGGCAAGGAGAAAAACAACCGCAATTTTTCTGGATCTGCAGGATTTTATATGTTTGCAATGGAGAACCAGGGGACAAGGTTTCAGCCAATTAAAGCAAAAGAGATTATAAGCGGTGCGGACGCCGGGTCACCGTGCTGTTTTTTTTTATGGGGCAGGTGCCGACCTCGGGCATATGGCACTGTTTTTTTTCGATGGTGGATCGGAAATCCTCACAGGCTGTCATCAACTATCCGATCAGAATTTTTTCACTTTGCCGAGGTCGATACTTTGGGGTTGACTTGGATCGGTGATGGTCGGTGATGGTCGACGCAAATACTCCTTGCCGTTTGGCAACTGTAGCTCGGTGTAGTTTACCCCACTATTCTGCCTGCCAGTCAATGATGCAATATAAACTAAACGCAATCCCAGACTTGATGGGAGCAACCATCCACGGTGCTATCCATTGAGTCTACGATTTATTCTCAATTGATATTGAATTGGCTTAAGCTTGAGTTGCTATTGACAACCAATTGAGTTATGGGTGATGGGCAAGTTTATTTGACCTCTGGCTTGGCATTGAGTTTGATGATCTGAGTTGACAAAATTCTCTGGGGACGAACTTAAATCTGGAGAACAGGTCTCAGTTCCAAATCGTGTCTCCGATTCTACACCGCCATTCTTTTTTTCTCTCAGTGTCAGGATCGTTTCCTAGAAGCCCTCCTAAGATACCTCTAGACAGTCTCTCAGCTTTCATCGATCACGGCTCTCATTACCTTTCAAAATTCGGTTCTACTGTCCTTACACGAGTGATCTTGTATCTACGTCATGCACCGCCCAACTCAGGCAGTCCAAATCACTATTGTTTGTTATTGTTTCGGCTTTTGTTGTTTATGTCTCATTTTATTTTTTTTCTCTGATTTGATTTTTCAGTGATTCTGCTCGTGTCTGTTTAATCATTTTGTCTATTGTATTCTTTTCACGCTTTGTTTTTCCCTAAGTTGACTCCAGTTTTTCTCGGCCGTCTTTTTCTGATCATTTTTTCTTTTATCTCACTTGGCCCGATTCTGGTTAGACTTTCTCTTGCATGCACTTTTTTCCACTATCTTTTTTATCAGCTATCTTTTTTATCTCCCACTTGCTGGACTTTCCACTTCAACGCTTCAATACTGTGTACAGTGGATATTCAACAGATTTTGACCGCAAAGAATTATACATACAGTGAAATGCTAAACTGACCTACTTAGGGGCCTCTTCTCCAACTTTTCACTTTGCTTTTTCGCAACAAGGTTTGATTGATCCAGTGCTTAAACCCCGTTCTACGAGCTCGCATTTCTCCATTCTTATCTTGGTTGCCATCTCTTGTATTTCTTCAATAGCTTTTCCCTCTGTCTCCTCATTCACCTTTCTTGCTTCTTAACTTGTTTCTCTTTCACTGCTGTCTCTCTACGTGCCCCAAATATCTCCAGTAGTTTCCCAACGCACCTAACCACTCCCAACTATCACAACTCCTTACACCAACTCGCAAAAACTCCTTACACCAACATGCCCAATAACTCCTTACACCACCTTCAAAAAACTCCTTACACCACCCTCAAAAACTCCTGACACCATCTTCACAGAAAACCTAACAGCACCTCGCGATACTAATCCTTGCCTGCACCTCTTTGCACCATGCACCTCTTATTATTACATCTCGACACCAACATTCAACATCAAGGCTCAATATCAAAGCCTACTTGAAAAAGCTTGTCCTTGCTACACCTGCAATTTTTCACGCTGTACCTCTATCCCTGCACTTCCTCTCGGTATTTCCTAATCGAACATATACAGCCGGTTAAATAATCCTGGGCATTCAATCAACCCAAAAAAATAAAAAATAATACTACCGAAATCTCAAACATTAAGAAAAATCTCAAACATCAACTACTGGTAGTCACCCTGTACTGATGCAAACCACTTAATCCAAACTCACTCTACCCAACTTCTGTACTCAAAAAAATTCATAACCAAACACCTTATTTCACTAAAATCCCGAACCATATCCCAATCGGTATCAAAAATTATCCTTCTGCAAACCCCCCGTCGAGTCTGCCAAACCCCTTGCCCCAGCATCAAACTCCTGCCTCCATTTCCAGAAACCGATCCGCGGAACGTCATGTGCCCAATGCTATTTTTGGGACCCTCCAAATCTGACACACAGCTCCAGAGATCGAGATCTCAACGGCTCCCTTGCTGGATCCTCAACCAACGGCAACCTTCGACTTCCGAAATTCTTTCCCGTAAGCATAGCCCACACATTGGCCCCGAGGCTTGGATTCTGAGCCGGCTCTGCTTCCCGAAACCTCGTTCCGTCAAGCCCACCCGGGCTTTGGGTCCAGTCACGTGTGCGGCAACTCTGCAGGCCACGGCAAATCTTTTTCTCAGCTATATTTTGGCGGCACTGTCATCTTTTCCGTATCCAGAGGTTGTTTCCAAATATAATATGCCGAGGGTTGTGGCCCGCGCTCTGCTAGTTTCAAGTTTCCAATAGTTATCACCTGGCCTCTTCTCTAATGTCTGAGAGCGCTGCCCCAGACCCCAACGTCGTTCCTGAACCACAGGACAACAATGACCCTTTAATTGACAACGGCTCGGACCAAGAAGAGTCCAAACGCAAGGTCGCCCGGAGAGCGTGCTTGAACTGCCGTAAAAAGAAGGTCAAGTGCGACGGCGAGACCATTCCTGCCGACGACCCCACCAACCCCGAGGGAAAGTGCACCAGATGCCGCACCTTGAACCTCCAGTGCGAGTTCATAGCGTCGCTCCGAGGCGGTCGCCGCAAAAAGAAAAGGCATGTTTTCGACCAGGAGGATGGCTTCTCTGAGTCCTCCAGCGTCTACACCACCTTCAGTGCCGGTCCTTTGTCGGTGCCCTCGCCTTCTGCCGACAGCAGTTCTCACATCCCCGAGTCCATACCGACAAAGAGCTCCACCTCGTCCCAAGAACACCCAGACCTGGACTCCCGAGGATACTTCTATGAAGACAACCAGTACTTTGACCAAGGCTCATACGGCGGAGGATTCCATCCGTTCCGTAAACACCATCATCGTAAGCATTTCAGAAACGGCGGCCCTGATGGCTGGGGCGGGCCTTGGGGCTCCCCTGGTCCGCACGGTCCCCATGGACCACATGGCCCGCATGGTCCTCACGGTCCTCATGGTCCTCACGGGCCCCACGGTCCACATCATCGTGACTTTGGTGGGATGGACGGACTTCCACCTCCACCAGGCCCTCCACCAAGAATGTTTGGTTCATCGCGTATGGCACCACCTCCTCCACCTCCAGGACCAAGATTTGGAGGTAGATTTGGCGGGTTTGAGCCTGGTCCTCCACTCCATCCTGGTGATGATGGTCTCCCTCATCCACCTCGTATGTCGAGTAAGTTCAGAAAGCCGCCGGTGCTACCACCAGCTCCTCAATTAAGCTCAAATTTGCTCCCGCCTTTGAATGGACCAGAAGGTTACTACAAGAACAAGCGCAACTATGACAGAGAGTACGATAACCGTTACTACGACGAGTACTATGAAGGAAAGGGACTGGAGTACTCTCGAAGTAGTGGTAGCGCTACAAGATCAGCCACTGATAAAACAAGCGAGCCTGAGAAACCTAAACCGGAAACCATTGCCCAAAAGAGTCTGTACGAGCTTTTGAAATTGGCCATCAGTGAGAAACAGATTGAGTATTTTAAGTTCCCTGACTATCCAGTCATGGCGTCGTTGCTCGACTGCTACTACCGTTACATGCATCCATCAGCTCCTGCGTTACCAACTAAGATCCAATTCCTCAGCTCTATTCTGATCCCAACCCACAGCTCACTTCTCTTTGCTATCTTCAGTGTCTCCTGTGGCTTCATGAAGAAATCAAATGAACCACAGCACTCCAAGCCTATTTATTGGTACTGCTTTGTCAAGTCATACTGGCACTTGATGGATGGAGCTACGGCTATCATCGCCCTCAACGTTCTTCTCAGTAATTTCTCGATATTTGGATCAGTGCAAAGTCTTGAAATTGCAGAGAAAAGTAAAGAGTTGTACTGGCAGCTTGTTAGTCAGACTGATGATCAAGTGAGGTTTAACACTATCCATGATGCATTGAACAGACAATCGCTTGTGATAAACTTGTGGGGCACTTGGAAATTCTCGTTGTTCTGCAGAAGCGCAGGC
Organism: Saccharomycopsis guyanensis; assembly: GCA_030578595.1. NCBI lineage: Eukaryota > Fungi > Ascomycota > Saccharomycetes > Ascoideales > Saccharomycopsidaceae > Saccharomycopsis > Saccharomycopsis guyanensis. The sequence goes on from JAJMSQ010000001.1 coordinate 64,345, forward strand.
AAATTCCCATTCGAGAAGGGCAAGTCGAAGTTGGAGCTTGAATTCCCTGAGAGACTTCCAATTTTCAGTCAGAGGAAAGACGCCTTGGAGGCAATATTGACTGCCACATTTAGTACCAGTGAGTTCGACTTAAACCAGGTCTTGAATGTCACCCACTACAGTGATATTGAGAGAAAGCTCAACACTGTGTCGGGTGACTTGCTCAACGGGGAACGCGAAGAAACAAACAAAGAGCTATATGCGTCGTTCAACCGTACCACAGTACCAATTGTTGCGGCACGAATGTTGGAGCAGTTGATAGACAGTATTTCTGATTACTCGTTGAATAACAGAAATGTGATCATCTTTTACTCGAGGATCAAGTTCATTGAGTCAGTGTTTCCCCAGCTCTACTCTATTCATAGTAACTACTTGATTCTCGACGGGATGCTCCTCCAGGCGAAAATGGTGTTGTTCTCCTGCCGAATGCACTCCCGACATCTCTTCTGTTCAGACTTTCTTCTCTTCAAGGAGGCTGCCAAACTTACCAAACATGAATTAATTCTGGAACAGGCCGAGGGACTTCGGGGCCAGTTGCAACCACTCTTGAAACCGATTTTCCAAAGCATTCCTTTGCCAATGGTGTACTTGGTGGCAAAGAACTCTACCATGGACCAGTTTGTGAATTTCAGTAACATCTTGGCGACATGTTTTGAGTTGTCGCAGGTCATCGAGTTGGGTCAAGGGATATGTGAAGAAACAATGAGCTCAGGAGTCACTCCTAAGGTTGTGGTGGGACCAGCTCAGCTTGATCCTACTAGCGACCTTACTGAGAACTTATTCATGATTCCAGATAATTATGAAGCATTGGCAGCATATCATGAAAAACCATGGTACTCATTCGATAGCAAATGTGAGAAGTTCAGTTACTCGGCTACCTCGCCAGACTCCTGGATCCAGTATCCTGGAATCAGTAACATGGCGGCGGTTCATGCGGGGTTGACACTTGCTTCTGGATTATTGCTTTCAAAATACGTTAGTTTCAGAAAGTCAGAAGAGGGAGTTGAAGTATGGCTCAATGGCGAAGGCACCCAGACCAAGATACATGTGTTGAGACTTTCCTCAGAGGTTTCTGAGATTCTCGTGGGTAGATTTGAAAGAGGCAGTATTTTGGGTGTTTTGAAGTTGTTATGTGACTTCCTTGAGTTGAGAGGTCGGTACTTGGCTGAAGCAGCTTCGAATTTCATCATTCTTGATGAGGTCAGCTCTTACTGCAAGAACGTAATATAAGATAAAAGCGAACTTCCACTGAAAGAAGGTGCTGATGAATACTTAACAAAGAGATTAAAGTTAGAGTGAGAAAAAGTGAGAACGGGATGGAAGAAATGAAGAAGGGTTTGGTAACGCGTGTGGGTTTTATTTTGTGTCATTAATTGTGCCATTTGTGTGTCATATACAACGTGTCATATATTTTGTGTAATAGAAGTGTATTTTAGACGTGAAGTAGTGTTCGGACTCTATTGTAGTTGTGCATAGCCAAGACTTGAATGCTGTCAAGTTACTTGAGGACAAACATCATTGTGCCGGAATTGACAGACATAGTAAGACACAGACGACTATAATAGAACAGCCGCACCAAAATGAGGAGAGAAGAAATAGCTCACCAATGTCTGAGAATTTTAGGGCCATAGCCATGCTATTCTTTTGGCTACACGGCTTTTGTTGGCATTTCAGGTCTATTTCGAAACCTGCATTAGCGATGCCCTGCATCCACCAGTAATTGTTCACTTTTAATTATTGAGCTAAGCGACATTGTGTGCGAACCAAGCAATGCGAACTGTAGTATGCGTACTTGAAAATGCAATACAATGTCAAGTATTAAATTTAAGCATCAATAACTAACCGAATTCCATATTCCGCAATCTGCTTACCTCAAAAATACACCTCAAAACATTGCTGCAAGTGCTAGCGGAATCAGCAACCCTATCAGCAAAATCATGTGAACCATCCGAACATCACTTTACTCAATCGTCAATCTAACCATCCCCCAAAGCGCTTAATCCAATCAAAAGCATCAAATCAGGACTCAAAGAAATCATCATAGTTAATATTTTATTTCTTATTAAATTGTCAAGTAAATAATAGGTCTAACCGCCAATCCATTTGTATCTGCTTTACTAGTAGCTCGTTCCGAACATCAAATATTCTGTTGTCAAACTCTCATAACACTTCCCAAACTAAACCATCTGTGTAACACTGTCCGATACATCCCAACATACACATCCCCACATGCTCAAACCCGTACATCTTCACACCTTTACACCGGACACAAACCCCATTTCCTTTTCCACATTCTTACAACCACACTTCCTTACCTACTGTGTGCCCCCACGTCTTCCCACGCTTTCTCGCGGCTGCCCACGCCCTGCCACATTCGCTCAATCTCCGCCTACATTCCCGATCCTGGTCCTGTGCTTGGTTCTCCGATCGCAGTTCCGGCTTATCAAAAACAAAGATTTATTGCGACTTCCATTCTTCCCGATCACTACCACAATCCTCGCTTTCTCTTTACCGTTCTCGCAATTCGAATTGCTCTCACTGTCCTAGACACTGTATCATTATCCATCCGTTGACCGGACTGTCATTCCATCGGTGCCATGTCGCTTACTGATCAGTTATCGCTGGTTCGCCAGTTCATACTGCTGTTGCCAGTGTTCCACTACACACCGTCGCGACGGACCACCCTTATATATTCGACGTTTGTCACTCTTTCATCAGGTTACCTCTATCTATATTCGATCTATGCTCCGCAGCTCGCAGACAAATTGAAGTTGACTCCACGACAGGCAGGTACGCTTACCACGGCCTTGTCATTGGGCTCTTCAGTTGCTGGTATGCCAATTGGTGTGTCAATCGACAAGTTTGGTGCTCACTGGGCCACTGCTCTTGGCGGATTCATCACATTTGCAGGCTACTCAACTGTTAGATACTGTTTCACCAACTCGGTCGACAATATGGTGGTGCTAGGTGCAGCCACTTTCTGTACCGGGTTTGCATCTATCCTTGGTAACTATGCTTCCATGAAAGCTTGCACCACCAACTTTCCTGACCATAAAGGCGCTGCTGCAGGGTTGGCTGCCTCAGGATTTGCCCTCAGTGCACTTTTGCTTTCGTCAATTGCGGGCACTTTGTTTACTGGTGATGTTCTGGGCTTGCTCTTCTTCTTGGCCGTGGTCAACGGTTCCGTGATCCTGATTGGATTCTTCTTTGTTAGAGAATTGCCTCATCCTGTTAAGTATCAGGAAGTGAGTAATTTCGATCAGTACACTGCTGCTTCATTGGATTTCGCCAACGACGAAATCACCACCGGTACCTCGTCGTTGCTCAACTCCCCGATCCGCGAACCTGATAGTTACATGGCCGTGGACAGCAAGAGACAGTCATCAGAGTTCAACGAGTCTCTCGTCCATTATCGTAATTCGCATACTCCAGACACATACGCAGAGAATGATGTTGCGAAACTTGACGATGCTTCGTTCGTCGATAACTTGAAAGCCAGGCTTGAGGAATTGAGAGTTGGCTTGGTTTTCCAGATCTTCACTTCTCGCTTGTTCTGGTGCAACTATGTCACGATAACGTTTCTCACTTCTGTTGGTCAGACCTATATCTTCTTAGTTGGGTACATGGTGCAGAACCAGTACCACAACCCTAATTACCTGTACAGTGCCAGTCAAGAACTGTACCAAAAGACCCAGGTGGCAGCGTTCTCTACTGCAAACTTCTTTGGTAGACTTTGTTCTGGGTTCTTGTCGGATGTTCTTGTCAAGAAACTCAAAGTGCAGAGAATATGGGTGATGTGCTTCTCAGTAATGTTCTTCTTTGTTGCTCAGCTTTTGATCTTAAGGGTCAACAACTTGGACTATTTCATTGTGGTTTCTGTTCTTTCTGGTTACTCGTTTGGAATTGTGTTTGGAAGTTATCCTTCGATTGTCAGTGACTACTACGAGCCAAAAGTGTACAGTACTATTTGGGGTACCGTCACCACTGGACCTTTCATCACCAACACGTTACTCTCCAAGTACTTTGGTCATAATATCGAAGTGAATGGCGAGTACGACGATAACTTGAAGAAGTTTATCTGCACCAAGGGAGTGGATTGTTACAGAAACACTTTCCGTCTCACAGAGCTTTTCTGTATCTTGGGATTGATCAGCATATTGTATACTATACATTACAAAAAGAACGTTTTAAAGGGGGGTATTTTCTGAACTGGTTGTCAGTCGATTGCAAATATTGTTTAATTTACGGTTAGATAAAGTTGGTTTATGGTTGATTGATTTTTGTGTCGGTGGTTAATTTACTTTTTTGTGTCTTTGCCTGTAAGTTCTGTATAGTTTGAAGTTGACGTTTGTGGGGAAGGTGCTGGGAATCGCTTACGGCGTAGGATTTGTAGCATTCATTCATGATTAGTTTACGTCCCAGGAACATCTGAGGTAGATCTACTCAATAATGAAGTCTGAAGTAATCTTATTACGAAATCACTCTACTTGTCTTCCTCTTTCCTTCAACAATGTAGCCCCATGTTGAATAAACTCCCAAACACAAAGCAAAAACTCTGCGAAGGGAGGACCTCAGAAATCCTAAAAACCCTGAAAAAGACTCTATCGGCCAACATCTACAACAAATTAAAACAATAAAAGATGCTTTGTTCATTATATCAGTCAATAATCAATTGATTCATTGATAATTCTCCCAACCAGTCCACACATTTCGACATATACGCACATTCAAGGCTTGGTGACCCCCTTCTTCTTCTTTTTGCTCTTCTTCTTTTCTTTCTTTTTCAATCCCACCACATTTAACTTCAATAAATTGGTATAGTCTTGCCAGAACGTTTCGAGCGATTCCGTTTGCACCACAGTAGAATACTTGATCTTCTTGTCTTTGTTGGAATCCCCATTAGTTATTCTGATCAAAACCCCATATTCGCCACCTTCACTTTGTTCTTTACCCGTTACCTCGTCAAACGGAACATATCTCTTTTGTGTAAGATACACCGAAGACTGGCTCTTGTTTGCACTATTCAATAAACTAGAAGCACTCTCAAGGAACTAGATGTTAGTATACTTATACAAAAAGGACTAGTCTTTTGACATTCAAACTATAATCAAGTGGCTCTTCTAAAATATCCTTCCCCACTCTCAATAAATGTCCCTCCAATAACTAACTCACCTTCTTATTATCCACTAACGTCATGGCCAATATCTCTCTGTCTCGACCAGTCAACCATGATTTTCTTCGTTAACTTCCACGCATCACGTGCCACAGCAAATCTACTTACCCTGTTGCTTTCAATTCAGTCAACTATGCCTTATGCTTACTTCAAGTCAAGAACAGACTCTTAGATCTTTTATAGACCTCGCACATTTCACGGGCGACAGAGAGGCGGCCATAGATTTTCTTGAACGACACGATTTCGAGCTTGAGACTGCAGTGCTTCTGTATATAAGCTCGTCCAATTCGTCGTATTACGCCACTCTCAATAACAGATCCAGACGCACTTCCCACACTAGAATGTCACCTCCGTGGCTACGGTCTTGGTTTCTGTCACCATACGAGCCGCTTCCAGGCGCATATCCACTGGATACGCTGCAGAATGGCGGCGTGAGTTTGAAACTGAAAGCGTTGCAAGTGATCAAGTTTGCGGTATCGGTGCCCGTGGTGTTGGTACATAGGGTGTTATCAGTGGTGCTTGTTGTTATAGCCAGACTGTTCCGATTAATAGGAGCATCGAAAGTGATGGGTGAACTTGTGAGTCTGAATTCTACTCCTCGACGAGTGAATCCGATTGATACAGCCAGAAACTTTGCTGACCAGTTCCGTGAAGATGCACAGCAGCTCAATGCTGCAGGTGACATTCCAGAATTCTTGATAGGAGGGTACTCACAGGCATTGTTTGTCGCCAAAAGAGACGCAAAATGGTTGTTAGTGTATCTTCAGAGCGATGAGCATGACGACAAGAACATCTTTATTCAGAGGATCATGACATCACCGCGGTTTGTGAGTTTTGTCCGTGACAATGATATTTTGCTTTGGGGAGGATCGGTCAGTCAAAGCGAGGCGTTCCAGGCTTCAAACGGATTGGGATGCTCCAAGTTTCCTTTTCTCGCACTTCTTTGCTTGACTACTGAAGTTACTCCAACGACAAATGGTAATGAATCTTCAAGTCCAGTGTTGAGTGTGGTGTCGAGAGTTCAAGGGTACCATCCATTGAACAAAGTCTTGGTAACATTCAACCAGCAAATCGAGAAGTACGATTCTGCACTTATTGTGATTAGAAGCGAAATCAAACAGAGAGAATTGGAGAGACTCATGAGACAACAGCAGGACTTAGCTTATGAAAGTTCGTTGCTTAAAGACAGATTGAAAAAGGAAAAGAAACTCAAGCAGCAGAAAATCAACAAGCAGCTCAAATTGTTCATTATTAATAAAGTACATTCTTTGAAATTGGAGCCAGCTCCAGACTCTCCTCAAGCCAAGATCGCAATAAGATTACCTGATAACACGAGGATCATCAAGAGTTTCGCCAAAGACACTCTAGTGCAGGATTTGTTTTACTTTTTGGATTTTGTTCATAAGGGATTCATCGACTGGGATACCGGATCATTGAACTACGAGACTCTCAATGATTATCTCAATGGAATAGATTCCGGTGACGAACTCAAGCGGATCAATCTTAACGAATCCAGTAATATTCCGTCTTCTCAGAAATTAGATGAGCCTTATGTGTTTGACTTCAAATTATTCAGTCCCTTTCCTAGAGAAGAATTGGAATTTTCCGACACAGAGACAATTGGTGAAGTTACATTCTTATCCCGGAACGGTAACTTGGTTATGGAAATGACGCTGAAAGAATCTGAAGAATAATCCTTAAGGGTTCCACTTGCTGGTGGATACTAATGAACTCAATGACACACAACCACACATGCAATAAAACACAATATGTAACAAATTCTTATACGGACAAAATTGGGGGCAACTCCTTGGATTAAGTCCTAAAACAATACACAGAGTTGATCAATTTATTGCTTCTAATCTATTGATATTAGTAGTAGAGTACTGCAACAGATCAAATCATGAATCCAAAGATTGCTACTATAAGCATGGCTGATTTAAGTACCGAGTGTTGGTATAATTTATCTGAGGTGAAGTCTATGTCAACCGATTGAAAGCCAGGTATGATTCCATATCTGCTTTGAATGTTAGTATAATTAAAATTGAAATTGTATTTTTACTGTGGGTATCAGACTGTAGCACACTTGTTGTCTTCTTTTATAGATGAATCTTTTGCTATGAAGTTACATTAAGAATTTCTTAGTAAATTCACAAGTGGTCTCTCACGCAAACCAGGTTAAGGTGGATAGGTCTTTCAATCGGCTGTGGAGTGTCAAATGAATTTGAATGGCTTACAAGTATTTCATTAATATCTCGAGCGTGACTATTTCATGGGTACTAAACCGTTTTGGATTGCATCTGTCAAAAATGCGAAGCCTTGCTTTTAGAAAGGCGCATAAGCGAATGTAGACGTATTATTGTAGCAAGAAGCACCGTGCTACTGGCAAGAAAAAGAGAAAGAGAAAGAAAGGAACCAAGCACTCCTTAGTTTGAACTGTCTTCTTTCATTTCTGTGTTTCGCCGTGCTGTTGCGAGTTTTCAATCTGGCGAGTAAAGTTGTCCTTGCAAAAACGCATATGTCGAGTCCTCATAATATACAGCTGTTTAAACGAACCCAAATGAGAAAACCAGAAAAAGAACTTAGTGGCATTATATTTAAAATTTTACATTCAGCGTAATTTCTGAAGCATTCAATGTCATCCCAAGATTCAACTACCCAAAATGAAGATTTTGATTCTCGAAAAGCAACGAGCAGAATCTCAGCATATGACAATTTCGTTCCTCAAGCAGTTGAAAATTAAAATAGAATAACTAGGCTAATTGTTCAATAATTAATTAGAAATGAAAAATAAATAGTACAGTTCACAGCAGAAGTTTGGGTCGTCGAAGTAGACACTCACCTTCACTATGGCAAGATAATTTTGAAAGCAAGACATGCAAGCACCCAAGATGAACTTCATCTTTAGACAAGAAAACACTACTAGCAAAAACCTCTACAAGATATCATGAATTTGATTTATCGATAGCTGGAATTAATAGGTACTATACAGTAGCCAGTCAGATGTATGCATGGCCAATTGAGAACTATCCTCACAACTCGTCGTGCAAAATGTCATCGTCGTCATCATCATCGTCGAAGTCGCTGTCCTCAGCAGTGGCACCCTCGCCACCTGGGCCGCCGTACAATTTGGAAGTTATTGGGTAAGCAATCTTAGACAAAGCCTCCTTCTTCTCTTCGAGCTCCTCCTTGGTGGCAGTGTCGGAGTTGTCCTCCAACCATTCCAAAGTGTCTTTGATAGCGTCCTCCAAGGTCTCCTTGTCGTCTTCATCGATCTTGGCACCCAAACCTTCTTCGTCACTAAGCTGGTTCTTCAAGGTGACAGCGTAGTTCTCCAAAGCGTTCTTAGCCTCGATCTTGTCTCTGAGCTCCTTGTCTTGCTCAGCGTATTTCTCGGCTTCCTCAACCATCTTGTCGATTTGTTCCTTAGACAATCTACCCTTGTCGTTGGTGATAGTGATAGATTCAGCCTTGCCAGTTCCCTTGTCGACAGCGTCGACCTTCAAGATTCCGTTGGCGTCCAAGTTGAAGGTGACCTCGATTTGTGGAACACCTCTTGGAGCAGCTGGAATACCGTTCAACTCGAACTTACCCAACAAGTTGTTGTCCTTGGCTAAGGTTCTTTCACCCTCGTAAACTTGGATCAACACGGTTGGTTGGTTGTCGGCAGCAGTAGAGAAGATCTGAGACTTCTTGGTTGGGATGGCAGTGTTACGGTTGATCAATTTAGTCATGACACCTCCAGAGGTCTCAATACCAAGAGTCAATGGGTTGACGTCCAACAAGACAATGTCCTCAACACCTTCTTCGCCAGACAAAACACCGGCTTGAACAGCAGCACCGTAGGCAACAGCCTCATCTGGGTTGATACCCTTAGAAGCTTGTTTACCATCGAAGAATTTCTCCAACAACTCTTGGACCTTTGGAATTCTGGTAGAACCACCGACCAAGACAATGTCGTCAACGTCCTCCTTCTTGACACCGGCGTCCTTCAAGACACGCTCGACAGGCTTGAGGGTCTTCTTGAACAACTCAAGGTTCAATTCCTCAAACTTGGCTCTGGTCAAAGACTCAGAGAAGTCAATTCCGTCAACCAAAGAGTCAATCTCAATTCTGGTGGATTTTTGAGAAGACAAAGTTCTCTTAGCCTTCTCGACTTCTCTCTTCAATTTACCAATGGCCTTGTTGTTGCTAGTGACATCAACGCCGTACTTCTTCTTCAAGATCTTTTGGAAGTGTCTGATGACTCTGAAATCGAAATCCTCACCTCCCAAGTGGGTGTCACCAGCAGTAGCCATGACCTCAAACACACCGTCTTCAATGGACAACAAGGAAACATCGAAAGTTCCTCCACCCAAGTCGTAGACAATGATTTGACGCTCGCCCTTCTTATCCAAACCGTAAGCAATGGCTGCGGCGGTTGGCTCGTTGACAATTCTCAAGACAGTTAAACCGGCAATAGTACCGGCATCCTTGGTGGCTTGTCTTTGAGCATCGTCGAAGTAAGCTGGAACAGTGACAACAGCGTGGGTGACTGGTTTACCCAAGTAATCCTCAGCAATGTTCTTCATTTTACCCAAGATCATGGCAGAGATTTCCTCCGGAGTGAAGGTCTTGTTCTCGCCCTTGTAGTCGACAGTGACAACAGGTTTGTTGCCATTGTCCTCAACCGAAAATGGGAAATGCTTCATGTCTCGTTGGACAGACTTGTAGTCGTATTTCAAACCAATCAAACGCTTGATGTCGAAGATAGTGTTCAGAGGGTTGGATGCAGCCTGGTTCTTGGCAGCGTCACCAACCAATCTCTCTTCCTTGGTGAAGGCAACGTAAGAAGGAGTGATACGGTTACCTTGGTCGTTGGCCAAGATTTCGACCTTACCGGATCTCATGACACCGACACAGGAGTAGGTGGTTCCCAAGTCAATACCAATGACAGTACCGTAGTTTTTGTCGTCGTCAGCACGAACAGCCTTGATCATCAGCGGACCGCTGATGAAGAGCGAGGCGTAGATGATAGCGAAGATCGCTAACACGAAATTCTTTCTCACACTAAATCCCATAACGTACGTAGAAATTAGGGTTGTGGCGAAAAGAAAATTTGTCAAGATGTGGAGGGTTTAAATATGATTTTCATGATGACGAGAAAAATCGGTGCCACCGTGTTCAACAGGGCCCGTAACCAAAGAACATTATGGAAAGTTCCAGCGGGCCACGGCACTGAGGATTGGGAGAATAACCTGTGGTAAATAAACAGGAAGCAGTCTGAGACAGAATGCTCGGAGAATGAGCCTTTTACTGGGAGTTCCAACCGGTTTTTTGGAGTTACGGGCTACAATTCAACGTTGTTGTTCCGTGGAGGGAAAAAATTGGTGTTTGAGATTTGTGACAAGAAGACGCACGATACTGTAGCAGCACACCAGCACGCTTTATTTTTGCAAGAGCTGCACGAAAAATGACCAGGGTTCCAGATGATCATTTCCAGCCATATGTTGCAGCAAGCCGGTTGTTCAAATGCTGCTTGGCTGTAAGAGCAGTGGCGTCGTTGTTGGCCCCGCGGCCTTTAATTGCCATAATTGTTTCACTTGGAATTGGCTCGAGCTGGGTCTGTTCTTCTGGATGCGAGAAGAACACAATCGAATACCGATCGGCCTTTTCCTTGATAGACTTTTCTGGAAACTTGACTCTGTGGATGGTAGATTTCAAGGATCCTGCGGTCCAATAAGACAAAAGGTCACCGATATTGACAATCAATGGTGGGGCCTGACCTTCGTACTTGGTTGGGATGTATGGCACTGGCTGCCATTTCTTGTCTCCACCAGAGTAGATCTCCAAACCTTCTTGATTCTTAAACTGAAACAACATGGTCACAGAACCGTAATCTGTATGAGCACCTGCTCTGATCAATTGCGAAGGATCGACCGAGTCTTGTGCTGGGTACTTCAAGAACCGCAAAATAGACGAGTCCTTTTCATTAGGTCTGTACTTATTGTGGAACCAATACTCTCCACCTTTGGCTTTGTCGACGTCAAGCGCAACACAAACGTACCGCAACAATTCCAAAACAAGGTTGTAGAGCTTTTTGTTGGTGCCCAGGATGATCTCCGCATTGTCCTTTGTCTTAAACAAATCTGGCAATTCTTGGTGTGGAGTCCCGTCCTCAAACGTGATGTCTCCGAAGTTGAACGCTTCCTTTGGGTCTCCTTGGTCGTAGCTTGTATCCAAGGTCTCTTTTCTAAGAGTAGAGTAGCCCTTGTTGGTCTCGTCAATAGGATACTTCTGTTTCTCTTCCAATGGAAGCTGGAAGAATTTCTTCGAGAGTGCAAGGAGCTCGTCTACTTCTTGCTCAGAGAAACTGTGGCCCTCAATAAACACAAACCCCTGGTTCTGTAAAGCGTCAAGCAACTCAGCTGCGATCTTGGCTTCGTCTCCAAGTTTCAAATCAACGACTTTAAGTGGATTCTCGGTGGTCATGGCTGTTGGTTGTGGATCCTAATGGGCAGATGTAAGCAGTCGCTCAGACTTTTATATTTCTCTTATCGATGAGAAATCTCGCTCGCAGTCTAATGCCATGCACACTCATGCTGTCCCGATGCGAGCATAAACTGAGGCAGTTCAATCTGGGTTTTTGGGAGCCATAAACAGTTGTCAGACCCCAGGAAAAAGTATTCCGTCAAACAGCATCAAGAAAACCAGCCTGCCACTTTATTTGTATCTCACTCGTCCCAGTTCAACAGGAGTCTGTGTTCCGTCAAAATCGGCTATTGTCCTCGGCAGCCCGAATCGCAGAAACTATCTTACATATCGGACATTCCTCAATTACTATTGGTGGAAAGTCCCCACGCAATTTTGATTTTGCGTGGGAAATATTGAGGTAGATCAAATCAGCGGAGGTTAACGATTCCGGGGGATTTCCGGGGCGGTTTCCACGGGGAATTTTGTATTGATATTTCATAGATTGACACTGTGGATCTAGATATTTGGTTTCTACAATTAAAATCATTCATATAAGTAGTATGGCAGATTGATGTAAGGCTGCATAAACGCACCCGTACACCACTGACAGCCATCACTGTTTATTTCCATAATGTACAATGCGAAACCGCAGATAAAATCAGCCGAGAAAATAATATCTTAGAGGGTGCCAGATAGCGGCCGCAATTCAGGAAAGATAACAGTCAACTAACTCGGCGGTCTGCAATTGCCGGTCGCTTATGCGGAGTGGAACTTAGCACCTATATGCATATCGTGAAATAATCTGGACATCGGCAAGACCCTGTCAGTTGATACTCAGTCACATTCTTCGAGAGGGTTGTTTAGTGGAGATTTTCAATATGCTTGGTTACTGGTGGAAGCTGGGGTTTGGTTTGTGGTTTGTGTCGAGGGTTTGCCATGGGGTTGTCTTGTAGTAGAAACATTTTAGATAGTCTGCAGCTTGTGGACTGTGGGTTGAAAAATCTGTACTTTTGAGTTATGATTGGAATGTCATGAAGGTTGAAGGCTGATTATGTTGTAAAGCTTAGAAGTGACCAAGTAGCCGGTCTCGGAATGGCATGAAACTTTGAAACTGTGGAGTAGCCTTGGAGTAGCGTTGTATATGGCTCTCTCTTACATTGTGACTTTGGATGATTGGTGAAACTTGTTGAAAAATCATTTGTGATTCAGGTGTGAAGTATTCTGTAATGATCCTGCTCAATGGCATTGTTGGTTTGGTAAATATATGAAATACACTTGTAGATTCCGTTGGAAGTTATATATAGCAGCCCTTGGCATTCATTGATTATTCCCGATCATAATTGTCGTTAAACTCTCTGGAGTCTGGCGAGGGTCCTCTCTGATAGTCGTCCCGAGGATAATCGTCTCTTCGTCCTCCCTCGTAGTCGTCTCTTCTGTGATCCTGGTCTCCGCCGTCTCTTCTGCCTGGCGATCTTTCTCTGTCGAAAACTCCGTCCTGTCTTTTGTCGGCTCCTCCTTGATAATCGTCATGATCTCCGCGTTCTCTGCCGTAATCATCTTCTCTGTCGTATCCTCTTTCTCTGTAGCCTCCACGAGGTGGGTACCCACCTCTTCCATAAGGTCTACCGTACCCTCTGCCTCTGTAACCACCTCTTCCACCGCCTCTTGGTCCTCGCGAGTCATAGTCGTATCTTCCTCTTGGTCTCGAGTCGTCGTAGCCACCTCTGTAGCCACCTCTGTAACCGCCTCTGGATCGGTAAGCTCTCTGCTGAGCTCTTGGAGGATGTGGTGTAGATCTCGCTTGCTGGACTCTCAAGATTCCTTCCGGCTCAGCTTCTACAGGTTTCGGTTCTTCGCCCGAGGTGCCATCTTGAACATACGAGTCGGTATCTCTGGTGAAAGTACGACGGTCGCCAACAAACCGATCGGCTTCATCTAACACAATCGGCGTCTTGGTCAACTCGTCCAAAGCAACAGCACAGTCCTCGGCCTTAGCAAACTCAACAAACGCGTACGGAGGCCCGTCCGGCGTCTTTGTCGGAGGAATATCCACCCGGACTAATTCACCATATCTAATTGTGGTCAGCAATTGCCTAATACTTGGGGCCAATGTCTCTAATTAATGTCTCACATATACTTACTTATCAAAGAAAGGCGCCAACACTTTAGCCCTGACGTTTCTTCCAAATCCTAGACGTTAGCTCTGCCCCTGCCGGTCCCAAATTCCTCATCTCCACTTACCCGTAACATAAAGAGTATTAGTAAACCCCATTGCGTGTGTGTGTGGTATCGTCCAACAACAACTGCTTCAGCCAACTGAACAATTCGTCGCACCAGCCCACATTACCCGGCCACGAAATTTCCACCCACGTGACACTGAAAAGTCTCACCATACTCAACTGGATAGCTGATCAACAACGTCACCATAAGGTCAGGATGTCTTCAATTTTGCTGGTTGGCATTAGCAGGAGTGTGCCGAAGATAGGAGTCCGTTTAATTGGACGGACTCCTGTTTGGGCCGTGTGTGGATTGAGAGCTTATAACAGACCGCCAGGGTACAAGACAAAAAGAAGCTCTCCAGATGAAGAGAAAGAGAAGATGTTGTATGAACGAATGAAGTCACCAAAATGGTATGTGAGATGGGCAGCCAGAGCGCAGACAAAAGAGTTCAACAAAGGCATGACCAAGTATTTGATTGTGGTGTATATTGGTTTCTTACTCTATGGAGGGTACCATTTCAAGAACATGTACTCTCGAGAGAAGGAGATCCATAGTCTTCAGAAGAAAAAGTATGGGCTGGAAGAGATCAACAATGGCGTTGCAGAAGGATTGAACGAGTACGAGAATTTGAAATTGAAAGAGCTTACGGGCAAGCTTCGAGAGAGAGACGAGAGAAAGTTGGAGAAGTACGATGCCATGATCAAAGAACAGGAAGACAAGTTCTATGAGAACAAGGAGAATTTAGGCAAACTTTATGAAGTGGATCCTAGTAGTTTTGACGGAGTGACCATTAATGTGGAGCTTCTGACTGACAAGTGTGTGTTGCCAGCACGAGACACCTCTGAGTTCTACGATTCCAAGGCAGCAGACTACGATTCTGATATCAACATGGAAGAGAGACTTATCTTTTTGGGACGAAGACGGAAATGGATGATGAAGAAGGTGTTTGGAGACGTGTTGGAGGTTGCATGTGGAACGGGAAGAAACATCAAGTACCTCAAGACAGACAACATCGACTCTATCACGTTTCTTGATCCATCGACAAAGATGGTAGAGATCACGAACAAGAAGTTCCGTGAAAAGTTTCCTACGTTCAAGAAGGCTGCGTTTGTTGTTGGAAAGGCCGAGGAATTGGTTGATTTGGCTGGTGGGAAAGAGCCAGAAGCCAAAGCTACAGGTGGAAACTTTGAACAAGTGAACAAAGACTCGCGGGTTCTTTACGACACCATTATTGAGAGTTTTGGGTTGTGTTCGCATGAGGATCCAGTGAGAGCATTGAAGAACTTCGCCACGTTGTTGAAGCCTGGAGGAAGAATTATTCTATTGGAGCACGGCAGAGGAAGCTGGGATTTCATCAACAAGTACCTTGACAACCGTGCAGAGAAGCGGTTGGATACTTGGGGGTGTCGATGGAACTTGGATATTGGTGAGGTGTTAGATGACAGTGGACTTGAGTTGGTGGAAGAACGGACCCACCAATTTGGGACGTTGTGGTGTGTGGTAGCCAAGAAGCCAGGTGACGTGAAACGGTATGAAGAGTTGAGTTTGTACGAGAAGTACTTCAAGACAGTGTAAATAGGAGTCCGGTGCCTGAAGTTGACCGAGTGCTAGAACAGGAACCGATCTCAAACGGTTGGAGTTGCTCTAAGTCACTGGGTGGACGTTGGGGTACTATCTGGTGTAAATAGCTCGGGATCTGAACGGTGACCTCAATCCAAGTGCGTGAATTAATAGTGCGCGGAATAGGAACTGCAGAAGTTTTTGTGGGGTGATCTGAAAGATTGTCGAGGCACAATGAAAAACTAAATGAAGAAAGACCTGTAGAGACGATACGTAGAGAGGATGTGGTTTGAGGGTGAAGAATTATGAGATCTGAAACTGATGTTAGAGGATGCGAATATTGTATGAGAAGTGAGTAGGCGGAGTGAGTACGAACATTGTGGATGGATTGAACGACCGATAATGGCTGTAATTTTTCAGTCTGCAAGTGAGGCTCAAGTAATTGCAGGAAGAGTGTGGCCCATTTGTACGGATGGTCGGTGCTGGTTCCGGAATCGGTGGACTGACTATAGCTATTGGGAAGTTTCGGGCCCGTAAGAACAGGCAGTGTTGAAAATAGGCTTGGCGTAGGAGCAGTGCCAAACTTAAAGAGAGGATTGCTAGTTTGGCAATTAACCAAGAACAGTGACTTTTACAGGAGGGGCAGATAGTGGCTGAACTCATGAGATCGGATCGCGGAGATGGAGCGAGACTGAGACATATTATGTCATGGTGGAGTTAGGAGTTGGCAGTCAGTAAACCTAGAGTGGATATCATCAAACGGTTGGATCGGGATTACAGACGAGAGAAAAATTTACTAGCCGATGCTGGCTAATGTGGAGGTCAATCACAGTAGACAATCAAGATCCTAGGGTTCACATAGAAAAGCGTTCGAGAGCAAGGGTTAAATGATGTACACAACCAGCAAGAGTCAATTAGAAATGGCCAGAGAAACCTGGGCGACAGCCAAGCAGATACACACTAGACGGGGCTGAGAGTGTGTTGGAGATAGGATCAAAGGAAAAGGCGGGATGGATCGGACACAAGTGGCTGTAGGCACAAGGTAGATTGACGTAGAAATTAGCGAGGATGCGTGACTACATGTGGGAATTAATGGGAGGAATTGGATGTGTGGATGTACGGATGTTGGTGTCCGGAAGAGTTGGTGTACGGATTAGTGAAGATTGTGGAGTGGGAATTGGTCCGAGCAATTGATTGCTGAGTGTGAGAGTTACTGAGTGTCATTCAATGGCAACCGGTCTTCTTCAGTAACAGTCATTGAGACTAGTTCGTTTGAACAAACTGTGCTAGTGGACGTGAGTTATCTGTGAGAGTTATTGACACTGCATGAAAATCAATCTCAAGCAATGACTGTCGGACACAATAGGTATCGGCTAATTAACCATACCGACGATACATATGAAAAAAGCACCAGGGTTTTTCGCTCATAGTAACAGCAAAGCCCGTAAGAATCATAGGAAAGTGGAATCGGATTGTAGAATTGAAATCCATCTCGGGGGCACGCTTTCTCCGGACCAGATCCTAATATGCCAAACCGGATCTACAGATTTCCACCAGCCACTCAGGCACCAACCAAGACCTCCGTCCACGTAAACCCGGTAACCACCAAACCCGACTCCAAACGGGCCCGAAGCAACCAAGCCCCGAGCCCAGCCCAGTGACCCCAGCCGAAATGCCTAGTCCGCAACCTCCCAGTCCGCCATAGCCAACCCCGAAACCCAGCAACCGTTGACATTTGCTCCCGCCCAGAACCTAGAGGTGCAGGGAGGTTCGGATCGCAGGCCAGACATAGTTCCGTTGGTTCCCATTCCACGAAAATCAGCCGGCAACAGACCGCAACAGCTGGGGTGGCCACTCGCTAAGCCTGTCACTAGTGCGGGATGATGGTGCCAGTGGATCCTGTATTACCATTGAACAGTGGTGTGCGAGCCTTCTGTGGAGTTGTCCAGGGCCGCGCTCTACCGTTAGCTATACAACACTGTCGGCCTGTGCGTCGGCCCGCAGTGCGGAACTGCACCAGGTGTGAAAAAAAAAGCTCCCTGGGATCAGCAACCAGCTCCAAGTCCCATTAGTCATCGGAGCTCTGATAAGTAATCGGAGCAGGGCCAGATAGATTGCGGAAGGACAGCAGGAATACACTGGCAACCGGCGGGACAAGTGCTTGTGGCGCACGAGGCACGACCCACCGGGAATCCATTAACGGATGGGCAACTCAGGTTTCATGGCACCAGCTGCTGGGTTTCGGAATTTCTGGAGACTCAACTCTGGTATAGGTATGCGCGCGGATTTTAAGTTGCGGCGATGAGCGATGCACCGGAACTAGTATAAACACTGCAGCGACTCTGTCAACTATATATACCTGGTGACCTCCAGGCTTGTGTCATACTTGTGTAACCAATTCCATTGACCTCCACACCTTCCCTTTACACAATGCTCTCTACCACCCAGACATACGTGCTCGCCAACAGAGCTCAGCTGAAGCTCCAGCGCGAGGCCCAGAAGCCAGACTTGAATCTCAGGTTGCTTATTTCACATGCCCATCTCCTTGACAATATCATTGACCATCTCTCGAAAGCACAGACTGCTCGTCAGAGCGTTGCAGTCGAGAAGCAGGTGGTTGAAGAATACAATAGCGACGAAGAAGACTTCAGCGATGACAGCGATGACGGATTGGGCTCGTACATCGACTACTACGAAGACCATCAGCATGTCTACACTCAGGCGCCTCAGGCAGTGACAGTCAACGAGGAGGAATTGTCTTCGGACGACTCGTCCAACAGCGACTTTTCGTTTGACGAGGACGACGAAGAAGACTCCGACGACGACAAGGTCATGGAAATCAAGTACTCGTTTGCAGGCAAAGAAGACTTGAAACTTGAACGAATTGTCAACCACGTGGAATTGAACGACAGTGACGACGAAGATGACGAAGCTGACATCACCGATCTCCATCACTACAGATACTCCACCAGCAGCGTGGCCCCAGATCTCCAGGCGGTGCCTCGTGGGTATGCCAAGCCTGCCACTGTGGGCAATGCCATCCTCCTCCCTGACGTCAAAGTGGCAGCGGTTGCTTGATCCCTCCATGTGTTCATATACGACGCCGGCGATTTCGCGTGGCGTGCGACGAGTTACGATTGCTTTCCCAGTTCTTGTGTACTATATCATAATGTATTCTACTAATCACCGAGTCGTAGTGTGCTGCATGACCGCGGGATCCGTCGATCCCTCAGTAGAACCCTAGCCATCGACAATCTCGGTCTCATGACCAGCCCTACCCGATTACTCAGCCAACTCTTTGTCTATGGTCCATGTATATTCAAGGTTCGTGATATATGCACAGTTGCTATGTACAGATAATGCGGAGTGCAGGGGTTGGGGCTTAGCCCAAGCTGGTGTATAGCTGAACTATTGTCTGGCACATTGTTTAGTACCAACACTAAATACTGTGGTTGGTTGTATCTGGTTGATCATATCGACTCTGTTCCACGTGAGCTTTGGCGAATCCATGTGACGATACTTGCTGCTGCCTAGACGTTTGTCAGCAGTTCCCACTAATTAAGCATCTGATCCTCAAACCCCAGTCATCGGGTTGTGTTCTCCGCCACTCTTGGCCACAACCAGACGAACTTAGAACCGGGTGTGCCCAAGTTGCTTGTTGTTACTCTGTATCCACTCCCCCAGTCCGAGCAAGCGAACCTTCTTTGACGAGATTACAGTTTGCCTGCCTTGTTCCATCCCGTCGTACTGTACCGGCAGTTCCATACTGTCTCCACAAACTAGCTTTGTGCTTCCAATCTAAGACCTTTGAGGACCACTTTTAAGGATTGACGCTGTGCTGCGTATCGGTTCCCCAAGCACCTGGATCTGTTGGACGCCTCGGGTCCCTTGTGCCAATTAGAACACTTTCAATAGCTCTTCGTAAATGCCCCATGCTATCCCAGCACTTAAAGTCTTACGGATCAAACGCAAACTCAATCCATCGAACAACCTGCGTGGGCTTTCTTGCTTCACAATTACCGACAATGCCTTGAAGAAATTGCCATGGTGGTTAGGGTCGATCTGGATTCGAGTCTTGATAGTGTCGAACGGTGTTGTTATAGTGGTAGCCACTGATGCAGCTACCATAGCACTAGCAGAGTTCACCACCATGTCACCAGTTCTCCCCGACACAACCAGCGACTTGGCCAACACCTCTTTGAACTTCTCATACAACAAAACATACAATCCTGCGTACGGTGCGTCACGGACAATGGTGCTTCCGCTTCCAAGAAAGAACCCACGCACACTGCCGGTCTCCTTGTATATCGAGCGCACTGCTTCGTTCAACGACTTGTAGTGGTACACGCTGCTCTCGTATCTTGTCTTGATCACGGTTATTGGCATTGTCATCATTCCCACTGCTCCACGAGCAACAGCTCCAGTGATCAAGTTCTGGTACATTGCTAGCTGAGGCAACCGTGAGGTTCTGCCAGTGGTCTGGTTCTTACTAAGATAATGCCGCAGAAGATTCAAACTGGTGAGGTACAACGAGCTTCCAATTGAGGTCCGTAGCACCGACGGAAGTGTGCCTGTCCAAAGACTCTTGATGTTGGGTAACTGGCGGACAATTCCAGCAAGATTTTTCAGCTCCGATTGCTGGAGCCGGGTCTTCAAAAGATCAAACGGTTGAAGCATCACTGCCGAGGCCAACCCTCCTGAGAATCCGGCCACCAAATGAGGAATTGACTGGACCATTTTTCCGTTTGGTTGTTGGTTGGGTTGTGATTGGTGCAATGTCTGAGATGTTATAGCTCTGGCTAGTCGATCGACAAAATGCATGAAAAATTGGTCATTGCTTGAACCGGGTTCTGCCTGACACTGGAACAAGAACCCGTGGTTTGGGCCGGTTCCTAGTACCCAGGACCTCGCCGAATTCCGCCGGGATGTTCCTATGTTCATTCGAACACGGTCCAATCATCAGAATTGTATTTACTTGGACATTAATGCAGTAGTGACTATGTGAAATTCCGACATCCCAGGCTAAACTTAGGCACCCGCGGCCCTGGACCCTCCCGAAGTTCTTCCCCGGACTTGGGCGGCTTCTGCCACGCGGCGCCGCCTACCGATGGGTTGTATAAAATTTTTTTTGAATTGATGAACGCATTCTGCCAGTTAGTACCATGGACAACAGTAAGTGGACCTTTGGACACCAGCACCAGATAAGTACGCCAGACTAACACATAGAATTCGAGGACTTTGAACATGACGGACCGTTTAATTACCAGTTCCAACTTATTCTGAAGTCGTTGCACAACATGCGCACCAAGAAGCCTCTCCACCACAATGGCAACTCCAGCAACATCTACAAGAACGGGATGATTCCTCCACAGGCAAACCAACCGAAACTCACAGCAAAACCCCCAGGGTCCGAATACTACATGCCTCAGTCAACCCTTGTTGCTCCAAGACCGTTGAACTTCTCGTCGTCGATCCTCCTGCCAACCAATGGGGCCTCCAACATCACCTCGACCACCTCGTCGCCAGTGAAATCGTCGAACCCGTTTGCCAAGAACTCGCCCGTGTTCGACTCGTTCATGATCCAACGGCCAAGCTCCACCGTGTCCAACCTCATGATCGACTCTGCCACAGTGTCTGCCACCCAGCCGTTCATGCCGTCCAATAATCTTGCGCTAGGCCAGGGATTCGCAGGGTCGAGTCTCTTGCAGTCAGCAATCTTGAAACCCAACGGGAGCAGCTTCAACTCGTTCTTCACCGACGACCACAACAACAACTCGTCGTCGTCGTCTTCCATCTGGAGTAATCAGGGAGTGTCCAATCTGCATAACCCAGCTGCTGGCCCTGCCAGTGCTGGCTACGACTCCATCTACAATACTTCGAGCATCTCTCATAATTTCGGGCTGGCCCTTGGCCAAACCGACTCTATCAACGATAACGGCATGAGCATGTCCAGTTACTTCTAAAAAAAAGGCTGTTGTTTTTGTTTTTCTAGGTTGTTTTGTTCGGTACAATAAAATAGTGGTTCATAGAATAGTTAATGAAGGTCAGTGTGGATTTTGTAGGAGGGGAGGTGTGATTGTTGTGAGAGGGTTATTGGTTAGAAAGGCTTTTTTTGAGGGAAGATTTGGTTTTTAGAGTATGTTTTATGGGATTGTTGGTGGCATAGTTGTGGGTTACATGATTAGTCGTGTGCTCATTATTGAGATGTTGGCAGAAATCAGTTACTTAATTGGGTAATCGATTATTGGTAGGGGTGAGTAGAGGTTTTTACTGTTGGTCAGCAAATAAATTAACAAACACAACAAAAATAAGAATCAACAACACTTTGATTGGTTCCTTAAAAGATGTATGGACGTTGGATCGTAAACCGTGGTTAGTACACTGATGTTGCTACATCCAGTACCTTTGGAAAGCGCGGGCAAATGAAAATTTAGATTTGGAATTGCACTGTTCTAGTCCAAATGAACAACATCGAAACCAGAAACGGAACAAATCCTTGAATGTGAGACACGGCAAACTAGACTAGTAGAAAATAATTAGACAGCAATATTGGACGAAAACAAATAGGTTATTGAAACGTTCCTCATTCAACGACCGTTGACAAAGCTACTTGCTAAGCGCGTCAACTGCAGCCTACTATTTCTATAGAGTAGTCGAATCTATGGTACAAAATCCTACACTATGTGAGCCGTGCATAGTACAAATGTGCATACTTAATTCCAACAGTGCCAAGTACTATAAACACCACATACCACAGATTAGATTACTGCACAAAGCCATACTGGCACAGTGCACTGACTCAGTGGCATAAAAAATTGAGTCATTAGAAATGAAGCAATGCGGTCATAAGTAAAACGTTGGATCAGAGATTGTCGAGCATCAGAGACTGAGTAGCATCAGTACTGGGTAGCATCAAGACTGAGTAGATGCACTGCACCCAACACTCTGTCGACGCAACTTTACGGGTGAATGAAAATTCTTCCGGAGTTTACACTCGATCTACAAGCCACATAATCTCCTGAGATTTACCTAAATAGGTATTGGCTTGAATCCTCACCATGACTCATTGAATTCCAGACCTCTGGAGAGTTGCCGGTTCTCACTGGTTGACAGCCGATAGATCCCAACTCCAAAGTTTGTGGGCTCCCTCATTTTCACTCCCAATATGGTATCTCCCGGCCGTGGGATTTTGGTTCGGTTGCAATTGCCTACCACCCGTCAGGGTCCCGGCCAGGATCCAGTTGCAACGCACGACTGCTTAAACACAATGCGGTTTTGAGACCGTCTAAGAAAAGGTCTGGGAATTTTGATGTCATAAGATCTCGTTGAACATACAGATCTCCTTTTGTTTTGCAGTTAATAGTCGTTGGCACCCGTAATCAACACCCACTCATAACTCGCACCCAAACTCACTCTTCACCGGCAAACGGTTTTTCCCGACGAAAACCTGCATCGGGCTGCAGCAGGCCCCAGCCCGAATGATTCAGCAACGACCACACCTGCCAATTTGAAGATTGGCGGTGGCTGACTATCGAAGATGATCTGGTTGGCTCGTGCAAATGGTGCTGACGACCAGATCAGAGAAAGTACGTTGCTTGGTGGAGGATGGTCGATGTTGGGAGCGAGTTGCTAGGAATTGTGATTAGCAATCATTGAGAAACGTACAGACAAGATCTTACAGACAAGAAATCCTCAAATGGATCATGGATCAGTACAAAACATTGAGAATAATCTATTTGATCTACAGCAAAATAGCAACTAGCAAATATTTAATTGACCTATAAACTAAAGAATTTCATAGAGAATATCGGAGTTGGCAAAGCAACTGGTTTCAGGGTGGTCACAGCTAGTAAAAGCAATTTGTTCCAAAAGCAACTCATATCTTTAAGTCCAGGGTCTTAATCTGGAACAGAACTAGAACTAGGACTAGAACACAAAAGGTTTGGTTATCAATCACTGCTACTCACTTCCATCAACCAGTCCAAAGTCATCCACCTTCCACCAACTCTCCTATTTACCGCATGTGCATCCCTCACACTTTCCGTCGTCGGTTTCACATTCAGGCTCGTTGTAGACAAATTTCATGGTTCAAAGTAGTTAGTTGTAGAACACCCAAACCCAGCGACCACCACGGTACTTATACTCGATCTGAAACTAAGACAACGTCCAATCAAACTTACGTCCCCGATTATCGTTTCAATCACGATCGACGTATCTGTGATCATCAGCATCGACTGCTCCTGCCATCAGAGTCAACCCACTGGAACCATCCGGCCCCCCGGTACACGCTCCCACACACTCCCACTGCATCGCTCCACCTGCGTCCACCGGTGGGAATTTCTGCGACCTCGGCCTTAGCGAATGCCCGGGCACTCCCGGTACCCTTGCCCCGGCGCTGCTTGACTCATAAACTCGGTATTTATATAGGGTGTGACTAGCCCAGCAAAAAAAAGACGGTGCTGTCAACCTCATCTCCATATTCCCCAATGTCATTCACAAGCCTACCTCCGGAGCTCCAATTGGAAATTGCCTCAGTTGCAGACGTACAAACATGCACCGCCCTCAGCCAGACTACGACCAGCTTGAGAAGCGTCGCTCGATACTGCTCCCAGAAACGTCTCGAGTCAAACTTGGGCCCCTACAAGAACACCGAGAGCTTGTCGCGGTACTTGCTCTCGTTCTACTCGCCAAGCAACAAGGTGTCTGCCAACGACAAGTTCTACTTTGAGTTCTGTGCCGACGCTGAGGACGAGCTCTCGATCACCTTCAAGTTGACCAACGTGGTGCTCAAGAAGAACTTGTTCACCGACCGCACCAAGCCTAGCACCCTTGAGACTGCAGAGGCGGTGCCCGAGTTGACTGCAAGCCACATTCCGCTTTTGATCAACGAGGACGCCCTGAGCTTCAAGGCCTGCTTTGCTTTGCTCCGCAAGGACTCGGAGGATCAACGCACCAAGATATTCGAGATCCACGAACGGTTCTCCAAGCATTCCTCCCAAGGCCTCTGCTCGTCACCTTGCTACAACGTGTCGTACCTGCTCGAGAACCAGGGCCCCGAACCTCCAAAGTTCGACTACGACTACGAGGTGTTTGAAAACTACACCATGAACATCCAGCTGGTGACAATCAACAAAATGTACTTATTGGATAGACTCGAAGCTCAGCAGTGACTCTATATTCACTCTCATGGGACGCCCCAGGGCCCCCCTCGTTAATTTGCATCCATCCTGGCTAGGCTTTCATTTCATCTTTTTTATTGGCTAATATATCTGTTGTTAATTCCTGCAGTAGTATCTTTTCCATCGGTCGTGCTCCATTGCCTTGCACATCGGGTCGTGATCCGTCGTAGATCTACGCAAATCCGTTGTGCTTGTGAAAGCATCAGTGCCTTGCTCTAAACCACGTTTCATAATCAACCACCATCTGATTGGATTCCGTAACTTCTTTGTTTGATCTTTGTTCTAGACTCGCACTTCTTTGGCCATCCCGATCTGCATCATCGTATCTCAACTAATAAACTATACACAAACTCAGATTCACCATAATCTAGACCATCCTATCTCGCAATCAGTTACTCTTGATCTCATTTCTCAACAACTTCCTAGCTTACTTTACATTGCCACTTGGTGATTGACAACAATGAAGTCACTCAACTACCTCTTACTAACAAACCAGCTGCCTACCAACAAATCAACCTAACAATTCCTAGTCAATCCATTATATTCCACTAAGCTTCATAGAACATTTCTGGGAACTTTTGACTATACTTCACCAAACTCTCTGCTGCTTTCTCATCTTCCTATGTTAGTACTCGTTCTAGAACCATACTTGAAAACATCCAAAGTCACTAAAACATTACTTACTAATACTGTCACCTAATGACACCGAATCAAGCAATCGGACAGTCAAATCCTGGCTCACTTTGCCTGTCACTTCATAATATTCATGCTCTGTCATCTCAGTATTTGGAGACAAGATCAAATTAATTGTTCCATTGCTGTCAAATTGAGCTTTGTCTCCATTAACAACTTGGGTCTTGCCAATAATTCGCACCACCTTCCCAACAGCAGCCTCTAAAAGACTAGCATCAATTCTTAAAGTAGATTCTGACATTTCTATACCGATGACTTAGTGCAACTAACGCGATTTATTCACGCGTAATTATTAACACCTCCTGGTTGTGTGCCCTGTTTCAAAGTTATGGTTACCCTGACCCAAGCATTTGCCTCGCGGACATGTCAGCATGGATACTTATATATGTACAAGTTAGAGTGCCAACAATGAGCAATCCATCAAACGGTGATGACTTTTCATCGTTTCCTGAGAGTTCTATGGGCGACGGGAACGTTGCCACTGCTATTTCTGAGCAGTTTGGGATTGGGTTTGGGCTTGACACCAATGATTTTGACCTAGACACCAAAGATTTCAATACCGAGCATGCCGACGATGCGGTGGATTTTGAGGACATCGAGTTGACCGACGAAGAGATGGGCGACTTGAAGGAGACCCAGACCGACAATAATCTGCTTTCCACTGATCAGTTTGGGCTCTCGTTGACTGAAAACACCAATGATTTGCACGACTTACTCCCCACACCAGACAGTGAAGAGATCTTGCGACAGAAACAAGAAGAGAAGTTGTTGGAAGAAGAGCGTAAAAAGCAGCGAGACAAGGTGCTATTAAAGTATTATTATCCGTTATTCAAACCTCATTCGACGTTACCTATGCACTCTATCTTTCGTCCCAATGCTCTTATGTATAATTACCATGCGTTCAGAACAGGGGCTGGTCGACCTCTTCTCCCTACGAAGGTACTGGTGTTTGAAATTGCCACAGATGAACGGAAATTGTTTACTAAGAAGGCTAAGGCGACGTTACATGAAGACGACGGTGCGAACAAGAAGAATTATCAGAGAATCATCAAGATCAGCGATTTAGATTTACAGGAAACAGAGAACCAGAAGAAGACAGACAGCGAGTTGACAAATGATAAGGATACGGTTCTTGCGTCGGTGGATTGGGACGACGATATAGTTTTAGGCAACAAACTTGGTAGTAACAAGGAAGCGACGCCGCTAGATGCAGAGAAGTTGTATGATTTTGACGAGTTTGAAATTGGCCAGGACGAGATCGAGTCGATTCTTGAAGGCAATTTGACCAAGTTCAATTCGGCACATTTGAAACTTGATATGAACGATCCTAACTTGATGTTTGCCTCAGGGAAGTTGAAGTCAGCTAAACGAGGTCGTGCTCAACCTGTGATTCCAACCAATGAGAAATTGTTGGTTTCAAGATTCAATATTTCCAATGACAAACAATACGAGCTTCTTAAAGAAAACTACCATACCAAGATCCGGGCTACGATTGGTAATCTTTCCATTGACCATACTATGCCGGCAATCAGATTACAGTCTCCATATTACAAGGTGAAACTTACCACACAACAGATGAGACTGTTCCACCGACCACGGTTCTTGGTGCGTTCCAACACCGTGATGTATTTTAGTAAACTCAAGTTGAGAAAGAAGAAGAAAGATAGAGGCAAGGATGTCAAAGAGAGTTTTGCAAGAACAAACGATTTGACCTTGGGCGATACTGCACCGTACCATTTACTTGAGTATTCCGAGGAGCATCCGCTTATATTGTCGAACTTTGGTATGGGGTCGAAGATCATCAATTATTATAGAAAGCAGAACGAAGACGACACCTACAGACCTAAAGGATTGATTGGCGAGACCCATGTGCTAGGAACGCAGGACCGTTCCCCGTTTTGGAACTTTGGGTTTGTGGAGAAGGGCAAGATCGTGCCGACTTTGTACAATAGAATGGTGCGTGCTCCGGTGTTCAAGCACGACACAAACTCCACCGATTTCTTGCTTGTGAAATCGTCCGGTGGAGGCAAGACGTCCACCAGGTACTATTTGCGGAACATAAATCTGATTTTCTTGGTGGGTCAGTTGTTCCCTGTGGTTGAAGTGCCAGGCCCACACAGTAGAAAAGTGACTACTGTCAGTAAGAACCGTTTGAAGATGATTGTTTTCCGAGTGCTTAACAACAGCAAGGAGCAAAGACTCATTGTCAAGGATATCAGTGCTCATTTTCCTGATCAGAATGATATGCAGAATAGACAAAGATTGAAGGAGTTCATGGTCTATCAAAGAGCTGGTGAGGACCAAGGGTACTGGAAAGTGAAACCTAGTGAAAAGTTGCCTCCTGAAGAAGAGGTGAGATCCATGGTGACTCCTGAGGATTTATGTGTTTTGGAGAGTATGCAAGTAGGACAGCAACATCTTGATGATTACACTATCTTCTCTAGAGACAGTATCCATTTAGATGTGTATCGTCCATTGCTTATTAAACTTAACAACAAGAACGATCCAAACTCGCAGCAAGCTCCGACTCCTCTTACTTTAGGGTCACCAGACGAGTCTGATGCTGGTCTTGGCGACAATGTTCCTGGCTCGTTGTCTTATGAAGAGCGGCTTGCTCCTTGGAAAACCACCGGAAACTTTATCAGTGCTACTCAAGGTAAAGCTATGCTTGAAATTCACGGAGAAGGAGACCCAAGTGGTAGAGGTGAAGGGTTCTCGTTTTTAAGAACTTCGATGAAAGGTGGGTTCAAGAGTCTTGATGAGAAGGCCAAACTTACAAATGGACACAGTTACAATGTGGCACTTCAACAGAAAGCTTATGATGAAGAGATCAAGCAAACTTGGTACAAGCAAATTGCTTCGTTGTCTCTGGACGAACCTGCACGCAGAAAAGAATTGCCTCGGGAAAACAGATACAACAAAAAGAAGAAGGAAGAGCCACAGGTGCTCAGAATCACTCGGATGGTTAGAAACAAGTACGGTGTTTTGGAACGTGTTCCAGAAGTGATTACTGACGAACGGATCATCAATGCTTACTTGTTGAGAAAGAAGGAGCAATATGAAGAGTACCTCCAGAACCAGTCACAAGAAATCGCACTGAGTATCGATCTCAGCTCAGTTAGAATCCCAACCAACGAAGACGAAAAGAAACTTCTTCAACTCGAGTTGGAGAAACTCCAAGCACAAAAACAGAACAAGAAAATTCTCCAAAGTGGTAAAGGAATCGGTAAGGGACGTAACACAAAGCGGAAGTGTGCACTCTGTGGAGCAGTTGGACATATCAGAACTAAGAAAAGTTGTCCGATGTACGGTAAACAAGGCACAGCTAGTGGTAGTCCACCACCAAGTGGTAGTCCAGTTCCACAACCGGGACCGGCGTCATAGGAGATGAGTGAAGAGTGGGAAGAAAGAAGGAATAAATGAGAAGGGAGCCTTAAGACTGAAGAAACAAGAATGAAGAAGGAGGAAAGAAGAACGAAGAGTGAAGAGTAAAAGCTAATATGAACGACTTTAATGGTATTTCAATATACCCATTACGCTCTTGCTGGGTATTATAGACGTTCAATGTATAATTATTTATGAAAATTACACGACTTAATGGTACAAAGAGTAGGTTGGATCTGTGTATGGATTGAGAAGTGCAAATGTAGATATCACGTGACATAGAGAATTATGCGATGATCAGAACAAAATTTATGATCTAGAATTCTAAGTATCTTAAGCCTTTTACAACCATGTCGTATAATGGAATAGGGTTATCCACAGCTCGTGGTAGTGGAACCAGTGGATATGTTCAGAAGAATTTGAGTAGTAGTGGTGGCAGAACAAGGTATAATCCAGCTACTCATAAGTATGAACATAGAAAGTTACAAGAAAGTAGGAACAGAAAGAATTATGAGAGACATCAAAAGAAATCGGAGTTTCAAGGTGATCAAGCGATTATAGATCATGAAGAGAAACGAGAAATCGAGTTGAAATGCAGCGAATTAAGAGATCAGTTGGAAGATGAAGGAGAAGAAGATGACGATGTGATAGATGAGAAAGTGGAAGCTCTTAGGAAACAATTACTTGAAGAGAAACGTAAAGGTGTCATCAATAGTTCTAAGAAGACTGCAGAGAAGTTGAAACAACAGAAAAATGAAAGTTTCAGGCAAGCAGTTGAGAAGGAGAATGGAGACGATGAAAATGAAGACGATCAGAGGCAAGTGTATAAAAGAGTGTCGTATCTGAGTCGAACGAATCGTGTTGAAGTTACAAAAGAGATAGATTATTTGGGTGATGTGGTAGAGGAACAAAGCGGGGAGTACGAAAGCAGTGCGCAAGTTGATGAGAAAGACAGTAAGCAAGTTGATGAAGAGAGAAGTGAAAAGAGCACTGAAGATGCTAGTGAACTGGTAAATGACATAGGCAACAAGAAAAGCCAACAAGATAAGATAAGGAAGCAGGCAGACGACTTTTTGAACGACATTGTATATTAAATAAAGCTGCCATGAGATAGTCTACAGTATTGTATAGTAACAAGAATTATTAAAACAAAGTACATGGTATAAAGTATTAAATCGAACAGTATTAAATCGAACATGAGAAGGAAGTCCTTCCTAGAAAGCAATGCGTAAAATGAAAACCTCAAGCTCAATCAACTATAATGGCTGGCATGGTTTGAGGCTTGTTGTTATAATTCTGGTAATTGTGAGACGGGGTGTCGTGGAGCGGAACTGCATCGTTGTTCTCTATAGGAGTCAAACCGATATTTGCTTCACTATCTCTTTTGTTTCTCTTCAAGAACTTACTCCAAGACTTCGAGACAATAGGTTTCAAACCCTTATTGAAATTCTTGGTGACAACAATAGCAAAGTAGATGGTGGTGAAAAGAAGCATGATCGAGAAAACCGCAAACAACGTCAACGACTTTCTTCCTGGGTAATACTGATGTGGGTCAGTGTTATGGGTATAAATTCTCACCACCTTGAAGAATGCATAGACAAGTCCGAGAAGGAAGAAGAAGATACTGAGAAAGGCTCCGTAGAGTTGTTCGTAGCAGGCAGCAAAATCAGCATAAATCAACATGATAAACGACAACGGGATCACCAAGATCGTCAAGACAAACTCTGTGTCTTCGATTTTTGGCATCATGATAATAAACTGTAAAGTGAAGGCAGGGAAGAAAAACCCATCGAAGAAAAGAAGTGCTCTGTAGTACTGGAAGTAAGACAATCTTGAGAGCGCTTCAGGAGCTGCTCCGATCTTCTTCCAGACGTTCCAAGCAAAATCTTTCTTCAAGTGGACAAAGAAGAGGTACAGCTGAACTATAAAAGTACCTATCAAAAGACATATTATAGCAATGATGGCACCTTGAGGAGTGGCTCTGTAAGGTTTAGCGATGGAAGGCGACAACGAGTGGCTCAATTCAACAAACTGGATTCCCGAGTACACTACCATACAGCCGATGAAAGTGAGAAGCAAGAACACTTGGATCCGGGACTTGGATTTGAGAGCAGTGAAAGTGATGAGGATCTGGTAGAACTCGGCGCAGATGAAAAGTGCCAAGTACGTGGCGATGGCTTTCTTCTTAATAGAAGTGTCGCTGTTGGAGTTGGAATGAATGAAGAAGAGAGCAAAAATGTAGATCTGGAGGGCTAATATCACCACGGCAGACAAAATAGAGACGGCAAGAGCTATCCGGATATAAAACTTAAGAGGTTGTTTCTTGTAGTACCAGCTTTTCCAGCTAAGGGGAGGACCGGAGTTCAGAGTCTGAGGTCCGAGATTGTCATATTGAGTCTTGGGTCCATCTTGGCTTGTCACCACCGAGTCTTGGGAGAACGGCCGGTACAACTTTTCTTGAGAAGGAGTCAAGTCCTGGTTTCCAGCCACAAGGGTGTTGTTTTTCTGGAGGTTAGGAGTGCCAGCCGCACTGGAAATACTAGGTCTTGTCTGGAAATCATCTCTAGGATTTGGAGTCTTGAATGTAGGACGCTCCATAATATCGTTCAAGTCTATACGATCCAAAGACGAAGCCACCGAAGAATCAGAGTGGTAGCCGTCATCATGGTCGGGGTCGTGATCACGGGTAGACTTTGACATGGTCAAAAATTTGTTGATGGATTAAAAAAAAATTAATTAAACAGGTGTCGAAGCCATGGATATAGTTAACGAATCGGGAATGTGCCACATTCCCTCTGACCCGGGCACGCAACCGATCCATAAATGCGGATCACGAAGGGGCGGAGGCAGGAGGTAGGCGGAGGGACTTATTTTAGTGGACTGGAGGGATTTTAGATTCTGAATGGGGATCGGAATATTGTCGGAGTATTGTTTCTTTTGTTTATAGAAGTGAAGAGGGTGTAGAGAAGGTGGGTTGTGATTTTGTGGTGGTGAAGGCTGGGCAGTGGATGGAAATAGTCAGCGGAGAAACACAGGAGAAAACCCAAGTCGGGAAAAAAAAGGCGGTTTGATCTGGCAAGTACGAGCAGTCTAGAATGTCTGCAGGGGGGTTTAAATAATAGTGGGAAAGGGAGTCAGGAATGGAGGTGGACGTTAGGGGAGGTAAATTTGGGAGGTATTTTTTTTTTGTTGATTATTTGAAATATTATGGAGAGGAAGTGTAGAGGAGAAATGAATATTTCAGAGTATTGGGTAAAGAGTAAGGTGTATGGAGCAGTGGAAAGCACGAGAAAAAGTCTCACTGGAGCGTGATCAATTACTGAACAGAGCAAGAGGTCGATTGGTGATTGAACCAGAGTAGTGTGGATGGATAAAAATAACGCGGATTATAATTACAAGAGTATGGATATGCGAGGAAAGTGTAATGGAAACAAGGAGGAAAGAGAAAACTGATACCGAACCGTGGAAATCAAGATCATAGTTTAACATAAGGTGATCGACGATTAGATCGGGGACAAATCAATGGATTGAACTAGTCGAGTCTACACAAGGCTTGATGAACAAGAGTCAGTAGTCATGACCAGACATAGAGGATTCTTAGATAAGATTTAGTAAGATCACACCATCTGATTATAGTGCAGCCATATCTTGTGTGGCTAAAGGTTATAGCATTACGATATGGAGTGAGGACCCGAAGAAATCTCAACGGATTACAAGAGCGAGCCGCATGATCAGAACAATAGAAAAAAGTAACATCAACGAAATGTGGGGGGAGACAAACGTTCAGGAATGTATGGATGTCTCAGACTGTAATTGAGGAGTGAAACCGTATTGAATAGACCCAATGAAATGTGAATCGAGAGAATTGAGAATTATCGCACAATCGAGATTGAGATACAAATTCATGGATGAGTTTAAATGATGCGCGATTCAAGTGCTCATAAATAGCATGCAGTAGATTGGATCTGCGGTGGACTAAGAGGTGGCTGAGATGGTGTTTGGAGGTATGTAAAGGTGTTGGGGAGCTGCATCGAAAGGGATGGTTGGATGTGATGTGAGGATGTGTTGATTGAAAAGAGGTTAGGATGTATGCTATTGAGCAGGTATCGAGGAAACCGGAAGTAAGTAAGATGTAAGGATGTTAGCGCTGTTGAAAGGGGGAACAGTTGACAAATTGGGTGACATTCTAAGAGACGTGCATGATTGACCAGTACCTAGTAAGTTGACTAGTAGTTGAATGATTGCATTTGATTACTGGAAGTCTAAGCTATAAAAGTGAGCAATTAAAAAGAACGGAAGAGTTTAGTAGGATGATACTCGAGGAGCTCACTAGTGTAAGACTTGATTTTCGGTTGTTCTGGATACTCACTTTCTCGTATGCTTCATTTAACTTTTCGCTACTGCTCACTAATGGCAAGCTATGGATCAATGATTAGCCGGTCAATACAAATATGGATAAGCAGCAAAGAGCTGGTAAGCAACTGGTACTTTTAGGAGAAACTCAAAATTTAAAAAGTCGCACCACAATTATGAATACCGACTCTCCAGTGACCTCTCAATTATTACCTAATTAAGTCATGTAATTGGCCTTACAGATCTCTATTGGACGATCTGACAAAAATCCAATAAATCACTCAAACCAAAAAAGAACAGCGATTCCTGTATTGAGCAACCTAAACGGGTCCATTTGTATTTTTTATCAAGCTGCCACTTAACAGTACCGTTTTAGTAACATCTGCCACAATCTTCACTACATTTCTGTGGCACTTGCATTGCGTACAATCCATTAAGCGAGACAATTCATGCCACAACTCAAAGCCAAAACGCAAACCCACATTGTGACAATACTCCAATCGCAAAGCCCCAATCCTCAAATCAGTCTACATTCAGTTCATATTCATTTATCATATTGCGTTATGAGGTTACTCAGTATACGACCTTGCCCTATACTTTCTCCTCATACGTTTTTGTTCCGTATACTCATGCTTGATACTGCTACTGCTCATGTCTGACACCGTTACTGCTCAACCACATGATTAGCTGGGAACCAGCTTCTCTTACCTTCAAGGGTCCCGAGGTACCAGTCGTCGAGTTTGTGAACATCGGTGATCACATCGCCAACATTGAATGTAAGCTCGTTCTCTTCTTGAGCAACATAATCGTACTCGGCAACAACAACAATCTCAGTATGAAGTGGATACCCGTCTTCATCAACATCTTCGTCTCCCCCTGCTGACTTTTCTGGAGCACCTTCTCCAATCAATTCAACATAATTCGATGGGAATTGCCCAACCTCACCCTTGGAGTTCTTGCCCACCCACCAATCTTCATCTTCCATAACAATCTCAGTAATGATTTCTCCATCGGCCAAGTTGATTTCGTCTTCGTCTTGCTTTTCATAGTCAAAGTTGGCTTTGGCAGACACTCCCTTGGCTTCTGGCTCAGATGTTGGTTCAGAAACTGGCTCAGAAACTGGTTCTGGAGCAGGTTCTGGCTCAGAGTCAGGTTCAGGTTCTGGAGTAGTTTCCTTAGCAACTGCAACTGGTTCAGGTACTGGACGTGCTGGCAATTCTCTTGGAGGTAAATTTCTTGGAGGTAAAGCTTTTGGAGTTGGTTCGACCTTTGGTTCTGGTTCTGGTTCCTCCTCCTCTTCCTCTTCTTCAGGTTCATCTTCAGCAGCTTCTTCTGCCACAGGTTCAGGCTCGGCTTCAGGTTCAGATTCTGGCTCAATGTGAGTATCTTCAACCTTGTCAGCAACTTCATCCACTTCATCACTCTTGACAGTAGTGTACTGTCCTTTCTTCTCGGCCCATATTTGAGCTGGGGTCTTACCGTTCTCGGAACCAAAGTTACGACTAGCACCACCAACCAAGTTGTCGCGCGTCTTCTGGTACCCTTGAGGCAAAGGCACCTTGGACCCTGTTCTCGTGGTAGGTGTGAACTTCTTGGTGACTACTGGTTTGTGAGTAGGAGTCTCGTCTGGAAGTTTGGTTTCATGAGAGAAGATCTTCTTCTTTTCCAAGAACGCTTTCTCGTCGTCGTCCAAATCTTCTTCTTTGACTTCTTTCTTGGCTTGCAGTCTGATAGAATCGATGTCTACCTTGCCCACTGGCACATATGCACCTTTAACTGGAGCTGGTTTGTCGATCTTGGTACCTTTACGCAACTCCTCGACATCAACCTTGCCCACAGGTTTCCAAGCAGGCTTGACAGTCTCAAGAGGTTTCTGGGTCAAATCACGTTCCTCGATCTCTTCTGCACCGTCCCAACCATCGTCTTCCTTGGCTGCAGTCTTGGACCCAAAGAATGGCGATTTAGGAAGCGGAGCTACAGGCTTTGGTACAATTGGTTTAGGGATGAATTGACCGGAGCCAGAGAACCCGCCAACAACGGGAACCTTCTTAGTGACAGCAGGTTTTGGTGCAGGCTTGGTGGCTGGCTTGGTGGCAGGTTTGACAGCTGGCTTGATCACTGGAGGTGGGGAAGCCTTTGTCTTAAGAGATCCGGACCCAAACGTCTTTGGAGCAGACAGTTGGATCAGGTACCGTGCTCCGGCAGCATCACTCAACCGTTTAAGCAAGTCGGCAGGGTCCAAATCGTCTTCGTCTCTGGCAGTGACCTGAACATGATACCCATGCAACGTCTTTGCAACATTGGCAAACTTCGGAGCGAACATCGAGCGTTCCTTGATGGAAACAGAGTCTGGACACCAACCAACCAAAAGAAGCTTGTTGACATCGGACCCCGGTGGGTTGGCACGAAGAAGACCAAACTCAATGTATCCGTCACGGAAGTTCTGTACAAACTCCTCGACGTCGCCCGATCCCGTCTCGGCAGGCTTGTAAGACCCCGACTCGTCAGGAGAAAACACAGCCCAAGTCACCGACTTGTCGCCAGTGACAATCTTTTTATAAACAGTATCGATCTCGCGACCGTGGGTCGAGAAATCAAGAGAAGAACTCATTGTTGTAGTAACTACTTAGCAGTTAAGAATATGGAGTATCTATGAAATTTCATAGCAATAGGGGTATCCTCCAGCCAGGTGGTGCAGCCGGGTAATGTGTACTTGACGGAGGATGTTTCTATGGAAGCCACCACGGTTTGTAGAGTGCACTGAACTTCCTGCATAGTACAAACGGGGGTGTAACGGGCGTAGGGGGGTGCTGTCGTCGGTACTATTGTGGTTACCGTGGCAGTGGTATATTAACCAATGACTTAATGACAATACCTATTGCAATACCACTGAGGTTTGTTGTATCAGTTTAGTTATTTTCTGTTTGTTTTGTCTCTTTAGTTTCATTTTTTTCTCTATTTTAAATCATACTTGCTCACCTCTTCATATCTAGTATGGCCCTCCCTTTAGGCACTCTCATCATGCATTGTCCACGGGTAACTTTCTCGTATAGATCACAGTACTTAACAGTAACCAAGTATAACTACATACACCGTTAGAAGTACAACCAGCAGTTCAAATGTTGAGTGATAAACTTGGGTTTGAGAAAACGGATGCTTCTCGTTGGAGATTGTATTCCGATGAATTGGGAGCAACTAAATGGGTTTATGACCAACTGGAAACCCCAGAGTCTGAACAGTCGTTCTATGTCAAGCAGAGTTTGGAAAATTTCACCAGCGACGAGTACTCGAAACTAGCACAAGAGATCAATGCGCCAATCGATTCTGGAGTGCCGCCTGAGACGTTGGCAGCAATTAAAGGTGCTCGGTACCTTCAGAAACTTCAAGACCCATCAGGCATACTTCCAATGCAGTATATAGGACCGATGTTTATGACCATAGGATACGTTGTGGCATTCTACGTCTCTAAGACTCCGATTCCTGAACCGTTCAGAATCGAGATCATACGGTACATTGTCAATACTTCTCATCCGGTTGATGGAGGCTGGGGATTACATAATGTCGATAAGCTGACATGTTTCGGTACCTCCATTAACTATGTGATTCTTAGACTTCTTGGAGTACCTGCTGACAATCCAGTATGTGTCAAAGCCCGAGCCACTCTCTTGTCGCTTGGAGGAGCACTCAGCTGTCCTCATTGGGGTAAAGCTTGGTTGGCAGTTCTTAATCTTTACGACTGGGCTGGAGTGAACCCTGCCCCACCTGAACTCTGGGCCACTCCATACCAAGGCAATCCTATCCATCCAGGACGATGGTGGGTCCATACTCGTGCGGTGTACCAGCCATTGAGTTATTTGTGTTCTAATCGTATCCAGGCTGAATTGGATGATTTGTTGGTGGAGATCAGACTGGAGATCTACAGAAAACCTTATGAAGAGATCGATTTCCTGGCCCATCGTAACAACGTCTGTTCAGTCGATCTTTACTACCCTCATACCAAAGTGCTTGACGCATTGAACTGGGCCATGGTCCAGTATGAGAAGATCAGACCGAAATGGGTGCTCAATAAGTCTTCAGATATCGTGTATGACTTGATCAAGAAGGAGATGGATAACACTGGAGGACTCTGCATTGCCCCGGTGTCGTATGCGTTCAATGCAATTGTAGTGTTTCATAGAGAAGGCAAACAATCGCCTATTTTCCAGAAGTTTCTTGCTGGGTTTGATGAGATTGTGTTCCATGGAGCTGAGGGAATGGCAGTGATGGGTACTAATGGAGGACAGGTCTGGGACATCAGTTTTGCAGTGCAGTATTTTTTCATGACAGGATTGTCGGAGTACGCAGAGTTTGACGATTTCATTCTCAGAGGATTCAATTTCTTGTTACGGTCACAGTTCGACACCAATTGTGTTGAAGGAAGTTACAGAGACACTCGTAAAGGTGCGTTCCCGTACTCGACCAAGACTCAAGGGTACACTGTGAGTGACTGTACTGCGGAAGCCATTAAAGCGATCTTGATGGTGAAGAACCATCCACGGTTCAAGGACAGAGTTGCAGGGTTGGCCAATGAAGAGTTGTTGTTCAGTGGGATTGATGTGTTGCTTTCGTTACAAAACACTGGCAAGTGGCATTTTGGATCGTTCTCTACTTACGAGAAGATCCGGGCCAGTCCGTTGCTTGAGAAAATCAATCCTGCCGAGGTGTTTGGCAATATCATGGTGGAGTACCCGTATGTCGAGTGTACTGACTCTGCAGTGTTGGGGTTGACGTATTTCACGAAATGCTACGACTACCGCAAGCAGGAGATCAGCGATGCCATCGCCAACGCCATCAATTATATCCGAGTGGCACAGAACCCCGACGGGTCCTGGTACGGGTGCTGGGGAGTGTGTTTCACGTATGCCGGGATGTTTGCCCTTGAGGCATTCTCTACTGTAGGAAAGCTGTACAGCGATGATGAGACAGTACGCAGAGGCTGCGACTTTCTTGTTTCAAGACAACGGTCTGATGGAGGCTGGTCTGAGACCATGAAAAGTTGCGAGACTCACACTTATGTGGAAGGGGCTCGGTCATTGGTGGTGCAGACCAGTTGGGCTTTGATCGGGTTGATGTTGGCTAAGTATCCGGACCAGAAAGTGGTGAGAAAAGGTATGGAGTTGTTGATGGGGCGACAACGACAGGCTGGGAACTGGGAGGCCGAGGGAACAGAAGGGGTGTTCAACCATTCGTGTGCCATTGAGTATCCGAACTACAAGTACGTGTTTCCGATCAAGGCATTGGGGTTGTACAGCAAATACGTTGAGAGTTAGCCTGTGCATGGTGCAAAGGTTATACTGGTGATTACGAGACGGGTGCATGGCCTCCTAAAAACGAAAGGTTTGGAGCTGCAATCATGACGAACTATGACCATGCACTGCTGACATGCACCACTCGTAAAACGCTGGGTCTAAGCTGCAGTGGCCGATGACGACACTCGCCAGAGGCTGCACCCACGGCTAAATGTGGCGGCAGTGACAAAAGCCGTTGAGATCTGCTATTCCTTGTTGAGCAGGAATTGGCCATGGGGCATGAGAGTTGTGATTGGCAAGGTTAAGGTGGGTTGCTGATGTGGTGGATGAAGTGTTGCAGCAGGCTTCAAGTGGTACGACACCAAGGTGGCTCACACCACTCACCAGATTCGTGTTCAGGTAAGTTCATGCTAGGTTGAGTTTGACTGGTATAGTGTGCCTAGTGAGGTAAGTTTGCGTGGCATGGAGTGGGTACAGGAAACCGGTGGTGGCTAGTAGTTTTCAATCGTTTAACAGTTTGATTATGTTAGATGGAGCTAGTGCATGGTTCGTCTAATGTTGTACATAACTAGTTACGTAAATCGTTAGCTTCAGTAGGCTTGCAATCACAGGTTGCGGTCAAGGTTGCAGCCTCGGAATATTTTACTAGATTGGTCAACGTATAGGACTGAGCACTTGGCGTGCTACTCAGAGTCTGCAAATGGAACGAGGAAATGTGGACGTAGCTCAGCAGCAGTTGCAACAGCAGCAACCAAACTTAGGAACCACAAATGGCTGAACAAAGTAAAAGATACGAACTGCACAGTCTAGCCAGTTCATGATTGTCTCAACCCCACCTGCATCGACTGACCGCTTGAGTGCTCACCAGTTGAAGTCTCCGCTTACTATGATCATGGGAGAGTCTCCGCATTTACGAGTTGCTGGAGAATGTAAACTGTGTGCTGAGATTTGTAGGAGGGTTGGAGAGTACCTTAGTAGATTACTTGAACAGACTGTAACAGGTACGAAACAGGTACGGAACCAGTATGAACCAAAGTGGAACAGGACTGGAAACTAGTCAAACCTAGATCTTGAAGAATGTAGATCTGAGACTTGGTGGAATGGATTTAGTGAGGGCTCTGGAATGGAGAGTTCGGTGGAATGAACTGAAACTTTTACTGATTATTAGTAAGTTGTGAGGGTGTAGGATGCGAGGATAGAGGCTGGAATGTATGGTTGTAAGACTGTGAGTACTAAGAACGGTAGGAATTATTATGGTAGTGCTGAAGGATGAGTGGATATGAGGATGGAGATTTTCAACCACACAATTACCTAATCAACATGTCGAGTAGTTACGCTAAGTTATTGACTAGCAAGGATTCCATCAGTCAATCGAATTAGACTATTAAACTAATTAATTACTCATACGTAAGTGAACTGTTTACGAGCTAATGATATCCCTGGTCCAGTCTAGCTTGACTTATTACTGTTGACTAAGGATTACTTAATTGTGACTCTGGTCGGAGGGTGGGAGTCTCTAAGGAAATGAGTTTGTAAAGAACACAATAAACCGAAAACTTAGTGGTAAGTGTAAACAACTCTAGGCAATACTCAATATCATGTAGAGATGTCTGTAAACTCTGGTCAATAATCAAACATCACGAAATTTGTCTCTAAACCACACCACAAAACCCACACCCCTACAAAACTTCTCATGTCTGTATTTATCTATTAAAAACCTGATACCTAAATCAACTCTATGCTAGCCAACTTCCGCTCAAGCTGATTCTCGTAGTAGTCGAAATTCATCTGCACAATGTTCGACAACACCATCTTCTCTCTTGTATCCCTGAACTTAGCGAACTCTGGAATCAACTGGAACAAATTGAAATTGTTGTCCTCGATCTTCTTCGACTTGAAATCAAACTTAGGAAGGTACTCGTTAAACTTGCTAGGCTCTATCTCGGTGAAACTTGTGATGAAATCCTCGGAGATCGCAAAGATCAGCTCCTCTTTATTCTCAGGATCGTTGTCAAGTACGTACTGTAAGATCACACTGTTCTTACTCAAATATTTCAGAAGGATCTGTTCTCTGCGGTCAAAGAACTCCATGATCTTGTAACTGTACTCGCAAACCATACGGCACTGGTTAAGACACCGTTCTCTGATCTGTTTATGCTCGTCCTCAGGATCGATCTGTTCTAACAAACTGCCAAACAACGACAAGTCAAACACCTTTCTGTCTCTGAACGCAATTGGATAGACACCCTCAAACGAAATAAGAAAGTAAAGAAGAGTCTCTGGGAACACTGCGTTCAAACACTTGGCCACCATCTGGTAGTAGATGTGCACTGTCATCAAGTAAGGATCAGTTTCACAAGCGTCCTCGTACATAGGGTATATTTTGAACCAGCTGGACAAGAGCACAAATATAAGTTTGAACCTGTTGGTCTTGAAAGTGGTGGACACGCTGATCTGATCAATGTAGGTGAGAAACGCACCCAAGAAGATCTCGAGTCTTTCAAACTGGTTACGGACTCTGAGGTCAAGGATTTCAGGATCCACTCGAAGCACTTCCCAGATACTGAGACGCAAGTCTTTGAAGAGAATAAACACTTCCTCGAGGAACGTGGTGGTGTACTTGGGCCAGAACGAGACCTTGACAAACTCCAACACCACCTGCAAATGCATCCGGATCAAGTAGTTACAGTTGTCGACGTTCTGGTCAGGTTTGTAGCTGGCTTCGTAGGTCTTCAAGTGGACTCTTTGCGAGTAATCAGTGATGAGGTTGAGGTAGATCTTACCGAGTTCAAGATGGTACTCGAGATTCAACAGAGAGTTGAACACCGAGCCATGAATAAGCATGGCAATGATAAGAATAGAACCAAGTTTCACAATGTAGTCGTAGCAATCTTCTGGTTTTTCTAGTTTGAGGTCTAGCAATTCCTCAGCAATACGCATGGTCTTGACACAGTGGATCAAAGACTGGTCGTTGATACGTTGGAACCCGTCAGAGAACTGGAGCAAGTGCGAGTACGAAGAAGCAGAGTAGAAGATGTACGCGTGGAACAAGTTGACGTTGGTGAACGCAAGCTTGAGTCTGTCAGTCTGGGTCGGGCTGGTGTCGCTGACCTCCTTGATCTTGAACAACGCCGAGGTCGAGTACACGGGGATGATGGTTTTGTTTTCCTTGGTGAGGGCGAGGGTGTCGCTCTTGATGGCCACGGGCGGCGAGCGTTTGATGCTGGCGGCCAGGAACCGCGGGCGTTTCACCGCGGGCTCCTCCAGGGAGTTGCGGAGCGGTGCAGGGTGTTTTTCGGGCGGGGCCATGGGCGGGAGCAACGCAGGGGCGGCCTGGGGCTGGTGGTGGTCTGCGCCGTTGACTTCTGGCGGAGGTTCCTTGACAACTGGCTGTGGTCTGTAGTTTGGATGAGGTTCTGGAGGAGGCATTGGGTTGAAAGGCACATGGTGATGGATCTGGGGCGGTACTCTAGCGTAGTGGTTGACGATAGGACTCTGGCGCATGTTGTATTGCGATGGGTGGTTGTCTGGAGGGTAGTAGGATTTCTCGTTGAACCGGGTAGGGTTGATGAGCGGGATGGAGAAACGGCCTGCGTTCATGGGTTCGAGCGGCGGAGGCGGAGGGCCCGTGTGGTACTGCCAGGGGAAAAAGTGCGGTCTGTTGTTGCGGAGCGACTGGTTGGTCACCGCGTGGTAGATGTTGCCGAGGATGCGCTGGTCGTGCAGGTA
The DNA here is from genome assembly GCA_030578595.1 of Saccharomycopsis guyanensis. Classification (NCBI taxonomy): domain Eukaryota; kingdom Fungi; phylum Ascomycota; class Saccharomycetes; order Ascoideales; family Saccharomycopsidaceae; genus Saccharomycopsis; species Saccharomycopsis guyanensis. The sequence goes on from JAJMSQ010000001.1 coordinate 106,416, forward strand.
GTTGGCTATGAGGTCCTTGGTCACCGAGTGGTTCGACTCTGGGCCAGGGTCAAACCCTACCTGGGGAGTGGGCAGTCCCAGAGTGGCCAGGCCGAGTTTGGCACGCTGGGCCACCTGGGCGGTCCGTAAAGCGTTCCGGGCAGCCTCGTCGAGGGCAAGGTAGGCACACTTGAGGCGGGCCCGGTTGCAGTTGCGACACTCAGGAAGGTTCTCGTCACACTTGATACGCCGCTGTTTGCATGTGGCACAGCCTAGGTGCGAGTTCTTGTGTTTCTTTCGAGTTGTTTTCGTCTTCTGGGGTTTGTGGGCGTCCTTCAACTGAGGGTTAGGAGGCGAAGGTTCCTGAGGGAGTCCTTGGTTAGGCACCCCCGAAGGGTTCTTGAGCGCAGTGTAATAGAAGTCAAAGTGCCGATACGAGTCCGGGTGCAGCAGCGGGTGCTGGTGCTCGTCGCCAGGTCTCCCTTGGGCGTAGGTGAGCGCAGTCAGTAATGGAAGGTGGTGGTCTGGTTTGGGAGACCGGTAGTCAGACACTGGCATGGGGGGACGAAAAGTCGGAGGGTGGTTGGGGACCGGGGGAGCCATCGGGAGCAGGTCGGTGGGCTGTTCAGACTTGATGTCTGGGCGAGGCGACGAGGTTTCCAGGTTGGTTCGGGAGGACCGTGCAGTCATATTGGAGCCATGCTTTTGCCAACACAGGTAGGATCGGGGACTCTGGGCCACTTGGAAACAAAACCAGAGAAGAATGCCAGGCCAGGAATTTGTTTTTCATGGGCCGGAGCCAGTATCCCAGGGCTTTAGGTTTGGGTGTTGGGGTATTCAGCCAGACAGAAACTGGAACTGGAAAAAAAAACCTACCAGAGACGATTGGCCTGGGATGTGCTGTCGGGAGCGGCGTTGTCTGCGATTGGGTGCCCGCCCGATTGAAGATTTGACTGTTCAAAGCTTAAATTGACACCGAGAATTTACGAATCCAATCGTAAAACACCACGGTAATTAATACGAAATTCGGGTCCCCAGTTCCAGTCCGAGAACAAAGGAGCAGGTTATTTTTATTGTTGCCCACTGCTTTATTGATATTTGCTGTTGTCGTTGACGTTGCTGACCACCTTCGTTGACATGCTGGTTCTGTTGGTAGACCTACCACACAGGCCACCACACTGCTCGTATTGTCGGCGCTTTAGCTTTTTTGCTCACTCGATTGTTGTGCAGGGATGTCTAAAACCTCACGCCTGGTGAAGCAGCTGGGTGCCGCGGATTGCTGGTTTTACGATCGACTTACGATCGGGCCTACCCTTGACACCCGGCCACGGTCCCAGTTACCTTGCCAGACGGCGGCACCGGGCATTGTCTATGAGCTTGGTACTGCAAAACCGTAAATCCCAGGCCAGGCCGCGGCCCTGCTGTCACCCCCAACCGCTCCAGCACTGCTGCACTCAGCCTGGAATTCTGACTTGAACCCCCTGGGGCCGGTTCGTATATCCTTACTGAATTCCAGCTGTGGTCTCCCTGCGTCGGGCCTTGGCACTGGTCTGGCTCCAGATATCTCGGCCTGCCGGTCAGGCGAGCCTCTACTGGCCGCCCATCCCAGTCGCAACCTGACGCACCGATCACTATGATCTTCCGCCCTGTGAAAACCCTATTGACTAATCGGTCACCCAACCCTGGTCCGCCCACATCCTCGCCCGTGGCTCATGCGGTCGAATTTTTTGTCTGAGCCTGCGCCGCTCCCAGGACCTTCCCAAGCCGGACCTCAGGCTGTCACTCGATTGCTCCCCAGTGCAACCTGGTCCTGGTCTCAATTTCTGACACACCGCCCCCTTGGCTGCATTCCCGCCCCCCACCGTCCTCCCAGCCCCAACCCCCACCACTCCGGGCTGCTCTGTGCCTTGGTTGCTTCAATATTACTTCCGTTTCGGTCCCAGCCCAACGCTTCTCGTACCTGGCCCACTTCTAGCCTAGCGACCGGCGCACTGGAACTAGCTTGCTAGCCGCAAATTCCATAATGAAGCACTCCTCTGGTAATCCGTCCACGGTACACCCTCCCAACCCCTACCCTTCCCTCTGCTTCGAATTCCATCCATTCCATCTCCGAAAGAACTTCCCCCTAACCTTCACTTAGAGTTTGCGAGGCAGGGAACCAAATCTTAATTTGCGCGAGCCGTACTCGCCATACCTTACTGCACTGCTCTCATGCTGCCATCGTATGATTCTCCAGGATGTCGCACGTTTCTGTCAGCAACCTTCCACCTCCCGATCCCTGTCACAATCCCGTCCAACCCGTCTGCCAAGTCGCTGGAAAAAGGTTCCATGGTCTCACAAACTCCTTCCATACTCCTGCACTCAAACCTACTTCTCGGCCCCACTGATTTGCCGCCTCGTATTCTTGATCCCAACTCCGTGCCATCGATCTTGTCCTGATTGATCCTCCTGCCTCGATTCATGCTGAGATCCATACTGAGATCTTCTTGCTTTTATCCCTGTGGTGTATATCAACGATCGTGTAGCATGTGTCTGTGTACCTGTGTCTGAAGTAGTTTGTTTCTACACAGAGATCTTTGTACTTGGACTCTCACATTCATCTCTATACTTTATCTCCACACTGTAACATCCACCTCTGTTCTACGCCTCTACACTTAAAGATCTGACTCTGTACCTTATCCTTACACTGTCAACTGTCTCTCTCTCCCTCTGCCTCACGTCTGCACTGACATCCATTTGTGTGCTTTAATCCTACACATTAAGTACTATCTCCGTACTTGATCTCTACACTGTAAGGTTCATCTCTATGCTTCGTCCCTATACCTTTAAATCCATCTTAATTCCCAAACTTGTCTATCTCTATAATTTCAGATTCCCTTACCTCAATCCCATACAAATGAATCTCTATGCGTATCACCCACCTTCAATCTCCATGCCTCAGCATCTATCGCAGGACCTATCTCAATACTATCTTACTGAGCTCAACAATTAACTTCCCCATCTCAATACTAGTCTCTTACTGATCTCTGTACGCATCCTCCACTAGCCTCTTACTGATCTCAACAATTACCTCTCGCCTATCTCAATACTAGTCTCTTACTGATCTTAAAAAGCTCCCCCAATAAACAACTTCTTACTGATCAATAAGTAACCCCCACCTTCTCAACAATTAACTCTCGCCTATCACAATAACTAACTCATACCTATCAGTATGTATCTCCCACCACAATAACTAACTCTCAACTACTCCAAACTCTTCTCAATAACTAACTCCAAACTTATCTCGACAACTAACTTCTTGCAGTGCACCTCCCACAATTCCTAACACATCACTCTTCTATAACTAACTCTTGCCTTCTCAGCACGCACCCACGCTCCTACCCAGCAGTTAACCCTTTTCTAACAGCCAACACTTTGTCCACAATCACCGCATCAACTCCCGCCTCCACCTCCAACTTCGCATTCTCAGGATCGTTGTTCAACGTTCCGTACGTGAAACACACCAACCCGTTGCTCTTCACCACACTAGCAAGTCGAGGGCACTGCACAATCGGGTCTGCGGCACTGACGATCCCAAGCAAGTTCCAGTTCTTGGCGAATCTAATCGCCGCCTGCAACGACGAAGCCCTGGCATCGGCCATCGCCTCAGTACCTCCCTCGGTGAGAAACAAGATCGGAATACTAGGCTGCTTCAACGAAAGCATCACACAGATGTCCGGGTGGAACGACGAGAAGATCACGTTTCTCAGGTTCTTGTTGTCGTAGACTGCCTTCAACACCACGTCCACCCAGGTGTTGAGATCAATAGCGATCTGCTCGAAATCCTCTTTCTGAGCCTCGTCCAACATAGGGTACTTGCACTCGATATTGAACCCGACATCCTCAGGCAACTTCTTGAACAAGTCCACCAAGGTCACAAACGACGACGCAATCGAACTTCCTCTGGAGTTTCCTTTAAACTTCTTCTCTTTATAAGTCCGTGTCAACTGCATCCGCTCGTCAAACCGTGATACAAGAGTGTCTGCACGTTCTTGTTCTTGGACATTGTCAGTAGAGTCTCCAAACAACGAGTTGGCACGACCTCTGTTTCGTTTCTTGAACCATTCGACCTCTGAAGCTTTAGACTCATGGTCACTAAGATTAAGAAACTGCTCGGCTGTCAACTGGTGCATCGGAATATCCACTCCGGTCTCTGCCACCAAGAAATCATGATAGATCACAGGAACATGGTCCTTGGTCAATTGGACATCAAACTCCACATACGAAGCTCCCAACGATGCAGCAGCAATAAACGATTCGACAGTGTTCTCACCGATTTGCAATGAGTCCTTTGTGTTGAAATTCTTACCCAAACCTCGGTGACCAATGACTCTGGTGGTGATCAATTTCCGCCAGTACGATTCATTGATGTTGAACGTCATGTTGGAATGAGCGAAACTCGTGATATGAAGCACCTCGAATCTCACGGTTCCCAACTCTTCCAACGTGTCTGCCTCGATGATTGGAACTGTGATCACGTTGTTCAACGACCGACGGTTGTCACCGACATTGGTGTACATGTTCTTCAACAACGCCACCGCACGTCCCAACACGTTCTTCTTGTGGTTCGGAGTCTTGTCTGAACTGTAGCAATATGTAGGAGCAATGTCGAAGTATATAGCTGCCTCAAGCGGATTCTGATCAGTGAACTTGAAATTAATCGATTCACTAGCAGACCCATGGTCGTCGTCAAGTGGAAGATCCAACACAATAGGTGCTTGGTCAAGCTGTTTGCAACTAATACACACCGACAACGCAGTGTCAAGCTCAGTAGAATGTGCCTTGGAAACAGGAACCCTGTTCAACTGGATCGACGGGTTGTTGTCTCTAAGATCGGTGGTACCAAGAGTAAGTATCACCAACGACTCGTTGGGTTTCAAGTACTGATGGCCAAACGATTTCACAGTCTTTGGAGCCTGGATCTGGTTAGGACCAAGCTCCAGCTTGATATCCTTGTACAAACTGTCACCATTCTTAGGATGCAAGTGAGTGTTTGGAAGTTTCTCAATACTGGAGGTGCTGCTGTGGTTCTTCATTTTCTCAGCCAAGTTTCCTTCGTCTTTCTTCAAGATCTTGTTCAAATTGGAACTCTTCGCAAGTTTCAACGGATCATAATCTTTAGGACGAAGGATTTCAGCTAAACTCAAATGACCTCGCAACGACGCATGCTCCATAGGCAACCAACCACTTTCGTCGACCTTGGAAAACTCAGCACCGTACTCGATCAACTTGGCAGCAACTTCTTTGTACCCTTCAGAAGCAGCAATGAAAATCGGGGTCCAACCAAAATCACGTTCGCAGATCTCAGAGTCAGCACCCTTGGACAACAAGAACTCCACGCATTCGAGCGAGTTGATCTTCGTGGCTATATACAACGCACTTTCGTTGTTCTCGTGCTTGTAGTAATTGATGTCAATGCCTTTACAGTTGAGCAAACTCTCAAGCAACTGGGCAGAGTTGAGTCTGGAAGCAAGCAAGATCAACCCAGGGTTAGTAAGCTCGACGTCCGGCAGCATCGATTTCAAAAGCACGTCAGTAGTACGAGGATGAACTCCCACCAATGCAAGATGCAAAGGTGTCAATCGTTCAGTGTCACCCCAAACCTCGACATTGTCAATGGAAACTTGAGAGTCCCATTGGTTCCATTTGCACAAATACTCAATGATAAGAGCCGTCACCGACTTCAAACCAAACTGCGCAGCGTAATGGAGAGGAGCACGTTTGTAGTTGTCACGCTGGAGCAAACTAGGTCTAAGGTACGTAGGAAGGTTCTTCAAGATATACTCCAATCCACTGACAATGTCACTGGAGTACTTGCCGTCGGAACCATAAGCTCCCAACAACCGGAAATTGGATTCTGGAGCAGCAGCAGGCAAGATCGACATGTCTCTCTCAATAGTTAAACCATGAGAATCCTTGATCTCATTCTTACGGTCTTCTTTCTCTCTGACGTACTGCTTACCTAAAGCAATGACATGATGATGGAAGAAACTCCGACCACTGATATCGCTAGGGTCATTGAGTGCTTGGATACTCCCCAAGATTGTATCAATACATTTGAAGCTCTGGTTCAATGCAGCCTTGTTGAGCAAACTGATAAACAATTTGGGAGGCACCAACACCGGACTTTTGAAGTCTTCTACGATCTCCAGCATGAGTCCGTCAGCATCATCACGTTTAATCACGTCTTGGAACCGGTTCGCAGTAGGAGAAACTTGTCCTTTTCTAACACGAGGCTCAACATGGGGAGACGGTGTAGTAAGAGACACAAGCTCAGTAGCATGAGGAGAGATGTCGCTAAGAAACTGGTTGATCTGGCTCAAGATCCGTAAGATATCGCTCTCATTAGCAAACCCAAGAGGGAAGATTCTCGAGGTCAAGTATGGGAGTTGCTGATTAGTACCGGTCTTTTTATCGAGCTTCTTCAAGATCTTGATGAACCCTCTTTTGTTCAATTCGCCGAACCATTTCAAGTTGCGGAAATTGCCTCTGAGCTCGATCAAGATCCCGATCATCTCCTCGAGTTCCTCCTTGTCGATCTCGTATCCTTCCACTGCGTTCTTATCAGAGAACGAGCCGATGAAAACAGTGATTCGTTTCAATCTGCGCTCGTACTCCGAGAACTGGAAATTGTAGAACGAGTCGACCTTCTCGATGTTGCGGTCGATCCGGAAGAAGAAGTCTGCCAACACTGCTTGCACCAGCTCGTTCTTCAACAGTGCAGCTTGTGCACTGGTGCCAGTGCGTTTCCCTCCACTGACAATGCTGCTGGCAGAACTGATATCCAAGCCGCCACTGAGTGCTGTGCTTGCCAATCCATTACTGACAGCCTCTTGTTTTGCCACTATCTTCTTGATCTGCTTCTTCAACTCCTTATAGTTCATATAATGTTGGGTCCATTCTGGAACCTGATGGGAGACAAAACTGGGGTTAGTGAAATGGTTCAGATTAATGAGGGTATTGGTTTTTATGGTTGATGGTGATGGTGATGGTGATGGTGATGACTTCTAAAAAAAACAGTCATTAGTGTCACATAGTCACCTACACAACCATCCTGGTTGTTTATCATAGAATCAAAGTGACTCAAACACACCATCCCAGTCACATCCACACGAACGCAAACCCCAAACAAACAGCACTTACGTTTTGCCAAACTTCATCTCCTCAAAGTGTTGGCCAAAAGAAAAATTTTCACAAATATATTGTGTATGTGAGAGTGGATTGGGGTAAAATAAGTGACTCCGCATTTACGGGTTCTGGAAAAGCCGAGCGATGCGGACCACGTGCACGCTGGGTTGCCCTAAAAATTTGGCGAGAGTTTGTCCTGCTGCACGAGCTGCAAGATCTGGAACAGTTAGTAAATGGATAAAGCAATAATAAATAGAAAAAACTTACGTCTTCCATTGAGGCAGTGATAAGCTGCCGGGCCTCGAGAGCAACCCAGAAAAGTTTGACACCAAGTCCGCCTGCTCCGTCCTTCAATAACTTGGCCTCTTGGACGTTCAGTCTTCGGAGCACAGGAATGGCACTGTAGAGGAGTTAGTAGCTGCAGGACAACGCTTTAATACAACACGTTCTCTGAGGGAAGCCCAAAAAGAAACGCCCATACGAACCTTGCAAAGATATCGAGGTCGGGATCGAGCTGCCGGCCAATCCCCTCGAGTAATAGTATCGCCACCACCACATTCACAAAATCCGCCTCCATCTTCACGTGATGCTGCCGCACCATGTTGAGCATCCGGTCGAGCAAGTCGCCTATACTGATCGTGCCCAAAGTGAACGTCCGCTGCTTCACCGTCTCCACAAGCCGTTGCACTTTGAACGCAAATATCTCCTTATCTTCTACGGTCAGCGGGTCTCGTGACCGGTCCACCATCAATTCACCTGCTCTGTACCCGTCAAAAACAGACAACGCTTTGAACAACTCTAGGAAATTGATGCGGTCCCTGTCATTAAGCTCGGTCACGAGCCCTGCGTCGAGGTAGCACACCTCCGGCTGGTACTCCTGCTCGTACAACCGGCTGAACGTATCTAAATACTCGTCGTAGTTCACTTGCAGTAAATCCTTGTGCTGAAGTCTAAGAAGATCAGTAGTGATCTCCTGCATATCAGACCCAACCTCTTTGTTGTCTTCTGGTGCCCCTACAAGTTCCTGGTTCTTGCTGCTATAGAATCTCACAAAGATGTTGCCTGGATGCAAATCGCTGTGGATGAAATTGTCTAAAATAAGCATCTGTAAGAACGAGTCCAAGATCTCATTCGAGAGCACTTTGTTGAGTTTCATGAAATTCACTTCTCTCTCCAAAGTCTTGTCTTCTTCAAGTCTCTGCTTGGCCATGTCTGTAAGTTTCAAGATAGTAGCAATAGGCAAAGCATGCATGTACTCTTCCACCAACACTTCACGACACGAACATTTAAGGAACGGTTTAGGAAACTTGATCTGGAACTTGTTATTACTCATCAAATTGTATTTCTTCTTGATCTCGTTCAGTCCGAAGTTCTCTATGAACTTACTTAAGTTCATGCCTTCTATCCGTAAATCAAGCTGCAACTTCATGAAAATAGAGAACTGGTCCACCTCCTCAGGCAACGAAAACCACTCCATAGTAGGAATATAATCTATACATAATGCAAAAAACTTCATCAACTTCAAGTCCCGCAAAACCTTGACCTCAACATTAGGATGCAACACCTTGATAGCCACCCATTGGTTGGGTTTAGGATTAAGTACTCGATGGTACCCGAAGTTCTCTTCAAGCAATTGGTAAAACCATTGTGTCAGCTGGGCAATTCTGTCTTGAATCTTGCCATGTTTTTCAACAGTTGGTGGATGCTCAATGTCATCATCTACTTTCTTGAGGTACTTCTCACTGAGCTTCCCAACATAAACCTGAGCAATCGACCCAACTCCAATTGGTTTCTCTATAAACTCGTCGAAGATCTCGTTGAAGTCATGGACTCCAAAACTCTTGCAGATGATTCTCTTGGTGGCTCGGATCGGATGTGCTTTGGCATTGGAGTGCAAACTGCCAAGCTCCTCGCAAAGATCTTTACTGAAGATATCAGTTCTCAGAGCAGCCCATTGTCCCAACTTGATAAAACACGGTCCTGCAAGCTCAATTGAGAACTTGAGAAGCTTGTTCCACCACAACTTTCCTAATCTCTCGTTGTTCTGATCTTTCTGTTTAGGTCCCAACACACTGAAGATAGGATAACTGAGAATCACGGGAATGAAAAGCCCACTCAATTCAACAAACCGAACAATTGTCATCACCGGACTAATCAAGTAATCATAGAGAAAATACTTGGTGTTGTAATACCATCGCACTACAAAGTACTGAGACTCACTTGACCGTTTGATATGTTCAATCTCAGCAGCTTCTTTCCGAGAACTCAAATAAAGTCCCATTTCAAACGTCTCAGCCTCAGGTGAATGTTTAAGCTGAGGAGGTTTATCCAACGATTTCTCATCGTTATTGACGGTTTGACTGTACCCGAAATACATGGCAGCTCCGGCAAGTGCCATACCAGATGATTTGTACCGTAACAGACCCAGGAAAATTCGAGACTGCCCATCGAAACGAACACTGAATTGTCTCCGGAATTGAACCCCGCTGTAGATCCGTGAAGACCTCAGGAATTGCCTGGCAAACATCGTGGTAAACAGCATTAGCAGGATAGATTCGAGTAAGATCAAAAATCAGAAGGTTGCTTGAGGGGGTGTGGGAACCCCGCGGGACATTTTGGGAGAGTGATGCGGGATGGCTAGTATTGACTTCTCACGTGATGGGACGGGAGGTTAGGATGTGTGGATGTCAGGATGTGACAATGTAGTGATGTGTGGATGTGAGTGAGTCCACGTGATAACACCCCCTCTGACGAAGGCTGCATACCCTACACCCCCTCTGACGTAAAACTCCGAGTAGTGCCATGCAAAATTACAGCTCAGTGAGTTAATCTCAACCTCAAGTCATAGCCCAGTGTTTCCTAAATGGAAGGCTCGTATAGATAGATTGCTGGTTGGCAATGCCATTGACGTCAAGGATGGCCATGTCAATACCCAGCAGTGACTGGCACTAGCAATACGTCATTGGCTGAGGATATACGAATAGCAACTTGACCCACCACCAGCGACCCAGCACCATGGGAACCGGAGTCCCAACACCAATTAGGAGAACCCTCCTTCCTTTAACATCAAGTTTCGCAACCAGAAGAGTGTAGGGACAATTGTAAGTTTGCTGACAGATACCCAGCCACAGCAACAAGTTGCATGTGTTTACCTCTTTCCGGTTCAGTGCCGGAAGGTGGCTAATGCTGCGCGCCTAATTGCATGTCCCCCAAGGAGTCTTCCTGCATTTCATCGCTTGGTTGCTGTCGGCTCACTTAGGTATAAATAGCTGAAATATTCCAGAACCTGGTTTACCTTTCTTTTTTTTCTGCAACGACTATTTCCCAATGCACAGAACATACTCCTTGAGAAACTCTAGAGCGCCAACTGCCTCGCAATTGCAGTCGCCAGCTCCTCCTACCTCCACCACCAAGAAGCACTACTTCGGCAAGGCTGGGATTGCTTCCACCTTGAGAAAGAACACTGCTGGGTCTTTTGGTCCGGAATTGGCCAAGAAGTTGGCCCAGTACGTGAAGATGGAGAAGAACGTGATGAGAGCCTTGGAGCTTGCTGCCAACGAGCGTAGAGCTGTGGCCAAGCAATTGTCGGTGTGGGGTGAGGAGAACGACGACGACGTCTCCGACATCACCGACAAATTGGGTGTGTTGATATACGAGTTGGGTGAGTTGGACGACTTGTTCATCGACAGATACGACCAGTACAGATTGACTGTCAAGTCGATCAGAAATATCGAGGCTTCTGTCCAACCTTCGCGTGACAGAAAGGCCAAGATCACCGACAAAATCGCCTACCTTAAGTACAAGGACCCACAGTCACCTAAGATTATGATTTTGGAGCAAGAGTTGGTGAGAGCCGAGGCCGAGTCCTTGGTTGCCGAGGCCCAGCTCTCCAATATCACCCGTGAGAAGCTCAAGCTTGCCTTCAACTACCAGTTCGACTCGGTTAGAGAGCACGCTGAAAAAATGGCTCTCATTGCCGGTTACGGAAAGGCCTTGTTGGAGTTGTTGGACGAGAGCCCAGTCACTCCAGGTGAGACCAGACCAGCCTACGACGGTTACGAGGCCTCCAAGCAAATCATTGTCGATGCCGAGACCGCATTGAGAAACTGGACCTTGGACCATGCTGCCGTCAAGCCAACCCTCAGTATCAGACACTCGGATGACATCTACGACACCAGTGACGAGGAGGCTGCTGAGAACGAACAGTACCAGAAAGAACAAGAGGCCATGGACGAGGAGTTGAACGGCTTGGCTGACACCGAGAAGAATTTCAGTCAGAAGGTGGCTGCCTAAGCACCCTCTCCAAACAATACTGTATCCCCTCGTTAGTTTACTTTTGCTCTATATACGTTTAATCTAACACCACTTATTGTTGACTCAACCACCGTACAATAGCCCTTCAGATATTGGCTGACCGATGTCTCACCTCCATGGCATTACTTGCCTACAAACTGCATTACTCACCACCTGCTCCCCAGCCACTGTTATCAAGCCATTAACAAACCCGCCCGGTTTTTTACTTGGACTCCACAGTGAATATTTCACTCAGCCAGCCTGGATATCCGTGAATTCTGGTTGACTACAGTTTCAATTCCAGTCTAACTAGCAACCACTAAGTTCCCACCGGGTTCTACGTCCTTCCGTGACCTTCCGATACAGTCCAGGGTTCGTCCACACTCACTACTCGACCTTGTTCCTCATATTCTTGTTCCGTGCCCCGACAGAATAGGGGTTGGTTGCACCATGGGGCTGGTGTACACGGCAAGTTAGTCCAGCTAACTTGGCAGGCGGGTCCATGGCTTGCATATGACAGGTTACAGTGGACTAATGAGTGGACAGGATGGTGCTATGAATGGAATTCAGGTCATACCTAAAAGGAACACAGTTGCTTTGACTTAGCCAACTTGCACCTACCCCAGTATTTCACTTGAACACCCACGGCTCCAATCTCGAGGATTGCAAGGGCAAACCCTGTTCCCCCCTTGCCTCCGGTGTGGCTTGACCCAAATTTCACCTGAACTTTTTTGCAGATACGGCTCCTCGTATTACGTCATTGCGACAATTGTCACCTAGCAATCCAGCATCGGCCTAAGTCAATTAAACTTAATTGCCCAGTGCTCACCAGCACCCATAATTCAATCTCAACTGACAATCGTAACCGAAATTGCTTTTTGAGATCCCACAATAGATCACTGATTCTTGGAACCCAGATACGTGGACGGTTGTACGGTTGCGCTGTTGCCATGCGCAGCACAATACCTTGCCAATACCAATAATACCACAATACTTGCTCTGGTCTCAACATTGCTCACTGCTTAGGTACCGTCTGGCAACGTCCCCTGTAGGCAAAGTGATGTCCGGATGTTATTAAACTGGTGGCTACCACATCCTAACCTCGACTTAGACGTATGTCCGGGTTCTTCCTAACACCATCCTGCTTGTTTGCTTGCTATGTGTCCCATTAATTGCTTGTTCTAATGCCTAGCGCCCTTTCACTTCACCAGCCACACCGACCCACAAAGAGCAACAAACTCGACTCCAGGTTTTCTCGGGTCACGTGCCGCCAGGCACCTCCTTCAAGAAATTCAAAAAGACGTCTCGTGCGTCGGTTTGCCATATCCCGAGTTGCACCCTCGTACCAGATAACCACAGCCGGGTAACTCTCCGTCGTGCTGCGGTATCGACAATCGCAACTTGAAATATACATCCACTGGGTCAGAGGACCTTGGGTGCAATGACCCCCTTAATCTGTGCACGTGACCAGAAAACTGGCAGTACACGCTCTGTTAACAACGAATTCTTCACAGTCCCCTATATCGTACTAGCAGCCTGTAACATTCTGTTGTCCACGCAATCAAGATGATGGGAAAGTTCAAGGATCGGTTTAAGAATAAGGCCAAGAGGGACAAGGATCTGAGCACGTCTCCCAGCGGCTCGGCCACCAATCTTGGTGCTGGATTGAAACGAGCCGGAACCAAACACGTTGCAAAAGACAAAAAGAAGGATTCCTCCAGCTCCGACGAGGGGAAAAAGAAGTCCAGTCCCGAGCCTGAAGATACCTCGCTGAATTCCAGCGCCAACAGTGCTGGAAACGCCACCACGCAGACCCTGAGTCAAACGGGGTCGGCTGGGTCCAAGCAGCAAAGCGATGCCGTTCGTGCCGACAACCAGGCGGAGAACAAAATCCCCCAGTTGAGCGTGACTGCCGCCGACGGGGCCAACGCCAACGGCAGCAATCTTCTCCTGAACAACAGTCTTATTTACAATAACCAGAGTAGTAACTTGGGGGTGAGTAGTGCCGCCAACACCAACAACGACGACGAAGACATGCAGATTCCACGCTCGTCGCACTCGTTCGAGCGGCTCCCTACTCCAACGAAGATCGACAACGACATTGATCTTATCAAGACTCCAAAGAGACACTCGTCGTCGCGGGTCGAACCTAACTCCCAGAGAAAGACGTTTGAAAAGCTTCCTTCTTTCGACGAGGTGTTGCCGGAGGAGCAAATAGAGTTGTTTTTGAAGAAAATCAAGCAGTGCAACATCATCTTTGACTTCAACGACCCCAGCGATGACTTGAAGGGCAAGGAGCTCAAGCGGATTACCCTCCAGGAGCTCATTGAGTTTATTTCCTCGAACCGGTTCACCTACACCGACGAGATGTACAAGCTGGTGGTGGAGATGTTCAAGAAGAACTTGTTCCGTCCGATTCCTCCTCCCGTAAACCCTGTTGGTGATATCTACGACCCCGATGAAGACGAGCCGGTGTCTGAAATTGCATGGCCACACATGCAGGTGGTGTACGAGTTCTTTCTCCGGTTTGTCGAGAGCAACGACTTCAACCACCAGTTGGCCAAGCAGTACATAGATCACGAGTTTGTGTTGAAATTGTTGGAGCTCTTTGATTCTGAGGACCCGCGAGAACGCGACTGCTTGAAGACCACCTTGCATCGGATATATGGTAAGTTTTTGTCGCTCCGGTCGTTCATCCGTCGTTCGATCAACAACGTGTTCTTGCAGTTTGTCTACGAGACCGAGCGGTTCAACGGGATTGCCGAGTTGCTTGAGATTCTTGGCTCCATTATAAACGGATTTGCATTGCCTTTGAAAGAAGAACACAAGATCTTCCTTTGCCGAGTGTTGCTCCCGTTGCATAAAGTGAAATGCCTCTCGCTTTACCACCCTCAGTTGGCATACTGCGTGGTCCAGTTCCTTGAGAAAGACCCGTTGTTGACCGAAGAAGTGATAATGGGGCTCTTGCGGTTCTGGCCAAAGGTCAACTCGCCAAAAGAAATCATGTTCTTGAACGAAATCGAGGATATCTTCGAGGTGATCGAGCCGACCGAGTTCCAGAAAATCCAGATCCCTCTTGTGGTGCAGCTCTCGAAGTGTATCACGTCGCCGCACTTCCAGATCTCCGAGAAGGTGTTATGTTTCTGGAACAACGACTTCTTCTTGAACTTGATCACCGAAAACGCAGAAACCATTCTCCCGATTGTGTTCCCGGCATTGTATGAGATCTCGCAGATGGGGTCGACCAACGGCGAAAACAACTCGATAGAAAACCTCGACAACAGCTACGACTACGGCTACAACTCCAACAACTGGAACAGAACCATCACCTCCTTAGCATACAACGCATTGAAGATCTTCATGGAAAACAACCCGATCTTGTACGACCAGTGCACGATGTTGTACCAGCAGTCGTTGAAGGACAATGAGAAGAAGGACAAAATAAAGAAGGACAACTGGAAGCGGTTGGAGGTGTTGGTGCGGGCTCACAAGGACAAGACCGACCTGATAAGCCAGAACGTCAACGATCTAGAGTTGAACGAGCGCGTTGGAGGTTGAGTCTGGGATCCCAATGGGTTGTTGGTTGATTTTTGGATAGTAGTTTAGTTTCAGTTGATAATTACCCCTGGTGATTTTTAAGCGGAGATGATTGCTGGACAGTTGAGAATGTTTTCAGTTGTTGACTGAGATACGAGAGCCCCAAGTGATGCTTGGTAGGTTGTTAAGTTTAGGCCATTAATATATAATAGTCAATGACGAATAGTCGATTGCTTTTGCTTGTGGATGTAGTGGGGTAGACAGGGAGCGTTGTGTTGTTTAGTTATGAGATGTTGAGAATTGTTGTATTGCTTTGCATGTTCATAGCTTGCCAGTTGTTTAGTGTGTTGTTAGAGAATATGAACAACTGAACATTGATTGATTAACCATACAGTGGAATACACAAGCAGAAACATCTAACAAGATTTGAATTGGAAAATGGAAGACCAAGAAGAAAATCTCCCAGCTTGGAAGCACCATTAGAATCGTTAAGCGAACTTCACAATAGAGATCCACAAAAACCGTGTCTCACAAACCGAGTCAAGAGATCTACATCTAGTAACTACCACAAGAGCAAGCAAAATGATCAGCTCAGTTTATATCATATGCTGATACCATTTCTTGCTCAGAAGCTTTAATATATTTGTTGATCAACGATGGCAATCCTTTAGAATGGCGATAGTTTAATTTCCACTGTAGTTTACCAAGATATGTACATGCAAGATCTTTGTTGTACACAATGTACAGTCTCTCAGTTCCGATCAGATCACAGATCTTCTAACATTGAAATGCCAAGACAAAATCTAAGACGACACTAAGACCATTCTAAGATTTAGACTTAAGCAATGTGAATACAACTTTCAACACCCTGTCAATCCCACACCAGTTTAGATAATAATAATCGACATCCAATGTGGACTCTAAGATCAACACTGCATATGTCATACTCATGCAAAAGAGCACAAATCGAAGGTGGGTGTTTGAGCGATAGATCACACATCCGACCAACATCAGAGTCTTCATAGATTAATACTGAAATGTTCTCGATTGTGTTCACTTCAGACCAGTTGAGGTTCACCTCAAACTTACCTCAACTCAATGCTTACAGCAATTAGTGAATTAGGGTATTTATAATATATAGGACATGTCCAAACTTCATCAATGCTCACTTCGTCAAGGCTATCTCCTTCAGTCATTCAAACTTCTAAGGTAATCGTTCATGTCTCCAGTCACAAACCCAGGTTTCTGGTGGAACTCCATGCTAGGATACGGAGCAGTCTCGTCGTCAAACGAATCACCAATATCTTCCGAGTCGTCATCCAAATCGTCGTCCAACAAATCAGAACGCATTAGGTATTGGTTCAAGTTGTAAGTCTTGGCACTAGGCACAATGGTTTTATGGTTACCGTCCTCTGACTCGTCGTTGGAGGTATAATCTTCAAAAGTTTCTGTGTCAGTGCTTCCTTTCAACTCGGTAAAGTTTCCAAAAAAGTTTCTTAGAGGCTCGTCGTTTCCGTCAGTGGAGTTTGTTTCTTCAGACGGTGCAACACTAGGAGGACTGGCAAACGATTGGGCGTCGTCGACGGTCTGAACGTTTTGCAACTTCTCAAGCAAATTCTTCTTTCCATCTTCTGGCACTGTAACATTGTTTTTCTTGTACTCCTCAGGAGTCATCAACTTTTCATTATCGTCGACCAACCTCACTGTCTTAGAAATGCCTCTTGGACTTGGACTCTCTTCTGATTTCTTCTGACCTCTGTATTTGAACTTTATAGGAGACGACAACTCCTCTACACTCTTGTTGAATTTCAGTTTGGCAAGCAAGAACTGCGACGACTTCTTCCTGAGGAGTCGCGAGAAGCTTGGTTTTTCCAATGCCGGTACCTCAACTACAGGCTTCTCTTGGATCCGTTTCTCTGGAGGCAGTTTCTTCTCAGCTACGGTCTTGTCGATCACTGGTTTCTCCAGAGGCTGGTCACTTGTGATACTGGAAATACTCTTGATCGATTTCTTGGAGGTCGACAGAGGGATCCGTTTGTCTCTAGGACTGCTTTCCGAACTCGAGGAGCCAAGAAGTTTCCATTTCGAGAACGTTTTGCGGAGATTGCCAAAACTTTTCTTGGACTTGAACGACGAGGTGTTGGAGCCTTGGCCCATGCTGTTGTTGCTGGTGCTGTTGATCATCTGGGTCGTGGACGACGAGTTGGACACGGTTTTGCTAGTGACGGAGGACATGGCGGTGGATTTGGCCAGGGCCAATGAGTTGATGGTCTTCAGGGAATCGTAACGTGAAGGAGTGAGTTTGCTTTCGTTGTCCTTGTGGGAGTCTGGGTAGAACAACTCGTGGTACTTGACTGATTCTATAGATGCGCGTTTTGAATGTGATTTGACCAAGATCGCTTGGAGGAATGAAACAAGGTGTGGGAACCGTGCGCGGTCGGCGTCCAGCTGTACGAGTGCACAGGTGTCGGGGTATATGATGTCGTCGTTGGTGATCTTGGTGAACAACTCGAACTCGTTGTCGGCGGAAAACGGAAGGGTGTTGAACACAAGGCAGTACCCGGTGACCCCGAACGACCACATGTCGAGCTTGTAGTCGAACACAGGCTCCTCGTCCAACAACGACCTCTGGTCCGAATCAGACACCACGGAGGAATTATATACAATCGAGTCGTTGATGGAATCGGTGGAGCTGTTCACAGAGGCAGCCCCCTTGTACTTGCGGAGGTTGCAGAGTTCGGGAGCCAAAAACATGGGAGTGCCTACGGTCTTATTCAATTCTTTCTGCTGTTCTGCAATGGGGACGTCTGGATCCACCAAGTAACTGACTCCGAAATCGCTGATTTTCACCGAGCCCTTGTGGTCGACCAACAAATTGGACGGCTTGATGTCGCGGTGGATGATGCCATGGTTCTTCAAGAACTCAAGCCCCGTGGTGATCTCGCTGATCGCTCTCACTACACTGTCCATATCACGGCATGTGTTGTCCCTGACGTTCTCGGACATCCATTTGAGCTCACCTTTGTAGCAGTACTCCAAGATCAAGTACACGTTGCTGTACTTCGGGTCGTTCATCACCTTGTAGAGCTTGATGATGTTCGGACAGAGATTATGGCACTTCTTCATCACCTCAACCTCGTGGCGGATCCTCTGGGGGAAATAGTACTCCAGGTCCTCAAACCGGTCGCTGGCCTGCCGCTGGTTGATCTTCTTCAAGAGCTTGGGCCGAGTGTGTCGGGATATCTCTTTGATCGCCACAAATCTCTTGTTGACCAAGTCCTTGCCTAGAATCACCTTGCCGTACTGGCCGGACCCAAGCTTGCGGATAATCTCGATGCCGTTCAAGAGCTTGTGCCCCGTCAACTGGTTGAACGAGATGTCCACTTTCTCGTCGACCGTGATTTCTCCCTCCATTTGCGTGTCGCTGAGGCTGCTGGTTGTGGGCCGATGTAAAAGTAAACAAGTTTTTTCTGTTCGTGCAGAAAAACAGGGTGGGGGACCTGGGGCCTGAGACACTATAAGAGGGACGATGCGAACAGAGATATTTGGATGTTAATTTCTTAGTTTGTTAATTTTTGCATCCGAATTTGGATTGCCAGTTCTAAATAAATTACAAGTTCAGCTGCTGGTGCTCGTCTATGATTATGTCACATTCCCTGATACGGGGCAAGCAACCCAGTGAAATTTTCTACACTGCAGCGTCTGGCAAACGGCTTGCAACGGTTATGGTGTCATAGTTTATGTGTACATTTGTCAGAGTAGACGTTACGAGTTTTCAGGTACCTGTGGTAGGAGCAGCGTAGCAATTGTTGGCAGTTAGTTATGGTTACTACAAGTCTTCCTGTGATCATCCAGTCTAGTAGTAATTGGGGGTGTCAAGAATACCGGAAACGAGTGCAGTGAAATCCCTGACCACTACAGAATATCCACAGTTCGATCTTTGATCAGGAGTAGGAATAGACATTAAATTAAAAAGTAAATGAACTTGCTGATAATCGGAATGTTACAATTGAAACATATTTGAGTGTTCCACTGTTTGACTCCTTCGGCATTTGTGGAATGTGCACAGAACTTCGTTCCACTGTTTCATTACTTATCCTTATCTAGTGAAATTTAGTTGAGGCAACTGTCAACCCCAAACCCAAACACACAATTGTGGTGGGGTCCAAAGAGTAATTCCTAAACAGTGGCCCTTTACTACTGAAAATGCTCTTTGAGTTAGAATCTGTATTGATTGATGTGTAGCAGTGTGTAATCTGGAGACCTAGTACTTTGACATGCTTCTTAGTGTGTGTCCAAGCCCTGAGTCTCATTATTTCATAGGCTTTGCCAATGTCATACTAGTTCGCAATATAATCCTTCTAGCAACTCATTGACTTCTCAATTCCATTCTAACATCCTCATATCAAGCACACTCTACCTCACTCCAATCTGTCACTCAATAACTAATCCACCACTTCTTACCAACCATGCTAATTACTGTCACTGCCCGCAACAGTCCAATGCCGACTACCTGAGTTTCGTACCAAAAACTCTCCTCTAACGTCTCCACACACAAACCCTACTGCGCAAGAACGACCCTCAGCCAAATTGTAACTTCCTGTAGTCACAAACCCACAAAGGTTCTTCAACTCAGTGCTATCCCTGTATATTCTAGCATTGGTCTTGATCGAACCTTGATGAGCCGTCAAAAATACCGGCCGCACTTTCAATTGAAAACTTACCAGCCACCGGATCTGGTCTGTATCATCAGAATCATTATCCAAGACAATAGGATTTGGTAACACCTCGTTTCTCGCATGCTTTTCAGCATCCTTAGCTTTCTCATCTTTGGCCCATTCAATCACGTCTCTCCACAGTTTAAGTTGGCGCTGAAGAGTTTTCGGATCAAACTCAGTAGGTGCCTTTGGTTTCCCTATCAATTCTGGGTTACGGTGCAATGCATGTTGAATAAGCTGCAACATTCTCCAGTCACAGTTGTACCAGTCAGCAGCCTCACCAATGATTCCATGGTTCTCATAATCTTTCTGGTTCACTAGCACTTTCTCATAATTCAACCGCTTATTCTTTGGTTTTCTGTTCCATTTGTCAAGATTCTCCTTGCCAATCAAGTAATTCTCTATGAACCCTTCCTTGGCAAAATGGTAATCGTTAGGGAAATGCAAAACGCGTCGCTCAAAATCAATCTGATACTGTTGAAGAAGCCCTCCAGGATACACTCGAGGCACTTTCACAAGCTTCTGCCATATTGGAACCACCCAAAACCATGGTGCTATTAACCGAAATCGATCATGATCAATGAGCAACAACAACGGGATCCGACTGTCGTCTGCCGTCACTGGAATTTTATTGATCTTTGGATCTTCAAGTTTACTTCTTCTTTGATTGATTTCTTTGATAGTTTGTTGGTTGACGTACGATTGGTTTCGTCCACTCGCACTCAATAACAACTCTATCACTTTCTTGACAAGGTACTTTCCATTAGCCAAATCAATGATCTGGTCAGTAATATCTGTATCCTTGACAACTGCTCTGTCAGGCTTGCGACTAAACCGAGGATCAGTCACATATAACGACATCACTGATTGTGAAGCTAACGAATTGTTGTCTGATACTCTTCTCAAACCTCTCCACAAATTGTCAATCTTGACATCTCTAAGAACAGCAACTAATGCCTCCATAGATTTAGGACCAATCAAATCTATTCCTCCCATTGAGTAGCTGCAATCGCACACCTCCATGTCTTCAGTTTTCTTTTCTCGCAAGTACCACCAGAGATCATCAAAATTACCAGGGTGTAAGCGGATCAACAACTGACAGCCACCATCAATTCTGTTGACATACACCAATCCTTTAGAAAGTATCTCGCCTCCCTGGTACAAATCGCCTGCATAAAACTTCTTTCCACTGAAATACGGCTGCACTTTCTTCTCATTGGTAAGCTCTCTTACAATTGCTGCAACAGCGTCGATGTTCTTTGAAGTAACTGTCACACAGCTCTGATAACTGACATCAAACACGCTGGATCCGTCTCTTTTGATACTTCTATGCGTAAGTCTGAACGTTTTTTGTGTTGGCTTGTAAGGGATATTCCATCCGTATCGTTTTAGAAGATGGAACCGTTTGGCATGCCATATATGAGTAGCCATCCATTTATAAGTCTTTTGTCGTTTCATGTATTTCACTTTTGTGATCAGTGGACGTGCCAATCTGTTGACCCCTGTACTGTCGTACGAGCCGTTGTTGTTGTTGAGCCGTCTTGGAGTCTGAGACGAGCTTTGGATTTGGGTCTTGAGGATTCTGATTATTGACCGGATGTTCAAGTTCTTATTCAACAATTGGTCGCTGGGCACAATCCTGCGCAAATTGAGGGTCAGTGCAAGCTTCAACAAGTTCTTTGACAACTTCAATTTGTACAACTCGCGACTGCTGAGTTTCTTCTGAGGTTTCACTGGGTTCTGGCCAGACGACACCATCTCACGTATCGCTTTGTTACGCAATCGTCTTGGGATTCTTTTCACATTATGCGACGCAGCACGTCGTCTCAATTTACGAGGCAACGCCTGGAACACTCGTGTGGACGAGGCATACCTCAGACCCAACTGTGCTTTCTCGAGCTGGTCAGTTTCAAACTGTCTGGATTTGATGAACGAAGCAACATCTAGCACTCCGTCTTTGAAAGCTGGATCATTGAGCTCGGTTCTAACTTGTCGAGAATTGTAGAGCCTAGCTTTCTTCAACTGTTTGTTGGGGTTTCCAGTTGCTGGACGTTTCGACATCGAGACTTCTGGTTATTGATTCAAGTTGAAAATATTTATGGAGATGCAGGTGCGTGTGAGATTTCAAGAAAAAATCAATGCGCGATCTTACTCCAGCTTCGCTCTCTATTACATACTCTCAGCATTTCTTAGAAGTGCACAGTTCAATTTAAAGGCTTACAAATAAATCAGAACACAATTTCTTTTAATATTTTCTCAACATGAACAGAGTATCAGGAATAAGCTTGAAACGATCAGGACTAAAACATACTCTACGTTTGTTCTCCAGTTATCCTCGAACTCACATTCGTTCTAATGTCAGACCACAGATCAATTTGCGAGCTCAATATCTTCCTTTGGTACTCAACAGAGGTATCAAGCAAATAACAGTGTCTAGTCCTGTTGGGATAAGGCTTGTGAAGTTGTCAAGAACTGTTCTTAAAGGGATTCTTATTGCGTATGCTGGGTTTGCAGTTGTAGCTGTGCTTGCTGCCTCGGTTGTCAACTACTACATCAACCAGCACGAGTATGTCCCACTTTTCAAGAGTCTCAAGACATCAGATGCTTTACTTTTGAAGGCAGGGCTTGTCAATGAGTTGATAAGCAAGAAATTGGTGCTTGCTAATGAGTTCTACATGGTGTTTCTTCGGTCGGTGAATGACGAGTTTGGGCTTGGATTCGATAAGAAATCAGACACAATGCTGGTGTTCCCTACGAATGAACAGCTTTTTGCAAAAGGAAAGCTTTGGTACGACAAGTATGTTGACGTCCTTGTAAGATGCGCACTGGTTAAAGGTCAGTTGGGACATCTTGACGAGGCTAAGGATTTGCTTGATAAAGCATTGGATTTTGTCCAGAAGTATCAGCAACAAGATGGAGAAATTGGTGACAAATTTTTGTTGAACAACGGATTGCGTTTGCTTGCTAAAATATACCAGATCAAAGGTGAGAAACCTCAAGACATTGAGAATTTACTTCTTGGATCCATTGATCTCCTTGGCGCCGTCGACTTCAACTCCTCGCCATTATCTCGTGATCTCTACAACTCTATCAATGAATTGGGGGTATTCTACACTAAGCACAAGAACCAAGAACGTGGATTCAAGATCTTTCTTGAGAATCTCTTGTTTGTCGAAGGGTTTGAATACAAAAAGCCAGCTATACCCAACCCTGTGTCCTTACTCGACGAGCTTTTTGGAAACGAATCCAACAAAGAGTTTGTTCCAAGTCATTCGGATATTCCATTGTTGAAACTTTACATCTCAGAAGTTCTTTGGAGCCGGAAGCATCACGACACTGCTATCAACTGGTGTAAGACCTCGCTTATTGAGTCTTTCAACTACAGCCGCCAAGACAGAAACTGTGCTATCATAGCTACCTTGGCAGTGCAAGACTTGATCACAATGTACACAAAGTTAAACAAGAAAGGGAAATACGACCAGAAGATTGCCAATTGCCAAAGCATTGCTGAAGATATCTACATTCCTCAAGATACCCTTTCAGGATGGAGCATATTTTTCAGTGATTTGAAGTAGGTTTAGCGTTCTGCTTTGGACTGTTATCTTTATTGTCTTTTAGATAGTATCTTTCTTCTCTGTGCCGTTACCTTTATTATGTTTTACTGTAAATAGAAACGTCTAATTACTCCACACCTCAGCGTAGCCTTTCTTGCCTTTTGTTTCAGGGAACAACCTCCAGACCAATAAACCTAAAATCCCACAGTTTACTGCGAATATGACAAAAGTGTAGCCTCCTATTTTGTCACTGACCACTGGAAACAACCATCCAATGAAGATTGTGACGAGCCAATTCATACCTGTTCCGAAACTCTGAGCCACAGTGGTAGCATTCAACTGAGTGACTTCTGCGATTAGTAGAAACGGAATTGGGCCCATTCCAACAGCAAAAGAACTGATGAACACAAAAACAGACAACACTGCCATCACTTGGAAACTTTCAATAATACCTAAAGCCAAGAACGCATTGGCTGCACACATCAACAGTGCAGAAACAAGAAGCAAGATTTTACGGCCTACACGATCCATTGTAACCCCACCAAGCATAGTGAAGGCAGCATTCAAAACAGATACTCCACAATTGACTGCCTTGGAGTACTGTGGAGGTAGCACTTTGCTGATGATTGTCACTCCAAAGAACATGATAGCAGGCACTCCAGACAACTGCTGGAACGACATCACAATGGCAGCTATCATTCTAGAGTTCGAGTACTCCGGGTTAGAAATATACTCGTAAAAAGAAGCACTGGAAGACCCTTGGCCAAGCAATTGTGACGATTCGCTGATCTCTTGCTGCCAGCGAGAAACTTCTTCGTCTAAAGCCAGTGGATCATTAGTATTTCTTAAAATAGTCAAATTTGCCTTGGCTTCTGTGATTTTGCCTCGCTTCACAAGCCATTTAGGAGACTCTATAGCAAACACAGCCACTACGATGTTGACGGCAGCTATCACCGCTCCAGCAAACAATAACCATCTCCACTGGCCATCAACAGCATACTTCAACCCCAAAACTTGAGTCAAAAAGATCCCTAAGTTCACCGAAACTTGGTTCAATGTCCCTAACAACCCTTTGGTCTTCTCCTCACTGATCTCATTCAACATCAACGGACTGTTGACAAGACAAGCACCAGCAGCAATACCAGACACGTGACGTCCAATTCCCAATGCGGAAACTGATGCAGCAAAAGTCTCAAGCAACGAGCCCACAAGAAATGTGAACCCGCAAACAATAATAGTTATGCGACGACCAATCCTGTCACATATTATTCCTCCTATTGCTGACCCTAAAAGTCCTCCTATGGCAAACTGTGCCGTCACTATACCTGTCTGGCCGGGGCTCATGTCCACACAGTGAGGGAGACCGCGATTGTCCCACCACGTTGGAGTATGGGTTCCTGGTTGATCTTTGCAAGACATAATATCCAACGGGGCATTTAATTCAGCCTTAGTCGTTAGTCAGAAGGTCCTAATCAGTAAAAGCATGTAGCACTCACCAAGTGGTATCCATACTGCATACCAGAGAGACATGCAGCTACCGCATTAATTGCTAGTTGCTGAAACGTCATCTGTTGCTGAAGCAAGGAGCCTGCCAATTATTGCCTGAAGAAGAATCACTGTGTGCAAAACACGTGACCCCGAATTTATACCGTGGAGGGGACTTTCTGGGTGAACCGGTTTAGGGTTTGTATATTTTGAATTCGGGGACGTGTTTTCTTGAGTTGTTTTGTTAGTTGCTGGACGGGTCAATCAATACTGTTGTCTACTGTCTGGATCAATTGGGATATTGTACGCTGGTTGTATTAATTGGCGATCTATTGTTGCAGTTCTGGTACTAGTATCAGACCATATTACGAGTTTGTGTGTGAGATGGTGTCTTTACCTTCCGATTCAAAGAGTTCTTTGAAGAATTCAGAGACTGAGAATGGGTCAATTGACAAAGTTACACTGGAAACGAAGAGAAAACGAGATTCTACTGCTGAGAGTCTGCTGGTTGATGATTCTAATTACCCCAGAAAGAAGAAACCTGTGACAGGAGAGCATCCCCAGTTCACACCTTGGAGTAATTCGTTGGACAGAGTGACTCAATTTGAAATAGAGTTACGGGGGTTTGTGCCTCCTCCTTCGAAGAAGACGATAGAGTATGCTTACTGGCATTATTTATGGTTGAATTTCCTTAAGAGGTACGGTCTTAGATATATCCTTGACCTTGACAAATCGCCAAAAGAGTACACTGAGAAAGAGAAATTGGACGACGCAAGGCTACGTAGAGTTATCAAAGAGACGTATTATAAAGAAAGAAAGCTGGAAGATCTCGAGATAACGTTGTTGTCTGATGCTCGAAGCCAGCACACTGCGTTCCAAGCAAAGTACGATATTGACAATTACAATGAGGAGTTTGAAAAGGTTAAAAGCAGGATATCGTTGAACGGCAGTCCTAACTTTGATAGTTTGTTCCGTGACATAGATCTTCTTCTTGCGTTGTCCAGAGGAGATCCTGATGTCGATACTCTCTATGGACAGATTATCCAGCAATTGAAGACGAGTCTTCCTGATGCTACGGGAGAATATGCCGAGTATTTGAAGCAGGATTTTGGAGACGTGAACACCATTGACGAGTTTCTCGAGGCAGCAATTAGTTGGGCAACAGTAGCAGGAGGAACTGAAAATGATGCGAAGGCTTGTGTGGCAGAAAACAAGGCCAGAAGAGCAGCTCAGAGGAAACAACAGAGTCTAGAAGAAGCTGCTAAGAAAGTTGTGCTGATAAAGGGAGGTTCTATAATGAGACCTAATCAGCATTGTGAGTTGTGTGGGTCTTCTGGACATGGCAAAGAGCATTGTATTGCTCTTAGAAAGATAGGGAACTTGAGTCCTGAGAAGTTGCAAGAGTTTTTATCGTTCTGGGCAGGTCGTGGGAAGGGAGCCAAGAGTGGAGATGCTGATGGGAAGGAGTTGGTGAAAGAAGGTAAGAAGAAGAGTGACGATGGGAAGGAGTCAAAGAAAGAGTTAGAGACTGTTGAAGAAAGCCCAGCTGAGACTGTCAAAGACTCTGTGAAGTCGAAAGAAGCAGAGAAGCCAGAAAGTACGAGTTAGGAATCTGATTTCAAGATTTTGTTATGAATACTACAATTACTGTAAGTTGAGTAAGAGCAAGTAAGGAGAGAAATGAAGGTATGTCAACTCGTAGAGTAAAATGTAGACCAATAAGCAGAACAAATAAAGCTTGTGTCAATCCGTGGACCGAAAAGTACGAGAAATGAAACAGGTTTGAAGAGATATGAAACTCATGTCAGTGCGTAGACCAAAAGGCAGAACATATTTGCATAGTGCAGACAAAACACAGTAGACAGTAAAGTATGCAGACTGGATTGAACAGATACTGGAAGAGAGTAACAGAAAATGAGAGACCAGACAGATGACACACAGATCAGAAACTTCTATGGCTTAATCAAACTCTCTCTAATCCATTTGATCTTCCCACAATCCATCAAGAACAATTCAATGACCGCACAACTCGCCACAGCAATCCCTGTAAATGTGGACCCTTGCCAAAACACTCAGAGACAATAATACATAAAAATGAGACAGTAACCAGAGAGACTCAGACTGTCCACAAATTGCATCATACCTACACAAATCCAAACTTTACTGTTCGCCACCACTACCCCACAAAAAAAGGCTTATCAACTACACCCATCTTCCAAAACCGTTGTGATATTCTAATCACCTTCTCTTATACCAAGCCTCGACTCCAACCGATAACGATATCATTACCGTGCGCTTGACACATGCATGCTCGATTACACCGCCACCGAGGACCAGTTCCGACCACAAAAGCGCCTTCACTTACCCGGCCCTCCACCCTAATCACCATCTGGCAAAAACCAGTTCCACCTCTTCGGGTTTGCCTCTCTACTACTCGACCGTTTCTATTAATTTATCAGTTTGGATATTCTTGCTGCCATGGATGAGACTCTTATCAGCACCATCAATAAGCTCCAGGACGCCTTGGCTCCTTTGGGCGGAGGGTCGGCCTCGCCAGTTGATCTTCCTCAGATTACCGTGGTTGGGTCCCAATCTTCCGGTAAGTCTTCTGTGTTAGAGAACATTGTCGGACGGGACTTCCTTCCGCGAGGAACCGGGATTGTCACCAGACGTCCCTTGATTCTCCAGCTTATCAACAGAAGAGCCGGGGGACCTTCTGGTGCTCCAAGTCTTATTGAGCTTACTGGGGAGAACAACAAGGAGGAATGGGGTGAGTTCTTGCATCTTCCAGGCAAGAAGTTCTTCAACTTCGACGATATCAGACAGGAGATCGTCGCCGAGACCGACCGGAAGACCGGGAAGAACGCCGGAATCTCTCCGGTTCCTATCAACTTGCGGATCTATTCTCCTCATGTGTTGACCCTTACGCTTGTGGACTTGCCTGGTCTTACCAAGGTGCCGGTTGGAGACCAGCCAAAAGATATCGAGAAGCAGATCAAGGAGATGATCTTGAAGTTCATCTCGAAACCAAACGCCATCGTGTTGTCTGTGAATGCTGCCAACACCGATTTGGCCAACTCTGACGGTTTAAAGCTTGCCCGTGAGGTCGACCCTGAGGGAACCCGTACCATTGGTGTGCTCACCAAGGTCGATTTGATGGACAGAGGGACCGATGTCATTGATATTCTTGCCGGTAGAGTCATCCCATTAAGATACGGTTATGTTCCTGTGATCAACAGAGGTCAGAAAGATATCGAGATGAAGAAAACCATCAGAGCTGCTTTGGAAGATGAGAAAGCGTTCTTCGACGGCCATCCATCGTACTCCAGTAAATCTCATTACTGTGGTACTCCTTACTTGGCTAAGAAACTTAACTCGATCTTGTTGCACCATATTAAAGCCACCTTGCCAGAGATCAAGCTCAGAATCGAGACTGCTTTGAAGAAATACCAACAAGAATTGGCGGCTTTGGGACCAGAGATCGTCGACAGTCCTTCGTCGATTGTGTTGAGTGTCATTACCAACTTCTGTAAAGACTACACCTCGATCTTGGACGGTGAGTCTAAAGACATCAGCTCCAACGAGCTTCTGGGAGGTGCGAGAATCTCGTTTGTGTTCCATGAAGTGTTCAAGAACGGTGTCAATGCCTTGGATCCGTTTGACCAGATCAAGGACGCCGATATCAGAACCATCATGTACAACTCGAGTGGTGCAAAGCCATCTCTTTTCGTGGGCACCCAAGCTTTCGAAGTGCTTGTCAGACAGCAGATTGCTCGTTTCGAAGAGCCAGTGTTGCGCTGTGTCAACTTGATCTTCGACGAGCTTGTCAAGATCTTGACCCAGATCCTCACCCAACCTCAATATTCCAGATATCCTGCGTTGAAGGAAAAAGTCAGCCAGGTGTTCATCGTCTACCTCAAGGAGAGATTGATTCCTACCAACGAGTTTGTCACCGACATCATCAAGTCCGAGGAGACCTACATCAACACTGCTCACCCAGACTTGCTCAAGGGTAGTCAGGCCATGTCTATGGTCGAAGACAAGTTGAACCCGAACAGACACCAGATCGACCCTAAGACCGGCAAGCCGATCTCCAACGGCAAATCCAACTTGCCAAACACCTCGTTGGACGAGACAAAGCCAACCGGATTCTTTGGAGGAATCTTCACCTCGAAGAACAAGAAACGTCAAGCAGCTATGGAGGCCCCACCTTCGGTTTTGAAGGCCACCGGTACCATGACCGAGAGAGAAACCTTGGAGACCGAGGTGATCAAGCTCTTGATCCAGAGTTACTTCAACATCACCAAGAAGAACGTCGCCGACATCATTCCTAAATCGATCATGCTCAAGTTGATCAACAAATCCAAAGACAATATTCAGAAGATCTTGTTAGAGAAGTTGTACGGAGCTAATGACGTCGGTGACTTGATAAAGGAGAACGAGTTGACGGTCCAAAGAAGAAAGGAGTGCCTCAAGATGGTCGAGGTGTTGAAGCATGCAAGCGAAATCGTGTCCAGTGTCTAATAGTAGAGGCGAGTGTCTTCTTATTAATAAATGAGCTTTAGAAGTTATTTGAGGTTTGTAGGTACGACAAGTTCTGTGTATAATATATTCAAATGCAAAAATCGAACCCTGGAGCCAGTTATATGTGTTTATGTGTTCCAGTAACTATGTATAAGTCATAAAATGCAAACATTGTCCATGAGACTTGTTGGATTGTTAGTGGTTGTGGGTAGTCATAAGTGAGTATCCAAGTATCTGTGAGTAACTGTTGGTGACAGGGAAAGCAAATAACTAAGAGCTGAGAAACATAACAGAGAAACATAAGCACAGAGAACTATAAGAACGAGAAACTATCAAGTACTCACAGAAGTTTCTGGTCAATACCAATCACTCCTTGTCACTCCTTGTCAACTCCTTACCAATAAGGATCTATCCAATAACTACCCCTCATAATCAACCAACCACCTTATGCCACCCTCAACTGTTCACTTCCGGTGGTTCCCTGATATCCTCACTGAAATCCAAATCAAATGTATGCTTCAAAACCACCCCTAGCACTCCGCAAAGCAACAACGCAACAACATACACAACGTACTTGTTCCGTTCATTCACAAACCGAGGTACAAATATGTTGTAATTGAGTCCTCTCGCGTGTCTGGAATCAGCTGGTCTAGAGTTTATTTTTGCCTGGTTTTGTGAATACCGTTCAAAGAGCGGTAACTCATACTCTTCAATGAGTTCATTTGTCTCTGGCATTGTGTAGTTCCACAAGATATATTTGTGAACTGGAGAAGAGGAGTAGTCAAATTCAAGCATTGCCTGGTTGACGTGCGGTTACCCGGGGCACGCACCCAGTGACAGGTCGAACTTTATAGGAAGAAGCATCAGTTGAAGAAGGCCAAGACGAGTCAAACATTCTTTGAGAATATATTTTTAAATATTCTTTCTTTGTTTTAATCTCTTGTTGATACTCTGTGCTAATTTTTATAACCCCATTTTGTAAACCTCATACACCTTATGGACCCAATCACTTCCCGTTCTGTGCAATCTTTTGTCTAAGTGCTTCAAATGGAGACTGCTTGAACTGAGAATCGTTCAACACAGTTTGAAACTTTTTCTGTTCGACCTTTTCAATCATCACTTTCCCCTTATTTGATTTATGTGGGTTTGGAACATGGGGCTGTTTTTTAACTGGTTCTTGTTTCTTGATATCTTCCAATGAAGTCACAAGATCATCCATCTTAGGTTTCAATGCATCTCTGAGTTTCTTCTTCCGTCTCTTAATAGCACTCTTACTGAGATTCTCGAAATTCTTATAGTTTGGATCTGAAGGATCAAGGGTGCTGGTTGAAGTTTTTTCAATCTTACTAACAAATTGTAATGATTTCACTAACCTCTTCTCAGCTTTAGCTCCAATGGATAATGGTTTAATGGCAGGCTTAGCACTTGGTTTAAGTGACTTTGCATGAAGTTTCCGTCCGATTTTTTTGATTGCCTATTATTAGTATGGAATTTGAATATATCTTGAAGCAAGAATTTTTTTTCTTAGCTCTTCTCGATGTCACTTACCATTGTTCTATGCTTAATTATTCAAAGCTTCGGCTCCATAGTAAAAAAAATTTCGGCTCATCAAGTGTGGGTCACGTGCCAGGAACCTCACAGAGGCACGGCTTTACACAAATGTCAGAGGTGAAAACAGGGTTTCAATGGATCACGGGTTTATCAGCCAAATTAGATTAATGACAAAATGAAAATCACAATATCCAATTAAAATCCAAAAGTGGAGACCTTCAAGTGCTGGACATGTCCCACTGAATTCCATATTGACAGAAAGGTCCTTCCCCCGGGTAACGCCGTACCCCCGTTATGTTCCCTGGGGACAAAATATGGTTGGCGAGTAATATCATTGGGAAAAAATCTTTCATAATTGGAGAACCAAATCAAAGGCTACAGCACTGGAAGAAATGAGCAGACTTGCAATCACGTTGTCTGTGTTGGGACTTGGGTTCCTTGGGTATGCGGTGTATTTTGATTACGAGAGACGCCACTCGGTGGAGTTCCGTAAGAAATTGAAGAAATCCGAGAAGGAATTTGTCAAGCAGTCCAGGGCCAAGAAAGATCACCAGGACAAAGCCAAGATGAACTCTGTCAAGGCCAAGTTACTTGAGAGTTTGGAGAAGGACCCAATACCTCACGAGATCCACGACAAGGAGCAATTCTTCATGAAGCAGGTCGGGCTTGGAGAGCAATTGGCTGCAGCCCCAGGGAAAGAGGTGGATGCTGCGCTCTGTTTCTACAGGGCTTTGGCAGTGTACCCTAACCCAACCGACATATTGAATATCTACCAGAGATCTGTTCCTCCTCAGGTGTACGACTGTATTGTCATGATGGTTGCCATCAAGCCTCCGCAAGCAGTGGTCAACATCTTGGGGGACTCGGTCACCTTGGATTAGTGGGGAAGTAGTGATTGAGACCGGGTTGGACTCGACCTGGTTTCCAGCTGGACAGCAGCGACGTGGTTCAGGTGAATTGGTGGGCCCATTGGACATGGGTTGGCAAGGAGAATGCATGGGCGAGCTACCAGGCATCTCTCAATGGATCACATTCAATGAACTTTAGCATGGGTCAAGCATGATATTAGCATGAAAGAAACACAAAGACAGGATTGGGGGCGGCGGCCCGCTGTTTTTAGTTTCTTGTTTATCGTGTATATATAGTTTTTTATGTTGCAATGAACGTGCAGACCAGGTGAGTAGGAGTGTCAGTGATGGTGTCAGTATGGACAATTACATTCTAACGGAGAACTGTACTATGACAGAGAGTAGCAACATTACAAGCAATGCCCAAAAGTATACACTATGAAACTTTCAAGAATTGTCTGTGAAACTGTAAAGTATACACGAGAAAGCTGTCAAGTAAGGGTCCTCTGTAGAGTCTAGTGTACATGGTTGCATAGAACATTCTAAAGTCTCCACAATTGTCTGGACCTAACACACTTCCAAGGTACAACTACACAGCCGTACAATAATTATATTCTCGAAATTACCATAACCCTCCCTCAATCACCCCTTCTAATCTAACGCCAATGTCTCACATTATTCTAGAATATCTCACATCATGGTTTGTGCACAGATATCCTTCAGAATCACAACCTGTACGCGTGAGTTTACGATCGTCTTATTCTCCTGGCAACTGTCAACTTTATCTTGCACCATCATGTCAGAGAAAGTTCATGTCTCCAACATTTAAGTTCGGTATCACCTATCTAAATTTTCACTGATAAAACAACTAAAATTAACTAACCAATACCGTCAGGAGACGACCTACGCCTAACTAGTGGGAAGACACGGCTTGTACAAGAATCCGATCACTGGTTAAATACACTATGCAGGCCTCAAGTGATGCACCGCTGCAGCAATCCTATATTGCTGTGCAGTTTATTGGACGCATTGATGAAACTGTTCTAGCAGCTGAGCAATTGTCAATTGTGATTTGTATCCCATATCCCAATCTTCTAAGTGTAATTTTTGCTAGTAGGTTCCATTTGATAAGATCTATACAACCCCCGCATTGCCCCTCATTCTACTGCAAAAGACTTATCGATAGTCGGTGTTGTGCCCCAACTGATATCATTCGATTACTTAGTGGATGCTTGGCATTGGTAATTGATTCAGATTGTGTTTCTATTTCTAGTCTTTGCTTTGCTCTTTCCACTTCTCTGCTTTCCTACTCTTTTCTACTCCTACTCTTTGCTTACTTATTTTCTGTTGGTACTACAACACTAGTACTTCTTCCTTCTGACCATCTGCCAGACGCACCCTGAAACTAGCCGTCCCGTGCACATTTTCTAACCCTGTTCAATCCAACTCCTTAACAACATCCACCAGCAATGAAAGGAATCTTGTACCACGGCCCAGACGATCTCAGATACGCCACCGATCTCGAGAAGCCAAAGATAGCACACCCGGACGAGGTGCTTATCAAGGTCGCGTTCTGCGGCATCTGTGGAACCGATCTCTTGTCCTACAAGAAAGGAAGCGACTTCTTTGCCAAAGTCGGAGACAATGGCCATCCGTTGTCAGCAGTGCCATTGCCTCAGGTTATGGGCCATGAGTTTTCGGGAACGATTGTTGAAATTGGTGACGATGTGACTGAGTACAAGGTGGGAGACAATGTGGTGGTCGAGCCGACATGCTACTGTGTTGATAAGCCGCGTTGGCCCAAGTCTGATATCAACAAGGAAGAGTCCACCGAGGAGTGTGAGTCCTGTAAAGACGGGTTGACTAATCTTTGCAAAGATATGGGCATTATGGGACTTGGATGCAGCGACGGAGGACTTGCCGAGTACGTTGTGTCACTGAAACAGCACTTGGTAAAGGTTCCAG
Organism: Saccharomycopsis guyanensis; assembly: GCA_030578595.1. Classification (NCBI taxonomy): domain Eukaryota; kingdom Fungi; phylum Ascomycota; class Saccharomycetes; order Ascoideales; family Saccharomycopsidaceae; genus Saccharomycopsis; species Saccharomycopsis guyanensis. The sequence goes on from JAJMSQ010000001.1 coordinate 140,037, forward strand.
ACTGGATCCCGTTGGACTGTGCTGCTCTTGTGCAGCCATTGGCCGTCAGCTACCATGCTTTCAGAACAAGCGGGTTCCAAAAAGGTGCGAGCTGTTTGATTGTTGGTTGTGGGTCCATTGGAATCGGCTGTATTATGGCAGCCAAAGCTTTTGAAGCTGGAGAGATTGTGTGCTCCGAGCCTGCTGCTGTAAGAAGACAAACTGCAGAAGTTCTCGGGACTAAGGTGTTCAATCCTACCGAGTACAAGTCAGAGTCTGAGGCGTTCAAGGCTTTGAAAGCTTTGTCTCCAGACGGTAAAGGGTTTGACTATGCTTTCGACTGTTCAGGGTTCCCGATCACGTTCCACACTGGTTTGGAGTGTCTTAAACCTCGAGGAAAGTTGGTCAACTTGGCTATTTGGCCAAAGAAACCTATGGATTTCTACCCTATGGATTTCACCTCTGGTGAGAAGAACATCACTGGAAGTATGTGCTACACCATCGAGGATTTCCAGGGTGTCATTGACGCAATGGCCACCAAGAAAATCAAGTTGGAAGACTGTAGAAACTTGATCACCAAACGAGTCAGTCTCGAAGAAGGAATCGAAGGTGGGTTTGACGATTTGTACAACAACAAAGACAAACACGTCAAAGTGTTGATCAGTCCATTGGGCAATCTTGATGAGTATTAGAGGTCGTTGACTGTTTCAAATAGACTTCCTGAGAAAGTCTGTGGTTGTGTGTTTGATGTCAAAGTGACAGTGGCTTATATTCTGGCCAGTCGTTCCTATAAAGTATATTCTAATAAACTAGAAGGCGTTTTCAAGGTGTAGGGTGAATATTCTAATTAAAGTTTTATTTATTTTAATGACGATGCTTTTTTTTGAATGATTATAAGCGTACAATAATGTCGATCATGGAAAGTATTATCAAGTCTTACATACGTCAAATACAACTTAACCTCACAACGACACCGTCGCACTACACCCTCACTCGACACTACTTGCTTAAACCAATATTCTTTCCATATTTAATCCTATATTTTTATCTTTTCTTAAATCTCTCTCTTCCCATTCAATCTTGTAAACTCTTCCTCAATACTAGAGTGCTCTGTGCTACTGTGAGCCACCCATGCCACTGGTAACACTTTAGATACTCACCCACTACTCATCGTCCACAAATCCCAGCACAACCACCCCTGTTACACTGCTAACTCTACCAACTAAAATACAGATATCATTTATTACCTAGAAAACCTTATTGAGCCAAAATGGATTTAACAAATTCAACATAGTCGACGTTACCGTCCTTGGTGACGTTGACTCCCTTCAACAACTCGTCCACTTCAGAGTCGCTCAACTTCTCGCCGATAGAAGTAAGAATATATCTCAATTCACCGACACCGATGAATCCGGTCAAGTTCTTGTCAAAGACTTGGAATCCTCTTATGTAATCTTCTGGCTCTCCCAAAGGCTTGAACCCATCTGGTCTATTTATGATCTTGACATAGGTGTCGAAGTCCAACTGGCCTGGCAACTGACGCTCCAACTCAGCAATCTCAGCCAACGTTGGGTTCTGTCCAACAGCTCTCAACAAATCTCCTAATGCTTCTGGTGGCACTCTTCCAGTACCTTTTTTGTCGAAGAGCGAGAAAGCGTCTTTGTAAGTCTTAGTGTTCGAGGACTAGGTGTTAGTATTGGCCATGTGTTCGAACATTTCAGTTCTGTGAGGTTTGTGGCTGTGGATCATGGTTAGATTGTCCACAAAACCAGTTCAGGTGTGATCACTTACCATTCTGAATCAAAATCGATGATGTTTGTTTTAGTGGCCCGAGGGAAATTCACTATCCTTATATTTGAAATCAAAACAAGTTTGAAAAACCTTCCAGATCAACAAACTAAATATTTACGTTTCGCCAAAATGGGTAAGCGGTTGCCCGGCCGTGACCAGGTGATCAGGACTCGTTTGCGGGCCGCCCGCTGGATTGCTACTCGCACTACTTCGGAAATTTCATGCAGTTGCATATATGTATCTTACTTGCATAATCGTGGGGTGGAACAAGTGCCTCGAGGAAAGACATGCCTCGGCAACATCTGATAACCACTAATCACCTGCCTATATAATGCGGTATCTGGACCAACTATAAACCTTCTACCTGCAATTCTCTTCATTGAGTGGAATTTTGCGCAAAGAAAAAGTTGCTTGCTATCGGCTCCAATCCAAGTTGTGAAGCCCATTGTTTGACACCAACTGCCGGTTTACCAGTTCCCCAGTTAGGACGTCCTGGTAATGGAGCAGGGCTAATTGCCTCCTTCTGCTTGAAAAGTAAAAACACGTATCTATGCTTTCCGGTCTTCGGAGGTGGCGCAGGACCTTGGTACTCTAAGTATACCGAGTCGCTGCCAAGAGGAATGTCTGCGGACAAAAAGTCCTTATCTGGTTCCTTATTAACCAACTTGATGTTTGTCTGAATAAAGTGAGCGTACTCGGACCATTTCTTGTCGGTTCTCGAAGGAGCATCTGGATCAGTGAGCACAAGAGTGTAATAATGAGCCTCGGGTTTCAATGGCTCACTGGCAGACAGCTCTTGCACCGTCTTGTCAGAATTGAGAGTGAACGACACTCGTGGAGGCAGCTGGGTGTCTTCGACTTTCAAGGTGTTCCCCAAAACAACATCATTGCTACCACCATAAGAAATGGTGAGCAACCCTTGGGGTGTGAACTCGTCGATCACATCATCGATGATTCCGTGCTTCTTCAAGCCATCGGTGATCGAAGAGGTGATAGTGACTAAATTTCTGGAGTTAAACATTGTGCGGACCGGGACTCGTGGAGGGGCTCGTAACAATAGCGATCTGAACATGTACCACCGAGGAAACTTCGGATCCTACCGTGCTTATATACAGATCTGACGGAGCAACCGTTGCTAATAAGGGATGCCGAGGGAGGGTGACGTGAGATCGAGGTGTCAGGATGTGTGGGTGTCAGGATGGACAGTCATGTGACCAGATCAAACCCCAACACCAATTTGGAGGTGTTAGGATGTGCAGGTGTCCGGATGTCCACTCATTCTGACTGGGCCGACCTCGGTCATGTGATAGCAGTTGACCGGGCAGCCCCGGCGCTCGTCTGGGGACCGAGCCCACGTGATGCGGGTCTTGTTTCTGGTGCAATTGCTAAGAAAGCGGAGCAAATCGGCAGCCATTGCTCCAGACTCGCAGGCCACAGACCACCAATACAAGCACAGAGTTTCTTCATTTGGTGATTATTTCTTGTTAGCCTTCAATGATTTGTTGCCAGGAGTTGTGTGATTCAGAACTAATATGTCGTCCGAGCCAGTTAAGGTGAGTCGTCCGACACCAGACGTGAACCGTCAGCTACTGACCCAGAAGCAGCGGAAACGAAAGACCGCGCGGGCATGTGTCCACTGTCACCGGTCGCATATGACTTGTGACTCCAACCGGCCGTGTCGTCGGTGTGTGGGTAAAGGACTTAGTGCCAGTTGCGTTGATGCTCCACGGAAAAAGAAGAAGTATTTGATGGATGTTGCCGAGGAAGAACTTGCCCCAGAAGGATTCGACCAACCCTCGCCACAGATCAGCCTGATGGCAATGGTGCCGGGCCAGTTCAGTTTGGCCAGTATGCCTGAATTGTCGATGCCAGAAACAAACCCGCAACAACGACGACGCAAGTTCCATTCGTCTGCAGTGGATTTAGAGTACGCGGTGCTCACCAACATCACAAAAGAAAACCCAGGGCTCATCAACGGGGTGTCGATGAGTGAGTCGCAATCAGTGACAAGCAACCCGGCTTTGCTGGCAGGAAGTAACTCCAGCCAAGACTTCACGTCGGGTCCTCCTCTTGGATTTGCAGGACCATTACCAAAACATGGAGACAACCAACTTCTTGCTGCATCTAGCACTTACTCAGACACCCCTACACCACCGATCCAAGGCTCGCCAACCCACACCTACAGTTTGTTTGCTCATCTTCCTCGAGACCAGCCCCACAAACCGCACCGAGAACTGCACCCTCCAACATCCAATCCCCTGGTCACGTGGCAGAAGTCCTTCTACAACCTCTATCCGCAGTGGGATCCTCAAATCAACCAGTATTTCTTGGGCCCGTTACCGGGGTTGCCTGACAACAAACCTTATTTGACGTACCCTGATATCTTGGACGCTATCAACTCTCACGCGAGCCAGAACACGTCTTCAGCTATCTCGTTTTCCATTGGAGTTCACTCCGACGACAACAGTCATGGGTATCCTGCCAACCACCACGAGGTTTCTACGGAGTGGGGTTTGCGGTTCAAAGAACCCGAGGAAATCTACTCCCAGGTGCGTAAACCGTTCTCGTATACCGTGGGATTCCATTCCTTGGTGATCTATCTTCGACGCAGATTCCACGACGACAAGTATGTGCTTGTGCGAATGGCCAAGTCCATGGCAGAGTACCGACCGAGTTTCACGGCCCAGGTGATGTCTTTAAAAGAAGAGGACTTGATTTTCATGGAGCAGTGCTTCCAGAGAACCCTACTAGAGTACCACAAGTACCTCATAATATCTGGCACTCCGACAGTGATATGGAGACGTACAGGTCAGATAGCGTACGTATCGCAGGAGTTTGTGATGCTCACAGGCTGGACAAACGAGATGTTGCTTTCTAAAATCACGTTCATCGTCGATCTTATGGACGATGTGTCGGTGATCAAGTATTTTGAGTTGTTCAGTAAAGTTGCATATGGAGATAATAGAGGAGCAATTACTTCGGATTGCGTGTTGGTGAATCCTACTCGGGACAAGAGTATAAAGACAAAGACAATTTGGACGATGAAAAGAGACGTTTTTGGCATTCCTATGATGATTATCGGGAACTTTTTACCAGTTCTTTGAAGAGGAGCATGATTGGAATTGCTTGAATAATTGGGAACATTCACCGGTTCTCTGAAGAGGTGAATATATGAATGGGAGACAGAAGTTTTAGACAGGGAACTGAATGAGTTACATGGAAGCCCTTGGAAGGTTAATTGGACACTGGTGTATGATACATTGAATTTGATGAATTAATTACTTGGACTTTGTAGGATTGTGGTAGTTTTTTAAGTGACTGAAATGTGACGGATTCGGTGGATGTCTGTACAAAGAGATAAGAGATTGAGAACAAAGAATCAATGACAGAATTAGGTACCCAATGGTTGTGTTCATTAACGGTTCCATCAAAGATTCCGCTTATTATCATTAATCAGCACTATCTACTAAGACTTTATTGATTTAGTGCTCTTAGTTTAGCATTTTAGTCAGAATCTATTCTCTAGAACCTACACAATGTCTGCTTCAACACTTCTACTGACATCCAATACCCAGACGTTTCTCCTGCCACGTCACTCCCCTCATTCTCAAATTATTCCTTTCGAATTAATCACAACTGAATTCAATTTTTATATCTTTGTTATCTGATTGTTCAATCAGAAAGACGCAGTAATCTCACTGATCTTCTACCCAGTGGCCTATGCATGCAGTAAGATTCTGCAGTCTTGGTTCTGTATCACACCATAATTATTTGCACCCTCAGCTTTCGAGTTTATCTCACTCCGCAATTGTACTCGCAACGACGATTCACAAAGCGTACCAACACAATCAGAACAAATTGTGCATTAATTTAAAGCAAGCAAAAAGTGAAAGACTTAATTCAAACTAGAAAAAACACTGCACCAATATGCCCGGCTTGTTCAACTCCATTGCTCCTTACCATCTTTTGGTATTTTCGCTTACTTTCGGATCAAACGTGTTCCACTCCTACATCAGTGCTCCTATTTTGTTCAAGAATTTGAAGAGAGAAGATTTTAGTAAGATCACCAACTTGATTCTTCCAAAGTATTTTGTGTTCCAAGCTTTGGCACCAATTGGTTTGGCCTTGACTGTTCCTCAGAAAGCCAGAGGCAGTTTCGTTTTGCTTGGACTTGCTGCGGCTGCCTCTTTGCTTAATGCTGGGTACCTTGGACCAGAGTGTCGTAAATTGAAAGCTAAGAGAACTGAGTTAGAGAAAGACGGCAAGTCTCCAGAATTGGATGCTGTGGTTAAACAGTTTGGAAAGTTGCACCTGATCAGTTTGTTGGCCAATATGTTGTCAACCATTGGATTGACCGGTTATGGATTCTACCTTGCAAGAGGCTTGAGATTTGCTTAGGTGCGGCGATATCATGTGAACTCTCGAAATCAAATGCCGTGACGTATTCCCACTTCCTGATCATCTTGTCTTAGATAATGCTGAGTAAGGTCTGAATTTGGATATGACATTGGACCAGTCCAAGCACGTTCTGGAAGGTGCTGCATTCCAATCAGTTGAAACTTGTAAATATACGACTGTTTATGTTAGTCCTTGTAATGGTCTATAATTAGGTCTTAGATTCTCATCTGGTTTATGTTTTATTGTTATGTAGCTATGAGATTGCCGACTTACAGTAAGCATGAGTTTCTTGAACTCTGTGGAGAACATGGGAAGTGATTCCATCACTATTTGCACACTCTGAACAATAGTAGGCCACCATAAAAGGTCTAGACTTTGCTATATTTTGTTGGAAGCGTCTATGACTTACGACAGCAGCTCATCTGTTTTAGTCCAACACTGCCAGCAATGCGTAGCTTATGATTGGCACTAGATAATATCGCGGACCCAACATATTGTGGAGACTCCTTTCGACCTGTCATTGACGTGATGGCGTTCTTAAATGTTGAGGCGGTCGGTGTGTGTTTCCTCTGTTAAAATAATACTGGTTGTATCAGCAACCTCATATCGTCAAAACCTGACTCGGCAATTGTCTGGTAACTGAGACCGTGGACTGTAGATTAGTGATTATGTAGTTTGGAGTAGGGACTGCTTTGCATCCGTTAACATGCATAGACATAATAACTGGAGGTCATAATACCACCAGAGGAATGATGACCAAAAACACTGGGCGAAGGTAACGGAACTATTGATCAATTATGGTATGATACTTGTTTAAGTCTTCTTGTTTGATTCGTAAATTGGAGTTGTTTTTGAGTCGTAGTTTGTAGATTGCTGATGAATCAGGAAGTACCATACAAATGGATAGGGCTGCAGAAACTAGACACCCACGATGGCTGGAAGTGTAAATATTATCTAGACATCGTATGACATGGCTAAGGCATCACAAAATAAAACTCTTACTTTAAAAGGAAAGTGTAAATGATATTCTAATAGAGACGAAGTGGAAGAAATATTGATGAGAGTCAAGGATCCATCCTCCAATCCATCATCACCTTCATCCACTCATCCACGCACAGTGTAAATTAATTCAAGCAAAGTTCACTTGAAAGTACAGTGGAAAGGGGTAGAAGTATAATATAAAAGTATAGTATATAGAGCAGTATAATATAAAGGAGTATAATATAAGGAGCATCATAAAAAAGGAGAACAGCTTGGAAAGTATAATATAAAGCAGTATAATATAAGGTGGGGGTGACCAAGGGTGTTCTGGAGTCTCCAATTCATAACTATACCCACCCATAGCTTGAGTCCATGCATCCAGGTTCAACCAGGATGGTAATGTAGTGAGGACTCAAGCATTCCAACCCATTTGGCGGTTCATTAATCCCGTCAAATGTAAGCCATGAATCGGCAACCCATTGCAGCCTTGTCAACCACCCATGTCAGACATCCATGTCATTTCATCCATGCTATCAATCACATCCTGCATTCCATTTCAACTGATAACAGACTCTGTCCAATCAGGAAATGGTAGCAATATTGATTGATCAAAGACATGCAGCACATGTTTTTTCTTTGTTCAGTGTCATCTCCCTCAGACAAACTTTCACACATTCATCACTCTCACAACACACTCACCACAGTCCCCAACCAGGACCCTCAACCATGACACTCATGCCAACCGTCAACCGTTTACAACCACCTTGAACTCTAGAAAATAATGATTAACACAACCGTAACCACTATTGCTACTCCAGCAAGGATCCACGCCCCGTTGGTGACTATCCACTTTCGTTTGTTGGTGTTGTGCTGGTCAGATTTCAAATGGTCTACCCAGAAACTGATCTGGTGCTGGTCACATAACCGGCAATAGAGTTTGGCAGTACCTTCAAACAAAGGCCGGTTAGGCTCGGCTACGTCTTCGTCCATCCACTTGAGCATTGTGGTGATGGGCTCTGTTCAGACCTAGGAGATCCCCCAGGGTTTTATACTCGATACCAAAGCCAATCTGAGGCACGCCGTGGAGGTTTGGGATCCCTTAACTCAACCGTGCCAATCGCTAGCGAGGTCACGTAACCGCAAGAACAAACCTAAGACGAGTCACTAAAGGAGAACGGGCCTTATATATATAGAGATAGCGACTTGCGGTACCTTAAGTAGTCGCGAGTCGCTGCGCCGTTGCTGGCTGCTTCAAGACAGATTCTCCATTTTATTGTTCCGCACTAGATAAGCTCCAGGGTGCAGCCAACTGCTGCCATGTACCTCGCTGTGACATAAGTCCAACGTTTTCGTACGCGACCTATTTATCACGTGGGTGGCAACCGTATGCTTTAGGCTGCATCGTTAGCGAGGGCACGACGCACAGACGTTGGCAGTGGTGTGGTCACATGCACTCTTATAGGGCATGCTCTTCTCTTTGCTCCAACTGTCACAAAGCTATCCCCAGTGCACCCTAACCAACGCAGGTCACGGGGTCGATTGCCGACCAGTGCCAGTGAAATTTTTAGTATGGCAGAGACGATTTGGGCACCTGATCCAGACAAACTCAATACTCTGAAAAAATTTGTGCTCGTTTTTTTTCTTAGCAGAGACAACTAATACAAACAACATCTACAAAAATGGTATGTGATTTGAAAGATGGATATCACGGAATCAAGAGTCATAATATGGAACCGTTTCATTGAACAAGCGTAGTAAAATCGGTGGAACACAAGGTATGGCATAGGAGATTTTGGACCATAGTGATCAGCAAAGGTTAGATGAAATATTGATGAACGACAATGAGGTTTTACGAGGTTTGACGAGATTTGACAATGATTGATATTGCAAGAAATAGTTGATAGTATAATAGGAACAGACCCAACAAGTTTAAACAGATTAGAACTAGAAATTCTGTTAAAAATGTTCAAGTTTGTGAGAATACATTAGTGCAAATAAGGAACTTGAATAAGAACCAACCATTCAATATTTGTTACACAACAGAATATCAAACAATCTGATCAAACAGTTAATTCAAAGTCTAATTAAGAAACAGTCAAAAGTTCATAAACTATTTCCAACCGTCACAGTTATCGCAACCATTGTCTTACTATCCATATTCTCTATATTACATTGTTTCCGTGAACTAACCCTTGACCATCATACTAACAAAAACAGTCTGAAGAATCTCAAAACCCAATGCGTAACTTGCGTATTGAAAAGTTGGTGTTGAACATTTCTGTTGGTGAGTCTGGTGACAGATTGACCAGAGCCTCCAAGGTTTTGGAACAATTGTCTGGTCAGACCCCAGTTCAATCCAAGGCTAGATACACCGTCAGAACCTTCTCCATCAGAAGAAACGAAAAGATTGCTGTCCACGTCACCATCAGAGGACCAAAGGCCGAGGAGATCTTGGAGAGAGGCTTGAAGGTCAAAGAATACCAGTTAAAGGAGAGAAACTTCTCTGAGACCGGTAACTTCGGTTTCGGTATCTCTGAGCACATTGACTTGGGTATCAAGTACGACCCAGCAATTGGTATCTACGGTATGGACTTCTACGTTGTCATGGGCAGACCAGGTGGAAGAGTTGCTCTTAGAAAGAGAGCCAGAGGAAAGATCGGCCAATCCCACAAGACCAACAAGGAGGATACCATCAAATGGTTTAAGGAGAAGTACGATGCTGATGTCTTGAACAAATAAGCTATTCTGGATAATATAGTTTTAATTTGAATGTCACATACGAGATTGTAGGTATGCTAGAGTGCATTGCTTAGTCGTTTATATGTCTTGTGTTCTATATAAAGAATGAGCTAGAGTTGATGTTAATGTTTTGTAGTAGAGCTTTCTGGTAGTGCTTTATAGAAATAGTTTATAATAAATTCACTGGCTCTCTTGAATACAGAGACTGATATTCATCTCCATTCTACTTACACTCAATGATTATGCTCATTACCCGGCTCAATAATTACATAGACATCTGTAGAGATGCACCATCTACTAACACACTCAAACCACCACAACCATGACTTACAAAACAATAGAGTCTCCAAATAATCTCCGGTATATTGCCAGTGGGTGTGTTCAGGAGTTATCGGGGATATTGGATGAGAATTTCCGAAACGAGACTGCCAAAGACAAGTTGAATCATGGGTTGGTGGTACTTAAAGATCAGAGTCCTTCTAAGCATACAGTTCTCTGGTCATATGTAGTCAACCGATTGTTATTGAGTTTGAAACAAGACAATGTTGCTGAACTAGAGCCACTTTTCAAAGGTCAACTTGGAGAACTTCTAAGAACATATTTTGTTCTGGTCAATGTTGAGGTGTTGGGGTTCGTGATAGAGTATTACAAGAACATAGTGTTGATGGCAGCAGCATTAGCTCAGAGTGTGGGCCAATTAGACAGTTATAACTCGATGGTTGCTGAAATCGTTCAAAGTATGGCTAGCAAAGGTTTCAAACAGTTTACTCCATTACATGCTTCGATCCAGAAAAGCTATTATACCTTACCACAGCATGATAATAAGTTTGTGGAGCGACTTGGACTAACCGATTACAGTGATTTCAAGTTCGAGTTGTATTCGTCCAGGGCGTCGTTGTATGATGATTTGATTGAATATTATTATTATGGAGGCAAGAACAGTTTCTTGTCTGGACAGTTTGCTAGTGCTTACAAGTACTTTACTAAATTGATCAAGATTCTAGCCATCAACTCACAGCCTAAAGAACATCAACAACTTCGTGATGGGCCAAGTATACGACCAGAGACAGACTCCAGTAAGATTGAAAGCTCGTATTTTACTGGGAAACAGCTGTCGGAAGACGATTTCGAAGTGAAAGGTTTGAAACCGGCGTTGTCTGAAATGTTCCAAAGAAAAGCTGCCAGACGATTAGCAGGAATGTTTGATCAGAACAAGAACGGAGCTGAGAGCCAGTTTCTTCACGAACAGCATCTTACGTTTGTGTTTATCTTGACTTGTTACATGTTGAGTTCCTCTTGGGACCGACTTGAAATGAGGTTTTATGAAGGTATGGCTAACGAGTCAGATCGTGACAGAAAGACTGCAGCTGCAGATATGTTCACAAGATACATCACGGAGTTTGCACGGAAATACAACGTGCTTGACCCGCACAAGTCTCCGTTGAAATCACATGTTGTGAAAAACCAAGCAGACTTGCTTGCAGGTCTGATCATGAGTATTATTGCTCGAGACCCATTATGGTTAGCCAAGTACTTGAGTAATCCAGAGTCTGGTGTCAAAGTCCCTCCAGCGATGCTCCAGATTCTCGAACTGCAGGTATTACCAAAACTCATAGTGAGTTTCATTCTACACAAAACTGCGGGGTTCAAATCTGTTTCACTAGACCAGCTAACACTATTGTTGCAAGCACTGTCGGAACTGGTGCTCGAGATTGTGGAGACGCGCGCCAGGGCACTCAACCAGGAAACTCCGGGCCCATTACTAATGTATGCAGGCAAGGTGTCGGGGTTACCCGCCGCGGAGTTAGCCAGCAGCCACCACAGTTTGAGTGAGTTCGTGGTGCAGTACCAAGCCATTGGCAATTGGCAATTGGTCCAAGATAGAGTATATTTTGGCAAGGGATGTTTGGGGCCTGTGTCGATTGACGCCATTACTAAGCAGGAAATCGCAATTGCCGCGATCAATGAGGAGTTGGCATGTTTGCAGGTGCAGTGATTTTCACTCTGGATTACGCAACCGGGAAGTATATAAATGGGGTGCCGGCCACACTAGTTCTTCTTTATAGCCTATCAATTATACACCGTTGACTCAGTAGTAGACACTTATTTCTGACTCACTGCCTTCCTAGCTCCACTCTATTCTTAACTCTCATATCTGTTTCCACTCTACTTTACAATGACCAACTACTTGACACTTTCCAATGGTAACAAGATCCCAGCCGTGGGGTACGGTACTGGTACCAAATGGTTTAAGACTGACAACGAGAACGTTGCAGACGAAGCCACCGTTGAAGCTTTGTTGCTTGCTTTGGAGAACGGACAGTACCATATTGATACTGCTGAAGTTTACAAGACCCACGTGGAAGTTGCTGAGGCCTTGAAACGGTTCTTTGCCAAACACCCAGAGGTCAAGCGTAGCGATCTTTGGATCACCGACAAGTTCTATGGCAAAAACAACTCTCCTTTGAAGGTTGTCAACGAGACCTTGAAGGAGTTGAACATTGAGTACTTGGACTTGTACTTGATCCACACTCCGTTCTTGGACAAGGTGGGCGCCGACTCCTCCACCACCATTGCGTCTGTGTGGAAAGAAATCGAGCAATTGTACAATGAGGGTAAGGTCAAGAATATCGGGGTGTCTAACTTCAGAGCTTCGGACTTGAAGGAGTTGTTTGAGATTGCTACTGTCAAGCCAGTGGTCAACCAGATCGAGTACAACTTGTTGTTGCAAGACCAATCTCCAGACGTCGTTGAGTTTTCTCAGAAGAACGGAGTGTTGGTCAGTGCCTACTCGCCATTGGCTCCATTGTACAAGGCTAAAGGTGACGAGTACACTGCGTTGTTGGATAAAATCAACGAGTTGTCTAAGAAGTACGGTAAATCTGACGGTCAAATTGTCTTGAAGTGGGTGCTCTCCAACGGTGTGTTGCCTATCACTACTTCTGGAAAGAAAGAAAGAATCATCGAGAGTTTGAATGTGTTTGATTTCGAATTGACCAAGGAAGAAGTGGCAGAGTTGACTGCTCTTGGTAAAGCTGCTCCAGAAATCAGACAATACTGGGTGGGATTATATTAGGTTTGACTTACAAAGTACAGTTTGCTCCAATGAGCTTTGTTCTGTTTGTTTTAATGTATCTTGAAGTATGCTGATAATCCGAGAGTGTCATGGATGATATGCCAAGGATGTCTGATACACTCTAATTTTTAGCAGTACATATTGAAATTCAACCTTAAAATGACAGATTGTAAGAGGTGAATCGTGGTGGGTGTTCTACTTGTTACACGTGCTACACGTGCTAAATGATTCTTAGTTATGTTTCTACTGTGTTGTATATTTTCTGAAGATTTGCATTATGAGAGATCAACAGCTGGCTGGTTCATTTTGCTGGTGGTAACTTTTATCTAAGTTTGACGGACTTCGGATGCCGACACAGTGTCTTCGAATTACTGTCCATTGACCGGAGTGTGGCATATAGTAAGTAATTCTAAGACTTATTCTTGAAATATTTAAAGATAATTAATTGTCAGTCAAATATACAACCATCCAAATTCAAATGTAACCGTAACACTACAGTGCTCCACCATGCACTATGACATGCATTGGTATAGTGAGATCCGAGGTCTACTAGTGCCTAAGATTTCGAGGTCTCCACAGTTCGACCAGCCGAAAGTTCAATAAACATCCTTAAACCAGAACATCCCTACACCTCAACATACTCTACACCAACCAAGATTATTCCATAAATCTGTTCCCTACGACCACCTAAGACCCACCCCACATATCCAAGACACTCATATATTCGACAATCGTAAATTACTGCTTCTGTCTCAATACCAAACACCAGGTAGAAAATTCTGGAACCGGCGCACGTGACCGCGGGATCCCCAGGCAACGTGTAATTTTCCAGGTTCCCCCTCGAGCTTGTCTATCAACTATCCAGCTATACCATGAAACTTGCAACGATTTCGATTTCTTTAGCGTCATTGCTTGCGCTTGTGAACGCAGAGACGTTTGAGCCGTACGGGCCGGTGTCCAAGGGTGCGATTTTCGAGCAATTCGACGATTCCTGGGACTCCAGATGGAAGGTGTCGCATGCAAAGAGAGACGGTGAGTTTTCGTACGTAGGCAAATGGAAGGTCGAGGAGAGTTCAGTTCTTCCAGCAATCAAAGGTGACAAGGGACTTGTTCTCAAGTCTCCTGCTGCTCACCATGCGATTTCTTACATTTTCCCTGAGGCTTTCGACAACACTGGCAAAGATCTTGTGTTGCAGTACGAGGTGAAGTTGCAGAACGGGTTGAACTGTGGTGGTGCTTACGTCAAGCTTTTGTCTGCCGACGGTAACCTTGACGAGGAATTCTCCAACGACACTCCGTACCAAGTGATGTTTGGTCCTGACAAGTGTGGTACCACCAACAAAGTCCACTTTATTGTGAGACGTAAGGACCCGGTCACCGGAGAGTACGAGGAGAAACACCACCGGATCCCACCAATGGCCAAGACCTCTAAGCTCACTTCTTTGTACACCTTGATCATCAAGAAGGATAACGACTTTGAGATCAGAATCAATGGCGAGACTGTCAAGGCAGGCAACCTTTTGGACGAGACTTTGTTTGTGCCAAGCTTCAACCCACCTGCAGAAATCGATGATCCTGAAGACTCGAAGCCTGAGGACTGGGACGAAGAAAAACAAATCCCAGACCCGGACAACGCTGAGAAACCTGAGGACTGGGATGAGGACGCTCCACGTCTTATCCCTGACCCAGAGGCTTCTCTTCCTCCGAACTGGGACGTAGATGCTCCAGAGTACATTCCAGATCCAGACGCAGTGAAACCTGGCGACTGGGACGACGAAGAAGACGGCGAGTGGGTTGCACCAGAGATTCCAAATCCTCAATGTGAAGACCACGGCTGTGGTCCTTACACTCCCCCAACAATTCCAAACCCAGCCTACAAAGGCAAATGGGTGCAACCACTCATTGAGAACCCTAATTACCAGGGGGTCTGGGCGCCTCTGAAAATCCCTAACCCAGACTTCTTTGAAGACTCTGACGCCTCGAACCTCGAGCCAATTGGTGGTTTGGGTTTCGAGCTCTGGACCATGGACAAGGACATTCTCTTTGACAACATCTACTTGGGCCACTCTATCAAGGAGGCCGAGAAGATTGGTAACACCACTTTTGCCAAGAAGTTTGCCATTGAGGAAGGATTGTCTCAAGAGTCTGTCGCTGAGAAGAAAGCCGAACAAGAAGCTGAGCAAAAATTGGAGAAACCTCTTGTTGCTGACGACGAGGAGGATTTCCTTGCCTCTTTGTCTGACAAGTTTGAGATTGCCAAGCAACTTGGTACCCAGTTCCTTTACAGTGCTAACGACTATTTGTTGGCTCTTGCTGAGGACCCAAAGACTGTGTTGGAGACCAGATTGACTGAAGGTTTGGTTTACGCCGGTGTGTTTGGATTCTGTTTCACTATTTTCTTTGGTGTCACTTCTGTCATCTTGTTGAAACTTACTTCCGAGATCGACAACTCGGTGGACGCTCCTCCTGCTGTCAAGAAGGAAAAGAAGGAGAAGAAGATCGAAGAGATTAAAGAAGAAATTACTGAGGAGAAAGAGGAGGCTAAGACTTCGTCTTCTAAGAAATCCGAGACTTCTGCTACTAAGAGATCCTAATTGCTTTGAGTGTGTTTCGCCTGGCTTAAATATTTATAGTTTGCACTGTACAAAACATAAAGTTATATCGATTGTAGTTTCTGTATATGCTAACTGCAATGTTCAATTGTAGGTTAGATGAGTTACCCGCCCGGAAGTATATGGTGTTTTTCAACTAGATTTCACCAACTAGAAGAGCTCACAGGCTTGCATCGACAACTGATTGAATTACTATGGAAATTGATGAGTCTCCTGTTGCTGCTATCAAGGCAGAAGCAGACCCAGATTCTATAATGACAGAAGAGTCTTCAGGAACTCTTTTAAAGTTTTTACAAGACTCCAAGACTCAGCTACAAGACAATATCGACAATCTTCCCCAGACGTTTGACAGGGCGTTGGAAATCTTGACAACTCATCTTAGAGGAGGTTCCAATGCTTCTGTGGTGGCGAGTGCCATTGATTTCTTTGAGTCTGTTTATAATGAACCTCTTGTCATGAAAGATTATAAGAAGACCTCAGCTCCGAGGCTAGTGAAACCTCTTAATGACTTGATAGAACTACAATGTTTCCACAGGGTAGATATTTTTGAACAAGCAGTCCGTCTTGCCACTACGACGTATACCCAGGTGTTTCTTGCGGTGATAGAGACCATTGAGGGCTACGAAGAAATATGGAGTCGGTTGATTGAGCTCAAGCAGTTGATCCTTTCGAAGTTTGACACGGCGTATCCACACAGTGACAATGGAGGTGACCTTACGCGGTGTGTTGGAGCCAAGCTTGCAATAATCAAATATATCGGGGCAATCGTACAGGCACAGCTACCTACGCCGCCTAGAGATCCTAGAAAGAGAGACAGGAAAGCAGTGGCTGTGGATGTGTCGATATCTATGGCCAAGAATCATGACTTGATTAATGAGAATTTGAAAGCCGAAGCCATGGGATTGTTAGATATGATCCTTGGGCTCGTGACAGAAAACGAGGTGCTAGTGCCTCAGATGACCTCGGCGGTTTTATTTGTTACTGTAGGACTCATGAAGAAACGGCCTTCTGTTGTCAACAAGATCCTCAACTCGTTGCTCGAGTACGACTCGGTGAAGAAGATCGGGCCAAGCATCGAGCAGATCTTGGCAGGCGACGTGGAATCAAAACTCAAAGACAAACTTTTGCGGCGATTTAGCGATAGATCATTCAAGATATTCTTGAACTATTTATTTAAAACCAATGTTTTGACCTCTGCAAGTAAGAACAACTCAGACGATCCAGACACTGTGTCAGCAAAGTTCTACCTGAAGATCTCGGCCATAATACTGTACCAGGACAAGCAGCGGAAATTGAAAAACTTGGAGACTGATGTTTCTGAAGACCAGAGTCGTTATAAGTACTTGAATGAGATTGTTGCAGAGAAGAAAAAGAGGCAGCAGCAGGACCAGATCTTGGCACACACGGAGTTGTCGAGACAGGAGTTGGATGATTTCAGCAGTTTCTTTCCAGATGTTACTTTGGATAGCTTGTTGAGTCTTTCAGGAGGATCAATTGCACTTTCAGAAGTGTTCAGATTGACAGAGCAGTCGAACGAGCTTAATAAGTTTGATGCCAGCTTGCTTGACAACGATATATTGACAAGATTGATTTTGCTTGCTGTCCAGAACACTCGCACTGAGAAATTGACGGCAGCTTTGAATATCTCTGCTACTCGGTACAGTGTTGCCAGCAGCAGTGGTGCTAACAAACGGATCAAGCTAGATCCTAGTCTCAACGGGAATTCTGCAGGTATTTTCGGTAATACTGCTACGTCTGGAGTTGTTGACGACGCTGGGCCTAACTTAGATTTCATTCTTCCACCTCCAGAGTCGCTAGCTCCAGAGCAGCGCAAGGAACAGTTGAGGTTGATCGTCGACAATTTCTTGGCTCTTGCAGGATCCAAGCAAATGCAAGATCTCATTGCAAAACAGGAAGATATTGGAGCACCGCCGGCTCCAGAAGAAGAAGCAAAATTGAAAATTACTAAAGTAGCAATCTCAAAATGGGAGAAGAATTCATGGGCTGTGATTCTTATTAGACTTGCTACTCGTGGATTGGCAGACGAGAAAGAGTTGGCCGACTTGGTCCGCAGTGGGTTGTTCAACTATTTCTTGGAAAGTATCAGTACCAGAATGGATATCGTTATAGAATGGTTGAACGAAGAATGGTACTCTGAGTATGTGAAAAGCGAAGCTCAATTGGTAGAGCAAGGTGTTGCTGAGGAAGATATTTTCAGTAGAATAGAGACTCCAGTATACATTGAGTGGGCCACCAAGATATTTGACTCGATCATTCCGTTCTTGGACTTGAAAGACCGGAAAGTGTTTATTCGG
The DNA here is from genome assembly GCA_030578595.1 of Saccharomycopsis guyanensis. Lineage (NCBI taxonomy): Eukaryota > Fungi > Ascomycota > Saccharomycetes > Ascoideales > Saccharomycopsidaceae > Saccharomycopsis > Saccharomycopsis guyanensis. Next base: position 157,928 of record JAJMSQ010000001.1, read on the forward strand.
TTGCTTAGTGATCTACCTTACTTGAACAAAGAAATCATTATGAAACTCAAATCGCTTTGTGTCGATAGATTACGGTTCTCATTGGGAGTGCAGAGTTTGCAGTATCTTATCATGTTCAGACCTCCAGTGAAGCAAGCATGCATTGAGATTTTGAAAGACTTGAAGGAGAGTGAAGCGGACAATGAGGAGTTGGTTGAGAGCATTGATAAGTTGTTGACCAAGTATCAATGAGGGGCGTGGCCTGTGTTTCTAGAAGTTGTACTGATCAAGGGCGCTACAAAATTTTATGCAAGCAAAATCGCAATTAATACACAAACGTTCAATCAACCTTGGCTTGAAATGGCGGGGTCTATCTTAATTGAGGTAGTGTTGGACTTTGAGAATGACGTTCTCTGAAAGTCCAATAATTGATGATGGCATTTCTGAACGATGAATGCCATTGTGTTGAAAATTCTACAAACATTACTGAGTTACGCTTGAGATTGGGTTCCCAAGTTATCAATTCAGACTTCAACAACCTTTTTCTGTGCCTTCGCTCTTAGTGTAAACACTTTGTGAGCAGGTGACACAGAGACGACTACACAATTCCCATTCTCTGTCAATTCTGCCCAATGTCTCACCTCAATCTTAAACATCCTGTTTGTACCGTTCCACCTGAAATTCGTGCTCCGTGAAATCCGAACTGTGGTCTATTCTCCATCGACCACATTCCACATGATGTGCATACACATGTCCTGCCATAATTGATTACTGCTCTCTCCACTGTTTCAGTCACTTCCTCCACCCATATCTCCATAGTAACAAACAAATAACTTTTATTTTCTCCTATACAATGTAAACAAAAACCATCTCAAAATACAATGCTCTTAGAAATTAATTCTGTAAGCTCTAACATCTTCAATCGGCTGGTTCCTCTACCTTTGGCTCTTCTTTTGGCTCCTCCACCGTTGGTTCCTCTGCCTTTGTCTCTTCTACTTTTGGCTCATCTGCTGTGGCCTCCTCCACTTTCGATTCCTCCACCTTTGGCTCCTCTACTTTTGGCTCCTCCTTTGGTTCCTCTACCGTTGGCTCTTCAGGTTCCTCCTTAGTCTCCTCCGCCTCCTCAGGTTCCTCCTTTGACCCGGACCCTCCGTGCAACTCCTCGTAAAGCTCCTCAATTTCCTTCTTTCCGTCGTTAATACTGACCTCAGGACTGACCTGGATCCGACTGACTCTCAACTTGCCATCTACAAAGATCCAGTGCGAACGTTTTATACCGGTAGGATGCTTCTTAGCACCCAACGGTCCAATCAATTCCTTCTTTGGATCAGACAACAACCCGTCGAGGTGCAAATCGTGCTTGGTAACAAAGTTCTTTTGAGCCTTAGGAGAGTCTGCTGAGAGCCCGTACACCTTGGCAATCTTCGACAACGAGTTGTAGTTCTTGCTGTAGCCGCAAGCCTGTCTGGTGCATCCTGGAGTCGATGCTTTAGGATAAGCAAAGATCGCAACAATCTCGTTGTTACTGGTGACGTCTCTCAAAGACACGTCGTTGTCATTCTCGTCCTTGAGAATCAAGTCAGGAATCTCATCACCAATCTTCAAGATCTTGGATCCTTTAGTCTCGGAGACTCCATTGCCATTCTGAGTCTTGGCCTTTTTGGTGACAGGAAGTTCGCTCGGCAATTCCTCGGCCTTGGTTTTGCCTCCAGCAATTCTGGCAGATCTTCGGATCGAGGTAGACATCTTTGGTAATCAATTGAACAATAATATCAAGAACAAAAGCCAAGGATTGAGCAATTGAAATTTCGAAGCAACCGACCCCACAAAGTGGGCCCATACTATTGGTATACGCAAGTGTAAGAGAGGACACTTACCCGCCCGATCCCACGTCTAAATTTCATAACTGCCACCGTCAATCAACACCCACTCCACATCTACACTTGCACAACAATAATGGCGTCCAGGGTGAGCTTCAGTCCCCAGACCGTGTTGGGTGCCAGCCTTGTGCTCAAGGTCTTGGTGTTTGGGTTTTTCCCGGGTCTCTATAGCTATCTAGATGGTTCTGCTGAGTTCTCCACCCCAATAACCAGCTGGAAGAGTATGGAGGAAGGAATATTCCTCTGGAACAACAACATCGGGCTCTATGACGGAGGCGTGGTGTACCATCCGCCGCTCCTAGTGCGATTTGTGGCGTTCCTACACTCTCAGGTTCCTTCCGAATGGCTCTGGAAATTGGTGCTGGACCTTTTGTTTGTGCTACTTGACTTAGTAATAAGCTTACAATTAGTTGCGATCAGCAGCAAGTTCTTACAGGCACATCGACTCGAACCGCAATCGCGAACCCGGTTGCTCAGTCTTGTGTGTCTCTTCTACAGTTTCAACCCTGTGATTTTTCTCTCGGTGTTTCTGAAATCAAGTATGATGTTCACTAATACCCTCTTGGCTCTGGCACTATATGCCACAGTGGTCCTCGATTGTCTTCCGTTAGCAGCCCTGGCGCTTGGGGTCGCTGCCTACCTCAGTTATACTCCGGTGTTTCTTATTATTCCGTTCATTGGACTCACTCTCAATTTCCAGAAACACAAATCCGGAGGCTCTGCTGTTTCTGCCGTAGTGCTGGTGGTGGTCCTGTTTGCATTGACTGTGGCAGGATTGTGCTATTTCAGTTACCTCGCTAACCAAAACAACTGGAACTTTGTCCTGGCGACTCTTGGTACCAGTTTATTTTTCACTAAGATCAGACCCAACATCGGTCTTTGGTGGTACTTCTTCATCGAGATCTTTGACTTCTTCTCAAACTTCTTCGTTGGAGTGTTCAACATCTATCATGTGATATACGTCTTACCTCTCACCATCCGATTCCATGGATCCCAGCATCTGAAACTTGCAATCAACAACAAGTACAGAATCTTCCCATTGGTTCTTTGCTACGGGTTTCTTATTCTTACCAAACCTTATCCTTCGTTGATCGACCTTGGTTTCTTTACTCAATTGCTCTTGTTGCTTGTGTTCCAGAACAATATGGTGATCTTACCGTTCCTCAGATACCCATTGGTGTCGATCTTGTTGATTGTCCATGCAGTGATATTGAGTCCTATCTTCTACTATCTTTGGATTTTCAGTGGCAGTGGTAACTCTAACTTCTTCTATGCCATCAACTTGGTCTACAGTTTGGGATTGGGTTGTGTATTGATTGACTTCATCTGGAGTTACTTGTCCATGGAGTATATATTTGAGAAGAATGGAGGCAAGGAGATCACGGGAGCAGAGAAGGTGAGGTTGACTCAGACGTGAGGACCTCGGTGCCAATGTGCTTAGCCACTGGCCATGATAAAATTGCATAGTGATAATATATGGAGTTAATGACGGGATGTCGTAGGATGTTGTAAATAACTGTAGTAGTGACTCAGTCAGTCAATTCCAAATCCCAAATCAATCCATTTCTCTCAAGTCATTCAATCATTCTTTAAATCGCCACTTAATTAGCCAATGACATGAAACATTCATGTCAGTATGATAGCAAAAACTCTTTGTAGCAACAACTTCCCCAGAAATGAGCTGACAAAAAAATTCTCCCCATCACTCCTCCATCTTGTCATCTTCTGGTTTCTTCTCAGTGCTCTCCATCTCTTCATCTTTCTCCTCGGTATTTTCCTCCACCTTCTCATCTGTCGTCACCAGTCCTGCTTCTCCAATAAATAGCACATTGTTGCATCGAATGAAAATCTCGCCTATCTTTCCTTTCTCTTCGTCGTCTATAAACTCGGTTGCATCATCTAACTGTAAATTCATGTAATTATCCACCGACAACAACACTCCTCTGTACTCGGTCTTGTTCCATTTCAATCTCACGTTCACCTGTTTGTCTATAAGTGAGTTCAAGAACGGCTTTGGATTCACAGGGCGTACCAACTATTGGTTAGTATTGTTCTTAATAAAATAATATACAGTAATCTTAAGAAATATCATTGACAGTTCTTGTCAGATTATCTGAATCCTTTATCTTTATCTCATCAAGTACTTACTGACATGTTTATAGGAATAATTCAATGCAATGTTATGAATTCATTCAAAACTTTTTCTAATATTGAAGTCACGTTTTCTAAAGCCTAAGAGGTGAGTGGAACTCCAAGGGTTGTGATAGTTAACAGGAATTTAGTTTATTTTAAAATCTTTTTCTAATTTTATTTAAAGAACCTGCTTTCTAAATATTTTACCGATTTTCTTTAGTTTTCAATTACAATTGACTTCGGAAATCCAACCCTCTAAATGCACTCTGCATTATGTCTATTGCAGAACAGAATCTATTAATCCATACATAATCCATCACCCAATTACAATCATTCACACATCTCAATAGATCAATCACTAATTTTTATTTAATTTTATCACAAGCTTGACATTATTCTTAAGCTCCTAATTTTACACTTGACATCGACTCTTCTTGAATCTCGTTGACGCTTCTCTCTCTCAACTCCTAACAAAACAGTTCCAGAACAACACCCCATCACTAATCAAACAAACTATGTGCTCTTGGACCACGAGGAGCTTGCTTCTTGCGTCTTCTATGGTTTCCTCCTCCTCCAATTCTGTCTCTCAAATCTCCACCTCCAATTCTGTCACGTAAATCTCCACCTCTGCCTATTCTGTCAGACAAATCTCTTTCTCTGCCAATCCGACTTCCCAAATCTCTACCAGGCGATCTGGATCTGGATCTCGACCGGTAATCATCCATATCGTCATCCTCATCATGTCTCACTTTATGAGGAAACAAATCTTCCTCGTCAGCTTTTGACTCTGCATCTTTAAGATTCTTACCTGCAAACAAATCCGGTTCGCCGTCGTCTCTTCGTCTGTAGTTTCTGTCTCTGTAGTTGTCTCTATTACGATAATTGCGTCTATTCTGGTTCTTTCTTCTGTCTGGCTCTCCATACAACAAATAGTACCGCGACTTGTCCTTGGCATTCTTCTCTTTCTTGTCGGTTTTGCTTGATACTCGAATATAAAACTGCACATCCTTCTTTTCACCTTCTGTTGGCTCAGTCTGGCCTTCGAAATAATACTCTTTGGCAGCACGTTCAACGGTAGGTGGTAATTCTCCATCGTAAGTCTCACTCAATATCGTCAACGCACGACTACTAGACTCGGCATCTTCAAAAACAACGTTCACAGAAGTATCGTCGATCCATTCAAGATGAAACGTATTGATACGCTGACTCGCCGATACTACAGCATCTTTCAAATAATGGTCCAAGTACTTCTTGATGTCTCTTGACGATAGTTCATCCACTCCCCTCACATAAACACTCTCGTGTCTCACCGGATCTTCTTCTTCAACTACCGTCTCGGTGGTGTCAACAACTGGTACTGGTTCTTCCACCTCCATCTGATCTATATCCACATTTTCAGACATCTTCTGTTGTATGGGTTTCTGTCAGTCTGATGTTTAGTCGTGGAAAATCCACCACTCATTAATCAAGCCCGCTTAGTTACCCGGAGTGTCCTCCTGCACCTTCCAACATGCACTCATATACGTTTTTGTGTTTCTACAGACTCTCTTTCTATTATTGTTTTATTTGCCGTTTGTTATAGTCTTCAAAAATGCTTCATTACAATATTTTGTTGCTTTTAGTAGTTTCTCTTTCGGGTTTTGGTAACAGTGCAGAACATTCACACCAAGGTTCTCAAGAACCTCCACTTGAAAAGCGTAACTGGGGTGTTATAGAAGATATATATGATCCTGTGGTAGAGTATGGTGCCAGAGCCACTAGTCCCTACTATTTTCCTGCTCGTTGGTATTTACCTTTTATATTTAAATTTGGTTAGCTGACTAACTTTTAGCTGCCGGAGGAAGAATCCAAGGTGTATGGCAAGAAGCTTATGAAAAAGCAAGAGCTGTGGTCGAGCAAATGACTACAACAGAAAAGGTGAACTTGACAACCGGTACTGGTTGGGGTTCTGGTCCTTGTGTCGGAAACACAGGCTCAGTTCCTAGGTTGGGAATTCCTTCTTTGTGTCTTCAAGATGGACCAGTTGGGGTGCGATTCACCGATTATATTACCACATTTCCTAGTGGACTTGCTGCCGGTTCCACTTTCAATAAAATGCTTATATATCTTAGAGGAAAAGCTTTGGGTCAAGAGCATAAAGCGAAAGGGGTGAATGTCTTGCTTGGACCAACTGTCGGACCAATAGGATTGAAAGCCCAAGGTGGAAGAAACTTTGAGTCTTTTGGTGCCGATCCTTATTTGCAAGGAGTGGCAGCAAGGTACACCATCAAGGGTGTCCAAGAAGAAGGAGTAATCGCTTGTGTTAAGCATTTAGTGGGTAATGAACAAGAGCGGTTCAGACAACTCCATGAATGGACTGGTGAGGAATGGGACAACTTGGAGGAGGCCGTAAGTTCCAACATTGGTGATAGAGCAATGCATGAACTATATCTTTGGCCGTTTGCTGATGCTATTAATGCTGGGGTTGGTTCAGTTATGTGTTCATATAATCGTCTCAACAACACCTATGCTTGTGAGAACTCATATCTTATGAACTATCTCTTGAAAGAAGAGATGGGTTTCCAAGGATGGGTCGTAAGCGATTGGGGTGCAGTTCATTCTGGGGTCACCAGTGTCTTAGCCGGTCTAGATATGAACATGCCAGGTGAAGTTGTAGGAGAATGGTTATCTGGTAAATCATATTGGGGGCCATTGCTCACCAGAAGTATCTATAATGAAACTATTCCTGAAGAAAGAATCGATGACATGGTAACAAGAATCCTTGTGCCTTTCTTCCAATGGAGCTGTTTCCCAGATTATAACGACGTCCCCAACTTCTCCTCTTGGACTTTCCACACATATGATCAAGAGTTTCCTTATCAGAGTTTTGGGCCAATCAAGCAAGTGAACTGGCACATTGATGCTAGTAGCGAATTCTCACAGGAGACTGCACTTCAAGTGGCAGAGGAGTCGATTGTGTTACTTAAGAACGACGCTAAAGTTCTTCCAATTGCCAAAGAAGATGGAATCCGTCGGATCTTAATTGCAGGTATAGCTGCAGGTCCTAACTCCAAAGGGGTAAACTGTAGAGAGCAGCAATGCACAGAGGGAGCGTTGTATCAAGGATGGGGTTCCTCCGCAGTCAATCAGATGTACGGTGTCACTCCATATGAAGCAATATCTCGACGGGCAAGAAAAGAAAACATTGCAGTGGATTTCTCGTCTGATTCGTATGAGTTTGAGCATCTCAGAGAGCTTGCTTCCAACAGCGACTTGGCAATTGTAGTGGTCTCTGCAGACAGCGGTGAAGGATATGTTCAAGTAGATAATAATTACGGAGATAGAAAAAACCTCACACTCTGGCACAATGGAGACGAGGTTATTACTGAAGTGGCTGAAAATTGTCATAGAACCATTGTGGTTGTGGTTTCTACTGGTCCTGTCAATATGGAAGATTGGATTGAAAATGATGGCGTTGTTGCTGTTCTCTGGACTGCTCCTTTGGGTCAGTACTCTGGTACTGCCCTTGCGGAGATTTTATTTGGTGATATCATTCCATCCGGTCATTTACCGTTCACTATTGCAAAAGATAATGACGATTATGTTCCTATTGTTGACGATATTCCTAGTGATGGCTCACCTCAAGACAACACATTTCTAGACAGAGATCTTCTTCTTGACTATCGGTACTTTGACGAGCATAAAATTAAACCACGTTTCGAATTCGGGTTTGGGTTATCTTACACAAGATTCTTCCTTTGCAACCTTAGAATCAAGGAGATTGCCTATCCCACCGAAGAGTTGGAGTACCCACCACCATATCTTCCAGTGTACCGGTTCGACGACGCCTACGATGTTTCTGATCCTGAAGAAGCATTATTTCCCTATGAAGATTTGACTCCAGTGCCTGGATTTATCTACCCTTACTTGTTTAACGACAAGATCATATCTGTTGATGAGTATTGCTATCCAACAGGATACTCTCCTGAGCAAGAGAAAGAGCCTACCCGACCAGGAGGAGGACTTGGAGGCAACCCAGAGCTATGGGACTCATTGTACTCTGTGAAAGCAGACGTGACCAACGAAGGAGTAGAGTGTGGTCAGTTCGTGGCCCAACTTTATGTTGAGTATCCTTCAGACCCTAACTGTGACAGCTATCTTTACACGCCTCCAAGGCAGTTACGTGGGTTCGAGAAAATCAAGATCGATGCTGGAGCAACAGCCACAGTCAACTTCACAATTCAAAGAAGAGATATAAGTGCCTGGGATCCAGAGAGACAGTCGTGGATCATACAACAGGGTGTTTATAAAGTTTATGTCGGATCAAGTAGCAGAAAGTTGGATCTCTGTGGAGAGATCGATATATCTGCAGAGGCAGACAATGAAGAGGAGGACTGTGATGATGCAAACAATGAGGAAAGTCCATGATTCATAAACAAAAAATGGTGGGGAAAGATATAGGGGTAGCGTGGAGGTGCCATGGAGGTACCATAGAGGCACCGTAGAGGTAGCCTTTACTCAAGATCACGAGGAAACAAGAGCCAAGAAACAACCAGACAAGAGCCGAGAGCCAAGAAAAAAACGAGCATATGGGCCGGAGAACCTGAGGCGAGTACTGTTTTTTAGTCGCAACTGGAATATTCCAGATGTTGGCCCTTGCTAAATAATAGCTGTGTTTAGAAATATATTTTGCAAACCGTTTAAGCTTCTATTTCTTCAAGCACTGCAAACCCTGTGACTTTGGTCAGTTTTGTGGTTGTCTTCTCGTCGTCTTCCTCTTCCTCATCTTCTTCCACTTCTATTTCCATCGTATCGACTTTCTTTGTTATTTTACTATCGTTGGATTTCTTATTGTCCAACGATTTCAAATCAGAATTGATCTGATCCCAAGTACTTCTTCTTTGCTGAGCTTTAATACCACGGTTGATACTTTTCTGGATCTTAGTGTTCAACTTTCCTCCAAATGCCAAAGCACGCACCGTTCTTTCCTTGTCCTTGTTTCCTTTCACAATCTTGTCTTTGGAAATTCTATTCTTGCTTCCTTGCTTCTTCTCCATTTTCTGTCTCAAAAGCTCTTCATTCTTATTTGCAGTTCTCACAAGATAATTGGCCAAATCTTTCTTCTCAGCCACACGAGGTAATTTAGACAACTCCTTGATTTCAGGCTCGTCTGCTAATTCTCTTCTGGCAGCTCTAGATCTCTTGGAAATTTTCTTAACCATGATGTAATGTACTGATGAAATTTATTCTATAGTAGAGTTAGAGTTGAGATGAGATGAAGAAAAATATTTGCATGGTCATGTGATCCAAAGAAGAAGCTAAGAGACTACTGTAGAGATACAGTAGATCATTATGATGAGAGAAGTAGAACAAACTTAATAAAAAACCTGCAAACAAAAACAATCCCAAAAACATTCAATCAAATAATATGTAATCCTTAAAATTATGTTCCAGACTACGTTTCCATGATTGGAATCATGGTCGAGGTATGCTCGAGTTGTCTCAAGCCACACCCACACCACAATCAATCACCTCAACGCTCCTGGAAGTTCGAAATATACCAACATTAGCCACCATTAGCCAAAAATTCTTATGCCCAAAAATTATCCACCATCATACAAAACCAACCACCATGCGACAACCATACAAATATCTGACGCAAGATGCGAGACTCTATCTTGTTGGCAATCGCAATACAGGCGTTGGTACCCTCACTCTCAATTCCACCTCCCATGTTCAAGTACTTTCTCACCACACACCCTCCCCAGAAATTCCACCATTTCGCTCTCTGACACACCTTATCTCTTAACAAGTTCTTGTTCAACGGTCCTCTAGGTCCATCAATAAACTTGTACTCCCAAGGTGACCAGTGCTGTCTTTCATCCTTAGGGTCGAGTTTCTTGTCTCCCCAATGACCCCAGAACAACAACCACGGTCCGTATTCAAGCTCTCTTGTAGAATACTTGGACTCCTCGTCAGTACTATTCTTTCTTGAAAACGACTTGTTAAGAGACGGAGACAAGTCCTCACCATCCCAAGTGTAACCTAAATAATTCAACGAAGGATCCCATAATGGACCTCTGTCAGTGAAATCACATAAAATAGAGTACGGCAAATCATGCGCATGTTGTCCAACAGAAGCATAATTGGCATGGGTCCCTCTAGCTGAGAATATCACAGGTCTCTTCTGGTTAGGACCGTTGACCTTGTTGAACTTCTGGTTCTTGTCATACTTCTCGACTGCTTCAAAAAAGTACCCGTTTCCACCTCCATGCGCACTCATCCACAATATCACTGGTTTCCCGTTATAAAAGCGCACCAACGAGTGTTCCCAGTCTCCCACGTGGTTGCCATAAGGACCTCTGCCCATGACAAACGGACCCAAGTTGAACGAATAGAAGTAGAACCAGAACGAGTCGACCCAGCCGTTGCCCTTGTCAACGACAATCAAGATCGCTGGGGCGTCGGCAATGTGCCCTGTCTCGTAATCGATCTTGTTGTTCTTGCCGGTGATCCAGTCTGGGTCTGTAGAGAAGTCTTCAAGACTGGTCATAAACACATCGTTGTCAAGAGTATAGTTGTTGAACGTAGAGAACCGAGGTAAGTCCAACGGAATATCGCTGTCCAGGGTCAAATTCGTCCCGTTAGCGAACGTCAAGTAGAAATTCTTGACGTACTCGTTTACATCGTATGGTAAGTACTTCTCTTCCGAGTACAAATGCACCATTGGAGCATACTCAGTCACATATTCTGGAATCTCTCCTTTCCGTAACGTTCTCTCTTGATCCGAAGGGTTCAGAGTTACTGGTGGAATCTCTTCCGACTGGATCCCAAACCATCCTTTCTTCTGTGGATACTGTTTGCGGACCGCACTAGCCATATCAAAGTCTTTCAACGGGTCCGGAATTCTGTCACCATTCAATGGCCAATGGACATGCTGTTCAGCATAGCACTGGGCCATAAAGACAGTGCTTAGCACTATCCAAATCCGCATTCTGTTCTGCTACGAAAAATTTGTGGAAGAGAAAAACAATTGACCGATGGTGATGACCTTAAGGCAGCATCGGAACTTATCTGGGTTCTCATGATACGGGCATAACTATGCATGGGTGGTCATTATGTATAGGGAGATAGAGTCTAGTAAGTCACAAGACAAGTAGAGTTTTCTATTGTTATTGAAGAGAGAAGTCTATAGAATGAATATTAAATAATAGAAATTATAAAATACGAATATCAAATAAGTATAGAAAGAGTCAGTTAAGTGTTCCCACTAACACAAATATCTCTTGTCACACCAAGCATTCCACTTAATTTTCCTCCCTACGTCTACTCACCGCTGCCCAAACCTTGCTCTTCATTGCCCAGGGCACGCAACCAGAGCATTTCTGCATCTTCAAATCAAAACTATATACCCAATTAAAGGTACCTCCAATAACACTATCGGGTTTAATCCTGGAAGATGTCTGCGGTAGGAGATCACTACTCTCAATTGGGGGTGCCCAGAACCGCCACCGAATCAGAAATCAAGAAGGCTTACAAGAAGCTAGCATTAAAGTACCATCCGGACAAAAACAGAGATGCTGGGGCTCAGGAAACATTCAAGAAAGTGGTAGAGTCTTACGCGGTGCTATCAGATCCCAACAAGAAAGCTGACTATGACCGTAGTTCAGGCAACAAGACGTCACTGTATTCAGGGTTTGGAACCAGTGGCGCTGGCCAGAGAACAACCACCAGTGATATATTCAACCAGTTTACTGGATCGCGACGGCGTCGACATGATGATGCGGACCATTATGATTTCTACCAGGGGTTCAACGATGCGTTCAACAGAGGCTCGTATTTCCAGAATTTCTTCCAGACTCCCTGGGACGATTTGGACGCAGAGTTTGCTAGATCGCGTTCCAAGACTCAGTTTGGAAACCCGAACATCAACTCATACAATCCTACGTTCAGTAGTTTCAAGAGCAGAGGCGGGTCTCGATACCAGCAAGGAACCACCAGCAATGAAAGAACTGCAAAGAAGGAGTCGGAAAGAAAAACTAACGATCATTATCGAGAAGCAAGAGAGGCTCAAGAGAAAGCTAGAGCTCAGGAGAAAGCAAAGGAGAAAGCTAGAGCTCAAGAGAAAGCAAGAGCAGAAGAAAAGTCACAGCAGTTCCAACGTTCTCCTAAGCCTGATTTTCAATCTACAAAAGATAAATGGGGAACAAGCACAGGGTATGCGTATGTGTCAAAGGAGAGAACGTATACTGGACCTACGCCCAAAGTGAAAGTACCCGCATATGATACAGACACAAAAAGCACGCCGACAAAACCGCCGTTTGCACACACTAAAGTCAACAGTCCCAATATTCCTAATGCGTTCCATGGAGCTCCTGACGATGATTTCAGAGTGAAGAAAGAGCCTGGGCCAGGATTACGAGGAGCAAAGTTGAATGAAAGTATGGACTCGGACAGTGAAAAGCAGCCTGGGCGTAAGAAGGATCCGATTATTATAGACGATCTGAGTGCCAATGAGAGAGACCAGACGTCACCATTGGGTAAGAATTTCTTCAACCAGAATGAGAATGTGTTTGGAAGTAACTTTGAGTACAAGAAGGAGGCTGTCAAGGAGAACCATCAAGAGGAACAGAAAACTTCACCAACGAATGATATTGATTATTCGAAGCTCGATGATATTATCAGAGAGAGTGCAGAGACACTTAAACGGCCTAACTATAACAACAAGTACAAGTTCAAGCGTCCTGCTCCAAAAGAGTCTGGAAGAAGTCTGGTGCCTCCGGCTCGTGAAGAAATCGAGGTTCCTCTGAGCACTGATGAAGATCAACCGGAACCAAACAATGAGGATCCGGTGAAAAAAGAGACACATGACACTCCTAAGCTGCACCGCAGTGTGTTCATAGACTTGACTGACTCGGACAAAGAGCAGAGTGACAGTATCATTGATCTTGACTACGATCCTGATTTGGACAGTCCAGTAGAAGACAACACCAAGAAGTTCACCATTGATGATATTGACAATATCCCACCGTTCACCCAGGACAAAGAGTCGAACTTTGATTTTGACGGGATGTTGAACAGTTTGGATCCAAACGAACGCAGCAAACGGCCGGACGTCAGTCCTAGCAGTCGCCAGAAACGCACCAGAGACCCTGAGCGTAAGTTTGAGTATCCGAAACAGCCCAAGTATCCAAACGAAGGACTCCATATGCCGGTGAACGTTCCTTTTGTAGGGGCCAGTCGAAAATTGACGATGGCAGACATGAAGGCAACGGAGTATATCCGATCAGTTCGGCCTCCGCAACTGCCAGAACCAATGTTGGACTTGTCGCTTGATGGTTGGGAAGCGTACAAGGCACGTGTGAAGGTGTACCTTGATGAATGGTTGCGGTACTGTGACATGATCAACCAGTACAATTCGGCCCGGACCGCGGCCATCTACACACACATTGATGACATAATGAATTATACCCAGAACGCCGATGCTTACAGCCGTTCGTTGCAAAGAGACATCGAGGTCCAGAAGGAGTGGGTAGCCGCTAGAGAGACCAACATCGATGTGATGAACCAGTACCATGAGAATTTGCAGCGGATGAAGTTGTACTCGTCATTGTGACATGGGTAGGCATGGTGGTTTTATAATAGATAGCTACTTGATAAACGGTTACCAGTTGGGTACTGAATACATATAACGACTTAGAAGCGTAGAGCTACGGCAATGATTAGAATTTCTAACATCTATTAACTATTCTTCAGAAAGAAGGAAGAAGGGGTATTTTAAGTAGTCAGAATCAACTGAGAATTAAAAAGCATGAAAAAATAAATGCAATCAAACTGGAACTGGCAATGAGCTTGGATGACGCGTTGGTGGTTTGAATTGAAACAGCAGTCGAGTTGCTGCTGGTTGAGGCTGCTGCTGCAGCCGATGAGTATGCCAACGTGGTATCGGTAGAGTCCAGCGTTGTAGTAGGTGCAAGGGTGGAAGTGCCCTCGGTGTAGATTGCTCCAGCAGAAGTAGAAGCTTCTGCGTCGACAGTGGCAGTTGAACCAGCAGCGGCCAGTGTAGACGAGACTTGTGAGGTAGAAGCTTCGGCAGCCAACGTTTCTGTTGAACTGACGTCGGCTTCCTTAGCATTAGTTGAGGCAGTAACTGCAGCAGTAGCTGAAGTAGTGTCTCCAGAGGATTCTGTAGTGGCAGCAGTAGCTGATGTGGAGTCTCCGGAAGCTTCTGTAGTTCCAGCGGCAGCTTCTGAAGTGGCTGCTGTAGTAGTGCCAGAAGGAGATGCTTCAGCTGCTGCGGTGGATTCAGTAGATGCTTCAGATGCAGCAGAACCAGTAGAAGTTTCAGCCGCAGTAGATCCAGTAGACGTTTCACTAACGGTGGAACCAACAGCTAAGACCGATGAAGATGATGTGACAGGTTGATAAATCACAGACAGGAACACCGTGCTTGCGTTAGCAGCAGTCAATGGACAGTAAGTAGTGTATGAGGTGACCACACCTTCAGAAGTGACGGTGACGTAAGTGACACCAGTGGTAATCTGGGTGGTGACTGGAGTGACAGTAGAAGCTGATTGGTGAGAGTGGCCAGAAGAGGAGGCGGTCAATGGGCAGTATGTGGTGTATTGAGTAGTAGTACCGTCGATAGTGTCAGTGACAGTTGTGACTCCAGTAGTAGCAGCCACAGTTGAGCACGATCCTGCACTGCAAGACTCGATAGAAACAACAGTGGTTGAGATCTCAGACACAATGTCGGTACTAGTAGAAGCGGCAACTTTAGCATCTGCACCAGTGGAGCTACCAGAGGTGGAACTAGTGGTGGAGCCAGTAGAGGTTGAGTCAGAAGAGGTTGAACCAGTGGAGGTTGACTCAGTAGAAGTCGAACTAGTAGAGGTCGAACCAGAAGAGCTGGATCCTGTGGATGTAGTACCAGTGGAAGTAGCACCTGTTGAGGTTGTGCCACTAGAAGAACTAGAACCAGTGGAGGTCGAGCTACCAGAAGAACTCGATCCAGAGCTTGAACTACTAGTCGATGCAAGAGCAACAAGCAGAGTGCTTGAAATGACACTGGTACCAGAAGTAGAGACCAGTACTGCTACCCCAGCAACGTAAGTGGTACTTGTGCAAGAACCACCTGAACATGTAGAGGTTGTGACAGTTGTGGAGGAAGAGTAAGAGGTGGAACTGGAGGAAGTAGAACCAGAAGACGATGAAGTTCCAGTGGTTGTTCCTGTGCTAGTTGAGCTCGAAGAACTAGAGGAAGAACTAGAGGAAGTACCAGTAGAAGTGGAGCTGGTAGAAGTGGTGCCCGTAGTAGTGGAGCTGGTGGAAGTAGTCACGGTACTAGAGGTAGAAGTTCCAGTGGAAGTGGTGCTGGTGCTGGTGCTAGAACTAGAGGAACTAGAGGAAGAGCTTGAAGAAGAGCTGGAGGATGAAGTTGAAGTACTAGAAGTCAGGGAAGTAGAACTAGTTGTGCTTGTGGAGCTGGTGGTGCTAGTCGTGCTGGTGGAAGAGGTGGAAGAGGTAGATGTGGTTGAAGTTGAAGTTGTTGTGGAACTGGTGGAGCTTGAAGAGCTTGACGAAGTTGTAGAAGTTGTAGACGTTGAAGACGTGGAAGTGCTTGTGGTACTTGAAGAAGTTGTGGTTGTGGATGATTTGGAAGTAGTTGTTGTGGATCTCAAGGTTGCTGAGCTCATGACTGCGCAACCTCCGTCACATCCAATGGAAATCAGAGATGTGGTTGGAGCAACCCATTTTGTGACTTTGACTGTGGTGTAGACAACGACGTTGACATCTGTGGCATGGACCAAAAGATTGGAGGCCATGAGAGTCGCCTGAAGGAACGAATGAAGAGATAATCTCATGGCGGATAACGAGGAATCACTGAGGTTGGACCAGCCAAGCGAGAAACGAACGGAAGTTAAATCGGTTAAAATATCCCATCTTACCAGATCTCAGGCTATATTTAAGTCTTTGCTGGAAGCTGACGATGTTGAGCATACTCTTGGCTGCAGCCTAGCAGCTGCTGCACGCTCAGCGCATGAGTATGCATATGTAGTAGTATTTGTAAAACAGTGGTTCTCTGTGTGAGAGAATCGGCTAAATGAGCCAGGAAGATCTAGTTTGAGAGTAGTTTATAAAATAAGAACGGAATTATATTTCTGACAAGCTCAAAGTTCTCTAGTTTTTTTCCGCAGTCTCTAGAACTACAATTCCATCCAGGAGACACTCTCAGAGTATGGAATTCAGGCTCTGGCATGCTGCAGCGTTATGCGTTCCCTGATCCTGATACACCTCAGACGTTTGCCAATTTGTCTTCCCACAGACATAACGAACCTAATGTTTCAGTCTATTACTCTAAAGTACTGCCAGACAACAGTTAGTGGCGTCTTTATTCGACCCCAGATTTGTTTTATGTTACTGTGATTGTCACACTTCTCCGTTTTCAGACTCGGTGAACCAGAACAGTCCGATTCTATCCACAGTCTAGGAGAGATCGCGATTTCCTGTTTCTAGTCCGAACCACTAAACAGTTCCGAAAACCGTCCAGAACCGGAACTAATAATGTTGGCACCCCAGACACGATCTTGGCCTGGGGCTGTAGCTCTCATAATTTTTCTCATTTAATTCTACAACTACTGCTTGGGTACTATGGGTCCTGGCCGTTTACCAGCGATCCTTGGTGGTATTGAACACTCGAGCCGTTCTCTCAATCTTGGATCATTCAGGACTGGCTATGTAGGAACGGAGATGTCTTGTTCTCGAAACTAAGCAACAATAACAATTCAAACATTTTGACTGACAGTGATTAAGCGTGGAATTACTTCGCGTGTCGTCCTCCTCGAACCATATTGGGCAGTGCGTGGTGTCGAAACCGCTGCAGCTAAAACCCGCTTGGTGTCAAATGCGTTTTCTGTAACTCGAACAAATAATAAGACATACACCTTGGATTCTGGACGGTTACAAAGGTGGCAAGACAAAAAATTCCAAAGTTAAACAAACCGTAATTATCAGAATCCATTGTACTATTTTTATCTCGGTTGGCCTGTATTTATTGACAGCAGTGATTGTTCCCCAGTTTCAAGTTCTTACTTGATTAGAGTTGTATTAGCTGGTAATTAATCTTGATAGATTGCAAATTGAACGTTTCTAAAGTAAGACAAAAAAAGAAAGGGTCGTGTAAACAAAATTAGGTAATTAATAGGAATAATATTTTGGAGCAGTTCAAATAAGGTTTCTTGTATCAAATCGTCGTCGTTAACAATGGACTTGCACCGAACTTCTTGCGTGCAAAGGACTACACAAAACCCATTGCTACAAACCGAATCTGTAGGACAAACTCCGTTACAGTCAAGTGTAGCTGAACACTACTCTGTTTGTACAATATCTTGTGTGTGAATATAATTGTGTTGTGCCTGCTTGCACTTTCTTTTTGTTTGATCCCACCGTAACTAACAAAACAACCAACTGCCAACACACCACTTCTAAACTAGACTCTCTACAAATGCCAATCAGAAGAATCTTAGGCCAAAACGCCACCGAGGCCACTGTCTCTGAGGTCGTTGAATCTGCTGCTGCTCCAGAGGCTGTTGAGGCTACGGTTGAAGCACCAGTCGAAACAGTTGCAGAGTCGACCTCAGCATTCCCGGACAGAAAAATCCACTCCAAGTTGGTCAACCACTTGAAGGAGTACCAAGTTGTTGGACAAATCGTCGAAGGCCCAGGGGAACTCTTGGCACCAGTGGTGCTTGCTATTAAGAGCTACAGTCCAGAGTCGGTGGTCAACTTGATCAAGTCTGCAGACTCGTTCTTGGACAGCACCTTGGTGACCGCCGACTCCTACACTCCTACTTGGATTAAAAGAGAAGCTACCGTTTAGTATGCCTCAACATATAGTCTTTAGTTGTATAATTTCACTAATCGATGTTGAGTGACTTTTCTCTGTACCCTGAGCTTCGGCCACAGACCTACGGTGTATTGCACGTGACCTAGAGGAGCCATCTTGGCAAGGCGCTGGAAGGTGTTCCAAGAATTCGCCTTTGGCGAAGTGTAACGATTCACATGACTTAGTATGCCTTGGCCAGATGTAATTATCGATGTTAGCCGTGGCGACGGAGCTGTTAGAAAGTAAGCTGATGCAATGGAGTTGTTGCAGGGTTTGATGAGATCTTGGCTGGGTGGTGGTGGGAGTTGCAAGGTGTTGCTGGGAGTTTGCATATGAGTTAGCAAATGAGTTTTTAACACAGCCAATTGAATTACAAAGATTGAAACAAGGACTGCTATCGAAGACCTGAACCGGTCACGTCAGTGTTTGCTCTCACCGTCAATTGTCATGGCGATGGCCATGCAAGGCACTGCATTCCGATGCGCCAGCAGAATCCGGGATATCGCCGTGTGCCAGCACCAACATGAGGACCTGGAGAAGCACGACGACAGCGTGCCAATAATTAGCCTCGACACTAAAAGAATCCAAGAATATCCATGCCTCGAGTGGCACCACCGGTTGGCATGCTATATAAATACCTGGAGTCAAGCCCCGATCTTGGAGCTGAGTTATCCATAGACCCTCGTTAGAAATGAAGTTATCCACTGCCACCATTGCTTTGACTGCCTCAGGGGTTGCCTTGGCCTCCGAAGCACACACTTTTGCTTCTGTTCCAATGAACTACACCAACTCCTCCATTGTCACTGTGTCTGACATCCAGACCACTGTTGTCACCATCACCTCTTGCGGCACCCGTACCTGCACTGAGGTGCCAATCACCACCGGTGTCACCACCATCACCAAGACCGTCAACGAGCTCACCACCGAGTTCACCACCTACTGCCCATTGCCACCAACCACTGCTGCTCCAGCCCCACCAGCTTCCTCTGCTCCAGCTCCAGTTCCTTCCAGTGAACCATGCCACCAATGCAGCGAGGTGCCAACCACTGCAGCCCCAGCCCCAAGCTCTGCTGCCCCAAGCTCTGCTGCTCCAGCTCCAAGCTCTGCCCCAGCCTCCAACTCCAGCTCCATCTTCTCGACTATCCCAGAAGGTCTTGGTATTAAGAGAACCGTCGGCTTGTCCGGAGTTCTTGCTTTCGCTGCTGTGTTGCTTATCTAAGCTGGTCCGGCACCAACATTCATCCACCGGTGAGCCGTGCATGCTAGTCAGTCACCGGCCAAACCAGAACGGTTCTGCGCTCTGGGTTTCAGTTCTCCCTGCCCCATTTTTAACCTACTTAGTTCATTTCTCCTAGTCATTCAATCATGTTAGTCCTAATTTTATCCGTAGATTCGTTTTATCTGCCTTGTCTGTGGTACCATGGTTTCCATGGTTCCGCCGTCACTAAGGATATCCATGGTGCATGTCACGTGGGCAGTCCAAATGAAAAACGTCTTGTTGCCATCCCAGATAACGTTAAGGAGGATATAATGTCGGGACTTGAGAGTAAGTATATGGGAGATCAGCAGTGAGATCTGGATGGTAGTACTAACTATTAGAATCATTGTTTCAGCTTAAAGTAAGTTTTTCATAGATCAAGTATCAAAGTTGAGGGTTTGCTAACACACAGTTTACGGCTAAGCAGCTTAATAGACAGGCCCAAAAGGCTGGGAAGGAAGAACAGAAGGAGAAGCAGAAGATCAAGAAGGCGATGCAGCAGGGCAACAACGATATTGCCCAGATCTATGCCCAGAACGCAGTGAGAAAATCACATGAGCGTGTGAATCTTCTTCGGTTATCCTCGAGAATAGATGCAGTGTCTTCGAGGGTGCAAACCGCGGTAACTATGCGGCAGGTCAGTGGGAACATGGCAAATGTGATCAAAGGCATGGACAAGGCGTTGCAGAGCATGAACCTAGAAAAGATCTCTCTTGTTATGGAGAAGTTCGAGAGCCAGTTTGAGGATCTCGATGCAACCACCAATTACTACGAGGCAGCCACCAACAACGCCACTGCGCTCACGACTCCGCAGGAGGAGGTCGATGTGTTGATGGGCAAGGTTGCGGACGAGGCCGGGTTGGAGCTCAGACAGAATTTGAACGAGCCAAAGGTCGAGGAGTCGCAGTTGAAACAGACGGTGGACGAGGAGAAAGAGGACCGGTTGGCAGAACGGTTGAGAGCGTTGCGGTCCTAAGTACATACCAAATAATAGATGTGAATCATTTCGAAGTTCAAACTCAGCAGTATAGGACCCCTGAGATCCGGTCTGTGTGTCTTGGTGTATGATACATTGTAGTTTTCATCTAAAGGATACTGCGTGGCTCCGAGGCTTTCATGTCTGAAACTTGGTACCACCCGTGGTTATGACATTTCCCAATCGGGGATATAAGCTTGGGTCCAATCAGAGTGTGATTTCTCGGTAGCTACTAGTGGCGTCCCTGCTGTTGTAACAAGGAGCCTACTAAATGTGCCCAGTGGTTCCGTCCAAGAAATGTGAAACCAGGCTGGGACGAGGTACAGTGCAATTAAGTCGAAAACGGCTGGGCCTGCATCCTCAAACCATGGTGAGTGTCATCATAAAAAACAGCGTCTGACAAAGATGTCTGTGAGAGAAGTCGCCGTGAATATCACAGAAAGGTGACAGTTGGAGTCTTGGTATGGAATATTATTTGTTGGCCATCGACAATCGGTGTCTTTCCACGGAATCACATACAAAGAACACCGCAGTAGACATCATCATGCGGGTGTCAACGTTTCAGGTTTCACCACATTGAAAGCTACCATGCATGATTCTGTGGGCTAACCAGTTACCATCAAATCCTGGACTTGTCGAACACTGGTGCTCACGGGCCCTTATATTAAGCTTGTGTTGCTGCACATCTGTAACCCCATTCCGTTTCTCGAACCCTCACACTCCTTTACCATGAAGTTTTTGTCTTTGGCTTTGGTGCTTGCCGGCCAACTTGCTATTGCGTCTCCGCTTGAGAACCACCATCTTCACAGAAGAGCAGTTGCAACCGTCTATGATTTGGAGACTGTCAGCACCCAAGTCACTGTCTATGACTACGGTTCTCTGACTTCCACGGACGCTGTTGAAACCGCTGTGCAAAAAGATGTGGAAACCACTACTGCTGCAGCTACAACCACTGGTGCCACAACCACTTTGTCTCCAACCACCACCACCACCTCGTCCAGCTCAGAGTCTACCTCTAGCTCTTCTAGCTCTTCTAGTTCTGGTTCTACTTCCGGTAGAGGTATCACTTACTCTCCGTACTCTACCTCTGGATGTAAATCACTTGACCAAGTGAAGTCGGACATTTCTGCCCTCAGTGAGTTCTCAATCATCAGAATTTACGCAGTTGACTGTGACCAAGTTGAAAACGTCTTGCAGGCCAAGAGCTCGTCTCAGAAATTACTCCTTGGGATCTACGACATGAGCAGCATCGACAGTTCTGTCAGCACCATTGCTTCGGCCATCTCCAGCTACGGTTCCTGGGACGATGTCTACGCTGTTGCTGTTGGTAACGAGCTTGTCAGCGGTGGAGGTGTCAGTGTTTCCCAAATGGTCTCTTACGTTTCCTCGGCCAAATCCTCTCTTCAAGGTAAGGGTTACACTGGACCTGTTGTCACCGTTGACACTTTCAACACCTACACTGCCAACAAAGATCTCTGTACTGCCGGTGACTTCGTTGCCATCAACGCCCACGCTTTCTTTGACTCCACCTGTTCTGCCGGTAACGCAGGATCATGGTTGCAGAACACTGTTCAGGATGTTGCTACTTTTTGTGGAGTTGACACCAGCAAAGTTGTCGTCACTGAGTCTGGATGGCCATCCCAAGGTGACTCTAACGGAGACGCTGTGCCATCCAAGTCCAACCAAGAATCCGCCATCAGTGGTCTTAAGAGCGCATTCAGCAGCAACATTTTCTTGTTCACTGCTTACAACGATGCTTGGAAATCGGCTGGTGCCTACGGAGTCGAGCCTTACTGGGGTATCTACTCCAGTTAGGTCTGTGGGCTCTCGCACACTCTATTATCTTCATTTCGCTGTTTTGTACTTTAGAATTATACACCCTACTAGATCGTTTGATTGAAAGAATAAACAAAATATAATCACAGACACTTGTAGAGTAGCTGATTCATACTGGTCTTTGGGTCCCGGCTTAATGTTGATCTGATGCATGCACCGGGTAATCCCTGTTTAGTCGAGGATCAATTGAAAACTGCAACAGTCTAAGTCAAGACACCATAGGAACAATGAGTGTACCAGTTGGAAACCAACAGCAAATCCTCGCTACGCCAAATGATAATAGTCAGGTTACGCTTGAGATTTACAAACGAATCTTGAACTTCAATTTTGTTGGAAAGTACGATCCAAAGTTAAAGCAGATAATCCATACTACTCCACATGCAGTTTTCTACAAGTTCAATCTGGACAACGATGACTGGGAGAAACTTGAGTACCAAGGCGCACTTATATTTTACGAGCGAAGCATTGATTTGGACTTGGTGGTGAACAGCGTCGTTTCTGATGAGGACTTGAAATTGAAAGATTTGTACTGGCATGGGATGATGATCCTCAATCGTACCAGTACCAAGAACTTCTCATTAGGAGTCATTCCTAAACGAATAACCAAACGGTACCCAAACTTTTACAGAGGGGCTAATTACGAATTACAGAACGCCAACGACTTGTTGATGGTTCGGACGTCGCTAGGGGAGGTGTATGGGATCTGGATCCATAACGAGACAGATCGAGCCGACTTTGCAAAGCTCATCAGCCATGCTATTGAAGGGTGAAACACCACTGCGAGTTACAAGTCCGATTAGATCCAGCTAGTCCGTCCCAGTAGTGCCACTAAATGGCAAACTGGTGACCGAAGCCTGGGTCGAGGCACGCCCAGGTTGCTAGTGTCAAAAATCCTGTGACACTAGCACCATGCACTGACTTTGACCCGTCATGAAACACTGGGGTTGGCAGAATTAGTGAGAGTCCAAGCGGCTGGGCTCGCTGGCTGGGTTGCATAACCACAGGGCACCCACGTGGGTTTCTGTTGACACTCCCCCAAGGGAATGCCTGCCCCGTGTCACGTGCAGTGAGGATTCTGTCCCGTTTGTCTGGGACCCAGAGGTTATTCGTGAGACTAACATGGAGCCAAGCACCAGTAGTTTGTGTGATGCCCGATATATATATGTAACGGTACCACAATTTGTGGAAATTTCAGGGTTTTGTTGAATATAATGGAGGTCAAACTGGTATGTGCCGACAAATTGTCGGCGACTACCGATGACAGCATGAGTGTCACTTCAGTAAGCACTAGTAGTTCGCTCTGCGACGCTCTCAAATGCTTGCAAGCAGAACAGGCAAAGGTCCTGGCCCTCGAGAAGGAGAACGAGGATTTTAAGATCACGTTGAAGACGTTGACGATGGTTGCCGAGCAATTGTCGGACTCTTTGGATGAACTCCACCAGGCACATGAAAGTCAAGAGATGGACAAATTGACCAAGTCCAACCAACAATTGAAGCAAGAAATTGACAGTCTTCAAAAGGCACATGAAACTGATAAGAAGAAGTTGGAGGATGAGTTGCAAACATTGAAACGATCCAACAAGGTGTTGAAGGACCTTGTATCCCAACAACAAACTGCCAGAGAAACCCCATTGGTGACCAACATCATTGCTGAGGACAATTTCCTCAAGCCTACCTGTGGCGTCAAGAACATTTCAGCAATGAAATCCGCCAAGCCTAACAAGTTCAAGAATCACAGAAAAAGTAGAAGTTTTGGAATTGGCGAGAACCTTTCGTTCAATTTCAAGAGTCTCAACAGTCCAGGTTCGTCCTTCTTCAGAGGTAAACCATTGGCAGCAGACGATCTGCGAAGCATCAAGAACGAGCTTTTACCACCATTTGCTAGCGACTCCAGCAGCACTAATAGCTCTAACAGCGAGTCTGAAACCGACTCGTTGAAATCGGCCTTGTCACCTAAATCTTCCAACTCTCTTGCAACTACCATCTCTGAGGAGATTTCTGTGATCCCTGAGAAATCACATGGATTCTTTGCGGATTTCCCAAAACCACTTTCCCCACTCAAAATGAAGTTTGCTGGTGGTCTCAAGAAGAAGGCCAGTGGATCTTCATTGAAGGTCTCGGTGACCAACACTAGCAGTCAAGATATCGAGAGCCCACTCACAGAAAGCAAAATGAAGAACTTGTTTGGCAACAAAAAGACCCTTGTCAATATGAGCAGACCTATTCGGTTCAGAAGAAACAAGGAATCAAAGCACGAGGCTAAGGTTGCAGCACCAGCTGAAGTGAAGACTGAGTTGAGACCTGCACCAACGGTTGAGAGTGAGGTTAGTGTGGCTAGCAGCAAGCAGGACCCTGTAGACGATGTCAATCTCCTGTTCAAGTTGCTGAGCGACAAGGACTCCGAGGGATTGGACAATATGTCGTTTGAGGATTTAGAGGACTTCACTGCCGAGATTTGTGACGCAAAGCAACTCGCTTACAGTTCCCTTGACCCTAAGTACGTGCTTGCCAACCAAGAGCCAGAAAAGCCAAAGAGCGAGTTTCTCAAGAACCTCAGTGCTAACCCACAATTCACGAAATGGGGCCACTCGGAACCTGCCGAGAAGAAGTTCCACGAGCCGTTGAAATTGGTGCATTCCAATTTCAACGCGGTGAACAAATCACAGGCCAGCTACACCGGGTTCGATAGAGTGAACCCACATCACGGGTTGAGAAAGGTGTTCTAATCAGTTCAATTCTATTGCATTGACTGCAATTTTTTATGACGTTTCCACGCTTAGTTATATTTTTTTGCTTTGTTTTATCATAGATGTTTTAATACACTACACCCTGAGGTGCGGCAACTACGTAGTGCGACAACCTGGAACAGCAGTTGGCAGACCCCTATGGTGGTGCCAAGCTACTGAAGACGCTGAACAAAAATCTAAAACATATAATAACTAAAGTAAGATAGACTAGTGGCAACTAGCAGAAGAAGTAAAAAAATCCAGAATAGTGAACCACACAAGAAGGAGCGATTAGCGTGGGGAAAGAAGGATGGACGATGATGTATGTTTTTGTGGGATTGGCTGGAGAGGCAGTACGGCGTAGCTCATGGTGGTACTTGGCAGTGGTTCCCAACCGTATAAGTGCCATATGGCCTCGATCCAACTATGACAAGAGTTGACACTCAACCATCTGGGAACAAGGAATGATGCTCGACCAGGAGGGAATGTCATGAATTTGAAATCAAGTATTTTGAAGGAGATGCATGGTGCATGGGTAGTTTTGGGCCATCAACTAGTATTGACGTTCGGTAGATTGATTCGTCCTTGCTGGGAGTAGTTTTTCTGATTCTGCAACTCAATAGACGAAGGCAAGTTTGGGTTTCTGTATTTCAACTGTCTCTTAATAAACTCCTCTTCCTCGTTCTCTTCGGCCTGGCCCTGCAGAGCCTCGGAGTTCATCGACGGCTGGCTGATGTGGCCGTGGTACGAGATTCCGATGTTACTGCTCTTGGAGTGGGCCGGCTTGTCGTCGGCAGCATCTATCATCTCGTCGTCCTCTGCGTTTGCTGGGGTCTCCAAGGTCTTGACAGACTCGATCGAGTTGTTGTCCTGGGTCTGCTGAGGGTTGGAGCTGAGATTGGTAGTGCTTCCTCCGGTGAAGTTGAAGTCGGCGTTGCTGCCGCTTTCTGAGAAGTTGGTGTCGATGACAGACGCACGGGCGTCGTTGGTGCGCGTAGGACTCGAAGAGAAGAAGTTCTTGCCGGACTTGGCCTCTGCGTCTTTCTCTATGGCCTCTGAACTCAACATGTTTTCGATGGTAGGTTTCTTACTGGTGAAGTTGTTACGGGCAGCGACCTCGGTGTTCAAGCTGAGCGACGAGAGTGCAGGAAGCTTGATCCCAGATTTCACCTCAGGCGAGTTCTCTGCGTGGACCAAGTCGCTGACTCGCCGCACGTTGAAGTTTCCTAAGGAGCTGTCGGACTGTTTGTTCAGCGAGAGGTACAACTTGGAGTCGGAGTTGACTGAGAACGACGAGTTGACAGAGAAGTTGGAGCGGATCGAACCACGCTTGTCGTCGTTGAGCACAGATCGGAGCCACGAGTTCAGGGACGCGCTCGAGACCCGTTTGTTGTGGGCCATCTGGGAGTTGAAGTGGCTCAAGTTGTCCTGGTAGTTGGAGAAGTTCTCGTTGATGATCGGCAACTTCTTGGCGCCTCCGTCGGACGCAAGCTGAGCCTGCTGGTATGCAGAGAGCTTTGTGGAGGCCGACTGGTTCGGGAACACCATCGGCAACGGAGGGAGGTTGACCGAGTTGTTGTTGAGCTTACTGTTGACGGATCTGCGGTTGCTGCTGTTCAAGGAGCTGGTGGACGACGAGAACGAGGACCGGATCAGGGACTGCGACGAGAACGCACTGGAGAGCGGCGTGGTTTTCACCGAGTCGAAGTGGGACGCGGTCGAGAAGTTGCTGAACGACGGCGACGACGGCTGCGAGAGGTTCTGGGCGAACTTGGAGTTGTACGGCGACACTGCGGGGCTGTTGGACGAGTGGTTGATCGAGGGAGTGCCTCCAGGAGCAGCGAGCTGTGCTGCGGGTGTGCCAGACCCTGTGAGGGTGGCCGAGTGGCTCAGGAACGTCGAGAGTCTGTAGTTGCTGGAGCCTCCTGAGAACACGGAGCTGTTGTCCATGGAGGTAGTGGACGCAGGGGCCGAGTTGATCGACGCCAGGCTCTGGTTGTTGGAGAACGGGGCCGCGAGTTTCGAGAAGAAGTTGGACTCGGAGGACGAGGTCAGTGCAGACCCTTCAGCTATCGCCAAGTTGAGAGGACGCGGTCTGTTGCGGGAGTCTGCACGGAACTGGGGCGTCTTGGAGAACGAGGAGGTGGCCCCGAGCTGGGTGTTGGGGTTGTTGAGGAGCGGGTTCGGGCTGTTGAGGTGGTGGTGGTGCGTAGTACCGTTGGCAAGAGGAGGAGACAGGATGTAGAGCGAGCGAGTAGGCAGGGTGCTGGAGGTCGAACGGATCACGGTGCTGTTGCTAGTCTGTGACGAGAGCAGCGACGACAGGTGCAACGAGCCGAGCGAGCTGGCCGAGCTGTACAGCTTGACCGACTTATTTTCAAACCCGTGGATCGCTGGCGGTGGAGTGTGGTGGAACGACGACGTGTCGGGATTAAACGACGACAGCACGCTGGCAGCACCGGGCGACGTCACCTGGGAAATCGCGACGGGCGTGGAGGCAGCGAACCCACCGTCAGAGCCGTCAGCCACGCCTGGCACACCGTCGGCGAGCGAGCCGTCGCCAGGGTCAGAGCCACTGGCGTTGACGGTCATGACATAGTTCTCGTAGGCGTGGACGGTCTGCTTGTGCTGGCGCAAGTTGTCCAAGCGCGAGAAGTACTTGTTGCAGAACTGGCACTGGAACGGACGCTCGCCCGTGTGTTTTCGGATATGGCGAGCAAGATGCTCTGATCTGGTGAAAGTCATGCTACAGTTGTCGTAGCCGGTGCACTGGAACACCCTCTTCTTGGATTTGCGTCTCATGGTGGCAGGACTGGGGCCAGAGTAGACAGCGAGGTGCCGGGGTAGAGGTCGTGTATGGGGTAGAGGTGGATGGGAAAAGAGAAGATTAAAATTTTGCTGGGAGAGCCCAGGTGCAAACCAATTTGCAAGTGCCAAAGGGCTATCCTGAATGTTCCAAATAGGAAAGTTGGAGTGAAAAACCGAAATACAAAGACGGAATTCTGCTAAGAAGCTCGTGCTGCTGCGTGCTGCAGCCGAAACCTGAATAAGCAAATGGTAGGCCCATAATCTTGATCGATGTGCGCAAGCGCCCCTAAGGAGTGCATTAGGGCGCGGCGCCCCGCAGCAAATCCATAAGGGCCTTGCTTCCTGCTGATATCCCAGTCGCCATGGTGGGTTAAGATTTGGATTCTCGTTGTGGAGTCGCGGTTGGCCATGGCAATTAGGTGTGCAGTCTAAGTTGGAGCCTAGTGGGCCCTGATGGTTTTGAACCTGTGGGGGTTGCGTTGACTGATGTTATTGCTGCCACCAATTCTGCCCCTGTCCCCTGACACTGTCGTCATCTAAGGCTCCCCTACATGTCAGCGGTGATTAGCTGCTGTACTGCCGCTAGGTTTCGCTCAGGGAAAAAAAGGAAGGTCGCCATTATCAGTAAGGTACACCAGTTTCTTTTTCAATTCCATCCGGACCAGGCCGAGCCTCGACACGCCTAAAACAGCACCGCCAAACGATCCCCAGCCCAAGCGCAGGGTTACCCGGCACGTCCGCCGCTTCGGCAACAGCCCCTCGCGACGTTGAACCCTATCAAAATCGTTTAGAGTTGAAAGGTATGTTCTTAAGATTCGCACAACCTTGTAACAATGTGTCGTTACCCTGCTGCCGGCCTGGGTAGAGGCTTTGCATTGCTTCACCTGGCTGGGATTAGGATTAGGGCTAGACTGATCCCAAGTATGATTGCAATCTCGTATGGCACTCTCAGGCCAACCGGTCTTGGCTGTTTTTCCTGGTGCACCTCGATGGTGCCTGTATTTTGACTCGCATACAGATCGTACCTCGGTGTGGCTGGGGAGGGGCTGGGGAGAGGCTGGAGGTGGCTTGGCCCGGTGCCTGTGGCTGAGACCTAGTACGCACACGTGACCGTACGATGAGCAAAATTTTTTTTCTCATTTGCAAGTATGGTATAGCGATATATAGAAGACAATATGGGGACTTTCAAGAAAGAGAAATCTCGAAGAACAAGAGAATCAAAGGATGGTCCGGGCAACAAGTTTGGTAATATCAGGGTGAAAGGTGAGAATTTCTATACTGATACCAAGAAGGCCAAGTTGAAGAAGCTTTATAATAATAATGCTTCTGTTCTTCAGTCCAAAGATATTCCTAATGCCAGAATCGATCCTAATAGAAGATGGTTTGGAAGCACCAGAGTGATATCTCAAGATGCTTTGACTCATTTCAGAGAAGCTTTCACTGAAGCTTCTAAGAGTCCTTATAATGTGGTTCTTCAACGTAATAAGTTGCCAGTATCGTTACTTCAAGAAGCAAAGAACGTTGATAATGAGAACCTTAGTTCTAAAGCCTTGGTGCAATTGGAGTCGTTTGAAAACACTTTCGGACCTAAAGCTCAGCGTAAGAAACAAACTAAGAAGCATGCTTCTTTCAACGAGCTTGCTCTGGCATCTTCTGATGATGTTAATGAGTTCGATGATAAACAGGCTCTTTCGACCACTCTTGGACTCATGAACACTACTGACACCGACGGCTGGTCCCAGCTCGCTAAAGATGCTATCTTTTCTAAAGGTCAATCCAAGCGGATCTGGAACGAGTTGTACAAAGTCATTGATAGTAGTGATGTGATCATCCAAGTGTTAGATGCAAGAGACCCTATTGGAACGAGGTGTGAGAAGATCGAGCAGTACATGGTGAAAGAAACCCCGCATAAACATTTGGTGTTTGTGCTAAACAAGTGTGATTTAGTCCCTACATGGGTAGCAGTAAGTATTTTTTGTTCTACTAACAGGATCCAGCAGCAGCAGCAACAGCAATGCCGTCCCAAAATTTTTGTCAGGTCATCTTTTGTCCCTTGTGGATGATTCTTCGTAAAATTTGACTGTTACTATTTTGGAAGATTGATTTTCTGTCGCCCTACTTCTCTTCGTTTTGATTAGAGGTAAATGGTCCGAGTTATTCGTTCCATAAGACTTAAACTGGTTTTTTTATTGAGTTGAGCCTTGGGGATATCCCACTCCAATGCTCTTAGTTGAGAAGCCAACATCCATTTTCATTTCTTGTTCTATTTCTGTCATTGCTGATATGCTGACTCGTGCTGCATGGATCTTGTTAATGTCTTAGGAATCGGTTACTAACCTCCAGGCTGCCTGGGTGAAACACTTGTCTAAGGAGTTTCCTACTTTGGCATTCCATGCTTCCATCAAGAACTCTTTTGGTAAAGGTTCGTTGATTCAGTTGTTGAGACAGTTTAAGAAACTCAAATCCGACAAGCCGCAGATTTCTGTTGGGTTCATTGGGTACCCTAACGTTGGAAAGTCGTCGGTGATCAACTGCTTGAAGGCCAAGAAGGTTGCCAATGTCGCACCTATTCCTGGCGAGACAAAGGTGTGGCAGTACGTCTCGTTGGTCAAGTCGATTTTCTTGATAGACTGCCCAGGCGTGGTGCCGCCTTCCAAGACCGACACCGACGCAGACATCTTGTTCAGAGGTGCCGTGCGAGTCGAGAACGTCCTGAGTCCCGAGCAATACATCGATATTATCTTGGAGAAAGTTAAACGCAACTACTTGGAGCGGACCTACGAGATCTCGGGCTGGGACAATGCTACGGAGTTCATGGAGATGATGGCCCTCAAGCAAGGGAAGCTTTTGAAAGGGGGAGAAGCCAACCTCCCGGGCGTGGCCAAACAGATCATCAACGATTTCAACAGAGGGAAGATCCCCTGGTTTGTACCACCGCCAAGGGACCCAGTGAGCGACGCAGAACCGACGGCCGTGGACACTCAAGGTTCCACTGAAGGTTCGGAACATGCAGGTACTGAGCCGGTGGAACCAGAAGTAGACACCGAGGCCCAGCAGTAGGGAAATTCTCTGCGCCGCTTAAACAGGAACCGCTCCGCCCACTCGGGGGCCTGCAGCTTGTTTTGGCACGGGATGATTCACCCATGCTATTGTTGAGGCCAGGCTGCAGCTCCGGCTAAGCCTGAGCTTTGCATCACTATATATACTGGTAGACTGTCTTGCATTAATATTATTTGCATTGTGGATTGCAACCTGTAGCAGCTTCTAATCCCTGGAAACCCACGGTTTCTTGGCGACATACATGTCTCAAACACTGGCCGATCCTCGAGCCCAGGATTGATGTTTTGTTTTTCTCGTGGCAGTTGTTTCATTGCGGCTCTTGCAGTATGTCCAAACCCTGGTACCCTGATATCCATATTCTCCTAATGGAGTTAAAGGACAGTTCCCACGAAAACATCCTTGTAAATAGAAGGTGGGTCGCAGTCGGGCCACGTCTGACAGCAGCAATTGCTGAGTTACCGGTTCTCCAGGTCTGTCGCGATTCGTAAATGCCGTCATAGGCTCGTAATGGTCAACATTCCAGATACGAACTGCCTGGATCTTCGCTTCATTAGTGGATGCAAACCTCTCATTAGGAACCTCCAGCCACGATCTGCTGTCGTGCCTTCAACAGGCACTCAATTGTAGATCTCTCTCAATTCAACTCGCTGGCTGCAAGGATAATACTCTACATACCCTACTTTTCTATTACTGTCCTTGATAAACCCTCCGGTGTTGGTGACCTGCACTCCGTCCACCACCTCGTTGTAGTAAGGAAGCGACGAGTCAAACAACATGAGTTGCTGGGGAAGCGGCGACAATGTCAATAAATTGTCGTACTTCCAAACCACTGGTCGGAGAGACGTGAGAAACGGCGAAAGGTGCGCCTGATGCACAATTGTATGCGCAGCCTTCTTGATTTGGCTAGATACAGTATTGCGTCTTGATGTGAGACTGTCAAGTGTTACTCTTTCTGAGACCTCGGTAGACCAAAGCCGGATGGCAGTTTGAGTCTCGTCGTCGACGTCTGAACTTTCCAGGATGTCGTCGATTTCAATTGGCTTGGAACTGTCCGGCTCCTGTTTGTAGTAGTCGAGCTGGATATCGTTCCTCACCATTCGTTCGTAGACGTCATCATTGACGCAAACTATCTCCTGGTTCAAGTAGTAGATCTTGAAGGGATTGGTGACAAACTTGACGGTTCTCACCACCTTCGAGAGCCGGTTGAACAAGATCTTCGGGATCCGTCCGAAAGGCATGGCCACCGACTTGGATCCCTGGTAAACCAAGGCGTTCCAGGGATCATTGTACCCTCCTGTGAAGATGAACTGGGTCTTGGTGCACAAATGCGGGAATGTCTGCACGAGAATGGCAAACGAGTCAAAAAGCGACTTGTATGACATCGACGAGTTGTCGGTAGGACTGTCAATGTCCGATACCTGGAATGTTTTAGATACGAACGAACCCGGAAACACAATTGCAACCGGTAAATCATCAAGGTTCTCACTAAGTTTGGCGAACATCTTTTTGAGATATGACAAGGTTTCAAGGCTGTCCAAGTAAATGTTCTTGCCTACAAACACAATTCTTGCAGGGGCAGGACTTAGTTCCGGGTTCTCCAAATGTTCAGCCAATTGGATCGTCTGTTGTTCTCTTAGACTCTCATAATCTTTAATAAGTTTAGGGTTATGCAAGTCCAACGATTGGGACGTAAAATCTAGACGGCCAAACACTTTGAAGAACTCGTCTCTGCTCTCAGTTCCAGGATGGTACATCAAGTTCACAATGAACTTCTCCTGTCCTCCAAAGTTGACATAGATCCCGTCACACACAAGAAAACATCCTTCAAAGTAGAAGAACGACTGGTCTGGTATAGCTTTAGTCAAATCCACTTCCATTGAAGCACTGGCATCTTGCAACCGGTAGTTTCCTTGAGCGTTCTTGGACAACAACCCAAACACAATGAACTGTTTCCCATGTCTTCCAAGCAAATTCTTGATGAGACTGACCTGTTTGGTCTCGGCATTGACTTTACGGAGTTTCAGAAGATGTGCAGATTCGTGGAACGGAGAGCTGGCAAGCTTGAACTTCTCAGTACGAAGCAATCGGTGGTACATCTGGTAGTATCTGGACATGTAGAGATCAACGTCGTATTTGACATCAAAGCTGACTGCTAGTCTCAGCACCAAGCTTCCAGTTCCATTGAGTTTCTCTTGAGATACAATATCTGGTTGGAATTTCTTAGTAAGATGATCGTATTTTGCTACTGGAAGTTCGTAGCAGTCTTTCACCGAGAAATAATCTTGTAACTTGAGTTTCTTCTCAGCTGGAGGTGCAGGCTCGATCATAATGCTGTCTTCTTTTGCAGGTTCTATTGTCGTCACTTGTTCTGGTCGTTTCTTCTTCAGATCAAGTTCCAGGATCACTTCCTGTAACGAATCACCTTCTATGAACAAGGTCTTATTCGCCTGATGCTTTGATTTCCATAGTTTTGCTACCTCTTCAAGAAACTTCAAGGACTCTGCTGATTTCCACTCTGATCCAAACCGATGACCCACATACTCAGTCAACACCTCGAGTGCTGAAGATTTGATATGAAGACCATGTTTTTTCGATAGCACCCTATAAGCTATTGGTCTCAAATGAGTGGGATTCAACTTCACCGGTAATGCAATTGGATTAGTTGTCATGATATGGTGTTGTCTAAAGTATTGGTTGAATAGCACCAGACGCGAAAATTATAGTGCACTGAAAATGCACGCGTGCAATATGCAGCTGCTTACATCGATGGTGAGATGCACTCAATGAACTAGGCATCACAGTGTCAACATCTAGGAGACGGCGAGTGTCATTGAAGTCAAAAAAAAATCTGGAATATTGGTCATAATTTTTTATTCTTTTTAATGATCTAATTTTTTAATTGATTGCTGTATCACAGTCAATTCTATGGACTATTGTAGATTTCCATTTTGAAATTTTGTCTTCAGGGTTCAGTTTCTAGAATTCACATTCCAAGTTCCTCTACAATACTTTGACTACTTTCAACTGATAACTATTTTTTTATTTTTATAAAGTAACAACCAACCAAACAATGAGTCTAAGAAAAATATAATATAAATAAATGCCAGATATCTGTAGAGTTCAAGGGTTTATGCTATGGCACGCCAGTTGACACCAACACCGTCCATAGACACAATATCGCTAGATAGATCGGAGTCCAGATCATGCTCGTTAACAGAGAAGAACCCTGCTGGAGGTTGAGTGCCATAAGAGAAAGACTGTCGTGCTTGCGGCTGCCATTGTTGTTGTGGGAACCAGTTAACGTTTGGGTCTCGATAGATCATTTGGTTGGTCGATTCAAAATTGCTGTAAGCGTCGAAATTCTGGTTGGCTTTAAGCACCTGGTTTCCATAAGCGTCATTGAATATATCCATGACGTTTCCAAAGTCTTTTGTTGAGCCAGGATACGGGTACTCAGAACCAACGGTGGTCTCTGTGTTTCTTGTGGTTGGCATGGTGCCTTCACTCCAAGGTGGGTTGAAGAACGGATCGGAGTAAGTACCGTCAAAAGCATTGGTTGTGTCGTTGGAGTATGAAGCCATGCCTGCACTCATAGGTGCTTGTGGTGCCAATAATGGATGTGGGTTTGTGAATTGAACTCCAGGCAGACTCGACACACTTTGAGAGTGAGACAAACCAGCAGAGATTTTGTGTGGACTGAGCTGAGTAGATTTCATTCGTTTTCTTTGGCATGGGCTTGGGTTACCACCCTTGGATCTCAAATGAGTTTTCAAGTTGTCGATTCTGCTGAACAACCTGTAACAGTTAGGACATTGTCTGTTCTGCTTATGTTCTTTTCTCTCTTGAGCAGTAGCAAATCCAAGGACTGTGAATGGGCAGTTGTCTGCATACTTGTGGTTGCCGTCACATCTGATAGGAGGCTCGAACTCTGGATGGAGGTCCATATGAGCTGCAAGTTCCATGTAACTGGTGAACTTCTCACCAGATCGCCGACACTTGATGTAGTTGCAGCTGAGCTTGAGTTTTTGTGGGGTCTCAAACGTCATGTATCTGCGGATCTCAGCATTGTTGTTCAACTTGTCGACGAACGATGAATGCTTGGCCATTTTAGGAAGATTGAATTGAGGTCTGCAATCGATAGTGGACATCAGGGTTGATAGGTATAGTACAAGGAAACAATCCTGGCGTCTTGCTACATTCAGGTCTTATATACCATGATTTGTTTCTGTCGATCGATGTTGGGAAGACTCACACAGCTCGATGATCAGGCATGAAACATTTTGACAGATCTAATTATAGCAGACTGGCAGATCTCATCTGCACAGAACGGCCACGGAAAAGCCACCATCAAGCTGCTATCAACGCTCGAACATCTAACCCAACGACAATGTGACTTATTCAAAATTTGTAACAATATAATAAACAAGAATATAATCAGTCGTAACCAGGAATCGAACTTCAATCTTGAGCGATTCATCATTGTTCGTTGTTCACTTTTCGGTTGAGAACATGGCAGGTGCATGTCCGGCTGAGATTTTGCGGCAACCATTTCTGACACTTGACGTTTGAGCAGGTGTTTTAAGATCCCAGGGGTCCTCTGTCGTGTCAGAAGCTCCCCAGAACCCCAGAAAATAAGGGTATCGACAACTGATGTTTATTTTTAGACATTTGACAGCTTCTACCTGTTTGAGTAATTTCTGTTACCCAACATGTAAGCCAGCCACTACCCAAAACCACCACCCACAAACCTGTTTGATCTTCCTTGGCAGGTGTCTCACTTAGTTGTCTGTTTTAAGGCTTACCATAGATTATCAAATTGTCTTCTCAACCTTGTTCCACTGCAATGCAGAGGCTATCAAATGTGGACTCAAGATTCTTCTGTGGGGAACCTTTAACGTTCCAAGGGTTCAAGTCTGAAGAGTCTAGACCAATGGCCAAGCAACAATGAATCGAACCACAAATTACGTATGGCCTCAATATGGCCTCAATATGGCCTCAAATAAAAACAAGATTCAATTAACAGCCACAGCTCACAACTCACGGCCGCACTTAATTGCTTTTTCAAAGAATGATTTCATGTAGAGAACTGTAGATCTGCTTGTTCTTGTGCTGCCGACAAACACCCCACTGCCACTGTGAATACGAACACACAAACCTCAAGTCTGAGGCACAGACTCCAAACTGCTGAAAACCTTAATTGGATTCTAAAAAATCAGGCTACGTTCTTGTCGCGCATCATTTAAACATTCTGTGTACACAGTTCTACTCTGGTCCTCCGTATAACCATAAAGCAAGTTCAATCACTTACATGGCACCGCGTCAGTACTCACCAGAACCAACTAATTCAAATCTTCAATCAATATTCAACATCGTAAATCACCTCAGCACATTGTAAATTTACACCCATCCAATTGCCCGTTACCTTCCAAATATTCCTTGCATTGTTCCATACTGTCAAACTGATACCAACGGCGCCCCGGACCACGTGACCGAGGAGCAGCGCAGTGATTTATCACAACGCAAATGACACGCCGGGTTTCATTCCACTATTTACAGACGAGTTTCCAAGCCAATATGAGTGCCCGAAAAGTCAGACTTTCATTGTTTGCTGTCACGCTTGTCTTGGGAATACTATTTGTGATAACGACCTTGACGCGATTGTCCGGAGACGTTGAGATTCCTGTGGGTCTCGACCCAATACCTGATTCTGGTAAAGCACAAACAGACTCTAACACAAAACTCAGTGATGTCAAGAAACCTGTAGATGAAAGTATGGTGTCGAACGACGCGACCCAAGCAAAGGGACCTGCAAAAGATTTGACTGAAAAGGCTGGCCAGGAGTTCAGTCCAGAGAAAGAGTTCACTGAAATACTCTCGTTTGCTCCAGTGGTGATCTTCTCCAAGACTTATTGTCCATACTCGCAGCGGTTGAAATCGCTTTTGAAGAACGACTACGACTTGATCCCTGTGCCTATCATTGTCGAGTTGGACAAACACAAGCACGGCAAAGAGTTACAAGATTACATTGGTGACAAGTCTGGTCGCCGTACGGTACCTAACTTATTTGTCAGTGGAGTTTCCAGAGGTGGATCCGACGATATCAAAGCATTGCACGACCAAGGCACTTTGTTGGATAGTCTAACCGAGTGGGGCGGAAAAGCTTTAAAAGTAAACAAACATAGTGCACCATCAAACTCCTAATGACCAGGAGATCAATTCATGACCTTAATAATAGTTACTGTAGTGTGCGAGCTGCGGAGTGGTGCTGAGCAGCACTGATTTCTACGGGTGACAATCACATGATATGCACGTTAATTGTTATAGGTCATGGTTTGGAAATTATTAAAGAGTCACAGATTACCACGTGACCAGAAAACCAAGGACCAGTTCAGACCAGGGCTAGCTCCATCTGCGGTGGCTCGTAACCCTGGTTTTTCTCAGTGGAAACAACTAGACAAATTTTTCAGTATTCTAGATAGTTAGAAGAAGTATCAAAATGGCCACTGAATTGACTGTCCAATCTGAAAAAGCTTTCCAAAAGGTGTGTACTAAGAATATCAATAGCAAGAGGATTATGATGAATTGTTGAAAGAATGAGATTTGATTATAATAGTTGAGTTATGTATTGCAATACCAGTTGAAGATCTGAAAGAGAAGATATAATTATACATTAAAGAAGTTGGACAAATGAACAAGAACAAAGCAATAGCAACAAAGAAATAGTCAACAAGAATCTATTTGAATGATTATATGAAATAAGGAATACGATCCAGTTCTGATTACTGAAGTTTCTAAGAAGAGTATCCTGCAACGTTTCCAACGAGATCAGTCTAGTCGTACGAGTTCTAAGTGAACAGACGTTACAACTAGTTCGGATCTATTGGATCGCAATAAGCAGATCAATCTCATTCTAACAATCTCTGTCATAATCCTACAACTGTCTCCCATCGGGCCAACCATACTAACGTTTAGCAACCACATATCTTCACCAACCCAAAGGCCAAGGCCAACAGAAGAACCAAGAGATGGTTTAAAGAGGTCGGATTGGGATTCAAGACCCCAAAGGCTGCCATCGAGGGATCTTACATTGACAAGAAATGTCCATTCACCGGTGAGATTTCTATCAGAGGTAGAATCTTGTCTGGTACCGTTGTGTCCACCAAGATGCACAGAACCATCATCATCAGAAGAGAGTACTTGCACTACGTTCCAAAATACAACAGATACGAGAAGAGACACAAGAACTTGGCTGCCCACGTTTCTCCAGCTTTCAGAGTCTCCGAGGGTGACTTGGTTACCGTTGGTCAATGTAGACCATTGTCTAAGACCGTGAGATTCAACGTGTTGAAGGTTCAATCTACCGGAAGCAGCAGCAAGAAATTCTCCAAGTTTTAAGCAGGGTTATGTTGTGAGTAGACTGTTTACAATAGTGCGATCAATGTAATAAAATTATGAATTAATAGATGTTGTAGCGGAAGACTTAAGTGTTTGGCATGAATTGGGAGTGATTTTGAGAGATTTTAAATTAGATCTTTTTAGTTATTCGGCCTCTAGTAAAACTTGAAGTTTCTATCTAATTTTTGAGACTTTATTTTTAAGACTTGGCTTTGAGATTTCTTTTTTATCACTTGCATTTTTCATTAGCGATTTCAGAGAATGAATTTTTCAGAGATGTGATTTCATTTTCTGAGAATGCAAGACGCATGAAAATCCTACCCAACTTCTTCAACTGTAAACATTTATTATTAATCTTTGATACTTCAATTATTCTATATTTATAAATGACGTAACCTTTTACACTTACAAACGATTGGCAAGATCTGGATGGACAGCTTGAAATTCACTGAAACAGTTCAATTTTGTGCAGCAACGAA
This sequence comes from Saccharomycopsis guyanensis, assembly GCA_030578595.1. Classification (NCBI taxonomy): domain Eukaryota; kingdom Fungi; phylum Ascomycota; class Saccharomycetes; order Ascoideales; family Saccharomycopsidaceae; genus Saccharomycopsis; species Saccharomycopsis guyanensis. Next base: position 196,322 of record JAJMSQ010000001.1, read on the forward strand.
AATCAACTCAAAATCAACGGAAAACCAAACTGTTTTTGTGTTCTGTTTCAGTAAAACCCACTGTCCTTGAGAAAGTACACAGACTCTGTGCTCTCACTAAACACTCCGGAAAGCCAAAATCTCCTGAATATAATTGTCATATGGAAAGATCCCCACTCCGTTCTTCTGGGTATCAAACCGCTTGAACGAACTGGTGGATTTCATAAGCCAAACCAAGCTTTCAACAAACATATCAAACTGAAGCGACTTGATTCCAATCTGCTGGTCCAACTTGTTACCAGTAGCAGTAGCAAAGTTGTTGAACATGAAAGTCAATGTGTCAATGCTCAATCTGTAGTCCAAACTAAGAAGTGCATCACCGTACTGGTTGAAAGAGATTCCTTGACCTGGTTCGTAGCCAGCAAAGCTGAGGAAGATCTTTCTCCATTTAGCCACATACGACCACAAATGAAAGAACTCTCTGAACGTAATCACTCCCTTGTTGTCTTTGTCAAAAAGCTTGATCATGAGTCGGACAGTATTGATATGGAACTTTGAACCATCGGTGTTAAGTAAAGCTTTCTGCAACTCCTGGGCTCCAAGAACCCCAGTTCTGTTAATATCTATAGAGTCAAAAATGTACCTGAGCTTCTCCTCAAGCAACAAAGCATCCTCTGACAAAGAGCTAGCTCTTCTGTGTTGCTGTGGAGGTTGCTGTTGGTTCTGGTGTGCAACAGAAGGGTCAGTGTGAATACGACGAGGTCCTTGATTTGGATCGTTTTTTCTGTTAGGTGACCGTGGAGGAATAGTGTCATGGCTTCTGTTTGGAGAATTCTCATTAGAAGAGTAGGAACTAGTCATTTGTTTTTGCGGAGACTTGATAGGAATAGCAAACCCTTGTTGGACTTGGAGACTTTGCTGAACAGCTTGTGGAGCATTCTGCTGGTACACCTGTTGAGGTTGTTGCTGATACTGTTGTTGGATCTGCTGAGGAATCTGTTGTTGCTGGACTTGTTGAGGCTGCTGATAAGTCTGCTGACCTTGAAAGTTCTGCTGCTGATAATTTTGAGGGACCTGCTGAACAACTTGTGGCAGACCAACAAAAGTCTGTTGCGAGACTTGTTGAGGAGTGTACTGTTGCTGAGCAAATTGTTGTTGTTTCTGTTGCAGAGGAGTGAACTGAGTTTGCTGTTGCTGCGGAGTGAACTGGTTCTGCTGTTGTTGCTGCGGAGTGAACTGGTTCAGTTGTTGTTGCTGAGGAGTGAACTGTTTGCCCTGTTGCTGCGGAGTAAACTGCTGACTCTGCTGCTGCTGTGGAGTGTACTGTTGACCCTGTTGAGAATACTGAGCATTCTGTTGTTGCAACTGTTGACGCAGCAGTTTGTTTTGAAGTTTCTGTGGAGACTGTTGGACTGGTTGTTGCAATTGCCCACGCAGTTTTTTCTTTTGTACTGGTTGCTGAGCCAGTTGTTTCTGAGAAGCTTGCTGTTGAGCGATCTGTTGCTGCGCCAGTTGTTGTTGAGCGATTTGCTGTTGAGCCAGTTGCTGCTTCGCAGCTTGTTGAGCTTGCTGCTGCAACTGTTGCTGCAACTGTTGCTGGGCCAACTGTTTCTGCTGCTGGTGATTGTTACCATTGACAAGATTTGGAAGACTCAGTGACTGAGTGTAGCGAGGTTGGGTCTGCTGCTGGAACTGTTTCGGGATCTGAGGCATTGGAGGAGCTGCTTGGAGATTCATTTCGGCAAAGTTCTGAGTGAAGTTGCCCATGGATTTCCGATTCGTGGACGGCTCGGGCAATGAAGTACTCGAGACGGTGTCGGGGGTCCGATTAGGGTTGAGGGGCAAAGTCAGAAGCCGGTGGGCTGTGAGGGTCTTGAAGTCACCGCCTGGGATCTCCTTGCCGTCAGCCTGCACAGCCATCTTTATGGGAGTGTTCGGCAAGGACACTGGGCCCGACTGGTTTGAGAACTTGGGCACCAGCGGCATGTCGGCGGTGTTGAACGGCTGCTGACGGCCGGGGGCTTTGCCGTAGTACATGCTTTGAGTCTGCTTGCGTGCTTGCTGGTCCTGGGCCTGTTGTTGCTGGTGGTCCAAGCTGACACCTAGTGCATAAGTCTTGCGTTTGGACCGAGCCTCAGGGTCGAGGCTTGCAATGTTGAAATTGTCTGGAGCTAAGCCCCCGAAATCGTCTGGAAACGGTTTCCCTGAGCCGTGATACTTCCGCTGTCCAGGCAACACCTGCTTCGGGGTACCTGGAGGGGTGGAGACCCCGTTGAGAATAGGACTGCCGGTTTTGCTGCTGGGAGCAGGACCCGGTTTCTTCTTGAATAATTCGCCGGGAGTGACGAACGCCTGAGGTTAGTATGGGTCAATATGGGATCAAGAGCTGCCAGAAACACTCACAATCAAGTCGTCGTCGTCCGCTGAAGAGAACTTGCCGGGCATGGTCGAACCGTGGAGAGTATAGAGAAGCACAGGACTTGGTGATTACATAAAACAGAGCCCGGTGGGGATTGGAAAGCGGTAGCAATGGATAAATTGTCAAAGAGCTGAACTGTGAAAAGAAACTCAACAAGCTTGAAAGGACAAGAATTGCCAACCTCTGTGCCAAGGTGTTGGAGCACCAGTAATACGGTGTTTTAAAACTGCAGTTAATAATACCCGAAACAGGACACTGTTAGGCCGGACCAAGAAACGTGACAATAGCGGTGGAAAGCAACAGCTGGTGGTAGATCCGTTGCATCTATATATTCGAGCGGCTCGGAACAATCTCGGACCCTTGATCTGGAATATCCTCCTTACCACTGTCACACATTGACGGTTCTTGTCAGACAGTTCCAGTGGCTTTCCGTTTACCTGTTTCAATGTTAAGCTCTCAAACGTGGGTAAGTGTTCTATAAGTGAGGTGCGTCTTGTAACATGTTTTGTGCAGGTTGGCACAGGCTTGGACAGGTTTGCGCAGGCTGAGACATGTCATAGAGGGTCCGCAACCAGTAATCTGGACAGAGCCTGAACTCTAAGAATACGATGTGAGGATGTTTGTGGGACGAGTGTCGGAGTACTTGTACAATAAAGGATGAAGATGGATATTGTATGGTTTGTTAACGGGTTCTTCTTTCGTTGAGCTACTTTTATTTGATCTTCGTTTATTCTGATGATTTACTGGTGAACTGTTACACTGAGACTTTGTGTGTCTTTGTTCTCTGTGGTCTGAAACTCGTAGTGGACTGAATTTTATGTGTGAGTGAGTACTACGAGAATTCGTAGTGCTTTCAGTGGACGAGTCGATCCACACACACCACACACTCAGAAGAAAGTACTTTAGTAATACTGACGGCCGTCTTTTTATTTTACATAATTTTATTCGTGTTGTTTCTTATCCTCATTGTATTCCTGTTAACATCTACGCTTGTGCACTGCACCGTTCGAGCATTGCTTGAGTTCCTTTCATAATACTTCAACTGGTACTCCGACGCTCAAGGTCCCAATGTACCTACGTAGCCTAAATCACCAATCATGGATATCTCCAATTAGCCCTGAAAATCATCAACTCACAACATAAAATAAGAATAAAACCATCACACCAAACCATCTCCAATCTTGTCCTCACTCTCCATCCTCAAACCTCTCCCATCCAAAACATGCATCTGTACTGTCGATTTAGTTAAGCCCTGCTGCTGTCATCCTCCCTTGCAGCAGTTCCAACGGTTACTGTCCAAATTACAACTGTCTAAGTATCCAAATTAATTGCCCAAAGTTACCCTAAATATGTAAAGTCCCAAACAACGGAACATGCAACCAATAAATGCGCCAAATGCACCTCACCCACCAAACACAGCACCAGGCTAATCCTCCAACGGCAGAGTGCTCTCTTTCAAAGCATTCTCGTCGTCACGCTCTTCAGCCAACGATTTCTTCTCATCCAACATCTGCTCGAGTCTGGCAAACCGTTTCTTGTCTTTCTTGGCCTGGCTTTTCTCAAACTTTCTGTTGGCCCAATTGCGGAGATTCTTACCATGCTTGACCACAAACATCGGGAACGGAATCCCAAGAATCAACACAATGAAGAAGAAAATCGTACAGCTCCAGCCATAGCCAAGATCGTCAAACATGTACGGAGCAAACACCGGGAAGATAAACCCGAACATCGACCGGAAAAACGACACTGCCGACATCGCACTGGCAGCAAACCGCGGGTTCATGTCAATGACATAGACGTTGATCGTCAAGAAGTTGTTCAAATATGCAAACGAAAACACCCCCGCAAATATAGAAGGGATGATCCAATGGACTCTTTGCTGGGCAGTCCACCCGAAAATGAGAAGTGCGCACGAAGACAGCACTGCAGTGTAGAGCAAGGTTGCCAACCGAAACTCCGGCTCTGGCTCCCCGTTGTTCTTGTCACAAAGTCTCTGGTAACACCGGTCATTCATCCAGTTCCAGAAAAACATTGCGATGGTGTAGCCCACCCCAAACGAGAGGTACATGAGTCCCTGGACCCCCTCGTTGAAATGGTACACGTTCCCGTACACTTCGGGGAATGCCACCACCAACAAGTAAAACAACCCGTACAAGAACGCTTGGAAAGCTCCCAAACCGTACACCATTGGATGAGTGAACAAGAACTTGAATGGCAATCCCAAGCTGTCAGAAACACGTTCCCAGAAAGTAGCACCGTTGGCAATGTCGTAGATCGTCTTCAAATGCACGTTGCCAGTTTCCTTTCTTTGCTTGCGGCATTTACGGTCAAGCAACACCGGGGAATAAGTCTCCTCGAGGATAAAGCTTCCGATCAAGGCAAAAACTCCTGCAAGAATGGCTATGATCCAGAAATTCCATCTCCAACCTAAGTGTTCCTGTACAAACCCGGCAATCACAGGAGCCAACACAGGACCCATAGTGGGACCCAGACAGTAGATGGTGTTGGCTCTGTTTCTGTCCTTGGGCACGTACAAGTCGCCTACAACACTGGCCCCAATACACACCGGAACAGATCCGCCTGCTCCGGACAAGAACCGTAGCACAAGCATCAGCGCAGTGTTCTTGCAAAGAGCACAGCCAACGGTGAAGAAGAAAAGCACCCAGATCGAGATGTTGAGCACGTTTCTCTTACCGTAAATTTCAGAAAGTGGGGCCACAAAGAGTGGGATAATAGCGTAGGCAAGAATGAATATCGACACGATCATTGCCTCAACTGCTTGGTTGGTGATCCCAAACTCTTTGGAGATCGAAGGAATCGAAGGCGAACATATACTGGACGCAAACGGTGACAACAAAGTGTATGAAGACACTACTCCAACGGCCACAGCCTTTCGTTTATGGGTCCAGTTTCTAGGATGTTCAGGGTCGTTGGCTCCGTCCCAAGTGACAAGGTCTGGATTCATAGACGAGAACTCAGTTCCGTCGTTGTCAGTGGGGAGAATCTTGGTGTCGTCGTCTCTGTAGTAATTGGAGGTTCTGCTTCTTACGGGGAACGCTTTTTCAAGATCCATTTCCTCACCATTGTCATGGCCCGATTCTGCATAACTAGCACGTTCAGATAAAACCCGCAAGATCGAGCGTTCGGTCTGGGTTCTCACAAGAGACGCCTGGTCGTCGCGGTCCAATTGCTGGGGCTGGTACGAATCAGAGATCGAACTCGATTCGCTGTTCATGATGTCGCTGGTTGGAGAACCATCTGTAGGTGAATGCGCGGGGTACCCTGTAGATTATATAGCAGTCGCTTGGCAAAACCTGTGGCTGCAACCGGAGTGCCAAAAAAAGCATTTATGCGGATCTTTAGTGATCATGGCTAAGAAAAAAAAATTCAGCCGGAGTTATTAAGTCCTGTGCAACCAACGGAAACTTAGACTGGGTCCGGAAGTTGCTGGGCAGTTGATTTGTACCGGTGCTCAGCCGCATTGTACGATAAGCAGCAACAGCAGCACCAATTTAATTGGCAGTGGAATATTCGCGCATGACTGATTGTCGGTTAGTGTGATAAATCTCGCAAGGGCACTCATGGCAGCTATACCGTTGGCGGCCCACGTGACTCCCGGCTTTGAAGGAGTCCGACGACAAGATTTGAGGAAGGGTCTAATATGGAAGTTCAATTGGTGGTTGGCAGTTGTGATTGGCTGAAGACTTGGGTTGCTGTGTTGTTGTGTCGTTGTAAGTGATGCAGCATGGGTTATCGTAAGGTTGGAGTGAGAGAGGCCGTTCGAAAACTAGCCCATTGATTAGTAAAGTGATGGGGAGTGGTGAGTGGTTGACTTGATTTGTTGACTTGGTTGGTTGACCTGACTTGTTTACTTATTGACTTGACCTGGATAACCTCATTAGATATGGTTGTACTTGGCTGATTTGGTTAACTTCGATATGGTTGTACTTGGCTAAGTAAGACTTGGCTCGCTTGCCTAGCTACTACAGATTCGTCTACAATTCTCGTTCATGCGATCTAATTCAAACCGTAGAAATGGCGTACCCTAGTGAAAAATAGAAAAGGTGAGTGAAACTGTCCAGAGCTTGGGCCAGAAGGGTCGATCAATTGCGGTCTAAAACGAGCATGAGAAATTGTTGACAGAAATCTGCAGTGCACAGATAGAAGACAATAAGAGCATCGGCTATAGCCAAGCAGTAGACAACCTGTATGTCTTAACATCCACTTCCAGCCAGCAATCTATCGGATTTCCGACGGTAGATAGTTGCCGTTTGTGATTGCTAGAGGATTTTCCGGGAATCACGGGAAACTTCTGGTGAAAGAGTTTTCCTATCACAGGAAATCTCAGAGGATTTTCCAAGAATCACAATCAACCATTGGTCAGACCAATTATCTAACTAACCAACTCAATGACATGGCATGAACCTTCAACTATCAATCTCTTAGTCAAAACGACTAATCTCTCAGTCATCAATCAACTAGGCCATTGCTATTGACCAACCACAGACTAACCCACCACCAACCAACAGCACTCATTATAATTAATAAAAACCATCAACCAATTACCAGTACACTGGCAATAATTGATTCAAAACCATCCACCAATTAGATCATGTCAACCATCAACTAATTACCAGTACTCTGGCAATCATCGATTCAAAACCATCCACCAATTAGATCCTGTCATATCACATCAACCCCCATCAATTCTCCGACAATTCTCCGACTAGCCACTAATTAGGCAGCTCATTAGATCGCCGCTAGACATCAATGAACTAGTCAAGACATGTCTATTATCTAGCTTAGCAACCCTCTGTCAACAGTCGTCAACAATCGTCATATGTCACAGACCAACTCTTGGTCCAACTCATAGCCCTCCTTGAGGTTCCAGTTGTTCAAATACACCTTCTCGACGGTCTCAATGACCCCCAACTTGTCTCGCGGAGTAATGTCCATGAACCCCAACGACCGGTTGTCTTTGCTGTAGTACTTCTCGTACTTCTTGAAGATCTGGTACAAGAATATATTCTTGACCGTCTGGCCACCCTTGTGGAAGATACTCGACCTTATGAAGTTCAAACACACCTTGAACTTGCGCCCGATGGGCATGTTGTTGTAGTCTCGTACCGTGATGCGCTTTCGTACCACGACTTTGCCAATGGCCAATCGCTCAAAGCAAACGTCGTCGGCACCCTCGGCCTCTCTGGCCAACCGCTCAAACCGCCGGAGTAACCCCTCGACGGTCACCATGCTTGCTCGGCGCTTGGGAGCAATACGTTTGCCGCTGGTCTTGATCCCCATAGTCTACTGGTGGTTGCTGTCGTGGATCTTGAGGTTCATCACCCTGAGGTTCAAATCGGCCACTGGTCGCAGCTTAGGCCGTTTCTTAAATGGATCCCCGTAGACAAACTTGGCTGCCAAATAACTGGGACGCTTGACTTTGAACACTCGACGTCTCGGACTTCGAAGCTTCTTTGTTTCCATCTGCCCGGGCCACTATCAGTGCGGATCCCAGTTTTAAATATCTCGAAAAATAAACTTGGCTGCCGGGTGCCAGCCAGGGCCTGGCAGAGCTGCCCCGCAGGCGACCCCTCCCCATCGGCCGTTGAGCAGCGGCGCACTGCTGGGGCCGGGTTTGGCCGGAGAACAGTGCCAGAATGGGAGTTGATTTTGGTGGGATGCGTGGGATAAGTCAATGGATTGGTGTGTTAAGGGTGTTGTGGTGGTGAGTGGTGATTGTCTGGGGGTGACGTGCGGTTGTTTTTGGGTGGTTGTGGATGGGTAGTGGATGGGTAGTAGATGGTGTGTGGATTATGTAGTGGTTACTTGACGTATGGTTTCGGCAGACAGATCCCGACCACAGTATTTTACATGTCAGTGCACAGTAGAGAAAGACGTCTTGTGAGGGAGAAGAACGGTTACGGTATTGCAAGAAAGACTGAAGTCAAGATATCGCAAGAGATAACGGAATGTTGCTACAGAAGCCAAGGTGCTAGAGAAGTCTTGGTATTGCTCGAAGAATTTAAGCACTGGTGAAGATCCCCGAGGTTGCAGAATAGTCTACACTTTCTTGGACCCATTGATCCACATTGGGTCTCCATCAGTGCTATCATTAAGTCTTCTGTTTAAGTCTCCCATTACTCCACTTAGTCTTTCAGTCTCCCATAAATATTCTGCAGTCTCATTACGTCTCCCATCATGTCTCCCATCATACACCACTACTCTTTTAAAGTCCCACCACATACATCGTCCCATCTACACCGTCCCTCCCCCACTACTACATACCCCACAATCAATACCTTATTCTCAGATTGCTCTAATGACTGCTGTCACTACTCCGAACAACCCTAAACCCAACATCATGTGCCCATACGCAATAACCACCATAACCCATCGCCACCCCAGTTCCTGTCCACATTGTTTCTGGTTTGTTGACGGTTTCACTAATGGTTTTTCTACCGTGCTGGTCTAGCACAAATTGTCCCAGCAAGACACATTGGCGTGGGGGACCCAGTGGTGGGGGTCCTCCGCATTCTAACATGTCACATGACCACAGGCCCCAATCCTCAAAATTGTGATCGGTACCATAGTTCCTCTGATCCTGCCGATGTATGTTTCGAAGTTTTCACTGGGGCACGTGATATGTATACCTACCCTCAGTATACGGTCTACATCTCTCCATCCATAATATGCAGTCGTTAATTATTCGGTTAAAGTGTTAGTTGAGACGTAGGAGATCGCCAGTTTGGTGCGCTCGTGTTTGTTGGAGACAGGAGCTCCCATGGCACTCAAGTTGAGAAGATTGTTGAGTGATTTGGAGGTCAGCATCCCGCTAGTTTTCACACTGTCGTCTCCATGGTAGATGTCTGGAGAGGCGACCGAGGTGGACGGTGCGTAGGACCCCGAGAAGTAAAGTTTGTTTTCGTGGATGTTGACGGGGATCGGGTTGGTCTCCACGGTGTCGGGGAATCGCTTGCCGGTGATTGTCATTTGCGAGAACGACTCCGACAACTGGGTATCTTGCTTCCTCTGGAACACGGTGCTGATGGAGTGCAACAACCCCGAGGCGTCGCCCGGCCGGAACTGGTGGAAGTAGTCGTCTTCGTTGTATATGTATTTTTGGAGATTCAAGTACAGGTGCGACGTCTCGCGGATCGAGTGCGGTTCGTCGGCCATGAGATAGTACGATTCAAAGTACGACGGCAACGAGCCGTTGATTTTCAACTCAGACCAGCCAAGTGCGTTGCTCAAGTTGAAGAGCTTGATCCGGTAGTTTTTGTCGTACTGGGTAAGCGGGTTGTTGGCAAGGATCAAGCTCTGCAAGCTAGTGCGGTCGGGGTTCAAGGTTCCGTCTTCTGAGGTCGCCGACATGATGAGAGGTTTCAACTGCCGCAAGTAGTGGATCTGGTTGTGGCCAAGATCGATCTTTGCAAGTCCAGTGAGATGTTCCAAGCCGTACAAGTCGGTGAGCCTGTTGCACTTCAAGTTGATGAGTGCAAGCGTCTGTTTACCTTTGTAGTGCTTGAAGTTGGACAAGTCGACGATATGGTTGTTGCTGAGGTTCAACGATTTAAGATTGACGAGCCATTTCAAGCCCACGGGCACCGCCTCAAGCTGGTTGTTGGAGAGATCGAGCGAGTTCAAGTTCTCAAGAAGCTTGAAACTGTCGTCGTTGATCAGGGTCAAGTTCCCGTTGATGAGCGACAAGTAGCGTAAGTTCTTCCATTTTGTAGCAAAGAACTTGGACTGGAGCTGGGCCCCTGTGTCGACCGACCGACGCTGGGTATGCAGGTGCAGCAGGTTCTTACGGATATTGGCAAACGACTTGTGACGTTTCTTGCTCTTCTTTTCAGAGAAGCTGCTGACCACAGGAGAGCTGGGCACCGAGTTGGTGTATCCGTTGACAAGTTTCTGGTTTCTATTGTTATAGTCCTGCCAGACAAGCTCTGTGAGAAGAAGGTCGACCCTGCCAGCCGCAAGATCGACGTTCTTGACGATCAAGAACTTCAACAGGTCGGCGAGGATGTGCCATCCAAACACCTCTTTGGGAGAGATCTCGCTGATCTCAAGAATACTGAGGTTGGTGAACACCGACAACGGGATGACGGTGTCAAACGGGAATTCCTGATAGTTCCGGATAAGCTTGGAGTTTGGGTCCGGTGAGAGCCGGAGGCATGGGAGCTTGTTGAAGCACAGGTAGAGGTAGCGGAGGTGGTTTGCAACTACTGGGCTGTCAACAAGATTCTCACTACTATAAGAAGCACCGTTATTCTGGATGGCAAGAGAGTTCCAGATCAGAGACAACGCGGACTTGACGGAGGACATCGAGGTGATGGACGAGTTGTCGTTGGAGTTGACGGAGCTGGAGTAGGTGCTCATGCGTTTGGACTTGTAGTTGTTGGAGAGAAACGACACGTACTCCTGATGGTTATAAGTGTTTTCAAACGACGAGCGGTCGTCGATGTCCTGGATACGGATGCTGAGAGGACCCGTCACAAGTCCCATCTGGTTGAAGTTGTCCAAAAGAAAGTAGAGGTGATGTAACGTAAGCGATAGTCGCACGGGTTTCTGTTTGTCGGTGCCCTTGGGCGGTTTTCTGTATGCGAGAAGCGCATTGGCAAGCTGCGACTCGTGGCTGCGGATGAATCCCGCTAGATTCTGGATATATGTCGACCCATCACAGAGTGCACTCATTGGGCCATGTTTCTGTTGATGTTTAGGTCTGTTTTTCGGTTTGTTTTGACGAAAGATCGTGATGCGTCACCCTGCCCACAGCCTCGCAGGGATTAGCATGCAGCTGCCGCGACCTGAAATGCAGCGTAGTGAGAATGTGAGAGGACGGTTTAGCAAGGACATGGTTGATAAGGGTGGGAGAGTTTAGATAGAGTGTGAGACAGAGGACTCGATTAATGGTACCATACAAGGGCTTCGAAAGCTATTTACAGTCGTACAAACACCTACATTTATTTGAAACACGCCCTTGACCCTTGGGACTCCTGGGTGCCTTCGATCACCGCTCCTATTAATAAACCCTGACGGCTATTTATTTCCGCCGATGACGGTTTCTATTGTGTGACGTTTCTTCGTTGGTCGATATCTCCAGCCGGATCTTCAACATGAGCTCGTCCACCTCGCTGATCACATGGTTGATTTTGCGACGCTTCACATCGAAGCCCTGGGGTGCGGTGGTGTACTGGTCCTCAAACTGCTGGAGTTGAGGTTTGAGCTGCTGCTCAAGTTTCTGGGTCTTGGTAGTAACTGATTCGTTGTTTTCCACTTCGAGCTTGGTTAGTTTCTCAAGTTCGATTTTAAGATAATTTAATTCGTTTTCTTTCAATCCTTTCTGATGAGTTAAATGGGCCTGTTTCTCAAACAACTCTAGGATCTGTAGCTGGTTCTTCTTCCATTCCCCATACTTTTCAGAGCCAGTATTGTCGTCCACTAGCAACGCAAATGTACTTTTCAATCCATCGAGGTTTTCAGTCAGCAGTGCTAATTCTCCAGTAATAAGCTCTTTCTTCTTCACCAATTGATTGTACTTCTCATTGAGATCCTGGTGCTGTTTAAGAAACCCGTCAAACTCGTCTAGACTGGCCCCAAAATCCTCGTTGTGGATCTGGTTGAGCTTCTTAGAAATATCTACGTTGGACCCGACCTTCTTGTACTCCAAATACTGGAGATTCATCTCGTAGATCTCGAAATGCGTGAGAATCAACTCCCGTTTGAGATACTCGTAATACTCTCCAGAGCTCTGGTCGTGGCTCACAGACTCGATTCCAACTATACTGGACCTGCTCTCCAAAGGATTGCGCAAGTACCGGTTACCTAATCGTTTTGTCTCGTAGAAATAGTCATTATTGGTTTTCAAGTACACCGACTTGAACTTCTCCAAATCGTCAAACTCTAGCTTGTCGTCCACTTCTGTCTTGGCTGCCTCTTCCTCAAAATCAGAATAATCGTCTTCCTGAGCGTACTTGACTTCCGTAAGAAGCGATTTTTCCACGTCCTGTGGTCGGTATATTGGGATTTTCGACATTGTAGGAAGCGGCCATGATCCACTGTGGAGAAACCAATCAGTAAGAAACACCAAATGATTAACATAGATCGATTTGAAGTTGGAGTCTATGGCTCCCACTTTACCTCGTTCCACCACCACTGCACTGATAGTGTTGCGGAACTTCTCATTGATCTCGTCGTCGTTCTCGTACCCGAACGAGAGTGCGATATGTTCTACGGTGTAGCTTGGGGTGAGTCGTAGCACCGGGCACGGAACAGGTCTGTTGCTGGTACGGATCTGGTTCACCGACGGAAGTTTAAGATCTACCGACAAGTCGAACGGAATAATGAGGTCGAGTTTGAACCCCGGGTCTTGGAAAAGGTCGAGGAACAGTGCTGGTGGAGACTGCAAGTCTTCGGTCGAGAGAAGATGCACCGTGACACTGTTAAGAGGAGACAAGTTGAACGAGGCAAAATTGAGATAATTGCGCATGTTGGTGTTCAAATTGACAGAATAGCCAGCTATTCTCGAGGCGTGGTCCGCAGGCATCGTGATCTCGTTACCACTGTTCCGGAGATACTGTCCAGAATGTTTGTAGTAACAGATCTTAAGTCCAATGATAAGAGACTCGACCAAGTCTAACGCTTTTTCCTGGTTACGAGCAAGTATAAGGATGGTTTTGGTGCCCAGGTCGTGCTCGAGCATCTTGGATTTCACTCTGTTGAAGATCAACTGGTTGACCTTCTTGCTTGTTTCAGTCCAGTGGTGGAGCTCGCTCTTCAACAAACTACGGAACTCCGACACCCCGGAGAACACGTCCAAGACCTGCTTGAGAATCTTGAACTTGCCGCTGGTCTGCGCGAGTTTCAGGGGAATATCTTTGGAGTTGAGTGACTTGGGCATGAAGTGTGTTATGAGAAGGTACGGGTGCACCGAGATGAGTTGGATGTGGAGATACAACTTGCGGAGCGAGTCGATAAGCACGTCGTCGTCCTTGTGGTTTGTCTCGAAGTACTTGAGGATATCGGAGTAGTGTGCGCTGACGATGGCGTCCGTGAGTTCTTTCTGGAAGTCTGCCATTGGCGTCGGCAAGTTGTATTCATGACTGGCATTGCTGTGGCTTGGGGTTTCTGTGAGAGTGTGTGGGATGGGAGGAGGCTCAGGGGTGCCGTCCAAGAGCTTAGACAAGTCCATTCTATTAGTTCTGGTCGGGGTGCAGTGTATATCTCTTCAAATGTCAATGGGTGTATATCTGGTGTCAATGTATTTGTGAAGTCAAGAAACAATAGAGAACTAGACCAGTCCACAGTGAAAAATCCCACATAAATCCCGCCCAGACCCTTGCAGGACCCGGCCGAACCTCACTGCACAGTCGTCCAGGGAAACTTTCTGGGCCTCAAACATTGCAACCGATCTCGAACGTGCAAGAGGTCTTGTTGTCTGTGCACTTGTACTTGCTCTGGGTATTGAGAAGGTTATAGGAGAACAATTAGTTGATCAAGAATTGATGTACCCCACAGCAGGTTACTCGCGGCTCTTGAGCTCGAGGTTTATACTGATCCAAGGCGGAGATGCAATCAAGTTTATTAATGGGTTGGTGTCTAGCAAAGTGTTGGACAGCAAACCCGGTACGCTTGCTAATGACAACAGTTACTACGTGAATAAGAGCGAGTATGTGTTTGATGAGGCAGTGAAGTACAAGAAATTAGGCCAGTACTCGCTTGTGTTGAATCCTACGGGGAGATTGATGGCTGACATATGGATGTATCCACTTCCGCTTTTGAAGAATGGAGACCCAGAATACTTGGTGGAGACCAACGATTTTGTGGGCAAACAGTTGTTTCAATTGTTCAAGCTTCATAAATTGATGTCCAAGGTGAAAATCGGTTGGCGGGGCGATGATCTTGCCAGTTGGTACTTGTACAATGACAATAGTGATTCGATGGTTCGCACGTTACGAGATTTGAAACATGGATCAACACCAGAGAAAGCTCAGGAACAGTTGCTTGATTTCATTGAGCAAAAGAAATTCTTTGCCACTGACGACCTTGACTATTTGGCTAAACAGTTGGTGGGAGTTGCTGTGGACGAGCGAGGAATCACCGGAGTCAAGTTGGTGACTCAGAACGACACAAAATTGCAAGACTTAATAGATGTGAGTCAGCTACAACAAGTGGACGAGCTGGCTATAAAGCTCCGTAGGCTTGTGAATGGTATTCCAGAAGTAGCTGAGGGAGAACTCGTTCCTAACAAGTACTTACCGTTGGAACTCAACTACAATCTTATGGGAATAGGTCAGGAAGAAAACAGTCCAGTGATCTCGTTCAACAAAGGCTGTTACGTGGGACAAGAATTGACACACCGTACATTCTTCCGAGGCGTGATTCGTAAACGGTTGTTGCCGGTGGAATTGTTTGTGGAGGACGAATCAAAGCAGGATTTGTTAGACCAAGTTCTTGAACTGGGAACCCTTGAAGACACAAACATTTACTTTGAAGAGTCAAAGACTGAGACCAGTCAGGAACAGGAACAAGAAACTAAACCTCAGGAACCTGCTGCGTTCAGTCCGTTTGGATCATCCAGACCTCGAAGATCAAGATCTACCGTTGGGCGAGTGGTGAAAATTGATAGTGGCTTTGGCTCAGCGATAATCAATATCGACGAGTACCTCAAGCCTAATAGAGAGTTTTACATCAAGTACAAAGTGGATAACGAAGAATTGGTGAAACAATTGGGCGGCAAGAAAGGTGTGGTGAAGTTGGGAGTGGCTGGGTTTGTTCCTGATTGGTTCCCAGAAGAGTGGAATGATGATGAGGAGTAGGAAGGGTTATTGGTTGAGAGATTTCAAAGAGGGGCAACAGTACTGAGATGAAAGGTGATGCTAATATTTAGTAGAAGATAACTTAATACGGCATGAGGAGGTGTGCCATGAGGAGATATGGATTGGTGAATTACTGTTATCGGTAAGCCACTCAACGTTCTCACCAAGTGCACCAGTATGCAATGGATATATAATTTTCGTGTATATATGAATTGAGAAAATGAATGATAAAAGATGGATATGAAATGTGTGGTAGTTGGTTTGTATGGTTTCTCGTTGAGAACTGTGCTTATTATGTCTCTGATGTGCAGTGCCAGTTCTGATCCACGACATGTTGACAGGTAGAGACAGGCATTTGTCAATGTGGATTTGGGTTGATTTCTTGACAGTATTACAAATTAATGTCAAGCGTTGGTCTGAATTAGAACTTAGTTTGTGATCGTATAGAGCTTCCGTTACAGTCGTGTAAATCTTTGCAGTTTGCTTATCGGATCCCATAACATTAACTGCTGCAACTTCGATTGTCAGTCCGACATTTACGAGAGTCTCTAACATGAATTGAAAAATACATGATTGCAGAAAGTTAAGTTTAGTGTTAGGGCCATATCTCACTTAACAAGTTAAACAGCGTCATTTCTAATAACTTTACCGTGTAACAATGACACGTTTGATCATTCCGACTGGCCCTCACGACTTTCTCATATAGTAGTTTGCTCGTTAACAACATAGATCAAACTACAATTTTTACTATCTCATGGAATCACAATAACAATAATGGAAGGTTATGCTAGATAGATTAGATAGATTGAATATCCCAATTGCTAATAAGACATTCACTGTGAACATAGACCCTTGGTAACATCCACGAATCTGCTATCTGCTAAAACTTCAAATCAGCGTACACACTCAACTATCGATACTCTCACTATCAACCCATCCAAATCTATCCACCCAGCTTACAAGTAGTTGTTATTGATATTAGTACATTCCACTAAAGACTCTCGACTGTCTAAGTGCTGGTTGTCTCGTCACCACCACTACAAATATTATAAGATGTAATCCATTATGACATGATTTGTAACAGGGAAATAATAAGACAAATTAACGGTTAGACTTGGCAACTCTCTCCAATTCATCCTTCTTTTTGATGGCGTAAGAAGTAGAAGAACCCTTAGCAGCGTTGATCAATTCCTCAGCCAAACACTCAGCAATGGTCTTAATGTTTCTGAAAGCAGACTCTCTGGCACCAATGGTCAACAAAGAGATAGCTTGGTTGACTCTTCTCAATGGAGAGACATCGACGGCTTGTCTTCTGACGGTACCGGAAGATCCAATTCTGGTGGAGTCTTCTCTTGGGCCGGTGTTGGCAATAGCGTCAACAACAACTTGCAATGGGTTTTGGTCGGTCAAGACGTGGATGATCTCCAAAGCGTGCTTGACGATTCTCACGGCCTTCAATTTCTTACCGTTGTTTCTTCCGTTCATCATCAAGGAGTTGGTCAATCTCTCGATGATTGGGCAGTTGGCCTTTCTGAATCTCTTGGCGGCGTATCTGCCAGAGGTGTGGGAAACAAAGACTGGGGTTCTGATTTGGATGTAGTCGGTCAACGAGATGTCCTTGACGGTGACATCGTCGTAACTCCATTTATTGAACAACTTGATCGAGTTTTGTGCCTGTTGGACATCCTTTGGAATCTTGGTGGCCAAGTCGACGTACTTGACTTCCGAGACAACATCGAAGTCCTCTGGTTGTTCCTCGAACTGTTCTTCTTCGTGAATCTCAACGGCTTCTTCGGCAGACATGTTTCTGTTTGTAGCTTCGGTGCTGTAAACTCTTACACCCAATATGAAAAATTCAATACTGATAATTTTCTACTGCCGGTTAGGCGCGCTGGCCACAAAACCTCGGGCGTGACGTGTTTGAGAGCGTGTGAGGCACGTGTAAGGAAATAGGGCACAGTCATCATGACGACTCTCAGTTTTTGTGTTGTCACCTGACCCACGTGCCATATCTACGTGCCCTGACTAATCAATCACATAATCACCCAACACTCGCACCACCCCCTCAGGCGGGTTGGGGCAAGCTCCTTTCAACCCGTCACCCCCTCTTCCCCACATTATGACTTCACCTATATAATTGAGGAGGCACTCGGGTTTCTTGCCAATACACAACATTTTTGCAAATGGCACTTCCGAAGCTACCACTTCCGACTGTCGAGAGCTCAGTGGATGGGTTGATCCGTGCCTATGAGCCACTTGAATCGACCGGTGAGTTCAGGGACACTCGCAAACAGTTGGAGTCGTTGAAGACTAATGAGTTTGTGAGAACCTTACAGAAACATCTTGAAGAGTATGATTTGTCACATGCCTGCTACCTTGATTTATTCTCGAACGTGCGAGACCACAATGCCACGAACATTTACTCCGAGTATCGTGGAAAGAGTTTACCAAAAAATCCATACTTTATTCTTGAGAATGACCCGAACTTCTGGAGCTTGAAACCACCTCCACAGGCCGAACGGGCCGCGATTCTTACGTTCAGTACATTGAAATTCATCAGCATCAGCAAAAGAGGATTGCTCAAACCAGATGTGACTCCCAAGAGTCTCCGTCCGCTTACGATGAAGTCGTTTGATTATCTTTTTGGAAGCACTCGGTTCCCAAGTGAGAAGAGCCATGGGATCAACATTAAGCATTTCCCCGAGTCCCGGCACATTGTGGTGTTGTGCGACGGACGGTTCTATTATCTCGAAGTATTCAATGAGAAGTACGAGATCACGGTGAACCAGCTGAGGCTCGAGAAGTTGTTCAAGAAGGTGATTGCCGATGACAGCAGCTCAATCAGTATTTCAAGTATTACTGCTGAGAGTAGAGACTCGTGGCTCAAGCTCCGGACCGAATTACGGCAGCACCCTATGAACGCATCAAGTCTTGAGAAAATTGACTCTGCGTTGTTGGTGGTGAACTTGGACAAGAACGATTTCATTGTGGACGACTCGTCGTCGCAGTTCTTGAACATCTGTCACGGAATTTCACGCATGGAGAATGGGCGACAGGTCGGCAGCTGCAACTCGCGGTGGTACGACAAGCTCCAGTTGATTGTAACCAAGGACTCGTTGGCGTCGGTGGTGTGGGAGCCTACATCGAACGATGCCAATGTGGTGCTCCGGTATGTCAGTGATATCTACACCGACTCGATTCTCCGGTTGGCTCGTAACATCAACCAACTGAACGAGTTTTCGCTCTGGGATGATGTCAAAGTTGTGAAGGATGCAGACGAGGTGTTTTACAAACTCCAATGGGAGTTGTCAGACACTCGACTTCTTCTGCAATTGCACTTGGCAGAGACTAGACTTGGAGACCTTCTTTGCCAGTTTGACCGAGAAATCCGAATGGTTCCGTACGGGTGGAGCCACGCAGAGAAGCTTGGGCTCAATTACGACTCGTTGTTTCAACTTGCGATCCAGCTTGCGCACTATGCATTGTATGGGAAATGCGTGTCGAGCTGCGAAAGCATCTCGACCAGGAAGTTTGAGAACTCGCGGCTGGAGCTCTGCTTCATCCAGAACGCGGCGATCCTCGAGATCTGCCAGAGTTTTATCTCGACCAGTGGCAGCAGCCACCGGTGGAGGCTCGTGAGGGCGGGCGTCGAGCACATCAGCAGGGAAAAGGCGCGGTGTCGTAACGGACAGGGGTTTGAGAAGCACTTCAAGGCATTGAAGCTTGCTTATGTCCAGCGAGAATACCTCAATGCCATGCGGGCGGAAGGGGTTGCTCCGATAGGCGATTTGACGGCGGCCGAGGTTCCACCATTTCTCTTCGACGAGGCCCAGTACAACCGGCTCTTCGAGCCCGAGATCTTGGCGATCAACTGTGGGAACCCGTCGTTGAAGCTGTTTGGGCTTACGCCATCCAAACCCAACGGGTTTGGCGTGGGATACATCATTAAGGACGACAGCACCGTGGTGACGATCCTGCTGAATTTCCGCCAGAACGAGCGGTTTTTGGACACCCTCAGCTGGGTGATGCGGGAGATCGACGAGTTGCACGGGCAGAGTATCGGGGCTCGGGAGGTGGTGGATGGGGTTGCGGCTGGGTTTGGCAGTCTGGTCAGAGAGCCTGAGTACACCACCCTTGGAGGCTACGGGTACTTTGACGTGGGAGAGGTTGCGTCGCACAGTAACAGCCGGCAGTTGAGCCGGGTGCAAAGCAGGGATGAACTTTAGAAGGGCAGGCCGACCAGAGGGACCTGCGGGGGCACGCACGGGCGATCGGGCAAGCAATAGGAATTTACGTTTCGGGAGTCTGATTAAGCGATCGATGGGCATGGCGCTGGCAGACAATGTGAAAGAGGTCGATCGGGGCCGTAGCAGATCTCGTGCTCAAACGGGAAGGGTTTGTTTGGGTATGGGATCGGTGGAGCGTGTGTAGCGGAAGGCGGTGAGTGCATTGGAAGGCAGAGATTGGCGGGCGGTGAGGATTGGGGAGTGGATTGTTTGGGAGTGAGGATTCACTGGAGGATGAATGGATGAATATGGTGGATTTGTGGGTGGGCAAGTTGGTGTACTGGTGTCTTGGTGTACTGATTATGTGGTGGATGGATGTGCCGAATTGTTTATGCAGAGTGGAGGATGTATGGATGTCAATGCATAATGTATGTATGGATGTTTATAAATACTTAACGCCAGAGCATAGTTGATGTGGAGGCAGTGCATAGTATAAGAATGATTTTTATGGATATAGGAGAATATTGTACATGGATGTCAAAGTTTGGTTTAGATCTGTACTTTGTGGATGTGGACATTTGTGGAACTGTGGACGTCAAAACTTTGTGTATGTGAAATTGTAGATGCCAAAATATAGCAGAAGTGGAAGTTCATCGATGTCAAGAGCTGTCGCAGAGACCCGATGCATATTGAGTGTAGACATGATGTGGATTAGCTAATGGTTAGTCAATGACCAACGATCAATCTTAGACCAATCAGTGCGAGGCACGAGCGATCGTGAGACACCCGCCGAGACTGACTACTTAATATGGTAGGTGACCAACATGGTTGTACCTGGTTCGAACCACATAAAATTTTTCAGGGCTGGAAGTTTCAGGGTGGAGCGGACCGGTGACCATATTAGGTCGAAACTCGAGAATCAGTGAAATTTCTGGTGATCGGTGTACCGGTTGAATGTAATCAACTGTAGCATATGTCAGGGTATGCGAGCGAGCCGGATCCTCAGCAATCTGTCTTGTCGCTTATAACATCACGGACCTTAGGATATGGTTATTAGCGTGTAGGTATGTAGATTATTGATGAACAGGGCAAGGTACCATCATCATGTACCGGAGTGACGTGCTAGAAGAGAGACGGAAGCTTGTATGTGACATTTGGTGTACAAACAGGCCCAGACGAGACTAGTGCCGACACTAGCCAGCCGACAGCAGTCAGCCCGATGGCGACGCTAGGATAATCATCAAGCACTTCCACCGATGGACTACAATTAGAACTACCCCGGACTGTGGACAATTTAAAGCCAGATTATTGCAGCGCCAGAATTTACACGGCAGACAGCTAGTCACAGCACACCCGACCGTTCGACACTGCACAGAACCGCAGTGGACAGTGAGACAATTGGACAATTGGACAATTGGCAGACCGGCTGGGACCACGCGGGAGAAACAGCCGTCGTACTGAGGGATTATAAACCAATGAAAAGGTTGGCCGGACCTGAGAGTTGCTGAATACGAAAAATCGGCTCGTAATTTTTTTGCCAGAAAGTGTGGACATTATAGGGCGAAAAATGTGGAAGAGACGGAGAGTTGCAGAAGTCTGGTATGGCGAGAATCTAATCGCCAAATTAAGGTGAAAAGTTAAGGAGTAAGATCAGTATGCGCGGGCAAGAGGTTAGATGGGATTCTGGACCTGAAATGGAACCGGAAGTACGAAACGAATACGAATATGTGCTGGTGATTTCAGATTGTCACTAGTTGTCTGTGCACATTTCGATATTGAGACAATAAGAGGACCCAACTTTCAGTTTAGCAAATTCCAGAGGATTCACCTGGTTGATTAGAGTTCACCAGAGTCCACACCAGCACCAGCCCAAAATAGATCCTTGGACCTTCCAGGACAAGCCTAGTAGTCGACATCTGAAATTCGCAAGGGATTCGTATTCCGCGACAGGATTCTATTGTGGCCGGTTTATTTATGATGAACGTCTGCGTGGGGTCCTATGCTGATTAGAGGAGCATGGTACGATGTGAGCTATCCAAGTAGACGGTGACTAAATTAGCCAAGTAAATGCCAGGAATTCAGTAATTCAAAAGTGGAGTAAACTATCCAAGAATGCAGAGCGAGCTAGCCACACAGAATTATAATGGATTATCCGAACAAATGCATAATAAGCGAGTCGTATACAGTGCTGTAGACAGAGGCTCGGCAGTCCAGGAGATGCAAAACGAGAAGTCCAAATATACAGTGATCCAAAGGACTGTTCAAGGTCCAAGGCAGAGTCACCGGTGGACCAGAGTGTAATTCAAAGCTGCGTGAACCAAGGTGAGTGATCCTCACCAAGCTGTTCCAAAACAGAAAAAGTCAGCGAAGGAAGTAGAAGTCATTCAGCAGCTGTCATCCGAAGTAGCTCAAGTCCAAAGTAGCTCAAGTCATCTAAAAAAAGTATAAGTCATCTTAATTCTGCAAGTGGTAGCAAGTACAGAGGTATACAAGTGAGTTACGCAGAATAATTGGAACGATGTATTGACGGCGTGGAGATAACAGACAAAAATATGAGTAATAAGATTGGGAGTAATATTGACGATTATCGGTTGATAAATTGGAGGTTGAGTAACAAAGCCAGTAAATTAGCCTAATATAATAATAGCTGACGTCTCGATGCGTGTTAAGAGAACTAAAAAATGGTGGGTGGGAAAGGGGGCGTGGCTAGTGATGGTATGGGGCGACCGCCGATGAAAAGCAAGCCGACGGGCAGCCGATGGCGATGGGACGATCGCCTCGTAGCCAGTGGGTGATGGGCGGGCCGGTGCGTGGGACTGGTGGTGGGGGAGGGGGCAGATCCGACGTTAGTGGGCAACCCAAAGGGTCCGTACAACCAGGGTGCAGCGGCGGCAATTTGGCGTTGTGGTGGAGCAGCACCCTTGCAACCAAGGCTTGGGCCAGCTGGTATTCCAAAGTTATTTACCTTGAAGGTAATGCGAGGAGGAATTCTGGGCCGGGCTGCAGGATGGAGTAAAATCATCCAGCGATCGGCGGCTTCAGGAGAAATTTTCTGTAGATCGGGGGCAGCGCTGGGCGGGCTGCAAGCAATTAAGCCGCCCAGGCTGGAGAGGGACTACCCTGCGGCAGTCACACGGTGTTCAACACGTAGTTGAGCGACGACTTCTTGGAGTGCAATTTCTGGTCCTTCTTCTTGAGCCCTGCTCCCTTAGAAGGGCAGACAATTCTTCTCCAACGGAACTGGCAAGCGTTTGGCGTACGGTAAGGGAAGTGGGCAGCCACATCCCTCCAGCCAAGGTTGCGTTTCTCCTTGAGGTACCGGAGAAGTCTGTCATGGTCTGGGGTCCATGCCGAGGCTTGCTTAGGCACCTGTGGAGTGTGCTCTGTTGGGAATCCATAGTCTGATTCGGAAGACAGAGTTGGAGAAGCTGGGCTCAGGTGAAGCAGAGGAATCACAGGAGCCGGTGGGGCATTGTATGAGAGCATCAACTGCTGAAGGCTAGGAAGGCGGATGAGGCCCTGAGGAGGAGCGTGGGGTGACATGTGAGAAGGGGCTAACGAAGGAAGGACGATATTGGAGCTCATGGTGATAGAGTTGGATAGCTGAAAAAAGCGGTCGAGTATTATGTTTATATATATTCTGGCTGGAGGGTGCAAAGGCGGTGGAGCTGAGGTGCATGCATTGCATAGATAGAGCTGCATTGACGGGAAGTGCAGGACTGATCAATTCCTGGGAGGGCGCGCCTGCAAAATCGGTGTTTGCAGCTGTGAGCATATGCTGATCCAAAGCATGCTCATACAGTACGATACAGGTGCACATACGCACACCGGCAGCAACCGGCATTCTTCCTGGCACCCTTAACTCATAAGCAGCTACAGACTTCTCCAGTAATTAGCGGAGCAATGAGTCCCAGTAAGAAGGGATTACACACACACACAACAAGACCTGGATTAATATGGGCAAAGCTTATCACCGGACCTGGGCTAACGTACGCCGAGCCTCCGGCAGATCAGTCGAGCTGATCGATATAACTGGTTTGGAGCAATTGGGCTGCAAATGGACTGGCACTGACTTTCGCAGGAACAAACTCCTTGACCGCCGGCTTGCCGCCATAGGTCACTGGGAGATCGGGGATGCTCACCTCTGATGCGAGCTTGCTGCCATCGTGGAGAATGTGAAACTTCTTAACGGTCTCGGGCGAAACAAAGAACGACTTGATCACATAGTTGTAGACCCAGGCAAGAACAAAAGGAAAGTTCAAGAAATACTTGCGAGAAAGAAGCTCGGGGTAATGGTCTTGGAATAACTTCACTATAGACTTCCCGGCAGACCGCACCCTCTTGTCCAGAGAGAGAAAGCTGACTCCCGAGTAGTCGTGCACTTGCATAATATATGAGTTGGATGGGTCCTTAAAGTCGAGGAGTGCAATGGCCTGCTCCATAAGTCCAATCCGCCATCTGGTGAAAGTGTCAATGTCGTCGGCCAATGTCTTCACTGGCTCGGTTCCATAAAAGTTCCAAGTGACCACTTTGCAGTTCTCTTCACTGCTGCTGTTGTTGGTTACAGTTCCGATTTCTTTGAATTTGGCATCAAACTTCTCAGCAAACCCAGCTTTGAGTGGTTGGTACTCTTTTCTCCACGCAAGAGACTTCTCGAGCTGAGTCTTAGCCGGCTCAATGACAAACTCGTTGGCTTTCAAGAACTTTCCAGCCAAAACATAGGCCACTTCTTTATCATATAACTCGCCTTCGGGATCAAGTTGATGGCCATACAACTCACTGTACCCCACCTTTTTAACAATTGCCGGCACCTCGGCGAAAAACTTGTCGTGCTCTTCTTTGTGGTCTCCCGCTGGAGCTGTCATTTTCTTTCAAGAGTGTTATAATGTCAGCTCGATATTTCGCAACCGAAACTCTGGCAAAAATACCGGTTTACTTACACCCCCCAAACACTGCGAGCCACCACAAATAAGGGGGTTCATCCACCTCCAACCCTAGCATCCAGTTTCTCATCTACCTGTAAACTAATTGCAATTTTCTGATTAATAATGTACTAATGATTACTTGTATTTAATTGAATTCACTTGCATGCGAATAATCTTTTTTGTTGATTTATTGACCTGTTGCAATTATAATTCGTGGTTTCTACGGCTCACCTGAATTTGACAGTTGCGAAATTTCTTGCTTGCCGATTCACTCTGCAGATATTACTTCAATTGATAAGCCTCCATGAAACAGAAAAATCAAAAAACTCAACAATATCCACAATATTCAGTAACTACGACACATCCCCAATTTTTTTCATTTCCCTAAAACTTTTTGTCGTTGATAGATTGCTTGTAGAAACCACCCCGAGCCAAAGACCCACCCTGGTGGTTCCTGCCACGCACAACCCCAAACATGAAAATTCAGACACAGTTCTTGATTCCTCATCACCATGCGTACTCGAACTCTTCTCATAGTCGTGGGAATTCTCTTCCACCTTTCATACTTATGGTCGATTTTTGACATCTACTTTGTGTCGCCGTTGGTCCATGGGATGTCCCAGCACCTCTCGACCGACAACCCTCCTGCCAAACGTCTTTTCTTGATTGTCGGTGATGGACTTCGCGCAGACACTACCTTCGAGAAGATCAACTACAACGGAACCGAACAGTACCTTGCCCCGTTCCTCAGATCGGTAGTGTTAAACAACGGAACGTTCGGGGTGTCACACACCCGGATGCCAACTGAGTCTCGTCCAGGACATGTGGCGATGATTGCAGGGTTCTACGAAGACGTGTCTGCCGTTACTAAAGGCTGGAAAGAAAACCCAGTCGACTTTGACAGTGTCTTGAATCAGACCTACCATACTTTCTCTTTTGGATCACCGGATATCTTGCCGATGTTTTCTACTGGTGCTTCTGATAAATCCCGGATAGATACCTGGATGTATGGGCACGAGTTTGAGGATTTCACCAAACTGTCCATCGAACTCGATGCTTTTGTGTTCCTGCACCTTGACCTGTTGTTTGCCAACGCTTCCACCAACAGTACTCTTGATGCACTTCTTCGTTCCGACAAAGTCGTGTTTTTCTTACACCTTCTTGGGTGTGACACTGCCGGTCACTCATACCGTCCATACTCTCCAGAGTACTACGAGAACGTTCGGTACATCGATGCCCAGACCGAGAAGTTGGTCAAGAAGGTCGAGGATTTCTTTGGTGACAAGGAGACCGCTTACGTCTTTACAGCAGACCATGGAATGTCAGCCTTGGGATCTCATGGTGACGGCCATCCAAACAATACCCGTACCCCGCTTATTGCTTTCGGCAAAGGTGTCAACCAGCCAGTGATTGATACCAACTTACCACCTTACGAGCCGGGAATCCAAGACTGGAACTTGGACCACGTTGCTCGTCATGATGTCAAGCAAGCTGACATTGCGTCTCTTATGTCTTACCTTGTTGGAATCAACTATGCTGCCAACTCGGTGGGTCTGCTTCCTCTTGACTACATTGACACTGACGACTTATCAAAACTCAAGGCTCTTTACAGCAATGCCTTGACTATCAAGGAACAGTACTTGGTGAAAGAAGCAGAAGTGTCGTCGTCTCAATGGAGATTTAAACCGTTCCCTGGATTTGAAGCTACTCCACTCGATTTGCTTTGCAGTGAAATCGATCTTATAATAAAAGAGAACGGGAACGTCACTAAAGGAATTGAGCTTTCCCGTCTGCTTATAGAGCTTTCTTTGGAAGGATTGACGTACCTCCAGACTTACAATTGGCAACAGCTTAAGACTGTGGTGACTCTTGGTTTTGTCGGCTGGATTCTTTACTCGTTTTTGATTTTCTTGAAACTCTTTGTGGTGAAGAACGTCGCAGTTACTACTTCATTGACCAATCTTGTGTTCTTTGCAACTGTTGGTGCCAATCTTGCAGGTGTTTTCTATTACCAGAAGGCTCCTATCAATTACTACGTGTATGGAGCATTCCCAGTCTACTTCTGGCAACAGATTGTTCAACAGAAGAATGTTTTTGTTGCTGGAGTGTCACAGTTTTTTGCTGGTACCAGCAATACCGGTCGTGCTTTGATTTTTGTGTCCATTGTCTCGATCTTTGAATGTATCACCTACGGGTTCTTCAACAGAAAGATCTTCTCGTTACTTTTCGTGGCCCTTGCGTTCTACCCAATGGCTATTGGTGACACCAGAAAGAGAACTGGTGCGTGGGCTGCAACATGTCTCTACATGACCATGTTCACTTGGAGTGACGCTATCAAGACCGAGAGCTTGTTCGAAATCAATCTTGGTGCAGCATTGATAATGGTGTTGTCCGTATTGGGATACCAGCAAGTGGCTTCCAAGTTCGATCCACACACCAAGATCTTGGTGCTCACTCAGATCTTGTTGGTGGTGGCTAGTACCGTGGCTACTAACATCTCTGCAACGTCGCTTCAAGCAAGAGCTGGTCTCCCGCTTTTCTCTCAGAGTCTTGGTTGGATCACTGTGTTAACGTCTATGATTGCGCTTCCAGTTCTCCATAGTTTCCACTCGCACCCCGACCTCCACTTACGGCTCCTCATTATCTTCCTTGCGTTTGCCCCGATCTTCGTGATTCTCACAATCTCGTTTGAGCTGCTCTTCTACGTGGGCTACTCAGTTCTCATTCTCCAATGGATCGGCGTTGAGACCCACTGCAAGAGACAGCCAGGTGACGACTGGCTCCAGTGCTTGCGGATCAGCGTGGTTGGATTTTTCCTTTGTCAGATTGCGTTCTTTGGAACCGGAAATATTGCCTCAATCTCGTCATTCTCGTTGGAGTCTGTGTACCGATTGATTCCAGTGTTCGACCCGTTCTCTATGGGGGCGCTCCTCATGATCAAGTTGATCATTCCCTACGTTCTCCTCAGTGCCGGATTGGGAATCATCAATGTGGCTTTGGATATCCAGACGTTTACGATCTCTACATTGATCATTAGTATCAGCGATCTCCTCAGTTTAAATTTCTTTTTCCTTGTGAAAACCGAAGGAAGTTGGTTGGACATCGGGGTGACGATCTCGAACTACTGTATTGCGATCTTGAGTTCCCTCTTCATTATCATCTTGGAGTTCTTCAGTCACGTCGTGTTGAAGGGCGTGAATTTGGGTGAGGTTAAGGCGGAGGCTCAGAAAGCTAAGAAGGACAATTAGAGATAACCACCAATACGCAAGGTGCAGAAGCGGCGCTAGTCGCGGAGTGACTACGGTCAAGAGCTTGGCATCAGAGATAGGATCTGACTAATTATTCGCCAGCCAGACCAGGTGTCTATATTAAGTAGCAACAATGGTTTTAATTAAGAGTGTAGCAGTGAGACACATCGCTGGCGAGCTGGTGAGACATGCAGTTGGCGAGTGAGATTGGGCACGGCTGTATACCTGGTGCGAGTACAGACAGGTAGTCAGTGAACAAATAGCATTTGGGCCACTGGAGAGGAACAATACAACGAAACCTATTGTCGGCAGCAGAGTGGCTGGCCACCACCGATAATAATCAACACGATCTCTAAACGGCTGCATATGGTAGTGAAGACTTAAGCCATCCGCCATTAGTGCCGGGCTTCACAATTTAAGCTACAATCTAACCGAGGATAATGGAACTTTAACCAGCCAACTTTATCGGTGTTTCAATCGCAATTATGTCCAGCTTGGGATGGTGTGTCTGAGGCTTGGGAACTCTGGGGGCTCCAGGTGTCCAAGACAACCCCAGCTGGCGGGTATTGTGTGACACCAGGCCGTGAGTATTCAGTTATATTATCATGTGTAATTGGGCTCGAGCCGTCCCAGATCCTGGTAATGCTAGCCGACAACCAGACATGAGAACAATAGCAGCAGCAGAACTATTTTGGCAGGAGACCGAATTCCACTTCAGTTGGGACCAGAGCCTACCACCTCAAAAACAGCAGCAGGGCCCGAGTGACTAGGCTGCCCGGACCACGCTAATTGTCGTATTTTCAACCACGGTGAGTACCACTAGCCACGTTCCAAGGTTGCAATCCAGTCAATCAATCTCGACCGCAAATAAGGTTCCAAGATTCAAGGTCCAGCCTCGGCAAGGATCAATTTCAAGGGAACCATCAATTGGGCAACCAGGAGACCTGGTAGGCCAGGTTTGGGATTCTGGCTGAGAGCTGCAGCCCGCACGGGGGGACCAGGTAGTCACTCTTGGGCGGCGTCCCGTGGTCTAGCTGTAGTCACCGAGCAGCCAAGCCCTCAAGCAGCGTCAAGCCCAGCGGACACCCCAGGCCTGGCGACTGGTACTCAGTCCCAGCTGCGAATTAAGGTTTACCTCTGGTGGGAGTTTGGCGGCCATCTGCGGGCTCCCAGAGATGCGATTGTGTGAACCTTGTACCTTGTACGTCTGGCACTAACACCTCGATCGAGGCTTAGTGGGAGAAGATCAAAGGTTAGGCAAGGGCCGAGATTCAAGGGTGTAAGCGGGCCATTACTAAAGACTGGGATGGACGCAGTGCCTGATTTGGAAGGATCCAAAGGGTCTTGCGAGCGGACGGGATTGTCGGGCCATTCGACCAGGATTGTACAATAGGAAGCGTATTGGGGAGCCCCTAAACACCTGGGAGCTGGGAGACGTGACACCGCAACGGGAGTGCAAGGCGCTAGACAGCCAGGCCGCTAGCTATTGTCGCTGCTGGCCTCTGCCTGGCAGTTGACTCACTCCCGTGCGTGCTAGGCCAGCGCCAGCGGGTACTGCGGCAGACAATAGTTAGGTCTCCGGTCACAATGGGCAACTCCCGAGGTTACGATTGCATTAGTCAAAGACTTCTAGATCGCAATTACCGTGTTCGAAGCACAGGATCGTCCTTGGATTCCACTCCCCAACGAACCCCAAAACCAGATCCTGCGCAAAATCGTACCATCGAAGCTCGAAATCATACCACCAGACAACTACTAGAACATATTCTCCAACCTAATGACTAGTCTGGAAGCAAAGCTAATCGCAGCCGCCATCGCCGCAACAGCCGCCCCAACTGTTACGCTGCTTGAGGGCTTCTGGGGCGCCAGCTGCTACGCCCGTATTTGGGTGGCCGCAACTGGTCCCGCCGCCGCCGCAACCCTCACAGCAATGGGGCACCATCCGCCATTCTCATAGAGGCCTATTGTTGGCCTGCAACCTGCCGGCAGTTACCGATTGATGATTGGGCTGCTGAGCACTGTAGGAGCCTAGTTATCCTCCAATCAGCCATTCATTTGCCGTTGCAGTATAGTATATGCAGTCAACCGTGGCCCTCAGAAATCGCCGAGTTTCATCGGCGGCTGCATCCCAGATCCCTGGCTGGTATTGACTCGTGGGACTTCTAGTTAATAATAATCCCAAGAATAACAAAGTCCAATATGTTCGGCCACATGGAGGGATTATTACATCACTATGGACTAAATAATAATTGAGTACAGACTAATTGCTTCACCCGCAGACTCCAGAGGTCTTTGATATACTGTACAAGGGTGGTCAAGGCAAGAGAAATGTGCAAGTCAAGGCTACACTGTGCAAGAGAAGTTTACAGAAGAGTCTACAGACCAGTGCAAGTCAAGTGTACAGACCAGAGTACCAGAAAAGGGTGTCAGCGTCGTAGTGTTCACTAGTTTGAGCAGTTTCCGTACCAGCCAAAAAATAAAAACAAATAAAAAAAAGTGCACCAGGGTTGAGAAACCCAAACTCGACTTTGACTTATTGCTTAGACCCAACTCAAACGTAGCTTTGACCTCCTACTCGGACTGAAACCATACGGAACTTTGACTTAATACTCGGCCCGAACTCAAACACAGCCTTGACTTGTTACTCGGACCAAAGTCAAACTATACATTTGATCCAACTTATTTCTCTTCTACTCAACCGAAACTCAAACCTACCTAAACGAACCCAAACAAACTCAAACAGACTAACCATAACAGTCAGTGAATAAACAAACAAACAAGCTTAACTTCAACATGCTTCACACAAACCATCTCCCAGTACAGTACCTGTTCGCAACAACAAAAATCCGACATGCTGAAACTGCTACTCTCTTACAACGCCTTGGTAAACCCTTAATCCACATCATTTATTCTCATAAATCCTCGCAACTTTATCCCTTCAAAGCTTAACTTTATGGTTCACCGAGTCACTTGACCTTATCGAGGCTCCGAGATCCCAACTGTGATGCTGGTGTATTCACCACAAATCTTTACCCTACTTGCCTCACAATAATCGCATCTGCTCCTGCATACCTCTAAACACAACCCATGCACAGGCCGTCATCATCAATGCATTGTGCAGTTGCCCATCACTTACCTAAATCTATGGTTTGCATCATCGCTGTAAATGGCGGATGAGATTAGGCAGCACGGTACATGGGGCTGGTGCTGGGGGCGGAAGGTTATTAATAGGACTGCACTCTGGTGGTATACTCAAACCGCACCCGTGCCGGCTCGCACTACCTTCATGGTCTCAAGCTCTACGATGGTGTTGCTATTTGCACATCTTAGATATAGTTTCACCAAGCCGGATCTACGTTTGCAATATACTTCTCTGTACAGGGGATATAGTTTGATCAACTTGTATGTAGTTCGCAATATAGTTTACAGTTACGGGAGAACCTAAGTACCAACCAACGGGACTGCGCAATCCTCCGTATAATTCACCTAGCTGTACAGTCTGTTAAAACTGGAGTCAACAGTTGCAATTCGCTTAACTTTACAGCATATAATACAGTTTCCACAGTGGAGCAGCCACAAACGACACACAGATCCAAAGGCTTCTAGAGGCCACAATTCCAAAAGCCACAGATTCCAGAGGCCCCACAACCAGTAAGGTTCCTAAAGTAAAGTTTACCCTGTTACAATTCGGTCAACACAGTGTTGTCCCACAACTCCACTCTCAAAAAAAGTTTACGCACTAGCAATACAGTTTCTAGTTGTATGGAGTTTCCAGATGGAGTAGAGTTCAGCGAAATACAGTTTCCCATTAAAGTTTCCACCAGTGTTTATTCATTTCCAGTTTCCAGTAACTCACATCCTCACACCCTCACACCCTTGCACCCCTTCACACATCCTCACATCCATTTTTCACTATGCACATCCTTACATACTTTTCACTGTCCCAACATTCCACAGATCTACATTTTGTCTACATCCCATCACCATTCCATTTTATCCCACACCTTTACACACACCCTTACATCGAACTATACATAACACAACAACCATACACCAACTTCATATCGATTCATCCAGACATCCCATTACGCACAACCATACACCAAACCATACAACCGCACACCAAACCATCCAACCATACACATCCTCTACACCAGCCCAACCGTACACCAACACATCCTACCCGCATGCCCTTCCATAGAATCCCGTCTATTCCTGTACCAACCAACTCCAACCATCTCCAAATAGCCCCATATTCAATTAGCCCCATCTCTCACTAGCCTCATCTCTGATCCGCCCTAGCATGCTCCAACCAACATCCTCTTCCTTTCATAATCCCGCCTCCTCCTACCAGCATCCCCACCCCCTCTCGAGTGCCGCAACTCCTTCAAAGTCCCCACAACTCGTCGGCGCGTCGCCCCAACTGGCCTGCGACTTCCAGAACACCCCGTTCGACCTCTGCCGGTCTTCTGCCTCGGCGGGCTGTTTCGATCTCACCAAACCTAATCCAACATCGGCATCGCCGCCTTCTTCCTGCTTCAAGTGCATACTCAACGGCTCAGTCTCCAGTTTTCTCTGCCATGCAACTCCGGCTCCATCGCTGTGTAATCTGTCGCCATTGACACCATTAGCTCCAGTATTCATGCTCTATCGCAGCCCCCGCTAATGTCTCGGCTATTGTCTCCCTGTTTCACTTGTGCAGTATCCGCTCGTTCACATTAGCTCGCCCAGCCTAGCTCCCATCTCCAGCCATGCGGGAGCACCCGTCTTCACAATGCATAACTGCAATTCCACTCCCAGTCGCATACTCGCAATTCCACTCTCCGCCATTCCTTTAACGTGCAACATCGACTTGCACTTGCCCATCGACCAGGAATTTGACTTTGAACTTTGTATTTTATCGTCGCGACGTCGCTCGGCGCTTCTTATCTCAACCTTTCTTGTCTTATCTGGCCCATCTCGGCTATCGCGCTGCTCCGCCGAACTGCAGATCTTAGGTTTCTCTATACAATGCAAATATTCCCTCACATAGGCTGCATCTTTCTGATGACCCTCCAGCATGCTCTACACTCATGGCCCACCCCAATCTAGCAAACCACAAATAGTTCAGCTCTCTTTAGACTGTGATCCTCATTCGTAAATCATACCTGCAATAGAGCGCAATGTTCCCCACATACTCTTACCTGTTGCACCCGTTCCATCACTACATTTTTGGGGTACCAATAGGTGTCTGGTTTTACTGGAGAGTGTAAACGACTGTAACCTCAAATTTGCGTTCGAGTTCTTCCCGAAACCCATTCAAATCAAGTTGGTTCTTTGGAGATGTTGAAATACACGTCATAGTATTTTTCCAAGAGATGCCTGGTTTGTCAAAGTGGATTCTTATTATCAATAAGTGCCAAACATCAATAGATGCAGAACGAACCAAAACGCTTTCAAGCAGCATCATTTCATAAGAGAAAGAGCTTACTCAGAGAATAGTGTCTCAGAAACGCACTCCAAGAGTCCCCTAGAAAAAGCGATCGACTCAGCATAGTCTTCCAAGGACCAAATCTAGCCTCGAGGCTTTACCAACTTCACATCTCTTATTGAGCTATTAATCACACCCACTAAACCCTACACCGGACATCCGAAGCAGTCTAATGATGTGATTTGTACAAAGAGGCTTAAGAATTACACCTCCACTTCGAAACTTCCCTTTCTAGCATCCAAAATACTCCTTCGACGGGAAGATGTGCTCCCACTGCTGCCATTCTACTGAATATGCTCGGACAAGCCGAAAGCGAGAGATTTCCAATGAGCACCTCAATCTACACACTTTTATACATAGAATCTACTTCAAGTCACCTCATACTTACACTTTTCGCATTATGAATTCTTTATTCAATATTCACTGTAATCGCTCCAACCACCTTTACCTTTCAGCCCGTTTCAAGTCATTTACTCCTAGCTGCCGATATGTGGTCCTATTTAAGTGGTACCACTAACTGCCAACTTCTGGAGATGCGCCATGAAGGTCTGCAACGACACATCGTCGGTCAACACAATAGCGCTTCCAGTTCCCGCGTTGAACGGATCTTGTTGTTGGTAAGTGTTTGATGGGTTCAAACGAGAAAACAAGAACCGGGCTTGCGATCCACCAGACTCAGTGTCAATGAAACGTGGCAATGGGAACCGGTCCACCAAAAGCTCGGCCGCCTCTTTCTTAGGTTCTTCCAAGAACTGTTTGAAGTCCTCGTACTCGGGGTTTTCTTGGTATCCAGCCTTCTTCCAGCTGGCCACAGTCTCGCCCCGATAGATCAAGATGTGGAAGAAGGTGTCGAGAAGCAAGATCTTGTCTGGCTTGACCGACACAGAGTCCAACAACACCGGCTCTGGTTCCTCCTGCATCGAAAAGGAGGTCAATGTCGGCTGGATCATGATGAGCGAGTTGGTGGTGTCCTCACGGGTCAACACATGACGGTAGAACGCAGTCTCATCAGGCGAGTTGTTAAACACCTGCAAGAACTGTGACCGACGCAAGTAGAACATGAACTGCGGGTACAACGAGAACGTTGGCGAGAGACGGAACGACTCTGGATTGTCTTTCTGGTAGTCAGCAAACTTCTGACACAACCGGATCAACATCCGGTCGATCCACCGCAACACGTCGGCACCGTCATCTTGTTCGGCCTTGAACACGGCAATCCGTGACATGAGCACCGCAGCTGCCTCTTGGTCAAACGACTGGGTGACACCCATGTCGCCAAGACTGGAGAGTGGGTTGCTTATCGTGGTGACTCTGGTTCTGTAAGTTCCAGATGCATGCTGGTAGTTGGTGATGAACTGGATGAATGCGTTCTGACTGGCAGCGCTGTTGCTTGCGTTGGCAATTTCAAAGAACACAGAGTACGAGTGGTTTGGTGTCACTGAGCACAATTTCCACTGGTTGGTGCCACCAATTCCAATCTCGGCGTCAGTGACATTTGGTCCGGACCGTTTCAAGCTACTGGCATGTCCAATAAGACCAGAGATCTTGAGCTCCTTTGAGGTCTTAACCTCAAAGGTACCGTTGAATCCCATTTGAAGGAACCCTTCTTCGTCCTTCGAGAACATCCGTAAGAACGATTGTTTAAAGATGAACGTGGTGAACGCATCGGACAACACAAGTGCACCACCTGTCAAGTTCGACAACGATTGCATTTCCGACATTCCGATCTGGTCATAACAACCAGCAAAAATGTCAACACAGTGACCGTTGTTGGCAATACGCTCGGCCAACTGGTCGTAGAACTTCTTGGCTTTCTTGAAATGTTTGGCAGAGTCCTTGTCGATGTCGTTGTGCGACCGGATTGGCTCCTTCAACTCTGGGTTGACAATCAAACCTGGAGCCAAAGTACATGGACCAGCACTGAACAACATGATACGTGCTCCAAATCCAGCAAAGCTGGCTTGCAAGAGAGTGGTGGCAATAGACACAGCAGCACCGGTAGATCTGATAGGTCTGCGACTGTTAGCCACTGGCCATGGGTCTTTCTTCAATCCCTCAATCAAGGTACTCAACTGAAACTCAACGTCTTGCAATGGCAAGAAGAAACGGTTCAAGTTGGCGCCCATAGCTGATGATCCAGAAAGCATGTCGTTCAAAGTCTTGGCTGGGTAGTCCTTGTCGCCTCTGAAAATGTACAGCTTTGGACAAGTCTCGTAGCCCAAGTCATGGACTTGCACCATTGTTCCGTAGGTGATGATTCCCACAAGAGCGTTTGGAGGCATCAATGACAATGAGATCCCCAAGGTCTCTTTCAAGGCTTCCAAGTTGTCCTCGTCTTGGCACAAATCAATGACAAAACAGAAGATTGGTGGGTTCTTCACTGGACGTGACGACACATACTCAATGGTGGACGACTGGGCATTAAGCTCGAGTGGCAAGAAGTCGGTGGAGATGTTCTGGTACTGTGCTGGAAGCGGATTGCGCAGCATACAGAATGGACAAATCCACAACTTGGCTCTCAAATCAATCTGACAGAACGGATTGAGGACAGCGTTACATGACGCAATACACCGGAATGGATCATAGGCGGCAATGGCCAAGTCCTCCTTTTGTTTCAATGGGGTGTAAAGTGCGCCTATAGGAACAACTGTTCTGTTTGCCTCTACTCGAGTAGACGGAAACACGTTCCAAGAAAGACGCACTGCATTGAGATCTTCTGCTGCTTCAAAGTTCTAGGCTGTTAGTACCATGTCTGATCTAATATTCCCGCTATCGCTGATTTCTCAGTCGATGCTCATTTATATATTTCACATACCATTGCAACAATACTATTGTCTTAATACCAGAACAAGTTCGTGAGCTGTTCAGTTTAAATTTCACAAGCAGCCGGGTAATGTCGCCGCTGCAATCATGTGCAGCCATAAAATGCCACCAGCTCCAAACGTATCAGGACAACAATATGCTTATTGTATCTTCGGCAGAGGCCGTTTATTTGAAAAATGACCAACAGGTCTTGAAGCTCACTGACAAGGAAATCGCCCTTGATGTGGATGGAGCGGCAAACTTCGGAACCAAGGCAAACCCGACCGAAATCGTGGGGGTTCTTGGAGTGATTGATTTGAAGCTTGTGCGATACCTTATCACTATTAATGCTTCTGAAAAAGTTGGAGAGATTGCCGGATCTGCTGTTTATAAGGTTGTGAAGACCGCTATTGTGCCTTTAAACAGTTCTTCAGAGTACGATTCTGACGAGCACGAGTATTTGAAGCTTTTGCAGTTCCAGTTGGACACCTCCAGTTTCTTCTTTTCTCCAGGTTACGACCTCACCAACTCGTTGCAGCGTAACTTCGAGCAAGCCGCCTCTGGCACCAAGAAACTCGACCAGCGGTTTTTCTGGAACCACTACCTTGCTTCGGGAATCCCGGTACCTGGATTTGTCACTCCTGTTATTCAAGGATATGTCAAGTTCCACCTTGAGCTCATCGATGGCCACAGCGTGACCTTTGGATTGGTCACCAGACGGTCGCGGTTCCGAGCAGGTACCAGATACTTCCGTAGAGGTATTGACAAAGAAGGTCACGTTGCCAACTTCAATGAGACCGAACAGATCTTGACCTACGGCACTACTGTGTACGCGTACCTTCAAACTAGAGGGTCTGTTCCAGTCTACTGGACCGAGATTAACAATCTCAAGTACAGACCGGTGTTGAAGATAGCTCAAGGAAGTTCTCGCGAGGCTACAGCAAAGCATTTCGATGAACAAGTTCTGTTGTATGGCGAAAACTATCTCGTCAATCTTGTCAACCAGAAAGGTTACGAACTTCCAGTGAAACAAGCTTACGAGAAAGCAGTTGAGGAGCTCAACAACAAGTCTCTCAAGTACGTTTACTTTGATTTCCACCACGAGTGCCGTAAAATGCGCTGGCACAGAGTCCATATTTTAATCGAGCGTCTCACCGCACTTGGGCTCTCAAAGTCTGACTATTTTGTCGGCAGTTTTGCTGAAGGAAAGTTGGTCACCATCAAGAAACAACTGCATGTTGTCAGAACCAACTGTATGGACTGTTTGGATCGGACAAATGTTGTCCAGTCTACATTGGGACGCTTCTTCTTGCAAAGCCAACTTGAAGAAGCTGACATAATAAAGCCATCTGTGGCATGGGACAGCAACCAGAGCTTGAACTTAGAGTTCATGAACTTCTGGGCCGATAATGCCGACGCCGTCAGTTGCGTCTACTCTGGAACCGGTGCCTTGAAGACCGATTTCACAAGAACCGGTAAGAGAACAAAGAAGGGAGCGTTCCTGGATTTCACCAACTCTGTCACCAGATACGTCAAAAACAACTACAAAGACGGTGAGAGACAAGATTCGTTTGACCTTATTCTTGGAGGATACTCGCCAAGAGCTCTGAAGATCTCTCCGTTCACTGACCTTAGACCTTACGATATTAGACTCCTGCTTCCTGTTTTCCTCACGTTTGTGTTCCTTTTGGTCTTGGTGTTCCTCAAGTCCATTGTGTACGGGTTATCTGGTAAACAAAAGGCTTTCATCGTGATTTCATTTGCAGGGTTGGTAACCAGTGCAGTTTTCATGACCATCAACGGTCTTCAAATTGTTGACTGGCCAAAACTCATTCCATTGGAATTCTTGAAATCAGAACCTGTCTACAAAGAAGGAAAATACGTTGGAAACAAATGGATCAAGAACCCAGACTATTAGACACTGTCATCTATTTGCTCTTTGGAGTGGATGACCTGATTGAACCAGATCACATGATATCTTTAAGACCAATCCTCCATCCAAAGGGCTTATTACGGACACTTTATCGAACCTCAAATTCTCTTCTGTTTAGTTGTTAATTATATAAACTTTAATTTTTGTCACCGATCTGTCTCTTGTACTGTCTGCTTCTGTTTTCCTCACCCCCTTTGTCGGTATTGCTTCCTGGTTACGAAGCCCCGTTCAGCCATGTGGGGTCTGAAATTTTTCAGATTATCGAGTTCCAAACAGTCTTACTAATATACACCAAAAATGAACCGGGTTTTCACCACGTCGGTCCGCCGTTCTTTTCCGACCGTCAGAAGGGTCGCAATGAGACGTACTTTTTTCTCTGGCTCGTCCGGGTCTTCTGGAAACGCTGCCAAGTTGCTTTTCCCATTGTCTGCCACACTTGCCATCGGGTTTATTTTCCAAGACCACTTGCCAATCAGATTTTACAATGACAAGTCTTTGAAGCTGCTTCATCAAAAAGCTGAGCCAGAAAAGATTTCTGAACCGGAACCAGTAGCCGAGGAGACTGTGCTGGAGACTGTGGAAGAGCCAGCTGAAGAATCAGTGGAAGAGCCAGTGGCGGAAGAAGAAGCCAAAGAAGAACAGTCGGAAGAAGCTAAGGAAGAAACTAAAGAAGAAGTGAAAGAAGAGGTTAAAGAAGAAGAATCAGTGGAAAAGAAAGAAGAAGGCACTGAACCAAAGGAAGAGTCTGGTACCTCTTCCGATGCTTCTTCTGCTACTACCGAGTCCTCGGGCGAAGAGGAACAAGCGGCTGCTTACAACCCAGAAACTGGTGAGATCAACTGGGACTGTCCTTGTCTTGGAGGAATGGCACATGGTCCTTGTGGAGAGCAATTCAAGAAGGCATTCTCTTGTTTCGTGTATTCCGAAGCTGAACCTAAGGGAATCGACTGTATTGATGCATTCAAAGAGATGCAAGCTTGTTTCAGAGAGTATCCGGATGTTTATGCTGAAGAATTGAGAGATGATGATATGCCAGTTGATGAGCCAAGAGAAGAAGCAAAAGAAGTGGTCAGAAAAGCAGCTGAAAAAGATGCAGAAGATAAGAAAGAAGAAGGTGCAGCCAAACCAGCTGAAGAGTCTTCTGAGTAGTCTTGTCTCGACACACAGAGACATGACGTAACTTGTATATAATTGCACATAATTGCATGTCTGGATAGGATTTGTAGTTTTAGAGTCATACACTTGAGCTAAGGACAATTTCAGTAAAGCAATCTATTAGCAGTAGTGATCTGACAACCTTCTCTTCTAGACCACGTAGTCTTCGAGTTCATCAAGTGAAGTAGGTGCGTAATCCCCATTTCTGTAAACATATAATACATCGTCTTTCAAATAGACTGACAATTTTCTCCCTGTCATTTCTCTGGATATAAGGTAACGAGGATATCCAATCTTATTTGCCAGAGTGTCTGGAAATATTAACAACTCGCGGTCCAAGCAATATGCCTCAACAACATCCTTGAACGTCTTCATCAACCTGCTCTTTGATACTCCTCTTATATCAATTGAGCTAGACGTCTTCTGCTCGATTGGTGTGTTGAGTGATTTCTTCAACGACTTCATTATATCCTCAACAGGAGCCGCAGTCGGAAACCCTGTCAATTGCTTCTTGGTTGATCGATTGCTT
The DNA here is from genome assembly GCA_030578595.1 of Saccharomycopsis guyanensis. NCBI lineage: Eukaryota > Fungi > Ascomycota > Saccharomycetes > Ascoideales > Saccharomycopsidaceae > Saccharomycopsis > Saccharomycopsis guyanensis. Next base: position 235,826 of record JAJMSQ010000001.1, read on the forward strand.
TTTCTGAATGTGTTGATGTTGGAATTTATTGCATCCAAGACTTTGCGGAGAGCATTCTCAACGTTCACTAAGCAAACATTGCCAACTCGTTCTATGAAACTCATAATGAGCCCATACTGCTGCAAATAAGCATCTCCCAATGTGTTCTCTTTCCCATTAGCTAATATATCTTGCAACAGATGAGCTATAAATTGAGAAAGTTTTGGAATATAATAATCGCTCAATACTATCTCATAACAATCTCCTCGGTCTCCAGGTTCCAAATATTGTCTCAAAGACTCGAAAACATTAAAGAAAAAGTATTCCAGACTATCTCCCACCTCTAGCTTCTCGTGCTCCAATTCTCTTAACAATGCTTCTGTCAACACAAGACAATAATCAATATTATTCTTGTACATTTCAATGTGTACGGGCAGTCTATCTGGCTGTTGTTTGTCAACTACCGAACCGAAGCTAAACCCGGATAAAAATTCTTGGAACCTGCCAAGTCGTAATTTATCCAAATCAGCTTGAATCTTGGGATGCAAAACTGACTCGCACGTGTGGGACTCATCGTCTTCAACTCCAACATCGCGGTCAATGGTTGGAACAAAATCACTAATTTGAGCAATAATCTTAGGTTTAATAATCTGTGCCTCAATATAGTTTGATAATTTCCATGATATAGCTGGTTTTAAAGACTCCAAGGCGTATGCCACTATCACATTCAGATCTCGAGGTCCACTATCCCAATTCTCATCTACGTATTTCGAGAACTTTTCGAATGTAGAACGTGAAATAGCAGCATCCACTATGTCATCATCTAGCAAGCTTCTATAGTTTTTTATTTGGTCCACAAACTCTTCTCGGTTGTCTGGCCATTTCTCAAGTAGTTCAGTAGTTTTGCTGCGAACTGCAGTGTATGCAAGATTGTCTAATGCCTCAGCATGCTCAAAACTCACTGATGTGATTTTTCTCAACTTCGAAATACTTTCAACCACATCAATTGGTTCTTCTGGATCCTCTTCTTCATCAATATCCATTCTGTTCATTCCAAAAAATGTCGGGGTAGGCTTCTCTGCAGGGACCATTCTTCCCAATATTTCAATAGCTTCATTCAACTCAGCTGTCTCTTGTTTCAATCTTTTTAAATTCGACTCATAAGAAGCTAGTTTTTTGGTTGCCAGCTTACACTGCCTCACTAAACTTGCTAAATTGCCTTTCAATGAATCAGGATCATCTTTCTTAGAAACAAAGTTGACTCCATTCACAACCACAGCTTCAGGTTCAACAGCAATCAACTCCTCGGGCACGTCAATATCAAGAATACGCATGTCTCGTATCACCTGGTCAAAATCAACTGCAGGCGTCTCTTCTTCCTGTGTTTCTTCATCATAGTCTCGTTCTTTCACTGCGCCAACTCCCATCTTAGAAGGTCTCAAATTAACTTCAATAGGATTCACAATCCCCTCATTATTTTTCCCTAAACCTTGACCTTCCAGGTACCCCATCTTCTTGAGAAGGGCGGCCCCAAGGCCATACCTCGCCTCAGACATCTCCTTTTTTTATTGTGTTGTTGTTTTGTGAGTGAAGATCATCGACTCCAACTTTACTGATTTACTTAAGGTTCACGTGAATTTTTATTGACCCACATCGTTGGTATGCATATTCAGAAGTGGTACACAACCTTGACAGCATCAACAGAAGAATACTCTCAATATATTCTTCATCGAATTGAAAATAATTTGATATATTATAAATAGAATTTTACATTTAATACGGTGTCAAAATTTGGAGTGAATTGCAGGTATGTAGATGCTTCGACCCTTACGTGTTGTCGCACGATTTACAAAGTGAATGACAGTGGTAGCGGAGTTACACAAAACATAAATATTTTGTGACGGCCTTGATCTGAGAGGTAAAAAATTTTAAACCTCTAATTGTGTTTAAATCACGACCAGCGCGTCTCTCAATGTGGGTAACAAAAGAGCTCCTTTCAAATCCATTCCCCATGGACTACAAGCATGTTGGAACTATCCACTTCCCCAAACTCTTAAGGCAACCTTTCGAGCAGTCTACGACGAAATGCATTTCTAATTACATTTGAGTATAAAATTATACCTTGTGGGCTTTCTTAAGAAACCCCCACTTATGTTATGTACAAACTTCAAGCTTCCTCCTTAGGCTCTCCCATATTCTCTTCATGTGATTTCATAGTCAAGTACAACACATTGCTTGCACTTTCCAATGTGCTTGTCAATCCGTAACCACCCATAACAGTCAACAATCCAACCAATTGTGCTTGCAACTCTTCTCTCGATGGTAACTCTTTGTACTGCTCCAATTGGCTGACATCATACACCTCTTTCTCAACCTTGGCACCCACAACAAACAATTTTTCCTTTGCTCCAGTCAAAATCTTCATCAATTTTTTCACTTTTCGAGGGTCGTTATCTTTGAACGCTATCACTGCGGTTGGCCCATTCAACAATGGAAATAATGGATGTCTAACTTTCAAGTTTTTCTTTGACACTTCTGCATCTGCTGGGTCCTGCTCATTCTCTGATCTCAAGTAAACTTTGAACAAATTGTTTCTTATCACCACAAGTTCACCTCCTGCTTCTGATATTTGCTGTCTGTAATTCGCACTTTCTGCTTTGGTCAAATTATTACGATGCACCATCAACACGATTGGTGAACTTCTCATCAAATTCGCATAGTAGTCCACAAGAAACGTCTTTCTCGACCCCACTGGTTTGAAAGTGTTTCTGGCGACATGTGCATAACTTCTAAACTGCACCGTCGTCTTAGCAGTTGCTAAACCGGCTCTAAACATTTGAATCTGATTTCAATATTCACTACTTTCTTTGGCACTTGGATGAAAAATTCCTAGACCCAAGTGAACATATTACCCGGCCACACAAGGGCTCACAACCGATTCTGCACCGCAGATGTGAGTCAGGCTCATTAGTAATTTTCAAGAATCTTTTCAACTCCACAACTACAAATGTCAGCAGAAGAAATAGCAAGAAACGGTCTGATCGCCTCAACTGTGCTCAAGACATTGACTAATGCTGAGAGGTCAGAAGCTCTTGAAGCGATTTATCAAGGAATAAAGGCTCTGAAAGATGAGGTACTCGAGGCAAACAAGTTGGATCTTGCAAATGCAGCCAAAAACAACTTAGAAACTCCATTGGTTAAGCGTCTTGACTTGGCCCGTGGAAGCAAGTTTGACGACATGCTCGAAGGAATTAGACAAGTGGCAGCTTTGGAGGATCCTATTGGAAAGATCACTCTTGCTAGACAGCTCGATGAGGGACTTGACTTGTACCGGGTCACGTGCCCAGTGGGAGTGTTATTGGTGATATTTGAGTCCAGACCAGAAGTTATTGCCAATATTGCTTCTTTGGCCATCAAGTCTGGAAATGCTGCTATTCTTAAGGGAGGCAGAGAATCTACTGAGACGTTCCAGGTGCTAGCGAAGGTGGTGAGTAGAAGTTTGGTAGGCACCAAGGTTCCAGAAAATGCAATTCAATTGATCAATACCAGAGAAGAGGTCGGGTCTTTATTGTCTCAAGACCGGTACATTGATTTGGTGATTCCACGTGGATCCAATGCTCTTGTGCGGAGTATCAAAGAGAACACAAAGATCCCAGTTTTGGGTCATGCCGATGGATTGTGCTCGATCTATGTTGCTGAAGATGCTAATTTGAAAATGGCACAAGAGCTTGTGGTAGACTCAAAGACAGACTACCCTGCAGCTTGTAATGCTGTGGAAACCTTGCTTTTGGATGAGAAATTTGCTGAGAAAGAAGCTGTCCTTGAAAGCTTGGCTCAGAAAGAAGTAGTATTGCACATCGATGCTTCACTTCTTAAAACTCTTTCTTCTGAGTTCACAACCAAATATGCCAGTCTCATCAAAGGGGCCACTGAAAAAGATTTTGAGACCGAGTTCTTGAACCTCGAGATTGCTGTGAGACAAGTGTCTTCTGTGGAAGATGCTATCACTCATATCAATCTCCATTCTTCTAAACACACTGATCTCATCATTACTAACGACGAGCCAAAAGCTAGTCGGTTCCTTAATGCCATTGACTCTGCAGGTGTGTACTGGAACTGTTCTACGAGGTTTGCTGATGGATTCAGATACGGATTTGGTACAGAAGTTGGAATCTCTACTAACAAGATCCATGCCAGAGGCCCAATGGGTTTGGAAGGTCTTGTGTGCTACCAGTATCATTTGAAGGGTAAGGGACAAATTGTTGCTGACTACAGTAGTGGTAAGAAAGCTTTTGTTCACAAGAACATTGCCTTATAGAAGCAAAAGTTTTAAATACATAGACAATGGTATGATTCGATAGGTACAAAATTGCAGAATCATGGAAACTTCTCGTAGTTTGTTTCTATTTGACAGGAATGTTTGTAATACTCGAAGATAGCTCCATCCCAAGTCAACTTCTAATAAACTACAGGTTCAATTTGAGACATTGTAAGACTTGCAAACTGAGACAGATGACATTATTTCTACTCGGTTACATTTAACTCCGAATGTTTCAACTTGCCTCAGCTTATTCACACTGTTCATAATCAAGTAGTAATATTTCAGTATCATGCTACAAATTACAGACAGTAATAAAAATCTATGACATTTTCTTTGTTAATAAAATATACACACCCACGAACTCACAATTCCAGCATAAAAGAATTCAACAACAAAAAATATAGGTACAGAGAGACAGAGCCGTGCTCATATTATGATCTCATCCTCACTGACAATGGCCTGTTCGTTTTTGTCCATTGTCTGAGCAACAGGGCTGGCCATGTCTTCCATGACTAAGACGTCATCGTCGTCGTAATCCTGTGCCTTGTACGTATCTTCTTCGTCTTCAAAGTCTACGTCGAAAAAATCGTCGTCGGATCCGGTGATCTTGGCGTAGAGGGCCTTTGCCTCGGTGATGACCCCGTCGTAGGAGATCTCCGACGAAGGCATCGAGTCGATGAGAATGTTTTTGAACTTGGATGACTCGCTGAACAATTTTTCTGTGGTTGCTCCGTAATGTGGAATCGAGGTCATCTGGGTATACGAGAGTTTGAGAATATAATTGAGCTTGACCTTTGGAGTGAAGTTCATAAGACTGGACCCCAACTTCACACTGGAGATGCTTGGCATCCCGTTCTTGATTTCGATATCTTCGTTGGACAAGATCTCGTCGATGCTGCTTTCTCGGATGATGCTTTCCTCAAGCAACTTGAGAGCATTTTCAAGATCTTCTCTTGCTTTTGTTCCTGTTTCGATGGTCGAAAGGTACCACACGGCCTGGCCCTCGGGACAGATCTGCGACCCTCCGTTCATGACTATCACTTGCACCGCGTATTTGTTGTTGGAAGGAAGCGAGCCCTCTGGGAACACAACTATACCTGCGTTCTCGTTGGTGCCGATCCATTCCTTGCAGTCTTTAGTGACAATGGCCACCATTTTGTTGATCTCAAACGATGGTTTCTCGTACGAGTCCTCCAAGAAAGCCGGCACTTGCGAAGGACTGATCACGATCTTTTCTTTCACTTTGATTGCCGAGTTATCTGAAAGAGTTAAGACGTTGTTGCCCTCGTTGTAGTGGGCAATCTCGGTATTAAGTTTGTATGTAGTACCGGCAACAGCAGCAGAACGGCAGAACCCTTGAGAGATCTCACCTGGTCCTCCGTACTTCGAGTAAAGCACTGGGAAACTACCATACACGTCAAACGACACCAAGTACCGTTTGATACGTTGTAAGGCTTCCGGAGTGCGTAAACCGACGTGGGAACACAATCCGAGGGCAAATATAAGCTCGTTGATTTGAGTAGACTCAAGCTTGAACTTCTCGTCCAAGAACTCACCAATCGACTTGTTCTTGAACGGTTCCCAGACGTCTTTGTCGTTCTCCCAGGTCAACACAAACTTGATGAACTTCATCAAGCTTCGTTTCACCTTCAAGCTGAGCGACTGGTTCAAAAAGATATCCTGCTTGGAGTTACTGAGCTGCTCGAAGTTGTCGTTCTCAAACACGTGGAACGACGACAAGCTCTGGAACTCCAAGTACTTGTACACCTTGGACTTGATGAGCAACAGCAACAAGTCCGACTTTGCAAACAATATCTTGGGACTGAGGTCGACCCCATAGTCCTTGGACACGATCTTGTGTTGATTGTGGCGAGGAATATAAAGCGACGCGTTCTTGAAGCTCTTGTAGCCGACCTTCTGGAGGTTGACCTTCTTGACCCAGTCCTTCAACTGCTCGACCGTGAGCGTGGCCGAAGAGTCACCGTAGTGCGAGTTCGCGTCGATGTGGAGCACGTTGGAGCCACTCCAGGCCAACGCACTGGCCAAAATGCTCTCGACCAAGCCTGTGCCAGCAATAAGCACGTCGGCCTCCTCAGGGGTGGTGCCGCTGGGAGGAAGCTCGAGGTACGCCAACTGGGGGACAATCTGAGGTTTCACACCCGAGATGTTAGACGGTCTGCGTTCCGCCATCGATTGCCTCCGCTCATGGACGGCCGAGGGTGGGTTGTAGCTCATGGTGTGACGAGATTGATGGCAAACAAGGAGCAGGAATCACAGCAAACAGTGTGGAACGAACCGAGGTGATGGCACTAAGATATCGAGGAAGCAAAGAATAACAAGATGGTAATGGCGATCGAAAACCCTGGAGTATACCCACCCAAAGAAAATTTTTACTTCCCTGTCAAAAGCAGGTGTATGTTACCCGGACGCAGATAACCGGCGCAGTGGCTGCGATAAGCCAAAGGGGTATCCGGGTCTGCCGTGGGTTTGCCGGCTAATCCTCGGTCATAGGCCAACATATAGATCTGAAGAACCTGCTGCTGGCATTTGAAACTTGGTTTCGGCGTCACTAGTCCATATATCTTGAGATCGTTGCAATGGGGTGGGTCACGTGCACGCTACTCTAATTAGTGGGAGGCAAGAAACCCTAAATTGGGTTGATTTCTATCGAGTCACAATTAATATAATAAAAAGCAAAGTCTGACAAGTAGCGGGGTATCGCTTGAGGTGGCACCAAGGGTTGAGGTTAAGGTAAAACAACAAGGTTTCTAGACCAGAGATGTTCCGTAACCGCATTGCTGATCGCTGGGTGTTATGATTCTCGAGCAGGTGTAAGTCAGAGGTCCTTTTTACTCAGATAGTAGTTTCAGAATGAGTGAGATTGACATGTGTCACGTGGCACCGCCGAGGTAATAGATTGCGAGCCGAGGATCTGAGATCAACAAAGACTCCTAGACAAAGCGGCCATCACCTGCTTCTAAGAAAAGAGTCAATTGTTATTGGCCAACCGAAAAGCAATTGCTGAATGGCTCTCATGATGACGCACTGCAGCTAACGTAAAAAGCAACAGCCAAAAAGAAAGGGCTCTCGGGGCACGTGACATGCCTTCCTGCGTTGCTTTTTTGCCACCATACCGATCCTTGGATTTGGTATATGGAATTTTTGAGATCGTAACTGCATGGCCCCAAAAGTTTCATATCTCTAACACTGCTATATAATATCCCATTGGCTTACACCACAGCGGTTTGAACCCTTCAAAATAGATAGACCTTGTATATTACTGCCCGAGTGTTTTCCCTGAGATGTTGATCGCTTGGAAATATCTCACTACTGTGTTGACGGCGTGTGCTGCCTTTGATCTTGCCGTCAATGAACCTAGCGTGCCGTTGAAACCAAGCAATCAGGTGGACTTTGAGCGGACTGCTGCTGTCGGATTCATAGATCCAGGCAAATGTACCGTCAATGACGGCTGCGATTCGACGTTTTCTGTCATTGATTCTGTCAACGGACAGATGAGAGCGGACGTAAAGGAACTTGTAACCTCGGATTTCTTCAAATTCTTCAAGCTCCAACTCTACAAAGCTTGTCCTTTCTGGCAAGAAAACGCCATGTGCTTCAGCCCAAGTTGTGCTGTCGAATTGGAGGAGTCTAAATTGAAAGACGACTACAGTTTCAAAGACTCGTCTGCTGTGGTACAATACAATTGTGATTACTGTAACACCGCCGAGGAACACATGGACGACGCAGTGTACCTTGACCTTACATTAAACCCTGAGAGATTCAGTGGCTATGGAGGAGAAGAGGCTGGTCGGATCTGGAACGCTATTTATCTGGAGAATTGTTTCCAACAACAACAGCCTCCAGAGCAACCGGAAAATACTTCACCTGCGCCTCGGTTCAACAACAAGTACTTTGATCTTCTTGCGTCATGGTCCAACAGACTCCAGAAAAACCTCAACATCAACAATTTCAATAAACTCAACACTCTCATGAACCAAGTCGAGGACCAGTGTTTGGAGAAAAGAGTGTTCTACCGTCTTGTCAGTGGAATGCACGCTTCGATTGCTACGCATCTCAGTTTCGAATGGTTGGACTTGGGCAAACGGAACGCTCAGTTCGAGCCTAATTTGGCACTTTGGATGGAACGGGTGGGTTTTTTTGGTGAACGTCTTTCTAACATTTACTTCAATTATTCGCTTGTCACCAAAGCACTTCTCAAACTCAGTGAGCATTTGAGCCAGATCCAGTTCTCCAAAGACAACAAGGAGAAAGAATTACTTGGCCGGATCATTGCTGCTGTAAAACCTTACGAGAACTCGATTTTCGACGAGAGTTTGTTGTTCAACTACGAGGACGATTTATCTAACCAAATGCTCAAAGATGAGTTCCGTTCCAACTTCAAGAACGTGTCGAGACTCATGGACTGTGTCGGCTGCGAACGTTGTAGACTTTGGGGTAAGGTCCAAACATTGGGCTACGGAACTTCTTTGAAAGTGTTGTTTGAATTGAACGAAGACCCTAATGCGTTCGACGTCAAGTCGTTGAAACGGTCGGAGATTGTTGCTTTGGTCAACACTTTCGATCGGTTGAGTAAAAGTATTGAGATCATCAACTATTTCAGAGAACAGTACAAGCGTGAACAACTTCATTTGACGGACTCGTCCACGGAGACAGTTGTCGAAGAAGACTCAAGCAGTATCTTGTCCAAGAACCAGAAGATGATGTCTTATCAACAAAAGATTTTCAAACAAGGATTGGCCAGTCAAGAGGTCGCTGCCAACCGCAGGAAGATCGAAGAAGAATCAAAGATTATCAAGTCTGAAGCTGTCAATGAGAGTCCTGTTGAACCTGCAACCAGTGATATTCAAGCCATGGACGATGCTCCAACGGGTGAACCACAATTGCCAACTTCGATTGCCGAAAAAAACGTCGACGACTCTAAGAAAAAGCTCAAGGGTATTCTTAAGGAAAAGAAGAAGAACTTCCAGAGTGGTGCTAAGACTGGCCAACAATTAGATGAAGATGAAGAAGAGGACGATTTCACAGGACTTACTGCTGATGAAATCAGATACAGAAAGATCTTCCGAAACTCGATTAGACTTAGAAAATCCAAGAAAATGAGCGAAAAGGTGTTTAAGGACCATCTTCTTGAAGTGATCGAAGAGTTTAAAGACGTGTTCAGATTCTTATGGGACTCTTACGTCAACTTCCCTAGAAACTTGTACACTATTGCCATGTCCCGATTGGAGATCTACTGGAACGTTTTCATTGGCAATGAAGAGTATTTCATTCGGAAGGAGAGAGAATTGCACGCTTTGGGCAAAATATAAACTCGTTGCGCTTTCAGAATTCCACCTCAGAAGTATCTCCGCTAAAACACGACGCTTACATATTTGGAACAATAAGAAACCCTTCTCGGGACTTTTCAATTAGTCTAGAGCTAAAAAAAATTACGAACAAATACATATGAAATTTTACTGCATCCTTTTCATCAGATGTAACTGCAAGCATTGCAAATATTGCCGCTAATTAGAATGGCGATTCCACCAATTCCCGCCCTCTGTACTTTACTGTGAAGGAAGGCAGGTGCGCGTACTAGCACCAATGCTGCCCCTTTCAACACGCGGCACCATCAATCATAAATTTCAATTGGTGGGATCCGGTCGGAATTGGAGAAGTAATTGTTGCTCTCCATTTCCTTGCCCAACCATTCGGTTGGAAACAACACCAAGTGGCCGCAGATCTCGTTCAAGATCTTCTCGGCAGTTTCCCTGTCGAAGATGATCGATCCTGTACTGTGTCTGAAAGTTCCTGCCCGTTTACGGAACTTCCGAGGAGCAGTATTGATCTTAGGAACAGTCTGGTCTGGCGATTGTGGCTTGGTCTCGAAGCTCACTTCACCAGCCTCAGTGCCATTATCGTTGATCTCTAATCTTGCATCCTCATTCTCCTGTACCTCTGGACCATCATTCTCCTCATCTGCCTCATCGGCTTCATCTTCCTCCTCAATAACATCAGAAGTATCTCCGTGCACTGACTGTTTTCTCTTGAACTTTTGAGTCAACTTCTTTCTCTTAGGGTTCTTCAACGGCTCAGAAGCCTGCTCTGAGCCCGGTGCTTCTCCCAAAACCCCAAACCCTTGGCCCTTCAAATCGTCAAGCTTGATCGACCGTGCAGTATGCTTTGGCTCCAAACGTGGCTTGAAAGGATGCAACTCATCGTCTGACTCGTCGTCGCTTTCTTCAATCACGCCCTCCTCTGACTGTCGCGCTTTCTCCGCCTCGATCTCCTTGTCCTGGGCCAATCCAAACGCTTGGAACAAATTGATAAACGTCTTGTACTCGCTCCATGTCAACACAGTGTCGTCTGGCTGACTATGGAACACCATTCTGTAGATCCGGGTGTTTCTGTAAGCGTTCTCGTACCACACATCCTCATAGAACTCTCTGTCAAGAGGATCTGCCAACGAGTATGGGTCAATGAACTTCCATTTGGAGATCTCCAATTGGTTGGCAAATAAATCGTCGATTGCCTCGTCGTTCAAACAGGTGATCTGAATATCGGAATTTGGCATCGATCCTGCAACACTCGAGCCGGTTTTCTTGGTCAGAACCTCGGCCGGCTTGGTCACTGCTTCAGGCTTGCTGTCTCCATTAGCGACATGACCATTAGCACTTTGTGGAGACCCTGGCTTGGAAGTAGCAGACCCATTGGCAACACCTGGAGAATCATATACTGTTTCATTGACACTGTTGCGACGATCAGTCTTCTTGCGGAGCAATTCTTCCTCCTTCTCGATCTTCGCAGTAACACGCTGAATGTAGTACACTCGCTTCAACATCTCCCAACGTTGCTCGGTTCTCTGAGCCAAGATCTCTTCCTCAGCAGGATTCAAGGTCTTAGCATCGTCTCCTTGCAACACTTGGTCGTCGTCTTCCATAAACTGGTTCAAAGCAGCTTCTGGAATGAAATCCGAAGTCAATTTAGTTGATTCAAGCGACCATTTCTTCAAAGTAGCTCTAGCATTCAATTTCATCTTCTCAAACGATCGAGTGTCTAAGTTGTCTGTACCTTTACCGGCAACATCTGCTTTATGAGCTTCGTTGCCTTTAATACGAGGATCAGAAGAAAACTGCTTCTTGTCTCTGATACCAACATTCTCAACACCTGCACGGTGGTTGAAGAAATTGTAGACCGCAGGAACCACAGTAACAGATTTGTCTTGTCCTGCTTTGTTCTTGGCTCCCAATTGCTCTTGGAACTTCTTCCACTTCCCTGTACCTTCAGGCAAGTTCAACACTTCACGAGCAGCCAATTCGACCATCATTGACCGCATCAAGTTCTCTTCCTTGGTGAAATTCTGGGTACGAGCCTCTTTAATCTCGCCGAAATCAGACTTGACTTTGTTCTCGATGTTCTCGAACGTTCTCTCCACCAACTCCAATTGGTCCACATCAATTCCCAAATGTTCTCTCATCAAACGAAGTCTCAAACTGTGGGCAAATTTACCAGCAAGGTAAGGTTCTCCGTGCATAGTGATAGGAATCGTCTCCTTATCAGTGACAATTGCACACACTTCAGAATCTCTGCTGCCTCTCATGGACCGTTCGTTGATATTGGCAGACCCAATGATCGCAGTACGATCGTCGACAATCATGGTCTTAGCATGAATATAAAGTTGCTCAGAAACCAATTTTTTGTGAGGACCAATCTTACCCCATTTTCTCAAAGAGAAGAATTGGATATAGTCGTCAGGATCGATGTTCAACATCCGCAACTTAGCAAAAATGGAAGTCGAGCCTCGGGAAATCGACATGTACTGACACTGCATAATGACTCTGATAGATGAACCTTCTGGCTCGTCGACCTGGGCTTCAAATCCAGGCATCAATGGAATAACGATAACTGCACGCCATGGGGTTTTCTCTTGATGAGCTCGGATGATTCTGTCAACAAGAGCGTCACCAATCCGGTTTTTGATCACCACGTTATCCCAGGCACTGGCAGTGACAAAGAACTGATTCTCGATGTAAACAAAATGGTCTGAGGTCTCAATGAGTTTCAAGTAAGCATTCTGGATCGAGTGCTCAGTTTCTTTCAAGCCCAAAGACCAGTAACCAGAAGATCGCAAAAGCTGAACCTCACAAGTACCTTTGAATCCCAATTCCTCAATCTGCTTGTCGGTAAGATTGGTTGGCGGAGTAAGCAATGGAGTAGGTCTCGAAGGCCGTTTCTGTCTAAGCAAGTAGTTCCAACGCTGAACAAAATGACGCGACAAATCGCGAGCCACTTGACCTGCAGTGACCATGTGGACATCATGCCAAGGCATTCTAGGAACCTTTTGACGGTCGTACATATCTTCGTACGGTTTGTCAAGTTCAACGAAATCCTTGACTCGAGGGTTCGAGTAATCTTTACCAGGGAAGACCTGGAACCGCGAGTTCTTCTTGCTGTTCTTGTCAGCAAACGCAGTAGGAGCATCGTCAACAATAACATGGTCAGGGGTATCGTACCGACCGTAACATAAATCAATTCCACCCAAGAAAGCAATGGTGTGGTCAATGATAAGCAATTTCTCATGATGCGCCCAGAAAAATGTGTTCTGAAGAAACTGGTTAGGAGATCTGATCACACGGATGTTGTCATGGAGATCCATCAACGAGTGTTTGGTCCAACTGGAGTCAATAACCACAAAATCACCAATGTTACGGTAAATAATCACAAAGATCTTGACTCCTTGCTCGGCTTTCCGTTTCAACAACCGATCGATTCTCCATTCCTGGTTCCCGTTGGCCGGTCTTCTGAGATACAATTCCGGCGACAACCACCAATCATGGATGAAGATCACCTCCTTGGCCATCTCGATTGCCGAGGACGCAGCCCACCAGTAGTCACGAGCATCAACAAACCATTGGGCAAAACAGTTCTCACGAATAGGAGCAAACGATTCGAATCTGTGAGGCTGAGCCCATTCTGTTTTGGACTGCATAATTTGAAGAGACCGGACCCACTGTTTCATCTCACGAGCAGACCGAGCAACCATCTTCATTTTCCTTTCTTTGTTCTCAACAGTGATGTTCAAATGTGGAGTGTAATGCCGTTTATGAGCAGGGTCACGATTGAGTCCGACGTCTTCGTCAGATATTTCATCAGAGTCGGAGTTTTCAGATATATCAGATTTCTCAATCTTGTCGTCGTGACTGGTGTTGACAGTGAACCAATCGTCCACCAAGAACACCTCCAAGATAGTGGTGGAGTTGATGGTGGACACATAAATAATGTAGGATTCTCTAATACAGAACCATTTAAGGGTGTGACGTTTGATCATGGCACCCAAATCCCGTGCTTTCAAGTGTCCAACTTTCCAGCCCTGTTTCTTAGCAGAGGTGGAAATCAACATGTAACCTTGCTTACCCTTGTATCCATTTTCGTTGGACAAAAGAATTCCCACAGGCGAAAGTTCAAAGAATTGGAACAATCGGTTGGACTGAGGACGAAGAGCAAGCTCCAAGAAGAGTTTGATGAAGTAATGTTCAAGCTTCTCGGTGTACTCTCCGGTCTCCAGAGGTCTGTTTTTGTGTTTTCTTCGCGAGGAGTTAGAAAGTCTGGCGACAAGCTGATGGAATCGCGAACCGTTGGTGACGTTGGTGTTCAATGAACTACGGGTGGTGACGTGGGAAATGACGTCAGTCTCTGATGGAGCACCAACGTCTGAGCCAGAGTCTACGGTGTCATTGGACGAATTGTTCAACGACATTCCCATATGATGATAGCCCTTGAGTTTTGGGAACTCAGGCAATTCGATTTTCTTCAAGTTCAAACCCCCAGACGAAATTCGGCTAGACACAATCTTCAACCGGGAAGCAAACGTGACGATTTCTTTGTAGCTCTTGATCATGGACCAACGAGCACGGTGCTCGCCAACACCGTATTCGAGGTCAAATCGGTACTTTTTGTGTTTCAAATCACGGTCGCGGTTGCCTCGTGGAGCAAACAACGTGGACGACCGTGCAGTGAGCTCGTCACCTGCAACTGCAGGACCTCCGTCAGGTACAGGCTCTGCGTCAGGATTGATGAGGTACTGATGTTGCGCAGAAGTCGTAGGCTCACTAATGTCGTGGATCTTCATTCCTACAAGATGAGGGATCAACGGCGCCCGTTTTGTGTCATGCTCATCCAACAAAAACACACTGGACACTAAGTTGGAAGCAGTGTACCCCAACACGAGAGAATCAATGAGCAACGAAGCTCTACGCACCGCATACTCATCTGCTTCAGACAACCGGCTCTTGCGAGGAAGTTTGGGATTCTTCTTCTTGCTTGTCGGAGTCTGCGGAGGTCTTCGGTTGAAATTGAAGATGTTGGACCGCCAGTCTGGCTCAGGACTGAACTTTGATATTTTCTTATACCAGGTGTTGTCGTTGACCTCACCGCGCGGAGAAGTGTCTGCACCAAAAAACTTGAAGGTGGGAGTGGTCGGCAGTTTCTGCTTGTTCTTTCTGACACTGTTGGGCGACTCCTGGGAGCTGCCGTTCTTGTCAGGCTTAGATTGCTTCTTCTTGGTGGTGTTGACAGAAAGATGTTGCTTGCCTCCATGGACCTCCGGGTCCTTGCTGTCGTTCCAATGTTCCGTGGCCGAAAACTTATTAGGCACTTCTTCCGGCCCCTCAAATAGAGGCTGGTCCTCAGCGCGAATGTCTTCGTCGTTGGTCATTGCTATCGCACTGGCTATTGACACTCTTGCGTCACACCGCAAAACATGTAAATAGGAGATATACCAGCACGGCGGGCCGTCCTTGCTGCACGGCCGGGTGACCGGCGGGGCTGGAGCAACCCCAGCCACTCCAGGGCCTAGAGTAGGTCTAAGGCTGATTGCAGCTTGGCCAACGTTGGCCGAACAAGGGGCTTAATAATATATCAACTGACCGACAAGAAAGATCTACAATTGTATAGACCTGTAGATCTCACGCAGTTCATCTCCAGGGCACAGCATGGGCCGGTTTTCGTTTGCATCTATTTATACACTACTGGGGTTGCCGACGTCATATGTACACATTGGCAGAAACCCGGTGCTACACCACACCGACGAGGGACAACTTCTTGCTGGAAGGTCTAGTCGGGTCGATCGATAAGCCACAGGCATGAAAAGCCATCAATATATATCAGGAGCTCCAGCTCTGCCACCTGAATCCTTGCACTCAGGCTTGAACTCAGGCTACCCCCTTGCATCACTATAGACGGAACATATTCCTTGCAGAAACACACATAGGTATGCACAAGCCAACATACAAAGGAGAGTGCTGTTCCACTACTACTCCGTAAGCGATAGCAAGATCACCAGTGGGGGCCAACCGAATCTCAGCTGGAAAATCCGTGCCTGAGTTTCTGGGCGGTGTAGGTCAGGTCCCAGGGTCTATTTTTGTCACTGCCGCGGAATATGGTCACAGCTCGGGATTTAGTCTTTGGGAATCTCCTCTCGGTACTCGGGTGGTAAGAGAATTTCATGCTGCACCCGGCACTGGCATGCAGGTCAACTCTAACCACTGGATTTTCCCTATAAAACTATTGCCTTTCCTCAAAGCCTGAACTGATTGAAAATTTTGTGTGTTAGATCATTGTTATTGTCAGTTCTCACCAGCGGTATCTTGACACTTGAGATAGTTAGCATTCCGGTTTCGACTGTCTCTGCGCAAGCACCCCAAGTTTTTTTTCACCTTTTTCTTTTCTCTTGTCCTTTGTTCAAGGCAGTGGTAGATCAGCTTCCACTCCAGATTCAATTGGACTCCTTCCGATCCTTTGGCCGAAGATCTTGAATCTCGTCATTTATTGGCAAGATCAAACTTAGAGTCGCCCTCACATTAGTGGAACTCGCTTCGACGTTCACGGTTGCACCCTTGGCAGTTTATAATTAGATCACTCCACAGCCATGCCAGTGCCTCCTCCTCTTGACCCAGTGTTGTTGAGAGAGCACGCCTACTACGACACTCGGTCGCTCCGCTTGGTGTATTCCCAGGACAAGGTTCCGGGCTTCCTTCCGTTGCACCTCCGAGGGTTGGGCAACTTCAACTACGAGATGTCGGTCAAGTTCCCTGACGCATTTTCGTTCAAGCCGTTCGACATGGACGTCAAGGATCCCAACGAGGACTTGGCTGCCCTTGGTCGTAATGCGTCCTCCTACGAGCCTTGGGTATTCTCGTCTGGGTTTTTATTTTTTATTTGTATGGCCTTGGTCTTGGTTGGTCTTAGACTGAGAGTCCGCAAGCCTTCCAAGAACATCAACGGGCTCCGTTTGGAACAGTCCATGGTCCCTGATTTGGAATCAGGTAATGTCAACTCGCCAGTTCCGTCGTTGACCTCGACTCCGGCCACTCACATTAGATCCACCTCGGTTGACACCATGAACTTGAAGACTCCTATCAGCGACTTTGGGTTCGACCATTTCAACAAGAAAGACTTGGTGTTCCCAAAGGAGTTGAAGGACTTCCCTAGGGAGTTCATCTACAACGTTCCACAACAAATCTACACATTGCCTTAGAGCAATCCAAGCAGTTTGTTTGAACAAGCTGCATCTGGCCGGCGGCATAAGCCTCAACTGGCCAGCCTCACACAACGATGTTGCACGACTTTTCTTACTATGATCATCTTTTTATTTTTGGATACTACACATTTCACATCACATCTATTTTTATCCTCTTCTCTTTTTCTCTTATCCTGATTTTCCCTCACGACAAATCTCATTACTCGATCTTTTTTCTCAATTTCTTATAGACTGAATTGACGACATGCATTCTGGTATACAGTGTAGTTGGTTGGGGCGAGTATAAGGGTAGACGGAGTACGGAATGACACACGGCCGGACGATGGGGGTAGATAAAGTTACAAGCTTTTTCCAGACATTGGTGAGACAACTTAACAAGACAGCAATCAAAGACAACCGACACAAGTCCCGAGTTGACGTCAAAACTCAAGTCAAAAACTCAAGTCAAACCGTCCACCGGTTGCTGGGAATCGGTGGTGGAACAATTCCATGTACGAAACTCAATACGCAGTTCCAGGAACAGCGGTCTGGTACTCATAGAATACGACAAGGAAAACGTGCCAGGGAGGTGTGTGATCGGGCTGTGAGTGTGTTGCTTGGAGTATTGGCTGAGTTTTGACGCAGAACGGTTAGGATATTAGTGAGACAATGTTGGGAAACGTATTATATTAGTTTACTAGAATGTTGCATTTGCAAAGTTTTGGCTGTAGTAATGTATAGGAAAATGCATCAGAGACCTCCGAGATACGTGAAAACTGCGTTGGTCAATGCATAAAAAAAAGTACAGTGATGCTGTCTAGAAAACGCCATGGAAGAGGAAGTGTTATGCTGTTTGAACGCATTTGCAAAGGAGGTGTTATGTCTTGAAAATCGTTGGAATAAAAGGGTGGTGATTGGATATTGGGAAAGCAGTGTTGCTTGATAGGAGTATACTCTAGAGCATTGCAAGGAAATTGTGCCTGTGCTAAACTGTAGAACTGTGTTGAAGAGTGCACTGTAATAAACATCAGAGCAATACACTGAAGCTCTACACTGTAAATTTATTATGATGAAAAATACTCCGTAGCAACCACTCTGGCGCCCACTGTAGCAACCACCCCAGTAACCACCCTAACAACCCCCACAATATTCCATTACTGGAAAATGCACTCTGGCTAATACTGTTTACTCTGCCACTCTACAAAAATGCAATCACTACCCCAGTGACAACGAAACAGGAAGTCCAATACCACCATCACAACAACCAATCGGCATCAAAGTATGTCTGTGCAGGCATAATTTGAATCCTCCGTGGCTTACGCATAAGAGCCAAGAACAACTGAGTCTAGAAACGGAGTCGCAAGATAAGCCACCAACTTGCAAATTAAAAATAAACATCTCAGGGGAAAAACCTAGATGAGATAGGAAGATCCGATGGTCAGATGACATCCTACGCTAGTAACCGGAAGGCTGAGCCCCTTTGAAAAGATCACGCAGAGCCATGCAAAAACTGTCGGAACTACCAGCAACAAATCGGCCCAGCAGAAACCACACGCCAAAAATAGTAACAGTGAAAAAGATGCAAAAATGTCAAACGGAAGTATAGCCTAGAAACCGACGATCGCAGCCTAACCTTGCGGGCACCCATGCAGGCGGCGGGGGACGTGCTACGCGCACTCCAGGAAAACGTGTAGGTTTGAGTGTAATTTCCATCGTCTTGAATTTCATATATATCAACAGCCACGTTCTGGATGGAGTCGCTCGAAGTGCATTCCAAGGACTTTTTGATCAAGTGGATCAATGTCCCTGACAACTCGTCGGTGAAATGGCAGCTCAAACCTTTGAAGAAGTCGATCTTCTTTTCGATTCATCAACATCAGTCGGAGCTGCCAGTTCCAGTTGCAAACGACAAAAACATTAGTTTGGAACAGAAGCTTGCCAACAGCCACTTGAAAGTGCTTGAGAATTTGGGCAAGATCGCACCTAATGAGTTATATCTGAGCGAGTTTACGGTGAGCAAGGGTGGTGTTTACGCGTTTGTGTTCGATAATACCTTCTCCAAGAACCACAGCAAGACCGTGTTGTTCAACCAGTGTATTGTTACCGATGCCGGGGATCCGAGCAGCGAGGTGGTTGCCAGAGACCCAGGGATGGTAGCCACGAGGGACAGAGCCACCTCGGTGTACACGTTATCGGGGTTGCTAGATGAGAACAGTGCCGAGGATCTCGAGGTATTAAAGAAAATCCAGCATCTCCAGGTCAACGGAGGACCACAGAACTCGCTCAACGGTGTGTTAGGAAGCAGGAACGGCAGTGCCGACGATATGCGTAAACCGAGTCTCTCGAGAAGAGCACGGTCCAACTCCCTGACCTCGGTGCGCAGTTCCAAAAGCAGTAAGTCAGGATCTGCCAACAACGTGGTGACTGCTAAGAACGGACAGTACTTGGAAGGGTTCTTGCTCAAGCGTAAACGGAAGAAGAACTCCCGATCGTATTCGAAACGGTTCTTCTCATTGAACTTCAAGTATGGAATTCTCAATTACTATCTCAACGGTCAGACCTCCACTGTCAGAGGTAACATGTACATCAAGATGGTGGCGATCACCGCGATCAAGAAGAACAGAGAAATCATCATCGACTCCGGAATGGAGATCTGGCACTTGAAAGCGATGACCGAAGACGAGTGGGAGATCTGGGTCAGTGCGTTGGATGTGGTTCGTCTTAGAGCCAACTACAACAGCCGACCAGAAGTCGCGACCCCTAAACCTACCGACGTCGGTGACAACTTGATCGAGAATTTGAGTGTGTTGCAGAGCAACTTGGAGTACACAAAGAGAAACACTTTCAACTTGCTCAACCAATTGAAGGAAAGCCATGGTCTTATCTCTCCACCGTTACTGCATAAAGACTCACTGGAATCAGCTCTTTCGTTGCAGACGGAGTCTTCTGTTGACGGCCGCAAACTGATTTTCAAGCGTAAGAAGAGCAGTTCCAAAGCAGGAACTCCGACAACCGAAAAGAGTATCGAGTCTTTGGAGAATACTCGTTTAGAACAGCGACTTGCTACCTCGGTCAGTGATGCAGAAGCCATCTGCGAGAAATTGTCTGGGATCTCCGAGCTTTTGGCTAAAGTCATTGCCATAGAACAACATTCCAAGATCAAGGTCAAGCATGCTTCCACCACTTCGATCTCCAACAGTATTTTCTCCGAAGATTTCTTTGATGCTCACGAGTACATTGAATCGATCAAATCCGACGACGGTGTGGTGATTGTCGATGGAGGGGAGGATTTCGATGACGTCAACGAAGACGAAGGAGTAGCTTTAAGAATGAGCAACGAGAAGAAATACTTGAAAGTGGTTGGGTTGTTCAACAAAGGCGCAGAGTCGACCAAGAACACCGAGACCGTCGAGGAAAGCGATGCTGCAACACTTACTTTTGAAGACAATTATCCGTTGAGCACTGCTCCTGCGGTCAAGCGTCGGACGGATATCTGTGCTAGCACAAGTACTCCGCCGTCGTTGCTTCAGTTCTTCAAGAAAAACGTGGGCAAGGACATGTCGTCGATAGCAATGCCGGTCACTGCTAACGAGCCTCTTACCATCTTGCAGAAGTTCGCCGAGATTTTCGAGTACACTAACTTGATTGACGAGGCGCTCGCTCACAACAACGAGAAGAAGATCTTGCATGTTGCTGCGTTTGCCATCAGTTATCTTTCGTCGTTGCGATCGAAAGAGCGGAGTTTGCGTAAGCCGTTCATGCCTTTGCTTGGAGAGACTTTTGAGTTGGTTCGAGAAGATTTGAACTACAAGCTTGTGCTTGAGAAAGTGAGCCACCGTCCACCGATTTTCTGTCTCAACGCAAGCAACCAAGACTGGGAGATCGAGTCGACGATCATGCCAATCAACAAGTTCTGGGGTAAGTCGTTGGAGATCATCAATAAAGGGTCTTTCAAATTATCGGTGAAGAAAACTGGCGAGGTGTTTGAATGGAATCAACCAACAACCATCTTGAGAAACCTTATTGCTGGTGAGAAATACATCGAGCCAATCGATACCATCACCATCAATTCTTCCAGTGGTGAGAAATCGGTGGTGGAGTTCAAGAGTGGAGGTCTTTTCTCTGGACGTTCTGAAGAGGTGCTCATCAAATGCTTTGATGCAGAAGACAAAATTAGACCTTTGCATGTGAAAGGAACCTGGACTCAGTCGCTCTGGTTGACTGAAGCTCCTCAGGCTAAAAAGAAGAACGGTCCAGAGATTTGGAAGGCCAAAGATCTATTACCAGATCCAACCAAGAAATGGGGATTCACAGTGTTTGCAGCAGAGCTCAACGAAATCACTGCGATCGAAAAAGGAAGCTTGCCTCCTACAGATTCTAGACTCAGACCTGATCTTATCAGTTATGAGAACGCTCACATTGATGAAGCTGAGACCTTGAAATTGGATCTTGAACAACTCCAGAGAGAACGAAGAAAGGAAATGGAACAATCGAACGAAGTACATGTGCCTGCATTCTTTGTCAAGGACGAAGAAGGAACTCATGAAGATATCTTATTGAATTGGAAGTTCATCAAAGGAGAAAGAGGTTATTGGAATAGAAGAAAGAACCAAGATTGGCAAGGACTTCTTCCACTTTACGTTGAACAGAAAGAAGAATAGATGGTTTTTAGTCGTTCTGATTTCATGTTTTCGCTGATTTCGCTGAGATTCATGTCTGTTCTTGTTTTTAGACACCTCCACATATTTCTTCTTGATTGGCTTCTTTTGATTGAGCTGCAAGAATGCTCACTTGGACCTGAATTTTTACAATTATTTTACTGTTTACGTTATTATTCACTATTGTTTACCCCATGAAAGTCTTTATTATAAATGATCTCTGCCTTGTCTTTCAGATTTTCTCTCTATTCTCATGTACTTTTCAGTTATACTCCATAGTAACTGGAGCCTATGTAACTTGCTGCAGGTTGCATGCCCAAGGTCTTCGCCCCGGGTAACCTCATTGAAATAAAATTTTTTTTCTGTGCGTAAGCAGAAATATCTTTCATAACAGTAAACCATACAAATATCATGTCTGACGAAATTGTTTGGCAAGTTATCAACCAGCAGTTTTGCTCTTTCAAATTAAAGACAGACTACCAGACGTTCTGTCGAAATGAATATAATGTTACGGGGTTGTGCAGTCGTCAGTCCTGTCCTTTAGCCAACCTGAAGTATGCTACTATCAAGAACATTGATGGCAGATTATATCTATATATGAAGACGGTTGAGCGTGCTCACACGCCGTCTAAGCTTTGGGAACGAATCAAGTTACTGAAAAACTACGAACGGGCACTTGCTCAGGTTGATGAGCACTTGCTTTACTGGAATAAGTTCCTTATCCATAAATGCAAGCAGCGATTGACCAAGTTCACTCAGATTGCGATCACCGAGAGACGGATGGCTCTTAAAGAGGAAGAAAGACACTATGTCGGTGTTGCTCCTAAGGTGAAGAGAAGAGAAGAAAACAGAGAGCGTAAAGCATTGAGTGCTGCCAAGATCGAGAAAAGTATAGAGAAGGAATTATTGAACAGATTAAAGTCTGGAGCATATGGAGACAAACCATTGAATGTCGACGAGAAGATCTGGAAGAAGGTGCTAGGAGAAGTGCAGGAGGAGGACGAAGAAGAGTTAGAAGATGAGGAAGAGGAAGAAGAAGAAGGAGTTGGCGAAGTGGAGTACGTGGAAGAGGAAGACGATGAAGATTTGGTTGATGTGGAAGACTTAGAGAGATGGCTCGATGGTGGAGAAGATCTGCACAGTGAAGCCAGCGAGGATGATGAAGATGACAGTGAAGACGATGATGACGAAAACTTGGAAGGAATACAGAGACATAGCAAAGATGGGTTCCATGAAGACAAAAAGAGAAGTGCCGAAGGAGGCAGCGAGAAGAAGAGAAGAAGAAAGAGACCTAACATTGAGATTGAAATCGAAAACGAGAACGATGTTATGGTTAATTAGTGGAGGGTTACTGAGACTACGACTTCAGTTTGTTATTTGTACGACATTTCGCATGGTACGTTGCATTAGGTTTTGATAGGATCCTCGATTGGATCAATGTCCGTTTTAGATGGATCAGTTTTATTGATAGGTTGCCATTAACTTTGATAGTATGCATTGATAAATTGTGTAGTTCCAGTGGAAGTTGCTACAGATGCCAAATATCACGTGCCATAAAGTTTATACCACCCTGCTCGGTTTCAACATGCGTACGTAACGAGATTTTGAGGTGAACTCTGTTGATGGATTTGTTCACTCTACTTTAGTTCTGCTATATATTGTAGTTGAAGTGATTGATATTTGCTTTCATTGACTTTTTAGTGTGCTCTTGTGGCTTCTTGGGCTCTGTACTTGCTATTCTGCTGTTTGAGAGTGATGCACAAACACAAGTCAATTGATGGTTGCACAACGGTTGAATATTGCAAGCAGACACGATACAAAGCAGAGAATACTTCCAATACATGGGGATAACCTGTGTTTCAATTGAATAGAGCGTGTCTAAGTGGCAGTCTCAAGGGTCGTAGAACCCAGTAGAGTACGCTGGATGTATTTTAGACTCCCTGTGAGTAGTCAGTGTCATTCACCGATGAAGGCAAAAGAGAAGGTGGCCTATGCGTAGAAGTAAAAATCAAAGCAAAATTTCAAAGAATGAGGATGTAATCAAAGGTGGACCTCCTCAAACTTTGGATCTTGGAACATCACTTTACAGATTGTATTTCTGAAGTTAAGGCTGCAAACAGAATTCGCAAATCTTTAAAAGAACCACTGCAAATTCAATCCTGTACTCAATGTAAAAAGTAGAAAGCAATAATCAAACTTCAAGCTTTAAAAGGTTTAGCGGAGAATATTCTAACTACAACGTACGGATGGGGCTCGCTTCAAGAACATCGCAGACTTGGTCGTGGCTTCCTGCCTCACATAAGATCCGCCGATTTGGTGCACTATTCGGCTGATCTATAAACAAACTTCGAGAGAATCGGTGAGAACTGAAAATATACATTGTTGTGGCTCTCATTTGATTCTTTGAAACTTACAATAATTCATTACTGGAAAATTTTAATAATAAGCACTGCACAAAAATTTGAATCAACTGCCATAGAACAAGCTACCGTTTCCAATAAGCACGCGATTAATTAGTGTCGTCTGCTCATTCTCCACAAATACCTCTCACGATGTCCAAACAAATCAAGAACTCCAGTCCCAATAATTCCACGCTAGCAATTTCTCCACTTCTTGCTCACACGCGACGAGTGTCTGATAATTACAGCACTCCTCAGAACCAACTTTTCAACACGCCTGTGAACCCAAAAGTGGTGTCCAACAACGGCACCACAAACACCACAGGTGCCACTAACAATGCCAATAGCCGACACCAGAGCCATTTCCCATCACTGTTGCAGCGTACCCCTCAGCGATTTAATGACTCTTTTGAATCTCAGTCCTCATCTCCTTTCCTTCAACCTCTCTCTCAAGCTGAGAAGCTTCGGTTATGGAGACACGATGCCTTAATGCAGCACCATTATCAGACGGCAGCATACATTGGTGACAAGGTCTACGGACTCACAAAGGATCCCAATGACGCTTTCTGGCTTGCACAGGTTCATTACTCGACAAGCAACTACATTCGTGCTCATCAGTTATTGTCAACAAGCGAATTAGCACAGTCGGTTAGTTGTCGTTACCTCGATGCTCTATGTTTGACCAAACTCAACCGGTGGAACGAAGCACTTGACGTGATAGGAGAGACTAATCCTTTCAAAAACGATTCTAGCATACGTAATCAGGATGGTGGCATAAAATTGGAATCTTCGATGTGCTACTTGCGAGGATTCATTTACAGCAACCAGAACAATTTCGACAGAGCCAAAGAGTGCTACAAAGAAGCAGTGCTTATTGACGTTAAATGCTACGAAGCTTTCAACGAACTCATAAGTAACAACTTTATCACTCCTGCAGAAGAATGGGAGTTACTCAATAGTCTCAACTTCGACGACCTTGAGGATAATGCAGAGTTAATCCGGAATCTCTACATTACTCGGTTGAACAAGTACATCAATCTTGACAAGGTTAAAGAGGCAGAAGCAGTGTTAGACGAAGAGTATAATCTTGCGGATAACAGCAGTGTGCTTATATCAAAAGCGAAACTTCTGTTCAGCCAGTGTCGATTCCAGGAATGCTCAGAGATTTGTGAAAAGGTGCTTGCGGCTGACGAGTTCAATTTCAAAATCTTGCCGATTTATCTTAGTGTGCTACATGAATTGGGAGGCAAAAACAAATTGTTCTTAATAAGCAACAAGCTAGCAGAAGGATATCCAAAACATTGCATTACTTGGCTCGCAATAGGTATATATTACTTGTCGATCAACAAGATTGCGGAGGCCCGGAAATATTTCAGCAAGGCGTCCTTGGTGAATCCATATTTTGGCCAGGCTTGGATAGGGTTTGCTCACACGTTTGCAGCAGAAGGAGAACATGAGCAGGCCATCAGTGCGTACTCTACTGCAGCAAGATTGTTTCCTGGTACTCATTTGCCAAACCTTTTCCTTGGAATGCAGTATTTGCAGATGAATAGTTTGCTATTGGCTGAAGAGTACATGCTAGCCTCCTATGCTATTTGTCCGAATGACCCTCTTCTTTTGAATGAGTTGGGAGTGGTTTATTTCCATAAGAATGATTTGAGGCGAGCAGAGCATTATTTCCTAAAAGCTATTGGCGAGGCTGAGGACTTGAGCAACGATTCCAAGTCGTGGATTAGCATCAACAGTAATTTAGGTCATGTCTACAGAAAATTGGGAAGATTGGAGAAGGCATTGAAAAGTTTCAATGTGATTGTGAAACTAAATGTTCAAGATTCCAATACCTATGCTGCCATAGGGTTGATATACTTGAAAATGGGCAAAGTCCACAAAGCCGTAGAGGCGTTACATGATGCATTGGCGATCTCTTCCAATGATCAAATAGCAAATGACTTGCTTAATAGGGCCTTGGAGAAAAGTGCTACCAGTACAAATGGAGATTTTTTCAGCAAGACGTCTAAGATAGCAGAACTTTCAAAACCTACAATGACATACTCAAAACAGAACCTACTGGCTAAACAATTAATAGAAGGTGATGAAAGCAGCGAAGAAGATGCCATGGAACTTGAGAGTGATTGACCTCATAGCTGCTACATAGTAGTTTATTTTCATTATCCATTACCCTTATAATATAAAATTTTCTGGTAAGCAGTCTATTAAGTATTGGCATTTTGTATTTTGACTTCACCTTCCAGTCAGTTTGATAACATCCAGTCGACGGAAGTCCAGTATCAGCTCGCAGGGTCTGCTTAATCGATGATCAAGTGACACATGTACTGAGTACTCTATGAACCCAATGGGTTTCCTGATGGCTTGCATCATTCATCAAGCAGCCCAAATGATTTCCAACCTTCTCTGACAAGTTGCCAGCCTTCTGGGCCATGCTTTATTGTGTATTTCTCCCATTTGCCTCTAAACTTCCATATTATTACAATACTGTCCTCGCTGGACCAGCCCACAAGTCCTCTGTCGTTAATCTGGTTGTTGACATTCAAGTCATCAACAAACTTCTCATTGTTATCGTCGGTGGGTTGATTCAAATGGCACAGCACAAATGACCACTGGGAATTGAAATAGTTGGTGAATATGGGCAAGTTCTTCAAGAAATGTTGGCGGTTCTCAAGCTCCTCGTTCTGGAGCTTGAATACATGCAATGTCTGTTTATCCGAAAGCACTGCAAGCTTGTCGCCGTCAGGACTAAACCTCATAGAATATATAATTGCCTTGTCGAGCCCTCGTCTGAACTCAAACAAGAGCCGACAGTTGGCGACGCTGTGGACCCGTATTATCGTACCGGTTTCCGACGCACTGGCTACCATCGTGCCTGCCTTGTCAAGGGCTATGCACCTTATTCTGGATTTGTGAGCTTTGACTATCGACACAAGATTACGCTCCTGGCCCACCGGAGAAATGTCAACTATCTGGATTTGGCCGGGCTGTCTGCCTGGGAATGCGAGAATCTCGTTGATTCGATGACTCAGGTCAGAGGCCAGCAGAGTGAGCAGGTTGGACAAGTCGGCTATTCCATGTGGGTTGGCCACAGTTTCATATGTGGCGATCTTCTTAGGTGGTGAGCTAAATCCGTAGACATAGATATGAGTTTCTACCACGATAATGATTCTGATCCGAGACAAAAACACGTTGAGGATCGGATTCATGAACTCTAAACTGAGAGTATTCTTCTTCTTCAAGTCGTCATAGATGATCACTCTGTTCAAGGGAAACTTTGGGTTCTTGCCCCCGCCAACCAAAGATAAGAAGTTGGTGCGGTGGAGCATCGAGATGTGTCCTATACCGGACCGTGACTCTCTACCATTGGTCTTATCATCAGTTCCTCCTACAGGCTTGGTGAAGGTCCGTTTCACTCGAAGCACCATAGGATCGGTGGAATACACCCTGAAACCATTCTCATGGCCGATGGCAAAACAATCCTGATTCTGATTGAAAGAGGCACATAGAAGCTTGGGCTCTGTGCTCTGGCTTCTGTCCGCGAGCACCTGGCGTGTGTTCATGATGCCATATGTAAAGACACGGATTTCTCTAAACTAAAGCGTGCGTTGTAGATGAGGTCACGGGACCCTGCAAACCGGGGGTGCGTTCCAACCCCCTGGTGTTCAGATGCGCTGGTGTTGTGATGTGTTGGTGTTTAGATGCGTGAGTGCACTGGTGTACAGAGGCCCTGTCGCAGCCATTGCTGACGTAAGCAAAATCAGAAATGAGCACCTGAATCCCCCCATGGACATCCATGCCACCCACCTGGCAGCCGCCGATGTCATACCCACGTGATCCGCCCCACTTACCGGCGCGCCGGCGGCCCGATGAGTCACAGGCCCGTTTATCTTTAGCCAATTGATTTCGAGGCTTACGCAATCAGATCTGTCGACCAGGGAGGGTTAAAGTTTCGGGCGGGCGAGTTGGAGAAAAAATTGGGTTGGGGAAATATTTCAAAAAAACTCTTTTGTATCTTTTTTTGTTCTTTACTTGTCGGTTCACCTTTGGCTGTGGATTATACTTTACCAGTAATATATAATACTAAACTGCCGAGACGTGAGCTGCGGCATCTATCCAATTGCTAGTAAACTTAGAGATTTGATTACAGGTTCAATGCTGGAGCAACTTGGTCCTGTCATTGCCAAAGACTTTGTCGAGGACGATGTTCCTGCGGGAGTGTACGACTACGACGAGTCTGCCGACAACAAGTCGTGGGCCTGCACCCTTCCAACCAAGAAGGGGCTCTACGACCCCGAGTACGAGAAGGATGCCTGTGGTGTTGGTTTCTCCTGTCACATCAAGGGTGTCAAATCACACAAGATTGTGTCCGATGCTCGTTATCTCTTGTGTAACATGACCCACAGAGGTGCTGTCGGGGCTGATTCCAGAGACGGTGATGGTGCTGGTGTCATGTCCTCGATCCCTGTGAAGTTGTTGCGTAAGGAGTTCAAGTACTACTACGACATTGATATCCCTGAAGAAGGTCAGTTTGCAACCGGAAACTTCTTCTTCAAGAAAGAGCCAGGCATTCTTGCCCAGTCCCAGCAAGTGTTTGCTGAGCTTGCGTTGGAATTGGGCTTGAAAGTGCTCGGCTGGCGTGAGGTTCCTCATGATTCCTCGCTCTTGGGACCTGCCAGTTTGTCCAGAGAGCCATTGATCCTCCAACCAATTGTTGTGTTGGAAGAACTCTACAAAGACGGCAAATGCGTCGAGATAAGCAGCGCCGATTTCCAAAAGAAGTACGGCACGTTGTTTGAGAAGTCGCTCTACATCTTGCGTAAGCAGGCCTCCTCAATCATCGGCCTCCAGAACTGGTTCTACATCTGTTCGTTATCTGCAAAGAACATTGTTTACAAGGGCCAGTTGTCGCCGGTGCAAGTGTACAACTACTATTTAGATCTTCTTAACGTGGACTACGAGGCCCACTTTGCCTTGGTCCACTCGCGGTTCTCCACCAATACTTTCCCATCCTGGGACCGTGCCCAGCCGCTCCGGTTGGCAGCCCACAACGGTGAGATCAACACGCTTCGTGGAAACAAGAACTGGATGCGTTCTAAGGAAGGTATCATGAAGTCGGAGAAGTTTGGCGACGAGATCGCCAAGTTGTTCCCGATCATCGAGGAAGGTGGTTCGGACTCCGCTGCCATTGACAATGTGTTGGAGTTGTTGGTGGTCAACGGAATCTTGACCTTGCCGGAAGCCGTGATGCTCTTGGTGCCAGAAGCATGGCAGAATAACCCTAACATGGACCCGCATAAAAAAGCGTTCTACGAATGGGCTGCATGCTTGATGGAGCCATGGGACGGACCTGCATTGTTCACCTTCAGTGACGGCCGTTACTGTGGTGCCAACTTGGACCGTAACGGTCTCAGACCTTGTCGGTACTATGTCACCGACGACGACAGAATCATTGTTGCCTCTGAGGTGGGTGTCATTCCAATTGAGCCGGAACACGTTTTGTCCAAGGGCCGTTTGACTCCAGGAAAGATGTTGCTTGTGGACACTCTCGAGGGCCGTATTGTCGACGACTCAGAGTTGAAGCACAAGGTGGCTACGCGGTTTGACTTCAAGTCGTGGCTTGTCACGAACATGATCACAATGAACGACTTGAACAGCCGCTTGGTGGCTCGCGATGTCAAGGTGCCAAAGAACCAAATCGACTTCAGCGAGAACGTCACCAAGGACCCTCGTTTGACTGCTTTCAACTACACCTACGAGCAGTTGGCACTCTTGATTGTGCCAATGGCTACCACCGGTAAAGAAGCTCTTGGTTCCATGGGTAACGATGGTCCTTTGACCTGTCTTGCCGAGCAACCTAAATTGCTCTACGAGTACTTCAGACAGCTTTTCGCCCAGGTCACCAACCCTCCAATTGATCCAATCAGAGAACTGATTGTCATGTCGTTGGAGTGTTACATTGGGCCTCAGGGAAACATCCTTGAGATGAACCCTACTCAGTGCAACCGTCTCTTGTTGCAGTCGCCAATCTTGACCTTGGACGAGTTCAACTCCATCAAGACCATTGGCCTGGTGTACCCTAAATGGAAGGTGCACACTGTTGACATCACCTTTGCCAAATCCGAAGGGTTGTTGGGTTACGTTGCTGCCATCGACAGAATCTGTGGCGATGCTTCTGAAGCCATTGCTGACAACAGTTCTGTCATCATTCTTAGTGACAGAGCCACTGGTAAGGACAGAGTCGCTGTGTCGTCCTTGATTGCTTGTGGTGCCGTCCACCATCACTTGGTCAGAGAGAAGCAGCGGTCTAAGGTTGCTATTCTCATTGAATCCGCCGAAGCAAAGGAAGTCCACCACATGTGTGTTTTGCTTGGTTACGGTGCCGACGGTATCAACCCATACTTGGCTATCGAGACCTTGGTGAAGATGAACCACCAAGGTTTGATCAGAAAGGAGGGTCTTACCGATGACCAGTTGATCGAGAACTACAAGCACTCCATCGACGGTGGTATCTTGAAGGTCATGTCTAAGATGGGTATCTCGACTCTTGCTTCTTACAAGGGTGCCCAGATTTTCGAGGCCTTGGGTATCGACAACTCTGTTATTGACGTGTGTTTCAGCGGTACTGCTTCTCGTATCAAGGGTATCACTTTCGAGTACATTGCTCAAGATGCGTTCACTCTTCACGAGAGAGCCTTTCCTTCAAGAGAAACCGTCAAGCCAGTCGAGCTTCCAGAAGCTGGTGAATACCACTGGAGAGATGGTGGAGACCCTCACGTCAACGAGCCTTCTGCCATTGCCAATATCCAGGACGCTGTTCGTAACAAGAACGAGAAAGCCTACCAGGCCTACTCCAAGAAGGAGTACGAGGCCATCAAGAACTGTACCTTGAGAGGATTGCTCGACTTCGACTACGACAACAGTGTGGCTGTTCCTATCGACCAGGTCGAGCCATGGACTGAGATTGTGCGTCGTTTCGTTACCGGTGCTATGTCCTACGGTTCTATCTCCATGGAGTCGCACTCCACTTTAGCCGTTGCCATGAACAGATTGGGAGGTAAGTCCAACACCGGTGAAGGTGGTGAGGACGCCGAACGGTCCCAGGTGTTTGCCAACGGTGACTCCATGAGATCTGCCATCAAGCAAATTGCTTCTGGTAGATTTGGTGTCACTTCTTACTACTTGTCTGACGCCGATGAGTTGCAAATCAAGATGGCTCAAGGTGCTAAGCCAGGTGAAGGTGGTGAGTTGCCAGGTTTCAAGGTCACTGACGACATTGGAAAGACCCGTCACTCCACCCCAGGTGTGGGATTGATCTCCCCACCACCACATCACGATATCTACTCCATCGAAGATTTGAAACAGTTGATCTACGACTTGAAATGTTCTAACCCTCGTGCTCGTGTTTCTGTCAAGTTGGTGTCGGAAGTCGGTGTTGGTATTGTTGCCTCTGGTGTCGCCAAGGCCAAGGCTGACCACATTTTGATTTCTGGTCACGATGGTGGAACTGGTGCCTCCAGATGGACTGGTATCAAGTACGCTGGTTTGCCATGGGAGTTAGGTCTCGCTGAGAGTCACCAAACCCTTGTGTTGAACGACTTGAGAGGAAGAGTCATTGTCCAAACCGATGGTCAATTGAGAACTGGTAGAGATATTGCCATTGCTTGCTTGTTGGGAGCTGAGGAGTGGGGTTTCGCCACTGCTCCTTTGATTGCCATGGGATGTATCATGATGAGAAAGTGTCACTTGTCTACTTGTCCAGTTGGTATTGCTACCCAAGACCCAGAGTTGCGTAAGAAGTTCGCTGGTACTCCAGAGCATGTCATCAACTTCTTCTACTACCTTGCTCAAGAGTTGAGAGAGATCATGGCCAAGCTTGGGTTCAGAACCATCAACGAGATGATTGGTCGTACCGAGAAGTTGTATGTTAGAGACGACTTGAGAACCACCAAGAACGCCAACATTGACTTGTCGCCAATCTTGACTCCAGCTCACACCATCAGACCAGGTGTCGCAACCCACTGTGTGCGTAAACAAGACCACAAGTTGCACACCCGTGTCGACAACAAGTTGATCGACGAGGCTGAGGTCACCTTGGAGAAGGGTTTGCCTGTCAGTATTGACGCCACTGTCATCAACACCGACAGAGCTGTTGGTGCTACTTTGTCTTACAGAGTGTCCAAGAAGTACGGTGAGGTTGGATTGCCACACGACACCATCCACGTCAACCTTACTGGTAACGCCGGTCAATCGCTCGGTGCCTACCTCGCTCCAGGTATCACTTTGGAGTTGGTTGGTGACGCCAACGATTACGTTGGTAAGGGTTTGTCTGGAGGTAGACTTATTGTGTACCCACCAAAGAGCTCTTCTTTCAAAGCCGAGGAGAACATTTTGATTGGTAACACTTGTCTTTACGGTGCTACTTCTGGTACTGCATATTTCCGTGGTATTGCTGCCGAGAGATTTGCCGTCAGAAACTCTGGTGCCACTGCTGTTGTTGAAGGTACTGGTGACCACGGATGTGAGTACATGACTGGTGGACGTGTTGTTGTCTTGGGTAAGGTTGGCCGTAACTTTGCTGCCGGTATGTCCGGAGGTATTGCTTACGTTTTGGATGTTGCTCAAGAATTGCCAGCCAACGTCAACAAGGAGACTGTTGAGTTGTCAAGCTTGACTGATCCAAGTGAGGTTGCTTTCTTGCGTGGCTTGATTGAGGAGCATTTGCACTACACTGGTTCTGAGTTGGCCAAGCGTGTTTTGGCTGACTTCAACCGTATCTTGCTTAAGTTTGTCAAGGTGTTGCCTACCGACTACAAGAAGGTCTTGGAGCAACAAAAGGAGAAGCTTGCCAAGATCAAGGAGGACCAAGCAACCAACTTCTTCAAGCATATCAGATCTGACCCAGACTCCGATATCACTAACGGTGAGATCTTGAAGAACTTGTCGTTGAAAAAGACTGTTTCCTACAAGTCTGCCAAGAGAGAGCCAAAGGTTGATGACTTGGAAGACACTGTTTTGGATTCTTTGAATGAGAAGAAGAAGATCGAGAAGCTTGACAAGGTTCGTGGATTCATGAAGTACAAGCGCAGAAACGAGAAGTACAGACCAGCCAAAGACAGAACCAAGGACTGGAAGGAGTTGTCTTCTCGTCTCACCAAGGACGAGTTGCAAGAGCAATCTGCCAGATGTATGGACTGTGGTGTTCCATTCTGTCAGTCTGACACCGGTTGTCCTATCTCCAACATCATTCCAAAGTGGAACGAGTTGGTGTTCCAGGACAGATGGTACGATGCTTTGCAACGTTTGTTGATGACCAACAACTTCCCTGAGTTCACTGGTAGAATCTGTCCTGCTCCATGTCAGGGAGCATGTACTTTGAACATCATTGACGACTCTGTTGCCATCAAGGCTATTGAGGCTGCCATCATTGACCGTGGTTTCGCTGAGGGCTGGATCAAACCAAACCCACCAACTGAGAGAACCGGTAAGAAGATCGCAGTTATTGGATCTGGTCCTGCTGGATTGGCTTGTGCCGACCAGTTGAACAAGGCCGGTCACTTGGTGACTGTCTACGAGAGATCCGACCGTCCAGGTGGATTGTTGATGTACGGTATTCCAAACATGAAGTTGGACAAGGGCGTTGTCAAGCGTCGTACCGACTTGTTGGCTGCTGAGGGCATTGAGTTTGTGTGCAACACCACTGTTGGTGAAGACATCACTGTCGATGAGTTGAAGGCCAGCAACGACGCTGTTGTGTTTGCTGTTGGTTCGACCATTCCTCGTGACTTGAAAATCCCAGGTCGTGAGAACAACAACATCATGTTTGCCATGCAGTTGCTCCACAAGAACACCAAGGCTTTGTTGGAGGACCACCTCGAGAACATCAGAACTACCTTGGAAGGTAAGCACGTTGTGGTGATTGGTGGTGGTGACACTGGTAACGATTGTCTTGGTACTGCTACCAGACACGGAGCCAAGTCGGTGACCAACTTCGAGTTGTTGCCACATCCATCTGGAAGTCGTTCCAAGGACAATCCATGGCCTCAATGGCCAAGAATCTTCCGTGTGGACTACGGACACACTGAGGTTGACACTCACTACGGTAAGGACCCACGTGAATACTGTGTTCTCTCCAAGGAGTTTGTTGGTGACGACGAAGGTAACGTCAAGGGTATCAAGACCGTGCGCGTTGAATGGAAACGTGCTGAGGGAAGCGGTGCTTGGCAAATGGTGGAGGTGCCAGGCTCCGAGGAGTATTTCCCAGCCGATGTTGTTCTTCTTTCCATGGGATTTGTTGGTCCTGAGCAAGAACAATTGGGTACTCCAAGATCCAAGAGAGGTAACATTGGAACCGTCCAACCACACAGCTACAAGGTGTCTGCCAACGACGTTTTGTTTGCAGCTGGTGACTGTCGCCGTGGTCAATCTTTGGTTGTCTGGGGTATCCAAGAAGGTAGACAATGTGCTAGAGAGGTTGATGAGTTCTTACAAGGTAACACTAGATTGCCAGGTAACGGAAGTATCGAGAAGAGAAACTACCATCTCTTGGAAGAGTTAGCAGCCCAAGCTTAAGCCGGGCAAGCCACGGACGCTAGCCGAATTTTCTATATATTTTTTTAGTATCTAGTTTTGTACAATGAGTGGATATTTTCATCAAGTTGGAATGGTAGACTTCCCAAGGGTTGGTGATGTTTTGAATCGCCAATAGCAGGTAAAGATGACATGGATACGTCCACCTGCGGCTATGTGCATGTTGGTGCAGAGAAGAAAGAATACTTGGCCATGGGATTGAGGTCGGACGATAATAGAGTCCAATACAATTGCTTGGGAACGTCTGGTAAACAGTTTTAAAAAAGACCAAGAAACTTGTATGGATCAAATAACCACCCATGGCTATTTTTCTATTTCTGAAACCCTCTGTAGCAGAATATATCACAACCCCAAACTCCAACAATCCTGCGCCGATCCTGTCTGATATGTACTACCTGCATAGTAAAACATGGTCAAACATCATATGAGACAGCACACCCAATCCTCGCTGCTGGTCACGAATCAGAAACAGCTGTATCCATGGATATGCCCACTCAGGAAACGCCTACTTAAATATCATGGATCTCGCCTATCTGTGACTTCCTCAGGCGTGTTCTGTCCGTTCTTTCTCTTTTGCATATGACCACCTTCCACGAAACCAACCATTCTTTCTATTGCTCTGATGATGAAGACTCAGACTATTTCTCTTGTGATTCCGAGTTCGAAGACAGTGACTTGGATTTAAAGCCAAGCTACTCCAACACTTCGAGTATTTCCAACCACTCAGTGGAAGAATTGAAGGCACCAGCTGTTGTTGCTACTGTTCCTCGGTCACCAATTGACATCCAATTCTCCTCGAGAATCATTGACAAATTGAAACCGGCCATCACCGTCCAAGAACATATTTCTCATGCTCGTCTCCCTAAATTTATTGAGACTTCCTCGGTGTCCAAGTTTGCCCATCCTATTGCCCCTATAATCACTCAAGCAGACCCGTTCGCTGAAATCAACATGAGATACGACTACGCAGTGTACTGGAACGAAGAAGCACAGAAGACCAGTGCGCTTCACCAGAACCCATTGGTTTCACGGTTCTTCCCATTGGCCACTCCTTCGTCGCACTACTCGCACTTCAGATGCAACTCGACCTCTCAATTACCTGTTGATGATGTGAACTCGTTCATTGGTCACCATCGCAGAAAAGCATCGATCTAGACTTAGAGCCTTAGTCCTAGAGCCTGGAGCTCTAGGTAACTACTTTCTATATTTACTTTCTCAGTTCTTAAACTGTTCTTCATACACGCATCCTGAATTATTTCGATCACAACCTTGTAGGAGCTAGTCTGGATTGTAGGCTTATTAATTTTCCAGACTCATTGATTTTCTAGACTTACAGATCTCGGTAAGGTACCACAGACATGCATGAGTTTGAAAATCAGTTTGAAAACTGAGGAGAATGTTTCATGAATATCAACAAAGGGGCGGAACACATGAACAATAGTGAGGCGTGATAATAAGCGAATTTTGAAAAATATTGGAAGTCACGGATTTGAGACAACATATTGGAAGTTGTGAACTGACAGAATATTGGGAGTCGCGAGTAATTGACAACATGTAGTACTCAGTGGGTATTATTACACCCCCTCTCATGTCTGGTCTCACTGTTGATCTGTGTTACTCCCTTCCACTCTCCCTCTACCTGCCAACCCCACAACATCCTACACCAAAAAACATTCCTAATATCACAGCCTTAAATTATCTATCATTCCTCATAAACCCTATTTACAATATTATCACATAGTTCATTATCGTTACCATCGTCCTTCCCCTTAAACCTTAACAGTCTTCTTGGCTGCTACCTTGCTTGTTCCTCTCCGATTTGAACCCTTATATCCCTGCTTATTCATGCTCATCAGAGCTCCCACCGACAATTCCCTCATCATATCCTCCATGCTTCCAATGTCCAACCCACTTTCATCACTGCTAGCAACAATCTGGTTCAACAACCGTTTTGCAGCTCTTGGATCTTGTTCAACTTGCAACTTAATGAACATAGACTCAAGTTTTGGATTCAACTGTGGTTCCTGTTGGTCTTCGAGTTTGCTCAAAATCAGCTTTGTTTTGTACTTGTTCAAATTGATATCCTTTCCTTTCTCGAGCCAGCCCAAATCAAGCTTCTCCAACAATGCATTGATATCCAACGTCTCACCATTAGGAATATCGACTCCAACATTGGAAAGCGTCTCCAATGGAGTATCCACCTCTTTTCTGAGAACAGTATCAATGTCAATTTGCGAGAAGAAAGCACATGACTGAGGAATATCATATATGCCCAACTGCTCACAGAAAATTCCTCTGGTCCACACATTGGCAATTTGCAACAACAAAGCCGCTTTGTATTTGTGCTCATCCTTCACCATGTATCGGATCTCATCGTGCACCGTAATACACAACCGTGCGTCTATGGCGTATTTCTCAATCAAATACTCCATTGACACAATAAGAAGATGAAGATAATCAACACCAGATGATTGAATAGCCCAATTAATCCGCGAAGGCAAGAATGAGTTCTCATTCAAGTTCTCTTTCTTGAGTGCTGCGGTGATTCCTGCTTTCAAAACAGGAGTCTTAGGTACACTTTTCTCTGCCAAGTTTTCCAACTTGTTGAATAACACAGACTCTGAACCACCGTGCCAGATCTTACTCAAGTGTATAGATTTCTGGGACAAGATTTCTTTAGCTTTCTTGCTTAATTTCAATGTTTTTCCCTTAGTACTGTCAAAAAGCGTGTTACAAATCTTGAGCACCTCATCTTCAGTAAGCTCCGGGTTGAATTGTTTGAGTAAAGTAGACGTGTGCTTCAAACCAGCACCATAGATTCTACTGTAATTGAAAATCTTGGCTTGGTTCCGGGAGATCTTCAAAATCTCAGCTGTCTTAGAGTGAAGATCCGTCTTAACAAGTTTGTTTCCTTCCAACGTCATCCACCCAATAGCACTGCCACCATGAATACCAAACACAGAATCACTCAAAAGACTAGCAATCCATAACTCTTCACTGTCAACATCAGCACCAACAAACAGGTACCCTTGCGGAGCCTCAATTTTTGACTTGAGCTCGGAGCCGATTCTGTTCTTCTTGACATTAGAAGCGGTCAACCATGTTTTCTCAACTGCACGTCGAGTGATTGTACCCATTGGCAATATTGCAGGCACAATAATTCCTGACTTGTCGTTGTCTGGTTTGGAAAAGAGCGGATACTTGAAATCCAAACCCGAGTCTTCATACACCACAAACTGGCTCATGATTCGTTCCCTAGAAGAGATCCAATAACTTGCTGAAGCATTGAGTTCCAACACCTTTTCTGCAATAGAATACTCAGAACACAAGATCTTATTCTCAAAGTACGGCAAGAAACTCTTAGAAGTCAAACTCGTAGTTCGGCTTGACGGTCCTTGTGGATGCGGCACTTTGAAATACACAAACTCGTATCCTCCAGTTAGAGCTTCAAAGTTGGGGTCCGAGGTGAAGTCATCAATTCTAAGGTAGTTCTTCTTTGTCATGTTGTTGATACTGACAAAATCGTTCGATTTCAATCTGAAACACCAACCTCTGGACTCAGTCCATACCAAAGGATACCCTTCCCATTCCAACCGAAGAAGAATAGGAATGATTCTGGTGCGGATAG
Source organism: Saccharomycopsis guyanensis (assembly GCA_030578595.1). Taxonomy (NCBI): domain Eukaryota; kingdom Fungi; phylum Ascomycota; class Saccharomycetes; order Ascoideales; family Saccharomycopsidaceae; genus Saccharomycopsis; species Saccharomycopsis guyanensis. The sequence goes on from JAJMSQ010000001.1 coordinate 273,924, forward strand.
ACAACTTGATCTCAGAGTTTGTACTAGGAAACAAACTACGATACCACTCTGGATACCCAGGCAACTTCTGTTTTTTGTACGGAGTACCGTCTTTTTTCAACCGTTCTTTCTTCAACTCCCAGTTCAATTGGCTGTACCAGGGATCGTTCAACACCGACTCCGGGTTTTTCTGAAACTGCTGTACTAATTCAAGTGCTCTCTCCGCCAACTTCTTTTCTATTTCGACCTTGTTATTTTGATACAAAGTCTCTGCATTTTTCAAGTATGTCTCCCAAGTGTTGTGGGTAGTAGGCAAGAAAATAGAATTGATATGTCTAAGAGCTCCAAAACTAACTGGATGCGGACATGTCTCCAAAAATTGAGGAAGCAACTTCTTAAACACTTGATGGGTGGCACTCACATCCCCAGAACAATAACCCATCAACATCTGAAAATTGTCAACTATATCCTGTTTGTCAACGGTCTTGAAATAATCTCTCTGTGCCTTGTCCATATTTAGACCACAGTGGAGCCGAGCAACATTTGCCAATGTGTTTGTACTTGTGAGCGATGTCCATGGATTCTCGGTCTTGCTATTATCTGGCTCGTAGTCCAAGATTGCCTTGTCGTCAGTAATAGTTGAGAATTGATTGTTGAGAACGTTCTCAATAAGATTCCGCTCATCAAACAATTTGTCCAACTCCTTATTCACTTTGCGCTCCAAACTACTATGCTCGTCGTATTTTATCCATACTGGTCGTTGTCTAGAACAGATCCCCGTACTTGCAACATGCAACGATAACGTATCAAGATAGAACGCTTTAGATTTGTTGATGCTGTATTCGTCCTTTATTCTAGCTCGGTCATACGATACGCTGTGACCAATGATAAGTTTCTTGGTTTCGTGGGTGTTCATAGGGATCAAGTGTTTTGTGTTTGTCTCTTTAGGGTCACACAAATACGGACTCACCCAACCATACCACGCAACCGGAGAAGCACAAGTGGCCAGCACCGCATAATTGCTCACTTTGTACATGGTTTCGACATCAAAAACCAAAATGTCTTCTTGTGGATAATCCACTTTCACAGGCGCACAGTTAGGTTCGTACCGGTACCAGCCCGGTTCCATCAACCATCGCTCAGGAGTCTTTGGTAAATCAATTCTAGAAAACACATCGGCATACTCTAGATACGGACTCGCGTCATGAAGTGCAAGTTTGATGAAATGCTCGTTGATAGTGTTGCCTTGCAATGGAGTTAACCCAAACAGAATTGGTTCTGTGATATTTGTTTTCTTGTTCAATAAATCAAACTTTTCAAGATATTGTTGAGACAAATTAATTTTGATTTTGTCGTCCTTGGTTAACTGTGCTATTTTCTTGTTAGGAAACAATTGGTCTCTGAGTCGTCGCGACAAGTACTGAATGCCAACTTGGTTCACGGTAGGTTTTTCAGGCTGCCCTTTAGTTTGTGTGTCATTGCCAATCCTGGCACCTATACCCTGATCTCGAGATACTAATTGTGACGCGTATCGGCCACGCCACCGTACTCTGGGTACGGTTCTTGCTTTTAGCATTGGTGTTTGTAAATCCTTGCGCTGCTTGTTCTCAGAAATTTATTTGTGAAATTAATCTGGCGGAGATGATGCGATCAAATACAAGAGTTACCCGGAACAAAAACCGATGGATCCAAGTATGGAGAAGCGAGAGACACTTACAAAGATATAGCAATGTCTGTATTAAACGGGGCATAAAATATATATCTCGGGTATCCAAGCAATTGGTTGATTTAAGCAAATTATGTCTTTGTCAGAGAATCTTCTCTCTTCTCCTGAATGTGTCATTGAATGAAATAGGTAAGCAGTAACCAGCTGCTGTGAATACATCCTGCAGACTAGTACACCTCGACCGCAACTTTATCTGGTACTAGATTATATCGGATTATCGACTTGAAACTCAATCAACAATTTCTTGAGAATCTCCTCGAATCCTGGTGAGAGTTTTTTGATTTCTGTATTTGTGTTCTTTGAATCGTAATAATCTTTCTTATCGTCCAAGAACTTGCCCATGGCTTGCAGATCATTGGAATCAACACTCTCCAATGATTGCAATTCTGCATGAAGTTCATTGGCGTTGCTAGCATCGATGCCCACGTCTTCAGAGGTTAGGTAGCTCATACCGTTGATTTTCTCCCAGTTTTCAGCCAATAAATCATTGGCAGTCTGCTTGGCAGCTGCCTTTTTGTTGATCTCTGAGGTCAACAGCTGTTTCAACACTGCCTTCTTCTTCTGGGCTATCACTGTGTCTATCTCAGCAAACAAACTCAACGGGTCAACTTCCGGAGTCGATTTAACCAACAGTTCAAGATCGATCTGGCGGTCGCCCAGCTTATAGAACCGTAAAAACGACAAGAACCGGGAGAACCAATGCACCAATCCTTCAAAGAACCCCTCGGTGTCATTCAAATAAGTCTCATGGAAGAACTCAAGAACAAAATCTTGATACTTGCTGAATATCAAGTAGATGCTGACAATAACCTCGTTGGCACTTAGTAAGTAGATGTAATCATACAAGTACTCAGTGAGCTGGATCAAGTCGTCCATGAAACTCTGGAACACTTTCACCACTCTTTTGAACGTACTGTTTCTCGTGAATATCTTGACTAGAGGCTCAAAGAAAATCACCAAGAAATCTTTCATGAAGTTGTTGAGGTATGGCTCGTCCCACATCTTGTTCATGATCTCTTTGTCGTTTTTACGCACAAGAAGCTGGAACAATTTCTTGAGTCCAGTGTACAACTCAGCAGAGTCTGAGTTTGGATCTTGCTTTGAAGCAGAGCAACTGGCCAATATTTTAGCCTTTAGCTTGCCCAAATGCTTGGTGTCTCCCAACTCATCGTTAAACAAAAGATTCAAAATGAGATCATCGTCAGACTTTGACAGTTCTACCACCCGCTTTCTAAGGTTATCTTCATGGCCACTCATGTCCAAGAACGCTTTGAACTTATCAATGTATGGGGGTAAATCTGGGTCGTCTCTAAGGAGTCGTTTCACCAAGAGATCGATATCATGATTGATTTCTTTCAAATCCGAAGCAACAACGGTATGGAAGAGAACCTGGATCAAAGAACGGTGACCATTTCTGTCGTGCTTGAAGAGAAAGTTTGGAAGAAGGTTGGGTGGTTGATACAAGAAAAACTCAAGCAACTTGCGAATGATCAGTAACGGGTTGGTGAGCTTGAGGATCTGTTGACAAATAGAGTATGGGAACAACAAATGAAACCGTTTCACTTGGTTGAACAACTCGAACGAGATTTCTCCCCCGTTCTCACCACTGTTCTCTGTGAAAAAAAGATCATACACTACCGAAGCTAGCTGGAGCTTGGTCCATTTCAAGAAAATCTTCAAGATAGGTGATAAGTCTGAGATTTTGCTTGCTGTCTTGAACTCATCTAAAAGCCTTATAAGAATGCTTTCATTTGGTCCAAGATTCAAGTACATCTTGTATTCGTCAATCTTGGCCTGAGAATAGTTTGCCTCAAGGTACTCCTTATTGTCCATATTAAGACAGATATTCTTGAAGGTGTTCAACTCGTTCTTCAACTTCAAGTTAATCAAGTAGATTCGTTTCTGGAAAATAAGTTGGTTTCTCAACGACTTGTAATCGACGTACTTTCTAAACAAGATATCCTCATTGTCTTCAGAAGTTAGTTCCTTGATTGCACCATGGAACATAAACTCCTTCAAGTACACCGACAAAGCAACTTTCTCCACTTTAGTGAGGGCTTTCAAATAGTTGCTTAAAGCAATTCTGAGCTTCTCTCTTGGTAAGGTCGCCACATTCTTCTGAGTAGACATAGTAGAGTAGAACGATTCGTTGTCATTGTCGTCATTCTCATCATCATAATCATCAAATTCTGGTTTCGGAGACTTTTTCCGATCGTTCTTAGGTTTACTGGAATGTTTGGTGAGAATGTAATCTAGAATCCGCTGACTGTCATCGTTAAACTCGTCGTTGTTAAGGAATATCTCTTCCAAATCGCTAACACCTCCATTGACATCATCACCAAACGCTATATCGTCATCCTCTTCTCCATCATCTTGAGTCATGGTCTTCTCACCAAAGATATTGACCAACGTAGAATGTTTGAATTTCTGAGGAAGCTTAGGAAGATTGAGGTCAGGAAGGTTCTGTTTCAATGTCGCATGCAACTGTTTGAACTCACTATAGCTTCTTAGCACCAAGAATTCCTGGGTCATCTTCTCATTCCCTTCAATATCTAATTGGTATTTCACAGATATAATGAATTGATACACTTTTGTGGCGGTTGCTGTCTTGAGGAAATTGAACGAAAACCCCAGATTGTCCTTGATTGTTCTTCTGACCCCCAAGATCCGAATATCGTAACCGTTGACAAAACACGGTTTGTCTAGCTGGTCAAGCAATTGATCTTTTGTGGCCTGGATCATCTGGTTGCCACTGTCCTCTTCGCTTAAATCGCTTATATAAGATTCCAAGTTCTCGGAGATCTTTAGGTCCAATGTATGGCCCGTCTGGCCCTTGTAATACTCGTCTTCTTTCACAGTAGTAAGAGCTGAATTGAAGAACAACACCAACAGCTTGAAGATCTTCAAGTTGACTTTCTTACGTTTTGTCAACTCCTGACGATCCACCGAGTTGCTGAGATTCTTCAGAAGCACATAGTTGAAGAACGGCTTGATTTTGTACCTCCAGAACCGGTTGTTATTAGTATGGTCTAGTACCAGCACATGCATCGCAGCAATCGACTTCTCTTTCTCACTACGGTCGTCAAGCCCGGCAAAGTACGGGAACGTCTTGACAAAATTGACATAGAAGAACTTGAGGATCGGGTACTTATCATCAACGGTTGCCAAAAGCTGTGCCTCGGTCAATACTCCATCGCCATCAAATGGATACCCCATATTATCTAGGAACCGGGTGTGGTCGACCCAGACCCCGTCGAACTCTTTCTGGGTCTGGACCAACAACAACTGGTTCTTCAAATAATGGCATTGTTGTGGGGTGAGTACAAACAGATCCATTTCGCACACTAGAGCAAGAGCAAGATGGTGAAGTTAGCACCCGGGGAAATGGTGCACTGTTGATTTCTCCTGTGCGCTGCAGTGCATAGCCATGGCAGGTGGGATGAGGCAAGGGTGGTATTTCGGAGGTTGGAGTAATAGATTTCTAACGGTGGTAGGTTATTTACAATTGGAGGTTAGCGGAAGATTGTTCATGCTTTAATTGTTATTGCTGAATGAGTTCGTAAGTTTCGTATATGTTGATTAGTGACGGGGTGTAGATGCAACGTGCCAGTACTATGTAAGTAGAGCAGTACATAATGCTAACAAATCAAGTACCGACAAGGAGACTCAACCACGTAAGTCCTAACAAAAATAATTGTATGATGATAATATGTCATCCACGGATCTAACAATGTACTACTTTTAATATGGGATACTGCTTATGAGAGCTTTCCTAACCCTTACAAGTGCTCCATACAAGCACTCCCGTTTACTTTGTATCCAAAGTACATGCAACAGAAATGCATGTAACGCGTACCTACTTCTAGCTCACTATTATACAATGACCAACAACACACCATTACTTCTCACCTCCTACCACCGTTTCAATGAAAATATATCTCAATTTACTATGTACCTACCAACCACCACAGAAAAGTCACAGACCTTCCTACTCCTTCTTTCTTGCAGCTTTCTTCAAAGCTCTCTTTCTGATCCCCAAATGCATCGAATAGTTCAATTTGTTAGCAATTGCAGAGAAAACTCCAACGGTCGACTCGATACCCCAGTGCATCAAAGCATGAGACCAGTAAGGAGTCACGGTTGCGTACCGTTCTTGAGCTCCGCACCGTTTTTGGAAGTTGTTCAAAGTAGCAGTCACAAACGATTTAGGGTTAGGAATCAAAAGAGACGATCTTCTGATCTTGGACATCTTACTGGTGATCAAGTAAGCAAGAACCACCCGGACATCAATGTTCAGAGGGTCCAATTCAGCAGCAAGCGAAGCAGACCAGTTCTGCAAGAACGCCTTAGATCCAGAGTAGGTAGCAAGGAATGGGGTAGGCAAGAGTCCTGAGAACGATGCAATGTTCAAAATGAGTGCTTTTTTGGCAACCTTCTTCTCGTTGACGGTAGCAGACAACACTGGGATTGTGATCTGTGTGAACTTCAAGGTCACCAAGTTGTTGATCACCACAATGTCACTGAGCTCGTCATTGGAGGTCTCAGCAAAAGGAACTGGGATCGAGTGAGAACGACCAACATTGTTAATCAACACAGTCAAATCCAACTTGCTGTCGGCAAGGAACTGTTTGAATTTAACCAATGGTTCATCTGAAGGGTTGGAGAAATCCAATGCAAAGATCTGGGTCTTGACCCCGTACTTGGTAGCAATCTCAGCACTCAATTCTTGGAGTTTGGACTCAGTTCTAGAAACAAGCAACAAGCTGAACCCCTTCTTGGCCAATTGAACCGCAAACTCTTTGCCCAACCCGTCGGTGGCCCCAGTAACTGCAGCCCATGCACCATTCTTGGATCCATACACCGTGAAATCTGTTGGAGGTAACACGAACAAATCACAGAGCACCGAGACAAACGAAAGAGTGAAAGTGGTCAATTTGATCAACCCGACCGAAAGCGCAAGGTAGATGGCCAAATTAAGAATTGGCGAGTCGCCAGTGGCCACAGAAACCAGTTGGAAAAATGGAGGAATCGTCATTGCTGGCTAGTTAGCTAAGTTATCCCACAGCCTTACTAGCAGGAGTGATGCCGGGTAACAAGGATATCCAGACAGATTACATCCAGACCTCGCAATGTATGGATGTACGTATAATTGAAGTTACGGTCAACATACGGTGATCTTACATTGACATTCCATTGGCTGACAGGGGATGTTACTTTTCTTCTGTGTGTTCCATTAATTCCTTTTTGCGTACCCTCTTGTAGGGACAAGTACGTCGGATATCCCGAGTCTCACCTGAAGCAACTAAGGTTTGTTTTACAGTTTTGAATAACTTACACTGAGGAACGTGTAACGGCAAAAAGTGACGGAGTGAGGTGCACACGCAAACTAACAAGAAACTCAGTGGCCCGGTGATCGTAAGTTGTGAGACACCGGGTAAGCCGTATGGCGAGGGGGTTAGTAACCGATTGGATATTAGGGCCGTGAATACACCACGGGTTTAGAAAATCGGACCATTAGCATGTGAGATCAGACTATTATGAGGCAAGTGACAATCGAGCTAGCCAGCGTATTTGCTGGGAGTGAGTGTCAGGGCCCGGGAATGAGCTGTGTTGAGGACCCAGGGCCTAACTAGATCTAAGCGGAATCGGTTGGGCAACCAAGGATTAGGTTGACAGGGGACACATGGCAGAGGAAAAGTGGAGTAGCAGAGACAGGCAACGTAGACGGGGAAGCGATCTAGATGGCTCTAGGCTTGTTTTGGACGGGTATATTTTTTGGAGTGTCAATCATTGTTATTGTTCGCCGGCTTGCGACAGTGCCAGTACCACAGTAACTGGCTCAGATTAGTAGATTTAGGGCGTAAATCGCTGCAGTGTTAGTGCCAGACGACGCAGCAAGCTCAGACACCGGGAGCAAGGGCGAACTCAGAAAGCAGCATTGGTCCAACTGCCCAGGCAACACGGCGCACATCCTCAGACAACACGCTGGGGGCATGGCTGTTGTTTCTGAGTCAGGGGGTAGGCTATTGTCTCGCTGGGATATCCGCAGTATCTGTCTGGACGGAATCTGCAGGCGCACGCTCGGGTAGCAGCAACTGCCGCGGGCCGCGCTAGCCCACACAGGGACGCATCGCATGCTGTGGGCCAAAAGTCCAGAGTTGCAATATATGATACCGAGATCTCGCGGGTTTTATGGTTGGAAATTATCCGAATGAGTAACATCAGAGGAACAATCTCCAAGCGGTTGCAGGAGCAGCGCGACAACTTGAAGGCCTCGGGCGTTCAGGACGTCGAGTCGGTTGTGCCTCGCGGCTCCTACAAGACCCCCAACTACAAGCGTGAGACTATCCACCAGGATACGATTCTCTACTCCCACGGAGACCTTCCTGTGTATAGAGACGGTCTTGAGTTCAAGGCCGAGGACGCTGACCTTGTCACCTGGGCTGATGCTGACGATCCTGAGAACCCTCGGAACTGGACCAGCCGGCAGAAATGGATCACCACTTTCATTGTCGCCTTGAACGCTTTCATGCCTACCTTTACGTCCAGTATCATTTCCCCCGCCATGGAACAGATTGCCCAGCAGTTTGGCTACTCTGACAACACCACCTTGATGGCTCTCACTGTCAGTATTTTCTTGCTTCCCTGGGCGTTCATCCCATTGATAGCAAGTCCTTTATCTGAGATGTACGGGCGTACCATTGTGAGCTTTGCTTCTCTCTGGATTCTCCTTGCTTTCAACATAGGATGCTGTTTTGCCCAGACAAAGGAGCAGCTTATTGTGTTTCGGTTCTTTGGAGGCGTCGGTGCGGCATCTCCTTTATCCATTGGTGCGGGAGTTATCGGTGATTGCTTCAACTCTGCCGAGCGTAACAAAGCTATTGGAATCTTTGGCATTGGTCTTATTATGGCCCCGGTGTTGTCTCCAATCATTTCAGGATTCGTCACCGAGACCGTGGGATGGCGTTGGGTGCTCCGTATTCTTGTCATCTTCAACGGACTCCTTCTTGTGTTCAACCATGTGTGCCTCAAGGAAAGTTATCCACCAACCATCCTCGAGAGAAAGAAGAAGAAGCTCATGAAAGAAAACCCAGAGAAAGCGGCTGACTACCACACCTTGTACGACATCACCGAAGAAGAAACTGGCAAACAAAAACTCATCTCTAATATCATCCGTCCAATCCAGCTTCTCTTCTTCCACCCTATGGTGTATGGATTGGGGGTGCTTCTTTCGTTCATCTTTGGTTTGCTTTACTTGATGATTGTGATCTTCCCAAGCATCTGGGTCTACAAGTACGGTTTCTCGATCGGTATCAGTGGTCTTATGTTTGTGTCCTTGGGTATTGGTTTTGGAATTGCCGTGATAATAATGACGATTCTCATTGACAAGACTTATTCTCGACTCACAGAAAAAAACGACGGGGTGCCCAAACCAGAGTTCAGACTCCAACTTTTGCCGTATGGTGGTATTGTCGGTCCGTTGTCGTTGCTTATATTTGGTTGGACTGCCGAGAAACACGTCCACTGGATAGTGCCTAGTATCTTTGCAGCAATCTTCTCTACCGCAGTGGTCAACACCTTCCAAATCATTAACAACTATCTTATCGACATGAACCCACGTTTTGGTGCCAGTTCTGTGGCAGCTGCTACGGTGTTCCGGTCGCTTTTCGGGTTTGTGTTCCCATTATTTGCCCCAAGAATGTACACTGACATCGGCTACGGCTGGGGAAACACCATCTTCTTCTTCATTGGGATCCTTGTCGGGGTTCCTTATCCACTCCTTGCATTCTACAGAGGCGAACGGCTCAGAAACTGGGGAAACAAAAAAATCGAGAAACTCAATAGAGCTCGTCTTGAAAAATACATTGCTAAACTCGACACCGACCAGGCCAAAGAGGACCTGATCCACGAGTCGACCCACGAGTTGCCTTCAGCTAACATTAATACCATCACAGAAGAGGTGGAACCAAGCGAAGACAACTCGGAGATCAAGCTGATCAGACTGTTGTCATGAAAAGAAAAGAACAATCACAATTTTATAGAGTGCGGCCCAGTCGCGTAGTTACGTAGTTAATTGTTTTATGACTGACTATTCTCTGTGTAGACCACACCATCAGGGTCTCGACCTCACATTGCTTTTGAACCTCGATCATTCCATGCATGTCTAAATGTGTCTGATTCATGAGCAATACATTACAATGTGTCAATATCATAGACATTAGAGCTTGGAACTTTCAAGGCATGACCATTCTGACGTGATCACTGGGACATGGTGTAAGTGAAACTTGTAGCAATTCACCGGTTGGAATTAGGGATTAGAGAAATTGACAACGAGGTGTGACGTCTAGTCTGGTAACTGTCTGTGACAGTCCACAATTGTCTACAATCGTCTACAGGTGTCAGACACACTTTTGAGACCACCACCTGCCAAACCTATCTAAAAGCCAAAGTGAAAACCTGGTGAGAAACCAAGTGCCAGTCAAGTGAGACCCCAAGCGAGACCCAGACTAGTACCCGTCTGAACATCCAAGTGAGCACCAATGTGAGACCCCATCTGAGAACTAGACTTAGCACACCGATAATAGTAATATCAGAAAGCTTATCTTTGAACCCGATCTAAAGAACCCATCCCATTTCAAAAGTTTATCTCAAGTTATCTCTGAGCCCGATCTTTGGAAATTATCCGGTGTGTTCAGAGATAACCAACCTACAGTCATAGGCAGAATTCAAGGATCATGTAAGCACCAGCATGTAGAGTTGCCAAGTCAACGGGTGCCAAGTAAGCACTGGCAAGCAGTCTTCATGTAAGTGAGACTCGGCGTCCAACGTCAGCCGTATCAATGTCTCCCGAATAGAGGTGATCTAGATCTGGCTAGTCGCCCCCGCAGATACTCAGTGCTATTTATATGTGCAAAAGCCGTATTGATGCAGTGTATAACCGCAGTGTTCTGTGCCAGTTCGCTTAGTCTGAAATGGTGTATACACTGATAGGAAACTGGGTGCGGTGAGAAACCATACTTCACTTGCTCCTAAGGTATACCATTATCTACAATTAGTCGTTCCCAATCTGGCGTTGAATTAATTGCCGTTTCTATATATCGTCTAATTAAGATTATTTTCGCTTAACAATGCTTGCTCGTCTTTCGCTCGTTAGCACTGCGATCTCCAGTACTCAACTCGCTTAATACTAGTTTGTTAATGCAGCGGATTCACTTATTGTGGAGATCCCTCCATCCTGCAACTAAACTAATCAAAAGATTATGATCCCGATACAAAAGTAAACTCATTGTCTGTAGCTTGATCGTAAGTTGGAGGCAGATTGATCTCTCCATGAAATCTTCCAAAACTGGTTCTTGGACTAGTGATCCGCAGTCCTTCATACGGAAGACTGTGCAGCACTGTCTGACCATCACCATTGGCAACTCCCTGCGGAGCACAGTGGCCGTTAGGAATACTGTTGTCTCTTGTGGTCCGGATTGCTTCTGTCATTCTGTTGAGTTCCACCAATGAATACTGTGGACTAGCATACGTCGGTCTCTGGTCACTAGCAATAGTCATTTCTGAATCTGAAGCAGCAATACTAGGCTCGTTTTCTCGGAGTGGTTCAAACTCACTTTGGATCACCACGTCGCGGTATAATTTAGCAAACTTGCGCTTCAAATGGCCATTACCCACCATTTTCAACGACGTCGAAGGCAGCACTTTGGCACATATTAAGAGCTTGTGACGTCTGGAGAGGAATCCTGTGGTGAAACTAGGTGCCAAAGTCTCTGGAACCGTCAATTTACCATACTCTCCGCTCTGGAATCCCGACGGCTCGTCATAACTCCAAAGAAATTCTTTAGGAAACAACCTATAAAGAATTTCATGCTTGTACAATGTCTGCTGTTTCTCATCAACGACTTTCTCGAATTCGTCGTTGGTCAAAGCAATCTCAAAATTAAAATCGTCACTGGTCTTCAAAAGCTTGAACCCTTTATATTCCTTAGGAGCATCTGCTTGTTGGATAGGCGTGGTGATGCTGATTAAGTCCATGCCAAGACTGTTGATGAATATCGACAGTACGGGCTCACCTTCATGAGACACTATCTTCGAGGGCTCTTGGGTGGTCACAAGGTACAATTTCATTGGAAGAGGCTCGCCTCTGGTGAAAAGTCCATGGCTGTCATTAAACTCCATCTGAAAATACATTGCACTTGAAGGATACGTGCGAAGACAATCAATTTCTCCGACCACCATTTTCTTGTGTTTCTTTTCTTGAGTCTCCTCTGGGTCAAAGTTGTTCATGATATATCCTTGCAAAGATGAATTCTCAGAGATGGAGGTTGAATCAGATGCAAAACTCACTGCAGAAGACGACATTGTAAACTCGTCAGCACTGATCAGAGGAATCAGCGGCGATCGGGACTTCTTTCTGAAAAGTCCGAACGATCCAGATTTTTTGGCCTTCTTCATTTCTTCTGCATCAGCACTCACTGATGATTTTCGTAACATCTTCTGGCGCACCATTTCAGGAACCGCAAACAAGTCGCCAGTCTTCACCAGCACACTGTTCAGAGCCTCAAACAATGCCTGTCGAGGAACAATACCTATCTTCTCTGCGAATGAATACATTATCTTCTCATCAGCACCTCGCACAAACACCTTAAGCTTATAGGTCACCGAGCCGTAGTGCGACTCGTTGAACGATGGCGGAAGCTGACATAACATGTCCCGCACGTTGTCTCCATCTATATTGTTCTGAAGCCGTTTAGTGTTAAACTCCTCCCTGTAATCCATTGTGCGGGTGGGGACCTCCACCGCAAACGGAAACACATATTTTCTTGGCTCCAAGAGACCCTGCTGCTGGCCGCCGAGGAAAAGGTTCTGCTTGACATAAATGAGCCGGTACAAGTCGTCCACCGACCCGGTCTTCTTTCTTGGTTGGTTCAACTTGATGAGCCCGTCCAACACCAAGTCGATACGTGAAACCATAATATGGGTCAGAGGCGTGACCATCACATTACCCTGGATAGTCTCATTGTTGGTGTAGACAAAGTCGAGTCGTGCCAGACGCCGAAGGTCTATCTCCATATTGCACTGATTTGTGACAGCTGCCATAATGGAAAGTCAATGCAGTGGAAGAGTGGCAGTTGGAACGCTGATGAGTAAATAAAAAGTATTTTTTGCCCGCAAACTCGTCCCACAGTAACCCCAATGGCGATCAGCTCCGGTTCTTTTGCCATTTTCGCCTAAATGGTGGAGCTGGACTGCCGTTGAAAACGTGCTTACTGCATTCAGCTCTCGACCAACCCGCGCTCCTGGTACCGTTTTTTCAAGGGGTGGGTCCGCCCCAGCCCAACCGCATGGGTCGGTTTCGGGCGCATTATTCCTCTGGGAGCTATCAGGTCGATGTCTCGTTGTTTTATCACGGGGATCTTTCGAACCCGGATTTTCTCCAAGCCAGACAGATACAACTTTAACCGTTTTGCATTGGCAAACACCGGCTCGGGCGACTCTCTTTCTCGTTTAGGCAAGTAGTTGACTTGGTGCCTAGAAAGACGGGCCACTCGCTTGACAAAGATTTCGACTGCAGCGGCCTTGAAAGCAAACACATCCCAGAAGATCCGTTTGAGGCAGCCAAGGAACGTCGACCGTATCGCAGGGTCCTTGCGTGCCCAGGTCGCGGTCTTGCGAGACTCCTTGACTTTACCATAGAGGGTAATCCCAAGAAAATCCGCTACACCCTTGATCACCTCCTCGATCTCCTCGATAATCAAAGGGTCCAAATGGAAGAGGTCGACAAGATCCTTGATCAGGCAGCGGTGGCTTGCTGCGCGGTGGTGTTCGGGGTCGCTTAGATTGCGTCGTAGATGTTTTGAGGTTCTGTAGTTCGCGAGCTGGTACTTCACCGAGGCTATTTGTCTATGTGTGACAGTCTCGTCGACTTTCAAGCTTCTTGGAAACACAATTGTAAAATGGTACCGGTACAGATCGATCAGATCGATCAATTTCTGGGTCGTGAGCCCACGCAATTCGTTATTAAGACTGTTTCTAGCTCTCCGTTTCAGTAGTCTGTACTCCTTCTCTCTAGGGTCCATGTCGAAATCAAAATAATACCCTCTGTCAAAATGCGGGTGTCGTGGATTGTGTCGTCGCTGAAACGTGCCAGCCGACCGTAGCACTCGAAACTCCAACACTTCTGAAGGTTCGGGCTTTACCATCGGAGTCTCTGCTTCTTCGCTTAGTCGCACCGGTATCAATTTCGCTACCTTTTTGAGATTGGCTTTCTGCTGTTTTTTTGTCTGTCGTACCACCTTGAACTCAAACTCGTACTGGTCTTCTATTTTCACTTTGGTCTCGCTTTCAAACGAGTCTTCCGGCTCTGGGGTCGAGATCCTTGTCTCCTCATACTCCTGCTTCACCACCGGTTCTTCTTTAGTAGTCTCAGGTACCGCCGTGGGCACAGGTTCAGGCTCAGGTATTGGTTGTTTTTCGGACACCGCAGCACCGTTCTGTGGCGGCTCGGGTACACTGAGTTGGTAACTGTCAATGGCTTCGGATCCGCGCAACTCTTGATCTTCCAGCTCTTGTTTAATTGTCGTCAAAGTAGTGGGCGGTGGGATCTCAGTGGTCTCAGGAGTCTCTTCATTGATAAGGTCCAGAATTGAGATGCGCCGCGTCTTGACCGTGGGCTCAGGAGCAGGCTTGACACTGAGGTTCAAACACTGCTCGACATCGGGGTACTTGAGTGCCATCTCGTACGCTCCCAATAGAGCAGTCAAGTTCTCTTTCAAGGACTTTTTCAAACGCTTCTTCAGAAGATCATCGTTCTCCATGCCCTTGTATTTCGAGATAAACGCGTGGCATATCTCGGGAGTAAGTAGTTTCAATTGGGACGGCTTAACATACAAGTATGTTGAATTGTTGATAAAGAACACTGGCACTTTCCTGTCGACCTCCGGAACGTCTCGAGGGATAAGGCTGGAGCTCACCACCCAGGCGGGCCAGAGCGGGTGCCCCGAGCACGACACTTGCACCAAATCGCCCTCTTTGATCTGAGACCGCTTAACCATGGTGTTGTGGTTGGATTCTGTGATGATGAATTTACAAGCAAGCGGTCAAGATCACTGTGTTGCAACGCGTCCGGGCGCACCATAACGCGAGCGTCACATGTACACAGTTCGGTTCCCCCCAGCGTTGAGATCGTGCGCCAGACGGTCAGGCACTGACTGACTCAAGCACCCCCAAGATGGTTACCCGGTGCAAGAAAACGAGCCGGGTCCGATGTCTGGGGCACATTTTTTTTATCGGTTCGATAAGGGTTTTTTTTCACACACCATTCTCAGACCACAAGATCACAGTCAATCCCACCTGGGCTCCACCCATTCGCAATCGAACTTTGAAACCACCAGTCGTTTTTTTCTGTTTGGAATCGTATAGTTGGGTTATTGCCGCGGTACCATGGCTAATATCGAGGTTTCTGATAATAAGCCAGTCGGGGTCAGTTCCTCCAGTATGAGTACTACTGGACTGGCTTCGTCATCGCCCAGCTCCACTGAGGAAGCTGAACAGAGCACTGCCACCCCGGAAACTACTCAGAAACAAGGGTTGGCGGCACTGCTGTCCTCGCCAATATGCAACAATTGTAAAACAAGCACCACACCACTCTGGCGACGGGACGACAGCGGACATGTTTTGTGCAATGCCTGTGGTCTATTCCTCAAACTCCATGGCAAACCTCGTCCGATCTCGTTGAAAACAGACGTGATAAAGTCGCGCAATCGGATCAAGCATTTCAACGGTTCCGGAGGCTCAGCCAACGGGTCCAGTTCTGGGTCGGGCGCAGCCAAAGAAAAGACAAAGAAGATCTCGCCAAAGAGCAAGGCCAAGGAGAAGAGACTGCAGGATACCCAGGAGAACAAGCCAGGTGAAACCTTGATTCCGATCTTGCCTCGGGGAAACGGGAAGCTGCCTTCGTTGCAGCCGTATCAGCTGCAACAAGATAGCTGGCAGCAGATTGCCCATCCGTTGAACTACCCTACCACAGCACCGATGAAGTACCAGTCGAACATGGGTTCGATCGGGCTGCCGTTGTTGCTTGCCACCAGCGGCAAACGTCATCCTCAGGCTCTTTCTAGCACTGCGTCGGTGGAACACAATGTCGCTGGGGTGTTAGAAAGCATGGCTAATCAGAACGGAATGAGCAGAAACGTAAATGGGAACACCTTACTTGGAGCTACGAAACTCGGGCCAAGTAATGGGATTTCTCTGTTTTCTCTTAGCAACTCGTCTCCTTCAACAGATTTGACTCTGCCTCTTCCAGTCCACACTGTGGCCAATCCTTCTTCGATCTTGAACTTAGAGAAAACCCATTCGCCAATACTCAACGAACTTAAGCGGACGTCGCAGCGTACGAGCCAGATCCCTCATCTTCCGCTTGCAAAGACCGGTATTGTGTCACCGGTGTTGCCTCCTATCGGCGACAATGCTGCCGAGATCTCCAAAGTGAAGATCCGCAACAGCGAGCTTGAGGTGGTCAACGAACTCTACAAGAAACGGATCTCGGAATTGGAAGATCTAGAAAGAACTATCAAGGGCGAAAACGTCAAGTACGAGTCAGAGAACCATACACTCAAGCTCACCTTGAACCGCACCTTGAAGTTTCTTATGACTGACCAGAACAACGAGAATTCCGAACGCGAAGAGCTTATCAAGGAGATCAAGAACGAAATCATCAACCCTAACGTGAAGCTACAGATTAAACAAGCAAAAGATTGTGAGCCAAAGGACGCTCACGTACCCGAGGAGCCAGCTCTCAAGCGTTTGAAAGTCGAGTACTAGCCGCTGTTTTCCTTGTGTTTTTTTCCGATAAATTTTTTTTCTTGGTTTATTTATGAGTCTGTATATTAGTAATGTCGTGTCTATGTGGAAGAATGTAGGGAAGTAGGCGTAGTGATTAGCTTGATAGTAAAGACTACGTTAACTTGGGAACTAGTACTCAGTGAGAGAGAGCACAGTTGGAGTACGAATAGAGAGAAGCCATTACTAGGATATCACAATTGTTTCAACTCAACTACATTCCAATTCCCCTAGCTCTGCCCCTGAGAATTTTTACTGCCCCGAAATTTTTTCTTTGGATTCTCAGGATTGTGCAGTTAAAGCTTGAAGAAACATTGCCATGCCTGTGCATGGCGCACTGTTGATTCAATTTTATCCTGTTCAGGAAATACAGCATCCTTTACGAAAGTCTAAATCTCGACCAGATAAACATAAAGTTGCAATCGCTATTACAATCACGATCGAGGTAAAAGACTTGAAATCACACGCAGATTGCTATTTAAGGTTTATTCGTGATGTTAGGTACAATGTACAGTGTATCATAAGTGTCGTACTACTCAGTAAATGCAGCCTTACAAAACTGCCCTAATCTTGATTGGGTCACGTGCACAGAACGATGCCCATCCAATTTGCAGTTGCACTGGACCATATAACCAATATCGGCACACTAGTTGATTTCTACAATGGGTGGCAACACCTCGATTCTTGCTCCCAAGTTATTATCCAACGGGATATCTGTATCATCGTATATAGATGTTCTTGAAGGATATGTTTTTGAACGAACCATCCAAAACGGTCGGTTCTTGAAATCTATCCAGTGTACCAATGATCAACATCTTGTGCTAGTGAAGTTGTTTATTAAACCAGAAGACAACTCGCAGACCAGACTCAACTTGAAACAATGGATCAAGGTCATTGAACTGCAGCGCCGACTCTTGTCAACGGTTCCTTGTGCCATGCCTTATGCAAAATTCTTTGAGACAGAGCGTGCCGGGTACTTGGTAAGGCAGTATCTCAGTGCCAATTTATACGACCGATTGAGTACTAGACCGTTTCTAGAGAGTATAGAGAAGTTGTGGATTGTGTTCCAATTGCTTAATATTGTTGACCAGTGCCACAGTCTAGGGGTTTGTCATGGAGACATAAAGACTGAGAACGTGCTAGTCACTAGCTGGAACTCTGTGTATTTGACTGATTTTGCTGCGTTCAAGCCAGTGTATTTGCCAGAGAACAACCCTGGAGAATACTCGTTCTATTTCGATACTTCTCAGCGGCGTAATTGTTACTTGGCTCCAGAAAGATTTTCCGACTCTGGAGCAGACCCTGTGCTAACCACTGCCATGGACGTTTTCAGTCTTGGGTGTGTGATAGCAGAGTTGTACCTTGAAGGAGGCACGGTGTTTACCTTGTCCCAGCTTTTCGAATACAAAAGAGGTGGATACACGCCCAATCTTAACAGTATAAACAACGACCATATCAAAGAACTTATACGTTCGATGACCTGTCTAGATGCGTCCCAGCGAAAATCACCTAAAGAGTACTTGGAGAATTACAGAGGCAAGTTGTTTCCTGAAGGATTCTATGGGTTTTTGAACTCTTATGTCAATGATCTTTCTCAAATGAAACTGAGCGACGACAAGATTGAGAAAATATACAATGATTATGAGACGATATCCAAATCGTTGGGGTTCAAATACAATGTTGATGCCCACTCAGACCAAATCTTGTCTCCTTTTATGTTCAATTTACCAGGAATACCCGAAGATTATTGTGTGCAACCAACCACCGAGTTCAACGGCATGGCCCTTATTCTTTTGGGAGTAGTGTTGTCATCTCTTAGAAGTACCCGACTTGCAAAATCAAGAGTCAAAGGTATAGAATTGCTTGTGGCTTTGAGTGAGAAAGTCCATGACGAGGCCAAACTTGATCGTAGTGTTCCGTATGTCACGGCTTTATTACATGATGAAAGCGCAGAGGTCCGGATATGTGCTCTTAAAGCACTTTCTCAGCTTACGTCTATGATCAATGTCATCACTCCCATCAACGCATCTATCTTTCCAGAGTACATCGTGCCCAAACTTCGGAACTATCTCACAAAAGAGTATTGTTCCACTTACGAGAAGATGTATTTTGCATCGGTGCTACCGAATATTGCAAGCAATATTATGAGATTTTACCAGTTAAGTCGGATCTTGAAAGACAACTCATCAGGAAGTAATGTGGATCTTGAGAACGAAGAGATATTTCCTACCAATTCAGACATCTCCAAGAGATCATTGCTTGAACTTATTGAGATATTCACAGTGATAGCGCTCACCGGAGACGAAAACACCAAGATTGCGTTGCTCTCCAACATCCATATTCTTTGTTCAGTAATAGGCAAAGACAAAACAAATGACATAGTTCTCACCCATTTAATCACCTACTTGAACGATAAGAGCCCTCAGCTTCGGCTCGCCTTTGTGCGTTCGATCTTCAGTATCTCGGTTTACGTTGGCATCATATCTTTGGAACAGTACATATTGCCATTACTTGTGCAGTCATTGTCTGATCCAGAAGAATTCATTGTGATCCAGGTACTCCAAAATTTCACAGACTTGGTGAAACTTGATTTGATCCCTAAACATTATATCTGGGAACTTGCCAACAGCATCTCCAAGTTGTTGGTTCATCCTAACGAGTGGATAAGACAAAGTGCTCTTCTCTTCATAATAACTATCAGACACAAGCTCTCGTCAGCAGACGTGTTCTGCACTTTGTATCCGATCATCAGACCATACCTTGAGTACGATTTGACTGAGCTTACCTGGGACACAATGTATCCATGCTTGAAGAAACCGTTGTCGAGATCTATCTACAATCTTTCATTTACTTGGAGTCAACGAGCAACAAGCACAAGTTTCTGGAACGATAGCAACACATTCTCTTTTACAAAATCTATCACTGGAATGATATCAAAGGTCACAGGAGACCGTAAGAAATCTCCAAACTCTATCTCCTTAACTGCAGAAGACAAGTCGTGGGTCAAGCGGTTGAAAACTTCCGGATTACCTGAGAACGATTTATGGAAAGTCTACTGCTTGAAAGACTATATTTATAAAGCTGCAAGATCACAGTCTTTGAAGGAGCTGCCTGAGAATATTGTCAGTACTATTCAGCAGCTTG
Organism: Saccharomycopsis guyanensis; assembly: GCA_030578595.1. Lineage (NCBI taxonomy): Eukaryota > Fungi > Ascomycota > Saccharomycetes > Ascoideales > Saccharomycopsidaceae > Saccharomycopsis > Saccharomycopsis guyanensis. The sequence continues at coordinate 293,614 of JAJMSQ010000001.1, forward strand.
GAATATATCCAAAGAACATATTCCTTGACACTGTGCTCAAACTGTCAGGGGAAAACACAGTGAAGTATATTGCCGACGCAGAAACAACATCAATGACGATTGCCGAACGACTTTCTGACTCTGAGAGCGTTCTTTCTGGAAGCACTCCAATGATGCCAGCTATTTCTGAAGACACCGGTTTATTGTTGGTGGGGCTCAGAAAAGCAACCCCGTCAATACTAACCAACCAAGAGAATGCTTATGGAGAACTCGACTCATTGCAGCAGGCACATCCAACAGGCTCGATGCATGATTCGTCGTTGATGAACGGAGAGTTGCCTGTGATGCCAGTAGTCACCCACAGTTACACTGGAGCAAACGAGAACATCTTGAAGTATCTCAACAATTATCGGTTTTCTGCATCGTTGGACAGTTTCTTTGAGTTTGGTCCGTCGCTTCCTAGTGTTAGTTTGAGTACCCAGCCCAAAGATTTGCCTCCAAAAGGTACGCTTGTTGCACATTTGGTGGAACATGAGGGAGCCGTTAATAGTTTGGTGACCTCGCCTGACTACTCGTATTTTGTTTCTGGAGGTCAGGATGGGTACTTGAGAATCTGGGATGCTTTGAGGCTTGAGAGAAACGTCGTAAGCAAGTCGTCAGTTGCATTGAACATGAAAGCTCCAGTGAAAGCAGTTTGTTTTGTTGAGAACCGTGACTGTTTGGCTGCAGCCACCACCAAATTGCTCAAGATATTCAGGGTGGTGTTCACCAAGGGCAAAGAGAATATTAAGAAATTGACGCAAATCAGAGTTTTCAAGTTCGAGAAGCAAGGCGAGTATCCTGTTCATATGAGCTTTGTCAATGTCGATTCAAAGCCGTTGCTCATATATATAAGCACGCTATCTCAGGTAGTTGCCATTGACGTCAGAACCAATAAGATAGATTTCGAGTTCCAGAACCCGTTGAAGTATGGGCTTACGACTGCTTTCTGTGTGGGACAGGACAGCAGTTGGATTTTGGTGGGCACCAGTAAAGGGTACGTGACACTTTGGGATTTGAGGTTCCAGATCAGATTGAAGACGTGGAAGTTCAAGCAAGGATTGCCTATTCGGAAACTCAGTGGGTACTTCAACTCGTACAAGCATCCGTTTTTCACACTACTTAGCGACAACAATGGGTTGTCCATTTATGATCTTGCTAACGGTAAGCTTCAGCAAGTATACAGTACGGCAAACAAAGCGGCCGAATTGTCAGAAGTTAATGAGGACGAAGAGTTAGGGTTTTCGTTTGATGAGTTCGAGACTACAGTTGATTCTAAACCGGCAATCACCTCGTTTGTGGAATTGAAACTTTCTAATGATGCTCATAAAATGCAGTTACATTTGTTCAGCAGCAGTGGTCTGGATTATGGGATTCACTACTGGGACGTATTCCATTCTCAGAATTCTAAACCTTTAATCAAAAGAGTGGTCCCGAAAAAGAAGGTCCGATCCACAATGATTTCCAACGAACAGAAACAGTTTGTCAAGAACCATCATGATGTTATCACTGACATGACGATGCTGATGAAACCGTATTTCATGGTGGTGTCAGGAGATCGTAGTGGGGTGATAAATATATACAAGTGACAGCTTGGTTAAATAGGAGAATACACCTGCATTGGAGAGGTTTTGTATGTTGGAGCTCAGCTCCGGGCCTGTTCTAATTATGCTTTAGTTCTGCTTTAGTTATTCTCGAGTTTTACAGTCCTACTATCGATCTTCTCTAGCTCTGTTCTGGTTCTTCTCTGCTCAATCAACTCCGCTCAACTTTACTATACCAGTATACTAATACCTGTCTCACAGCCAATCATCATTCTCTTACATTAATTGATTTCATGTGTATTGTTTCCACTAATACTATTGCAATCATGCGACCAAAATATTAACCAGCTGCTACTGATAACATGTTCTTTATTTGATGACTCCTTTTACAATGACATTCTGTACTCTAGTCATCTGTCAACTTACCACAACCATTGACTACCAACACCGATTATTTGCCAACCACCTGACATACTCAATCTCAAATATTCAATCTCAATATTCTCTCTATATTCTCAGCGGTTCCCTCTTAATTGAAATAACTATCTACCATGTATTTGGTCATGTTGAATCCTCCAAGAGAAAGCACCAACCACGCCACCACAAACACAGGAATAGGCATGAGAATAAACTCCGTCTTGTACAAGAACGTCAAGATGTTGTACCCGTAGAAACTGTTGACACAGTAGTACGAGAACGTCACAAGGTACAAGGTGTTGCCCAACAACCGGCTGAAGAAATTGGTGAGCACAAGCCCCGGTAAGAATATGAATTGAATCAAGTACAAGTTGATCCATATGATTAAGAACGAGTTGGCATGGATGTCAAAGCAGTAGGCCCATTCCAAGGACTCGTCGGCGTACCCTGGACGGTCGACCTTGAAGAAGTTTGTCACTTTCTGAGCAATGGTAGTATTAGGCTGTTCTGATTCGTAAGTGTAGCTTCTGTTCTTGCGCAAAAACTTGTTGACCAAGAACCAGTTCACGGTGGCCACGGCAAGCCCTATTAAGTAAAAGTCCACCACCACCATGTACAAGATGAGTTTCAATATCCCAAGGAAGCTGAGGTTGTATGTGATGCCCCAAGCGATGGCACTTATCGTGAGGAAGAACGAGATCAATATGATGAAGGACGGATCGTCCCGGTGGTAGTAGTTTTTCGTGTACTTGTGATAATATAAGCTTCGATACACTTTCTTTGGCGAGAAGATCAAGTAGAAGATCTCCCAGATCGACTTGTCAAAGTCAAGCGTAGGCGGCTTGAACGCTCGCTTGAAGAACACCGGCACCTTGAACCGTAAGAACCGTGCCGCGTTCCGAGCAGACCCGGTGAATATGTTGGCGCCCGACCCGTAGCTGCCGGAGTATGGGTTGCTCGAGGACGAAAACGATCGGCCGTAGTTGAAGTTCAGCTTTCTGAAATTGGAATATGAAGAAGACGCAACCGAATGGGGTCCCTGGTGCCGGGGGACGTTGTTGGTAAATGTGGGATACTTGCCGGAATCAATGGAATTCCGATCTCCCAATCCTCCCCCGATATTGTCACCAATTCCTAACTCTGGATCGGCCATCGTACAGTTAGAAGTTCTTGAATTCTACAAAGGTAAACGTAAGTTGGATCAACAAATAGTTAGATGGGGAGCCTAGGTCACGTGGACGGGAGGAGTGTAGTGGGAGCAGCAGCATCAAAGAAATGGGGTATACTGGAGATTTTTCTGAGAGAAGAAATGTTACTTGAATTTAATTAGCATTGAAATATCAAATTGTGTGGTTTTCTTAAAATAGTTTCGCTTCTGTTTAGAAACTCCTTGATGCTTTGTAATTCTTCAGACAATAGTACAGTTGACACTCTGGAGATTTTCGAGGTGCGTCTAGCAATTACGGTGTGCCGTGCACCTCATTTAAGGCTGTGCTTAGAAGAGTGTCTGGACAAGACTTGAGAACTCCAAATTGAAGAGTTGACGAGTTTTGCATTGTAGCACTCTGTTTTAGCCAATTACCTTTTTGCGTCACTGCTTTTATATACTTGTCTGGTTTTACATATTCTACTTAGTAAGCTCCTACATTTCTTGTGGAAGTGTCTACTCACCAACACCTCCCGTCACTCACAATTCGTCCTCGGCTACAGTTCATAACACAATTATTTTACATTTCCCAACTCCCTCCAAATCCTTACTGCCAATCCACACTATCCATCCACAATAATCACTCATCATCATCATCGTCTGCTATAACTCTTCTTCTCTTTCTTCTAAGACTCAGTTCCTCCTCCTCATCGTCGTCTTCTGCAGGCTCGTCTCCAGCCTCGTCTTTCTGATAACCCTGCATGCCACTCTCCTTCAAACGGTTCAAACGTTCAGACCGTTCCAAATCGTCCTCCTCCTCGTCATTGACAATAGCCTCATCATCCTCGGCCACAAAATCATCATCGTCATCGTCGTCGAAGTACCCTCCTTTAGATCTAGTAGCTCCTTCCTCCTCTTCTTCCTCTTCCTCTTCTCCGAAATTATTGTAGTAGCCTGGCTCACGAGGTTTCCGCTTATCAAGCTTCTCTTCCTCTTGCAACCGTTTCTGCTCGAGTTTCCGCTGATGTCTGATAGCTTCACCTTCCTCCTTCTCTCTTCTTTTAAGTGCTTCTTCTGGGTCCTCTTCAAGCAACGCACTGTTGACCATACTGCTTTTGGCATTCTTGGTCTTAATGTAGTTGGTGAGTCTGCGGTGGATCTCTGAACTGGTAGAAGAAGGAATGAATTTCATAGATCTGCTGAAAATCGTGTCGGTTTGGAAAATCTCCAAATCGTTGTGTCTCACAGTAAGAAAATGGTCTGCGGTTGGGTTACGAACCACATCAAACAACTCGTTACCCAATTTCAACGACAACGACCCGTCCAGCCACTCGACAAAATGAGCATTGCTCTGCATATACACCTTGTCACCAACCTTGTTGTATCTCCACCTTATCACGTTCTCGGCAAACAACTTCTCCATCATCCGGTCCTCCTCGCTCAAATGCTGTTTCTCAACAATCGACTCTTTGAACGCAGGCGCATCAAATGGCATGGCTTCCACATTGAGGAACGCTGGGAGATTTGCATAATACGTCTCGTCTGCTTTGAAACTATTTGGATGCTTGGCCAAATCCAAGTCAATGGCATTGATTTCCCGAGGCTCTTCTGATTCCTCGTCGTCGTCTTCTGCTATAAACTCTGTGGCTCCACCTTCATCTGCTTCTTCGTCTTCCTCTTCTATAAATCTATTACTAGTGGTTCTTTGTGTTACTGGCTCTTCATCGTCTTCGTCACTGTCATCTCCAAACAAATCATCGACGTCATCTTCTGCTACTGTTGGTTCTTCAACCACCGTTTCAGCTGCTAATTCTTGTTCTTCTGATGACATAATTAAATATGTCAGTAATCAATTATAATTATATCTAACCACTTGTATATGTTTATAGAACGTGAAAATTCAACAGTTACGTTATAGGGTTACCCGGGGTGCAACCTTTCAATGACAGAACATGAACTTATGCAGCTTTTCTATTGCACATGTTCTAACGTCTTGTATGAGCTTCCAATTGATTATGCTCTGACTTTTCGTGAGAAACAATGTCATAAAATACCCACAGCTTACCTTTGAAACTATAATATCCATAACTTTTATGTCTAACTTAGATAATATATAGAGAACTTCCTCACATATCATTAAGATCACCTGCCCATGCAGCATCAATAGGTCTGAAGAACGAAATACTTCCTTCAGTGAAACCCGCTAATTTCAAAGAATCTGTTCTGACTTTCTTAACATTGTTGACATTCTGCTGTGCAATGAAAAACGTTGCACCGAGAACTGGCTGTGATTCGTTGTCTGACTCCAAGATCACTGCAGTATGGTCTGGCATCCCAATAGTTTCTGTTCTTGACTGGGTCTTGATTGTCACTGATTTGTACTGGATGATATCACCTCTTCTAATCAGATCCAATTGTTCAGTCATACTGACAAGCCCACCAGAAGCAGTAAGTGTCACCAAATTCACACCATGGACATACCCAGTGCTTACGAATGCATGGCTTCCACAGCCTTTCTTTAAAGCATCATGTGCCAAATCCCAGCACTCACCAGTGCCAACTTTTTGACCCATATGATGTTCGCACCAGCTGGCAACATGCTCACCGTATTTTCTGGAACTCTCCATCAATGCAGCTTGTGACGGAGGCGATGGTGGAGGGAAATCTTTACGGTCCACTCCAACAGATCTCATAAGTCTGTCGTGATCGCCAACCGCACTGTTATCAAACGTGATTGTCAATTGCACTCTGGAAAGATCAGGAAGTCGCGCGTTCACTTTTCTAGTGGCATGGTTGTTTTGGATGGCTAAACTGCTGGTGTATGTCTTGAAACATTGCGGACCAGGTTTCTGCAAATCAGCAAACCAACCAGTCTCAAGCTCAATATCCAAGTCTGCTGGTCTCCAAGCAGGTGGTGACACCATTCTAATTGGTCGCCCTGGTGCATGCAGTTTTCTTGAAGGTGGAGGCAGTGGAGTAGGCATGGCTTTCCGTTCGTAAGTTGTTCTTGACGGTGGAGGTGCTGGCTTTGGTGAAGTCACAGGCACAACAGAAGCCACCTCCTTAACTTCTGGCACCACTGGCACCACCGGCACTTCTTTAAGCTTTGCTGGGGGTTTCGGAGCAGGAGGTTTGGCTTTCACTTCTGGTGCTGGAGACACCACAGGTCGTGGTTTGACCTCTGGAGGAGTTGAAACCACCGGCTTTGGTTTTGGTGCTGGAGGTTTTGGTTTTAGAACAGGTGTTGCAATCACTGGAGGAGACGGCGAGCTCACCACCGGTTTAGGAGCCGGTTTAGGAGCAGTCACTGGTTTCGACGACGGCTTAGGTGGAGCAGCAGGTTTAGGAGGTGCAACAGGCTTTGGTGCTACTACTGGCTTTGGTGCCGGAACAGGTTTAGGAACAGGAACAGGTTTTGGAACAACAACAGGTTCTGGAGTTGAAACCTTGGTAGGTTTCAACAATTTTCTGAAATCCTGTTCTAGAACCTCGACTTCAGGCTCCTTTGCAGCAATCTTTTCTGTTCTTGAAACTGGTGGTTTAGGCTTAGGCTTAGCTCCTGGTTTTGGTTTAACTGGAGGAGTTGTAGCAGCTTGTTCGTAGGTAGGTGGTTTCGTTGGAAGAGCTTTTTGGTTCTTAGGACGAACAGGAGGCAATGGTTTTGGCGAACGAGATTTTGGTTTAACCTCTTCTTCTTGCGCTGGTTCTTCTTGCGCTGGTTCTTCTTGCGCTGGCTCTTCTGCCGCCAGTTCCTCGTCCTCATGAACCAAATTGTTTCTTCTTCCTGAAAACTGGAAAGGTTTACCACCAGCCTTAGACTCTGGAGTCTTAGGTTCTGGCTTCTTTGTCGGTGGTGCTGCAACGCCTGGTTTCGACGTTTGCAGAGGAGTGACACTCGGTTTCACTGGTTCAGGTTTACTCACTTTTGGTCTATAAATCTTTGGTGGGGGAGCAAATTGTTGGGCAGAACTTGACAAAGTAGTTGAAAGTTTTGGCCCTGGTGAAACAACAGGTTCTGTTGAAGTGGTCTCTGGTTGCTTGAATTTATCTGATGGAGGAGAAGTCACTGGCTTTGGCAGAGTCACAGACTCCAGAGGTTTCGACACAGGTTTCGATACAGGCTTCTGAGGAGTAGTCACTCCATGAGGTCTTGGAGGCGGTGCAAACGTCTTTACTTCAGGTGGTGGAGACTGAACAGACGAGACTCGTGGAGGTAATGAAGCAGGAGCACCGTTGGTTCTGTTCGGAGGAGGTGGTGGAGTGGAAGAGAGATTGGAGTTTTGTCTTCTAGGTGGGGGAGGAGGAGACATACTTTTTGAAGGTTCAACGGAAGTTCCAGTAGTTTGGCTAGTGGTCACATTGTTAGAGAAACCGCTTGCGCTGTTTGTTCTGCTTGGAGGTTGAGGGCTGCTTGAATTGCCTCTGTTTTTATGAACAGGAGGTGGTGCAAACGATTTTATGTCTACTAGTTTAATAGGAGTTGGAGCAGGTTGGGTAACTGGTTGGGTAACTGGTTGGGTAACTGGTTGGGGAGTTGGTTGACCAAATGGTTGGGTGGTTGGTTGGTTGACCGTTTGACCAAATGGTTGTGGAGCAGGTTGAGTGGCCAGTTGGTTAACTGTTTGGCCAAATGGTTGGGGAGCAGGTTGATTAGCCTGTTGGTTAACTGTTTGACCAAATGCTTGAGTAGCTAACTGGCTAACTGCTTGACCGAGTGGTTGATTAGCTAATTGGCTAATTGCTTGGCCGAACGGTTGAGTAGCCGGTTGACTCACCGACTGACCAACCGGCTGCGGAGTAGTCTGTTCTGAAGAAACTATTCCGTTAGTTTGAGGTTGCTGTGGTGGTGGGAGTGCAAGGGCAGGTCTATCATAACCCAGAGCCACTGGTGGAGGATGTGATCCAATTGAAGAACCAGTGCTTATAGTTGGAAGTGAACTCTGGGAATTGTTCTTGAACTGAGATAAAAGATTCTTTGGCTGGATTGGAGGTTGTTCCGGTACAGGAGCCTGTTGAGTCTGAGGTTGAGGTTGACTAGCAGGTATACTTCCCAGAGAATTCTGTCTAGACAAGTACTGAGTACCAGATTGAAACTGTGCCAACAAGTTTCTTCCAGGTTGAGCAGGAGGAACTTGTTGCTGGAACTGTGTTGGCTGTTGAGGTTGCTGCTGGAACTGTGCAGGTTGTACTTGTTGTTGAGGTTGGTACTGCTGCACAGGTTGCACTTGTTGAGGTTGGTACTGCGATTGTTGGACCGGTTGTACCGCTTGCACAGGCTGTTGAGCTTGGAACTGTGCCGGTTGAACTTGAGGTAATTGCATTTGTTGAGCTTGTGGCTGGTACTGAGCTTGGGGCTGCTGAGGTTGATACTGAGTCTGTGGTTGTTGCTGGAAGTTCTGCTGTGGTTGAACCTGTGGTTGGTACTGAACTTGTTGATACTGTGGTTGAGGTTGAGGTTTTGCTTGGAGCTGGTACCCGCTTTGACCCAGACTCATGTTCTGCTGCAATTTTTGTAAAGCAGTCAACCCCTGAGGTTGTTGTGGCTGTTGAGTTTGAGGCTGATACTGACCTGGCTGCGCCTGCACCGGTTGATGTGCAAGCTGACCGGTGATGGCACCGTGTTTTGGAGGAGGAGCAAACGATTTCGGATCGTTCAACGAACTAAGAGGCCGGACCGACGAGTACGTTTGTTGTGACTCTTCTTCTTCAGCGTCTCCGTCAGCGTTGGGTTGTTTCCCCAGCTTCTTGGCGACCTCGTTGTCTCGAGCCTTCTTTGCAGCATTGTAACCTGCCTTGCCCACAAACGCAGCCCCTTTGGCAGTGCCCTTGACAGTGGCTAGCCCTGCCTTCTTGAACGTGTCCTTGTTGTTGTTCCAGAAATCCGACATTTATCTGAGGCTACAGATCATGACCTTGGAATAGGGTCTGGCTTTATTGGAATTTCCGGTGCGGGTAAGCCCCGAGGCACTGCGATGGCTATAAGGTACCACCGGCTTGGACCGATTAGATCTGGGGCGTTTGGTACGACAAGTTTGGTTGACTTTTTGGGTTGCCTAATTTGGATCGCACTGTTTGGATATTCTTATTTGCTTATATTTTTGTTGTAATATAACATTTCTTATTTAGGTTGTCATGTTTTCGCTTTTCTGTTTGTCCCCTTTCTTTCTCTGCTGAACCGTTGTAAGTGACATCTCACGTCTAGAAATCTTCACTATTGTGCACCTTGCATGCACAATGACAGTCATTAACTGTAACCGTCAGGCCTTTGTACACGCCTTCTATTATGTTGCTGAACAGTTTCGAACATTTGTACACAGCCTACAAAATGAGGTTCTATGGAAACTTTTTAAGCAGTTGCTTTTGTGCCAGTGTCTCACTTACAATTCAATTAAACCCAACATTCAAATCTATCATACATTAATCATAACTGTCCATCATTTGCTACTATCTTACACTCGTTTCCCACTCTCCATCTTCCTTGTACCACATTACACTCTTCTTTCACTTTCCAACTTCCTCCTACCGACTTCTATCTCTCACTCTTCATCTTTCATCATAATCAGTACTGAATGTATCCCGGTCCTCTGCTGGTCATCGATCCACACTGCCCTAACTGATCTGCTCATAAAGAAGAAATAATATCCTGTTCATTTTCTCAATTTCCATGTTGTTGAAGAATAGTATCTTGGGCACTCCTGTGTCTGCAGTCACTACCATATTGCTAGTAGTGATCTTGGATAATTGTAACTGTTTGAAACTTATTGCTGTAGACTGCTCAATGGTGTCTAGCACTCCGTCCATCACCTTGCCTGTATCTAATTTCTGTAACTCTTCTGTATCAAAATCGATCACTATATTGTTCAAAGACGACAAACCTGCTTTGAACGTCACGCTCAAGTCTCGGATCGCTTTCATCGCATACAGTTGGTTCACCAAATCATACAACAACGTCGAGTCAAGCTTCAACGGCTTGATCATCACACACGATCCCAACTTGTGTTCGCACCATTTCAAAAAATACTTGGTCATCACACTGAAATTCGTCTTTATCAAGATAATAGTGTTGTAGTCGCGCTCTTCTTCTGTCTGGATAAAGCAGAACACTTGCCGTCTAATATTCCATGGGAACGAAGCTACTATGTAACTCACAACATATTCGTGCTCCCCATTGGTGGCAGTCTCTTGCTTGAACCTTATTCTCATCAGGTTTCGAAGTTCTGTCCAATCCAAAGGTCCTTGGGCATCTGGAAACACCGATATTATAGAACTGCCTTCGAGATCAACCAATGCTTGAGTAAACAATACCTTCAATTCATGACTAAACCCAGCTGATCCGCCGCTGGAAAAGTCTTCTTCTTCTAAAATAGGAATCCTAGAACATTTATACAACTTTAAAAAATTCCCAAACAACGGTTGGCTCATTTTATGATGCTTTTACTGTTTGTATTGGTTTGGTTTTGTTTATTTACTATACCAGATGTCACGTGGTCTTGAGACTTCAAAGTCATGTAATTACCCCAAACAGAAAGCCAGAAGAGAGGAACAAGTCAACAATTTAACTTTTCGAAAGAATTATCAAACAAAAGAACTTTACACAAACAGATCAATTGCAATTCTACCTCTTACCAAGATTCAATCGCCAATCTCAACTCTACAATGATTCAGGCTAAATCGTCAATTGTAATATCATTCAAATGTGGATTACCACATCGTATAATCAATAAACAGCGACAGTATTGCCCTCAACTCAGCAATTGACTGTCCTAAGACAAAGACATGATAGCATTGACAATGTCATTGTTGTTCTCCTTCAAAGCTTTGACGGCCTTGGCTCTGGAAACATTGACTTGGTCAACAACGATCTTGATGTCCTCTTCGTCAACACCAGTGGCATCGACTTCCTCGTCGTCTTCCTCAACCTCCTTCTTGTCTTCCAAGGAAGCAGCTTGCAAGTCGGCAGTGATGGAAGCTGGGGACTTGTCAGCCAAACCGGCGTTCTCAATCGAGCTAGCAGCGTTCTTAAGAGCCTCTGGAGAGTTCTCCTTCAACTTGGATTGAGCCTCAGCAGCTTGCTTGTATCTCTCAGCCAAGTTCTCCAACTTAGCCTCACCAAAGACAATGTAGGTACCGGCAGCAGACTTGTAAACCTCTGGTTGGTCAATGGCGTAGACTTGGTTACCCTTTCTCTTGAAAGTGACTCTGGAGATCGAGTCGATCTTCTTCAAGTTCAATTTGGTAAACAATTTTCTGGCCTTCTTCTCGTTCTTGGAGAAAACAGACACTTCGGCTCCAGCTGGGATTTCTTCAACAGACATTTTGTATGGTAATTGGTTGTTGCTGTCTAAAAATTTTCAAAGTTGGACGAAAACCAGTTGTCGAGTTGTGCGGTCACGTGGATTGTCACCTGACCGAGGGGTTGTCTGGGGTGTCCAATGCATGGACAGAACATGCAGACGGTCTACAGTGTGTTAAACAAGAACGAACGATTAATATTAAAACAACGATCTGAGACTCGAATATTGAGTGTCTCAGTATTAGAGGTAATGCTAAAGATTGTAAGACAATTGGCGGTGAACAAATCAGCGCAAGTAGAGCTCGCAGACTTGGATCTAAACGACAAAATCAAAGTAACCCTTGGATCTGAACATGACGTACAAAATAGTAACGAAGTCAATCGGAACCATGTACACTTTATATATCTCATCAAACATCAAAGGAATCCAGGCTCCGTGTTTTAGCAACCTAGCGTTATAAGCTCGTCGGTTTATAAGCAACATTCCACTATTGCAACCAGTCAAGTACGAAAGCAGAAAGATGTTGTATATAACCATCCTGTTTTGTACCCTGGTTCTGCCTTTCACAATCATAGTGTCGTCAGGACCATATCCCAAGAAACCGAGAAAGCAGAACCGTAACTTGTTCCAACGGGTTGGCTGCATAGATTGTTTAAGCAATTGTTGACTCTCCATGAAGTGTAGCCGAATGGAATCGATTCGCTCCTTCATTGCTTTCTGCTCGCCCATGATAAGCTTTTCTTTGTATTGCTGAACCAGGTCGGATTGCCAGACGGCCCTGACTATCAAGATGAATATGATTAACATTGCATTTATCAACAACCAGTGCCAGTGTTTCCTACCGATGTCTGCGATGGTGTCCGATTTTCCAATGTCGTATGGAGTCCAAGCCTTTGTGCCCAAAACCAACACTCCTATGACTTGGCCCGCCCCAAATATAGTGAGAAAGAGATAATGTCGAATGGCTTTGGCGAGCAACCAGGCGTGGGCCGTTCTTGGCCCCATCACGTCCCTCGGACGGTGCTCAAAATACGAGCTTCCCTTGTATGAGTAATTGATTTTGTCGCCAATGATCCCGATCTCATCCTCGACTTGGATCTCGTTTTCTGCTGCAGTTACTACATAGCCACAGTAACCAATTATCGAGGAGAACCCTGCCTGCTGGAACGCAAGAAATGACCGGGTTGCAACGAGCATTAATTTGTTCTTCGAGATAAACAGAGGTCCCAAGGCACCCACGATAAATGAGTCGAGTTCTTCAGGAGTGGTGGTGTGCATGGTTGAGCAATTGATGTTGTTTGCACTACGGATGTTTAGATACACCTGAAGACCTAGGGCTCTCATTGTCACGGTGTACCTGTTCAACAATTTTAAAGCGACTTCTTTGTGCTTTCCTTCAATCATCTCCTGCTGGATATCCTGGGCCACTGAGGGAGGGGTGTCAATGGTGATGTCCCCAGAAGACTGTGAGACCTTGATCTCATTGTTGATGAACGCTTCAGCGTACCTGAGAATCACTGAGATGGTTGCGCACAACTGCACCTGAGAGTATGTCAAGCCGCTGGCTTGCAATTGGGCCATTGGTTCCAGGAGTGCACTAAAGATATCATGTATCTGATACGCCAAACAAATGGAGAATAGCCTACCTTCGACCATACCGCGCTGCCGTCTCTCATCGAGAATATGGTTGATGGAAGTAACAACGCAGTTGACGGACATATAGTTGGAGTCGATGAATTGAATCAAGTTGCGGGTCTTCATGTCTCGGTAGGAGACTCCGCAGACAATCCGATAGGTACTCATGCAACAATAGAGTACAAGGCGGTACAAGTCGGCTGCAACTGTGCCTACCACATCAAAGAACGAGATCTTGGAGTACGGTTCCGCGGTTTGCACCGTCACAAGGGCGATAAGGTTCTTGGCGACATCGACCAAGGTGTACATGAGGAGGAAGTTTAGCAAACTGACGACGACGGCCGGGTCCATGGCGAGGTTGGGATCTGGAAACCCATACGAGACAGACTGACGGAAATTTCTAATGCCAAAGGGCTGTAGGTCTAGGTTCACGTGGAAGATTGGCGGGTGTGTGGTGGTGGGTCGGTGAGTACATGGCGGATCGTGCTAATCGGAGGGAGGACCAAGACGAAGATCGACGGATACTGGGAGAATTAAGTGGGCTTTAGGTCGTGGATGCTGTTCTATGCTGTCGAGATCTATTAATAGGCATGTTTGGGACGACAATGGGAGCGGGCAGCAAGTGTATCACAATTTGGCCAAGATTCGGGACAATAAAGATTGAGGGAGCTAGTGCACTTCAGTGGAGCGAACGTGAGCCAGAACAAGATATGCGGGCTAAGATTTGCCCATCTGTTTTAGCAGACGACCGAGACATCGGCTAGTGATGCACCAAAGGGAACCAGGACGGGGGACCGCGAAAGGGTGGGGGAAGCAGATACGACGATAACAGAAAGGAGCCAGCTAAGTGAGGGCTGTTAGCGGAAAGTTTAATTGAGGAAGGAAGCCAATGGGCAGAACCGTGGCCCCAAGTGGTGGGAGCTGATGGGCAAGTGGGATTTACTAGTACGGCAAGCACAAATAAGCAGTAGATACGTACAGGAAAAATCGAGGAACCACGGTGCATAATTCGAAACGGTGTTAGCGAGAAAAAGCCAGAGAAAAAAAAATGGAGCATGAGTTGCGGCGCCAGAAGCAGAGGAAAAAATAAGGCAGCAGGAAAAAATTGACGGTGTTTGAGAGGGAAATTTGGGAAGTTCAGGTTCTCAGGCGATGGGAGGTGGTAGGTTTGGGAGATCGTAGTAGGGCGTGGGATGTGTGAAGATTAGAGTAGGAAGGGGAAGTTGAGGGTAAGTAGCGAATAGCGAAGGTAGGAGAAAGGTAGCGAGCAATTGACGAATGTTTCATCGAAGGCAGCTGAATGATTTTTAAGTAGTAGACAGTGAGAAGCAGATGGAGGTTTTATTTAGAAGGCGGCAGGCAGTTCTATTTTAGAGCGTAGAAGGCGGTTTTATTTTAGAACGTAATAGGTGCTTTTTTTAGAAGGCAGGCGATGTTTTAGAATCGGTGGTGTGAGTCTTGAGAGGTGTTAGAAGCGAGGTTTATTTTCTTACAGGATTAAGTACGAGTGTAGCTGATCCGAAGGAGGTGGGCCGGCTCAGAAAGGAGGTGTATTATTTTGGAAAGGAGGTGTATTACTTTCGAGGATTACTTTCAAAGTCACTGATGCAGTAGGGTGAAGCAGCTGACCATCGATGATGGATTAGTTAGCAGCGGGGTGGAAGCAGGCTGGTGTATTGGTGCAGTGGTGCAGTGATGTTGCGCTGTAGTGGTGTGAGAGCAGGCAATTGGTGTAGAGATGTCGCGGTGTAGAGATGTGGGAGGTTGGTGTAGCAGCTGGTGTGGACATTAGCTGATACCGAGCCAAGAGTAGCCGTAATCTGTAGCAGCAGAGCGAAAATATCAGCAGATGGATTGGGCAGGTGAAAAAAAAACCAGTGGCAGCAGGTTAGCGAGCAGGGCTAATGCTGAACCCAAAAACTCTAAAGCCGTTCCCAGGGCTCACTGAGACCATGGGTGGGTCAAAGAAAAGTAAACAAGCGTCACAAGAGGCTCCGGCAGCGTGCACTTGGGCCATGCCTTGCCCTGCTTCATTAGGGAAGTGGAAGATTGACGGGATCTACGGTGAGTTGGAGCTAATGATGAGCCATGTACCAAGCTGATACATGGGCCATGGCAATCGACATCCTCACACCCAGGAAACATGCACCTGAAATTACCACGGCGAGCACTCCAAACGGGCTCGGGCTCGCTTGCTGGATTAGGGGAGCAGCACGAGGCACCAAAACGCTACCACTCCCGACCAGGCTTGGTGCCAGTTGCCGTGTGCAGCACAGTGACCCCCGGCCAGTTAGACTTTCCGCCCACTGCGGGCTGAAGGGCAGGCGACCGCGCCGGCACACAGGCTATAGCGAGGTGCGTCGGGTGGGTCCCGAGGAAATTATACATGCTGCAAGTCATGATGCATCACCACGCTGGCGGGCGAGTTTGGCACCGATACATTACAAGGCCCATCCTCGCACCTGGACTAAGCCGGTGTTTTAGGGATTGTCAGTTTGGTTGATGAAACCCGGTTGCACTGTGCGATCCTGTTGTGAAAGTTTTCCAGCCTGCCTGTGCTCCTGTGCTGTCGCCCGTTATTGCCTGCTGTCAACAGCCGCTCTATATTAAGGTTTGGTCCCCCAGCCCAAACCATCCAAATATCATCTGCTGTCTCGCAGCCAACCTATTTCAGCTGCTCGACTGCTGTTCAAATAAACACGATCCTCGGCCGCCAACCTGCTGGTGGATGTCTCATCTTTTTGTCTTTGTGGATCTTTCTCACTGTCTCATCTTCTGTTGTTGCCTCAGGCCCCAACCCGTCGCTGTCCTCGATCTCTTGATGTTGTAGGATGAACGACGACTCCGCCAACAGCAGATTCCTGGCGATCCTTGCTCGCTCCCGCCAGTTGTTCCTGCTGAAAACAGCCTCCAGGCTCGAGCTCGACCACTCCATCGCCTCCTGCCTCGACCTCCCACGCTCCGACACCTCGCTCGCACCGAGCCCCAGCTCCAGCGCCAGCGCCCTCGCGCTCCCGTCCCAGCGACTTGTCCAGTTCAACAAGAATTTCTCCTCCAAATCGCTCCGGTCCCACTTGTCGCTCTCGACCCAGGACTCGGCCAGCTCCTCGCTCCAGAGCTCGGTGTTCTCCGACAGCCCTACCACTCCGTCGCCCGTGGCCAGACTTTTCTACCTGCTCCTGAACGACGACCCGTACATCGACTACCCAGCGTTCACCCTGTTCTGGTGCGAGGTCCAGAACCAAGCTCTTGCCTCGTGCCCTACGGTCTTTGAAAAATTCAGCACCAACGGCCTCATGTCGCTCGCCGATTTCCAGCACTTGCTCTACTCCACCGACAACCAGGCCACCACCGCCCCGGCCACAGACTACTCCCACCCCATCAACCAGTACTTCATCTCGTCCTCCCACAACACATACCTCACCGGCAGACAGGTGGGCGGAAGCTCCTCGGTCGAATGGTACATCTACGCCCTCAAGAAAGGCTGCCGGTGCGTGGAAATCGACATCTGGAACGGCGACAACCGCCCCGTGGTCAGCCACGGGCCCACCCTCACGTCCTCGGTCGCCCTCGCCAAAGTGGTGGCCGCCATCCGAAAATACGCCTTTGTTGCCACTGACCTCCCGTTGATCCTCTCGATCGAGATCCGCTGCAAGAAACTGTACCAGCTGACGGTCCGTCAGGAACTCGAGGCCGGCTTGGGCGAGCTTCTCTTGACCACCAGCCTCGACGGGGTGCTCCCTGACACCCTCCCGAGCGTGGACGCCCTCCGCAACAAGATCTTGGTGAAAATCAAACGCTCGAGCTCGTTCGACTTGCCCTACAGCGACACCGACTACTCGTCCACCGAGATCGAGTCGGACTCGCCGCGCATCGAGCTCTTGCGGACCTCCAAGCAAAAAACCTTCAAAATCATCCCAGAGCTCTGCGACATGAGCCACTACATCTACGGAACCAAGTTCCGCAGCTTCCATTCACAGGAGTCGGCGACTTTCAACCACTGCTACTCATTCAGCAACAGAAAGCTCGGCACCATGCTTAAAACCGCCTCCAACACCGCCCTCATCCACAATCACAACCTCAACCACTTGATGCGCATCTATCCTGCAGGCTACAAGATCACCTCGCGCAACTTCGACCCGATCACCTTCTGGAAGTTTGGCTGCCAGCTCGTGGCCACCAACTGGCAGACCTTCGATTCGGGCGAGCAGATCAACCAGTCCATGTTCGACTACGGCAACTGCGGTGGCTACATCTTGAAACCGCACTACCTCCGCCAGCCTACGCCAGGACCAGGCAACTCTGCCGTGCGCAACCAGGCCATCGACCTTGAGAACGTGGTCGACCTCCACTTTTCAGTCGACATCTTGTCGGCCGACTTGTCGGTGTTCGAGTCCCCCGCCGTGACAATGAAGATCCTTGGCAGCGAGCAGGAGCTCGAGGTGTACAAGACTGGGTCGAGCCGGGCCGCCCACACCCCGGTGTGGAACGCATCGTTCAAAGGCACGATCCGCCGTTGCTTGCCCGAGTTTGTGTTCTTGAAATTCACAGTCCAGAACGAGAACTACACCGATTACGATACCAAGGCCATGCTCACGGTCAGGTTGGCCTACTTGAACCTGGGCTACCGCTACTTGCCGCTCTACGACCCCAGGGGCGCCGAGCTTGCCAACAACAGGCTCCTTGTCCGCACCCGGTTCCTGGCCCTGGCCCTCCCAAGTATTTGAGATTATGATTACTGTGCATTGTTTTTTCATGAGCATTCTATAAATGTTATACTAATGTCAAATCCGTTGTAGTTTCACTTGCCGATGTCTCACTCTGTCTCAGGCTAATGCGATCGCTATTAAGGTTAGCAGAGCAGCGCTAGGGAACAAAAGTCTGAGATCCCCTGTTGGCAAAACCAACCTTGTTTGGGTGTTGACCTCACGGATGACGCTGCGTCTGCTTTACTAGCTGCCGTCACTCTCGGTAATCACCGCCCTTTGGGGTGTTGCTTATATTGTCCCCAGGGTCTACAAGTGAACGGTGGTGAATTCGGATAGCTGAGTTACTGGTGTTGGCGTTTTATATAATTGGTTTGTACAATTGAATGTTTATTTATATATCCTGTTGTAGTTCTACTTCAATTCCTTGTCTGGTCGCTTGATTTTTCCACCGTTTTTCATGTGTTGTTATTGTCATTTTTTTCAGTGTGCGTTGTACGGCTACTTGGATTTTCAGTTTTTCACTGCACTCAGCAAAATCTCACATTCTTTGCTGGACATCAACTAACGGCACTAGCCACCGACCTTTGTCACTGCTTGACTTTTGTTTGTTTACTTTGATTGTCAGAGGCGGTTAATTCTCGATTGGTGCTGAGCGAACTCCAAGCTTATTCCAAATTGATTCGTTCTATTGGGCTGTTCTAAGTTGTGATACTTGGATCTGCCCACTAGTCTAATTCATGTAGTCTAAATCTCTCCCACTACTTCGAGCCTAATTTTTCAATTTGAAAAGTCTCGGTTCTAGCTTGTTAGTTGGTGTTCAATTTATCTGAATAATTCTGTATTTGGTTTAGACTGGTGGGGCTAGTCAGATCAATTCCTGAAGGAATGTCTGTGTATCCAGTTCCCACTCATTCTACACTCCCACGTTTTTTCTGGTCCACTCTCTCACTTTCCACGCACTGTTTCACTCGCTCTCCCACGCATATTCTTGCTGTACTGGTCAGTGTTACCATTCTCAAAGTCATTCTCACATTCTCACAGGCATTGTCACATACATTCTCGCAGGCATTTTCAAAGACATTTTCACAGACATTCTCACTGATACATTTGCATCGTCACAGAGTCAACTAATGTCTCACAGATACCCGCAATTGCTTACACAATCATTCACTCACACACGTCTCAGTCACCAGATAATATCACCGGTGCCTCCACAATGACGTCTTCCAGATTATCTCCTGGTCTCTCTCCGGGCTTTGCTTTTCATTCGAGTCTGTATCTCTCAATCTGTTATCGTCTCCCACCCCCATTCATCACTCTATCAATGTCTCACCCTCACTCTGTCTCTCAGTGTCTCCAGTTGTCTCCCACTGCCTTCCACCCTATCTCTGTCCCTCTCTATCTCCCACGCATACCCACACTCCTTCATTACCACACATTCAATTCCCATTACTCTCCCTCATTCTCCTTATCTCTCAACCCCTACCTCATTTACACTCGCTAGTTAATCCCCTAAACGTCTACAATCTAACACCACACCCTCTCCCACACCCTCCCACTGCCACTTCCCAAACACTACCACACCCTCTCTCCCACTGCCTCCCACCCTCCGCCTCGCCTCACCTCACCACCTCCTCCGATCTCTCCCACCGGCTAGAGTAGCTGTTCCCACTCCTAAATCCACCTCAAATCCGCCTCGCTTGCCCGTTTTCGAGCCGATCGCACTCCGACCCCCAGCCATGCCGACGGGGTTTTTCTTTTCGGTGCTATTCCCAGGTCTCATAATAAACTCCGGTACCACTTTCCTCATCAGGTAACTACTACGTACTGTCCTCGAGGCTCAAGGTGGGGCATCCAAGATGAAACCCCTATCAGGTATTGTCTCGAGTATCCAAGGCTTGCCAGCATATTGGCACCCTCAACAATCAAATAAACAACAACAAACAGTATACCGGTCTTGGCACCTTGACCAGTGGTCCCTCCTGGATTTTCACTCGCTCTCTGTTAGGTTGCTCACCACTCCCATTCCTCACATTTGTTCCGTGTGGTTTCCACGCAGGTTGCTGCCGAAAGGATGTAGGTCGCCGCCCGAGTGGCTGTCAACCCCCCACATTGTCGCCCGCAGTTAAACAAAAATCAATCAAACCGGACGAGATCAAGTCTGGCAATCGGTGCAAGCTCCAGACCACCGGGCACAGTAATTAGCTCTATAAATGCCGCAGTTCAGTTAACTTCGAGCCGGCAGTTCCCCCCAGTTGTAGGGCGATGTTTCGGACCTCGGCCGGCCTCCCCGATCTTCACTGACCGTAAGCTTCAGTCTCCGCATCTTGGCTTCCACCTGCTTATAAACCCCAGAGTTCCCCATCTGCAAATTCCAATCATCACCCGAGAACTCCAGTCCATCATGGCCCAACCGTCCGCCACCGCTGTCGACGTCACAGACATCCAATGCAAGGCTCTTGAGAAAGAGATCAGAGAACACTTTGCCAAGCCCTACGAGAAAATCGTGGAGGAGACCAGCACGGTTCGCAAGGTGCCAGGCACCGAAAAGCCAGGCTACTCTGCTTCCTACCGTAATGCCATGTCCAACCAGACCGGCCCTATAAACGGGTACTTCTCCCCGGAGTTCGACAACTACTACACGGTCTTCGAGGCCGCAGCCAAGGTGTTTGCTAACCAGAAGTGTTTGGGTAAACGGTTGTTCAACAACACCAAACCTAATGCCCACGACGACTTTTATACCTGGAACAACTTTGCCGAGATCAAGGTCCGCAAAGACAATTTCGGTGCCGGGCTTGTCCGTGTGGTCACCAACCACAAACATTTCGACTCCAACGTGGTACCAAACTTGCCAGAGTTCGAGCTCTACAATAACAATAAACCCCACCGGTGGATTGTGTCGATGCTTTCGTCCAACAGACAGGAATGGGTGCTCACCGACTTGGCCTGCCAGAACTACAACTTGTGCAACACGGCACTTTACGAGACTTTGGGTCCAGGTACCACTGCCTACATTTTGGAATTGACCAAATCCCCAGTGGTGGTCTGTTCCAAGGACCAGCTTCTCAAACTCTTCTCCTTGAAAAAAGAACAACGCCAGGCACTCTCAACGTTGTTGGTGGTGATCTCAATGGACAAGTTGGACATCCAGCAAGACTACCCACTCTTCTCAATGGCCAGCGACGTCGATATCAACCTCTATGACTTTGAGCAAGTGGAAAACTTGGGAGCAAACTTCCCATTGCCAAAAACTCCGGTTGGAAGAGACGATATGTATACCATCTCGTTCACTTCTGGAACCACCGGCATGCCTAAAGGTGTGGTGATCCCGCAACGCATGATGATGACCTCGTTCTCGTTCTGTTTGAAATACTTCGGAGGAATTGCCAATGCCAATCCTTTTGACAACGAGATCCGGTATCTCTGCTTCCTTCCTCTCACCCACATCTACGAGCGTGAGTCGTTTGCGTTCTGCATGTTCAGAGGTATCTCAGTTGCTTTCCCATCTTCTAGTATACCTGTTGAGACGCTAGTGCCAGACTTGAAGATTGTCAAGCCTCACTACTTCATTGGGGTGCCTCGTGTGTTCACCAAGTTCGAGGCTCTTCTTAAGGAAAGTATCAATTCCTCGGGGTTGAAGTCCTGGATGATCAGAAATGTGATCGCCTCAAAAGAGGAGAGGCAAGCCGCCAATGACTCCGAGCGTGCCAAGGTGCCTGTCTATGACAGCTTGATCCAAAGCAAAATCAGACTGGCTCTCGGTTTTGACAATGTCGAGTTTATTATCACGGGCTCAGCTCCGATCTCTGTTAACACCGTCAAGTTCTTGAAAGCCATTCTTGGAATTGCAGTCAAGCAGGGCTACGGGTTGACTGAGTCGTTTGCCGGTGCTACTGTGTCGCTTGGGTTGGAGTGTGACCCTGGAACCTCCGGAACCGTTGGTAATACTTTGGAAGTTTGTCTTAGAGACTTGCCAGACATGAACTACACTCATGATGACCCAGACGGAATTCCAAAGGGTGAGCTCATGTTGCGAGGTCCTCAGGTGTTCCTGTATTACTTCAAACGACCAGAGGAAACCAAAAAGGCGTTCAATGACGATGGCTGGTTCCATACTGGAGACGTGGCCATGATCGATGCCAAAGGCAGAATATCCATCATCGACAGAGTCAAGAACTTCTTCAAGCTTTCACAGGGCGAGTACATCACTCCAGAGAGAATCGAGAACATCTACTTGTCGAACTGTCCTATGCTTACTCAGATCTTTGTCCATGGAGATTCTACAGAGTCGTACTTGGTTGGAATTCTTGGATTTGATCCAGCTTTGTTGAAGAATTTCATACGGAGATTGTCGTTGCCTAGAAAAATTGTTGGGAAGTTGTCCGGCTTGGACGAGGCGGCTTTCTTCAATGAGATCAACAAGAACTCGTTCTTGAAACAGTCGCTTTTGAAAGCTCTTAACGAATTGGCTGTCAAGAAGGAGAATGGCGAACAGAACTTGAATGGATACGAACGGATCCACAACTTCAATGCCGACTTCATGCCTTTGAAGATCGAGGACGATGTGATCACCCCAACGATGAAGTTGAAACGTAACATCGCAGCCAAGAAATTCAAGCAAGAGCTCCGCAGCTTGTACTCTGAAGGGTCTTTACTTAGAGAAGCTAAGATCTAGTCTCAGCGATATTACGATATATGGAACGCCAAAAGGTGTAGATGTGCTATGCAATGAATATGTTATAAACAACCAACTGTAGTAACCATCATAAAAAGTCGTGTCATTAAGTCTTATCTATCCAAGAAGGTTCCCAGTACCTCGTCTCTTCTGCTTGGTCGTCTACCCATAAGAACCCATTACTCACCATACTGTCAAGGACATCCTTGGCTCTATAGTGACTCCAGCCGAAATTATCAATCAACATCCCCGCAGAACAATACCCGATGATTTCACACACCTCAAACACCTTACTCTGGTCGCGGTTGAGCTCTTGCGGAACGGAACGAATGAACAGTTTCAGACCTATCTTGAACACTGCAAAGTTCTTGTCTAGAACAGACACCAGCTCTACTGTCTTGTGAATATCTTTCTCAGTCAACCCTTCAATGGAATTGGGACTATTCGGATCGCTTAGAATCTTCAACATTTCGTCCACTGACAATATCCCACCGTTTGCCGTCTGGGTCTGCTTACATATCTCTATCACTTTCACCGATAACTCATTGTAGAACTCTGCATTATCATCGTCAAGAAGTTTGGACCAAAGCGACTTGTATTTTTTGTTCTTTTTGCTTATACTTGCTGCCAACGGATCCACTCCCACAGACAAACACATCTCAGTGAACTTGGTACGGAACTGTTCATTGGACTTTATCTCTTCTGGGTGATCTTTAGCAAAGTTAGCTAGTGTCTGTTGGAACACAGATAACTGAGCCAGAAGTCGTTCATATTGTTGTTCAAATAATTTATCACCTAATTCTTTATACCTCAGTCCAGATTCATCAAATGAAGACAATCCAAGTTTCGGCATGGCGTAGGTCTGATGGCAGCAGAGACTCTATCAAATTGTCCTCAATTGGATTTGGTCATGTGACATATAAAACCATTCCATAAAACTCGTGCAAGAACAGTGATCGGTAAGGTCATGCACAGGAGTCAGTTGCAAAAATCACACGTGACCAAGGACACTTCCGCTACCCCACAAAAAGATCAGACGATGGTCTAACGGAAATATACACCGACGACTCACGCAGGAAGGTTGTTTCTTTTTTGAGGGTGAGAGAGATCGGAAGTGGTGATTAAATTGACATATTATTAGATGTGGGAGGAGGTGGGAGGCGAGAGGCATAGTGGATAAATCAATTGCTAGTCACAGTAATTGGAACATGCAGAATGATTTAGTTCAGGTAGCAGTGTAGCAATGACGTGAACCATTGACGATGCACATCCAATTGAATCAAATCATAGCATTCTCAAAGTACACCAGTCATTTCCAACCCTTATCAAATCAGCATCTTCCACTGTCCACTAAACTTCCACTTCCTCTCGCTACCTCTCCCTTATCAATGACCCCACGTGACCAGACGCCGGGGGTCCGCATGCACCAAGATCTTACTAACCCATCCAGTGTAATTGGGTACCAGTCCACAACCTTAAAGCCACAACAATCTACTCAGCCCGGTGAATCACAGTGCCAATGTGTCGGAGCAGATCTCGGCGTCGGCGGGTCCCGGTCTGGGGTCCACTTGCCCAGTCGGAGCCCGGCTGTGAACCACCGCTCCAAGACAGGCAGCAAGGTCACATGCAGCCCGCCCCACCGGATGGAGTATGTCTAGGCAGGCCGTTATAAAGACTAGCGATCCCAGTGAAAAACTCCAAGAGCCATTGCCCTAAGCCATTGCCTGCTTACACAATGTCTGACACCGAGGACAGTGCTATCTGCGCCGAGACCCGTGACTCGGTGCTTGTGGAGAACATCAAGTCGTTTGCGTCCGGAGGGTTTGGAGGTGTGTGTGCTGTGCTTACTGGCCATCCGTTTGACCTCTTGAAAGTGCGTCTCCAGACCAACACTGCCAACTCGCTTGGTGAAGCTACCAGACAAATTCTCAAGGCCGATGGACTTCGGGGGTTCTACCGAGGGGTCACTCCTCCATTGCTTGGAGTCACCCCGATGTTTGCAGTGTCGTTCTGGGGTTACGACACCGGTAAGAAGTTGGTGTCGTCCGTGTCTGACACTTCCAAAGGGTTCCTGATTGGCCAGATCTCTGCTGCTGGGTTTATCAGTGCGGTGCCGACCACTGCCATTGCTGCTCCGTTTGAACGAGTCAAGGTTGTTCTTCAGGTCCAGAGCAAAGCTAACCAGACCACAATGGCTGGAGCTGTCAAGACTATCTTACAAACAGGAGGTTTGAGATCGCTCTTTAAAGGTTCCGCAGCTACTCTTGCAAGAGACGGGCCTGGGTCTGCTGTCTACTTTGCTACCTACGAGTACGTGAAACAGAAATTGTCTAAGAAAGACGAGCTCTCGCTTGGAGCAGTGTCACTTGCTGGTGGTTTGGCAGGTGTGGCGATGTGGACCGTGGTGTTCCCTGCTGACACAATCAAGTCGGTGCAACAAAGTTCCACTAAGAGCTTGTCGATGGCCGCAGTTGCAAAACAAATCATGGCTGCTAAAGGTGTGGCTGGGTTCTTCCCAGGAATTGGTCCTGCGTTACTTCGGTCGTTCCCTGCTAATGCTGCTACTTTTGTGGGGGTCGAATTGGCTAAGAATTTCTTAAACAAGTTTTAGATAAAAAGAGGCATGTCATTAAAGCTGCTAAATCTACGAATCGATATTCATTCTGTACTTTTCATCCTGTACTTTTCACCTTCTGTCAGTCAACCCTCCCTGTCATTCAACTCACTCGAGGCTATCAAATCAGTCTCTCTCCCAAAGAAATCACTGTTCCGGGGCTCATATCCAAACTTGTCAATGCCTTTAGGATACCGTCTGGCAGTGTAGAACTGGACAAGAGCTCGCAATGCCAACTCCTGGCCCTCTGAATCACTGATCTCGTTGTCTATATCTCTACCACTGAGCCAACTATCTTTCAATCGTAAATCGAGATTAATGTAGATCTGCGAGATCAAGTCCATGTTCACCGATTTCCATTTCTTGCCGTTGTAAGGAACAATCTCTTTCAATATCTTCAAAAGCGACTTGTAAATCGGCTGACAATAGAAAGGTGCCATCACAGCTCGAAGTACTTCAACTGGTTGTTTTTCTGAGAACGCGATGGCCCGTCGTGTTTTGCTAAGTAACACTTTTTGAAGCACTTTGAAAAGTCCGTTGATAATAAGACAGTACCGGTGGTTGTAAGTTTGTCCACTGGTATCGTAGATTCTGCCTTTCTCATACAACGATTTAGAATACCCGGGGATATCAAGATCAGCAGACTCCTGGAACTTCTGTTGTAATTGCTGAAGCTGTTGCTGTCTTTGATGTTCTTTCGTAAGAACCTGATCACAGTACAACAAATTGTCGTAGAAATAATAGTTTCTACCACTGTCTTTGGTTTCATCCAATGCCTGGCACGCACTGAAGAATCCGTTCACCTGAATGGCTTTATTGAAAAGCTTGTCACGGAAATTCTCGTTCGTCAAATACTGAAGGAAGATCTCAATGAACCCAGAGTCAAACACTATGGTTCCAAGGTTCTCAGCTTTCAAAACATGCGAAACCTGGAACCATCTCATAAGCAACATGAGAATCGAAGCACCGTTCTTCAAGGCTATTTCTTTGATTCGGATCACTTCCAACTTCTGTGCTGCCAAGTGCAGGTTCTCAGGATCGTCATGAAACTCTCTTAAAATCAGATTCTCAAAAGCTGTGTCATTGCTCTTGATCAATTGCACCAACACATGAACAATTGATTCCAAAGGTGGAAAGATCTGTGAATAATATGATTCGATTTTCATCAAAGTCTTGATCTGGTTTTTGAATTCAGGAAACCCTTTAATCTCTTTCTCGCCTACATCGTACTCGTCGCATGTCTCACTGACACTTGAACTGATTCTGCTTTTCCAACCTCGTTCCTGTTCCATGAACTTTTCTCTCTCGTTCCAAAGCTGTCGTTTACCAATGTTTTCCACCACGCTGTTCATGAATATTTCGCTTGCTTCTTGGATACTGAATGGTACGTTTTCTCCATCTTTATCCACGGGGTAAATGAAAGGAAACGACTGGTTGGTCTGGAACAACCGTTTACCCTTAGGACCACCAGGAGCACCGCCGCCAACAGGTCCTAGCGAAGGACTGGCACTAGGAGATGGTGCAGGTGTAGCCAAATGGATTGTTGGCACTGGAAGAGAACTGTTAAGAAATTGATTGTTCAAAGTACGAGGAACCTCAATGAACTGCGACAACGAAGAATTATTGTCAAGGTATTTTGGATATGTCGGTTGTGGAGGTTCGTATCCTGGGTATCGTGCAGTCAAATCTTTAGAATAGACGTAATAGTCTAATGGCGAAGCATACAAATGCTTCTTTGAATTTTTCGGCTGCTTGACAGTTCTTTTGATCTCCAACTTTTTATAAAGGAAATCTTTTGTCTTGCAGTAGTTTTCTCTGTCGCCAAACTCTATGATTATGAGTTTGTTAAGAAGGAGTATGATGTTTCTAATCCGCATAAGCACCTTGTTTCTCCAGCGCCATTTCTCAATGTACTGGCAAAGAAACACAAGAATCTCGTGTTTTTGAAGAGTCTTAAGTATCAGAGTCATCTTTTTGGATGATATTTCAGAGAACAAAACTGCGTTCAAGCAGAAATACAAGGCTGTTAGGTACAAGAAATAAAGCTCTGCCACAGGTTTCAAAGTCTCGGCAGCTTTGTTTGCTCCGTTGGGAGTTATACTGGTAGAATCCACAAGGTACATCGCCGTGGCGTATTTTTTGACGTTGCCAATGAATAGTTCCAAGTACCCTGCGTCCACGATTTTCAACGCATTCTTCTTGCAAGCTTCTGCTTCTTGTGACAACGTCTTTGGAGTTCCATACTCTCCATAAAGCAAGAACACAATCTGACGCATTATGTTTAATTCCAGTTGCACCTTTGGCAACTTATTGAACACTACGTCGTTGTTACCTGAAAGAACAACTTGATTCTCAATAGCAAGCAAGTCTCCATCGAAATTCTCACCACTGTTTAACTCTTCAGCCAACTGACCAGCAGACTTTGAAAGAAACTCGTCAACGCCAGCAGGTCCTGCCTGCTTGGCAAACAACTCTCTGTAAAGTTTCAAGTTCGTCAAATCATTGGTCACAAACCAGTCTTCTATTTCTGTCTCGTAACTTTCATATGTCACTGAATCGTCAAACTCCACTATGGCTTTCTGCATTGATCGATGGTACAGTTGTACCAAACTTTCCAAATCTGCTTCTTTGGCAGGTTTTCCCTTGTTCAATTTATCATACTCGTTTATACCATGATTGCTGGCTCCAATGAAACTATTTGATACTTCATACCTTGAGTACTCGTCATTGAACGACGTCTCCAATAAATTACCACCTACTCCTAAATTGAACAACGACCCAGAACCTGACAGTTTATCAGAAAATGTACCATCGCTCAGCTCTCCTTGTTCTGCTCCCGTAGGTGATATGTACAAGAGGTTGTCTTCATACTGGTCATTAGACACTCCCAATTCGTCCTTTAAAGAATCGCTGCTATGTAAAGCAATGGGATCCAACACTATCCCATCCATATCTTGGGTCTTCAATTTTCTGCTACTAGGAGAAGCAAGTCCGTTCAACGGAATACCCATGTCCTCGACATTGGCCTTCTCAAATTCTTCAATCTCGCTCAAATGAAGAGACAGCACATCGTCAAAACTCTGTTTCTTGGGACTGTTCACGGTATGCTGAAGCGTGAGTGACAAGTCCAGCACCGGAGCTTCGGGTTTGAGTTCTTTCATTAGCTCAAATTCAACGCAACGTCTGTTGTGATGTCTTGGTGGATCCATCATCAAAGGTGGCATCTGAGGCAAACATCGAGGGTTACCCGGGATGAAACATCGTACTACATTGGCTTCTGGAACAGTCCTTTGACATAAGGTGGAATAAAATGAGCAGTGTATTGTAGAAAATATTAATTTTTGAGTAGCTTAGTGAAATCGTAGCATGGTTCAATTTTTAGGCGGCACTGTCGTTGCGCATTAGTTGAAGTGTTCTGTACTAATTAACTCTCTGTCAGGCACTTCATTTCGCAGGCCCTTCACTATGGTTGGAAAATCCAAACTGTGGTATAAACAACAAGGATCAAAGTGAGAAGAACAAAAAAGATTGTAGCAGAATGGAACGCTAGTTTCTATTATTGAGTTAGTAATTAGTTACTGGCTATGTGGACAGTTGGAAGATATTCCGGAGAACACCCAATAGTTCAATGCATCAACTGAGCTTCCCTAATATGCATGAACAATCCTGCTGCATATCCATAACTGAAGACAGATTAACAAGATAACACCTACGGCATGTTCTAGTACCATTACTTGAGTATTTTAGAAGTTGCCAAGTTTTATTTTAAACGACTCTTTTATCTTGGTGCTCTTTCGTGGTCTTTTTGTCATTTATATTCTTTACGATTTTTCGGTTCTGGGAAACCAATATGACTCGTTGCATTTCAAAATAAGGATGTACCACTTTGGTACTGATCTTATCTACAAGTCTGAAATTTTTTCTAGAACAGCTCATGAATGTAAAATTCAGAATAAAGTAATCTAATTAGTGGATGACTCCAAAGCGTGCGCGAGCCATGAAGCTACAAGACTCCAAGGCACCATCCCCAAATGGAGTTGTGAGTTGCAAGAAACACAAACAGATCTTACATTGCTATTCCTAGCATAATAAAATTGTAGCAGCTATAAAATTTAAGAGCTATTTAAATAGAGGAGAATGTTCCGTTGTTCCTCGTACCCGTTTTTAGATTTCTTATGCTCTCTAGTTGCCAACTAACATCCTATCATGTCACGCCAGAATTTTCTAAGCATTTGGCCATAGACATAAGCAAACGTGAGTACTACCAATGAATAGAGAAAAAGAGATAGAAACTGTTTGTTGTTAGTATTCGCCGTTCGGGCTCTTGTCTACTTGATGGTTAGCACATAACCCTTTGTACTCTGAAACCCGAGGACACATACAGATTCAGTCATCGTTCAATTTGAGCACAAGCTTTAGTGGTGGTTCTGCTATTAATTAATTTTGAATCCCATTTCTTTTATACAACGTTTTGACTTTTTATACCTGCCAAGTCCCTGACTGAGTTGCTCAATAAATATGACCAGTCATATTGTACGATCGATGGATCCCAAAAACCGTCTCACAGAGACTTCATACGGATTAGTAATGCGAAAAAGGCAACCATCCATACCATATTTACAATATCTTAAAGTTCAACTGCGAAAGAAATTCCATTACCTTAGCTAAAATTTATTTGACTCGTTCTAAGTCTTACATGGAAACCCTTCCACAATGTACCTAAACACCCTAACAGTACCTTCCAATTCCTAATTCTACTTACTGACCAGCTGCCTACAAACAAAACATCCCAATAAACACATGAAACAAATTCCTTCCTCACCTCTCCTCTTATACACTCGCCCAAGACCACCACCTCAAACCTCACTCACCACCATGCATGCCAAAGGGGTGCATAACGTACGCAGGGTAACGTCAGATTCGGTGAGTTTTTCAGGCTGCAATAATTCCACGGCTGGATTGCCACTATCACAATATGGCAGGCATTTCGGTGGAGTCATTGTTGGGGTTGCGGTAAGTTTGGAATGGCTATTTTACAGACTATGTGTGTCACCTACTAACAGATCAAGGATCAAGTTGACCACTATCCTTGATACCGAGGTGGAAGGTAAAGTGTATGCTTTCGATAGCCCAAGCAATACCTTCACACTTATCCAGACCAGAAAAGATAATGAGACCGGGAAGAAGGGAGACACCTACAGAATCATCAAGACGTCGTTCTTGAAGTCGGTGGAGGTGCTCAACAAGGGCAAGAACGGAAAAGCAGGCAAGCGAGAGAAAGTGACGTTCACCACCGCCGAGCCTAAACTCGGGGCAGTGGACGTGGACCAGATCAGAAAACAAGATGTGGAGCGGGCTCGGCAGCTTGAGAAACAGGAGCAGCGGACGGCCAAGGAGCAGTATATTGCTGCAAGATTGAAGCTGATCAATGCCTTGACTGGTAAGGAGATATACAGAAAGATCTTGAAACTCTTTCCATTGGAAGAGGTCAGTGTCCGAGGACAGACCATTATTATTTTCGGTTCCATTGAGATCAATCCTCCTTACGAAACGAAAAACGTGGTTTTGTTAGACAATAAAGCTGGAGACTCCAAGGTGGAATCGTCGTTGGAGTTCATAAAGAATATAGTTAATGATAGTCAGATGCAGGGTGGTTGAACCCATTCAATACACATTCAGCCGTGAGCATTTCGGGATCCACACCCTTGGTATACGCCTTGCTTACATGACCAGGTGTTCGGATGCTGTAAACATAAACAACCGCCTCAGATCAATAAACAAACACCGCCGCATGCCCGTGTTACCCGGCGCGCAGCCACATCAAAACATAAACATTAAACCTCAGGTCTCAGCCAATCTTCACTGTTTTCAATTTCTGCTCCCACGTTTCGTCATGGATTCAAATGAAGGTTCTGCCGTCGCTCACGACGGTTCCTTGAATGGTATGTGGTATTTTTATTTGAGTTGCGACTCAATTCTACTGCAACGTTTGTGTCAGTCGAGCCCCGCTCCTTTTTTCAGTTCTCTCTGTTTATGATCAGTCGTATATGCTTCTCAAGTGACATTAGAACTACTCGGTTGATGTTAGGAAGTTGCACAGTTGAATATCTGATATTTAGATATGTTATTGGTTGATAAACGAGACTTAAACCTTGGAGATTCTTGGTTGTTCCACGATTCTGTTAGGACTGTGGGTTGCCCACTCGCTTAAATCAAGACTACACAAGTATCCCTGCTTGTTTTCAACTTACTAACCGTCTAGAACAACATGATACACATTTAACATCGGGCAAACAGAAATCCATGTCAAAGACAAACTCTGCTGTGTTTGAATCGATTCCAGAGGACCATGTTTACACTCCAGGAGACGTAACGGAGAAAAGCCATGGCACTGGGTTAGCCACTACCGACAAGAGAGTGGCTTTCCAGAATTCGCCTATGGTTGTAGAGTACGATAAATTCAGCAGTGACGAAGAGTTTTCGTTCAGAAACAATTCGTCGTCGCAACCTTCAATTGAAGAAACTCCTACCAAAGTGTCTTCGAACTTCCAACCAAACTGGGAACCAAGCAACTTGGCTATGGCTAACCAGGGCCATGATATTTTTACTCACTCGCTGCATCCAAAACCGCTTCCTCCGATGCCTGAGAATCTCCCGAACTCTGATTCTTTGCAGCAACAGTTGAACTCCTACGACAACGGCAATGTGTCTGATTCATACATTAATACCCACCAACAGATCATGATGCCAAAGTTGAGAAGCAAGAAACTGCCGGCTATTGACGACGATCTGATGGAGATCGACGAGAAGATGCTGGGTTTGAAGATCGACAACGAGTACTCGATCGGAGAATATATCAACAGCTCGAAACTGTCAGTCAACCGGTTCAATTTCAACGGACCTCCTTCTCCTTCTTCGCCTTCAAAGTCTTTCAAAGAACAACATCTTGAAAGTACTTTGGACTCTGTGTTACCTCCAGACAGAACTCCGTCTACGATTATCAAGGACAACCAAAAACAGTACTCCAAGAACCGTAACAGAGTGCAGTCGAACTCCAGCGACAAATACTACGACGACGTGGTGTTAGACAGTGTCAGACAGAACGTCAGCAACGCGTTTGCTCAGAATCGATGGCTGATGAAGAAGTACCACAACTCAGCTATTGGTAAGATCGCCGAGCAAGAAAACGAGTCTTCCAACGGAGGAGAGTCGTCCAAGGACGAATTCACCATTGGCGATTATATCAATGATACTGGGAAAAACGTGGCTCAAGAAGATGTTACTGATCCTTCTTCCAGCTCCAACCATTCTGCACATAAAGAGCTGTTTACTGACGACAACGTTGCTCCGAAACCAGCAAGCAGGCTTAGTTCTCTTGAGTCGAGTGTTCCTTTGGGAGAGTCTACAATGGTGTCTATTGCTCACCACAATATCCCTAGAATCGATGAAGAACACCAGGAAGAACAAATAGAAGAAGACGAAGATATAAGTGAAAGCAAGGAGGACGAGGAGATCTCTGACAGTTTCAAGAGAGAAGATATTTCTCTTAAACCAGAAGAAGACTCTGATGCTTTCAAGCCGTTCTCTGAGTCTGTGTTCAATGATCAAAGCAATGCAGAGATCTCAAATGCTTCTAACGATACCAATGGGTCTAATTTCACTCTTAGGTTGATGCAAATGAAGAAAGCCAAAGAACAGTTCTCCTCGAACTTTATTGATGACAGTGCCAACAGCAGCTTTGCAGCAAAGTCCAATACGTCTTCGAAACGGTCCAGGGACGCTTCCATAGACAATTCCAGAAACGAGTCTAAGGACATTTCGAACGCTCTGGAACAGAAACATCCTTCTTTGGCTCCAATGAGAACCAGCGAGTCGATTTTGAACCAGTTGATTGGCAAGACCAATGAGTATGTGGCGAAAAGTGGAATCAATGTGCCAGCTTTTGAGAAAATCAACTTGGATTCCGACAAGAAAACAAAGATCTTCTCGAACAAACACAAGTTCGACAAGCCTAACAAGAAGGTGTTTGACAAGCCATCGTTCCCACACTCTCAAACCACAGACTCTTTGTCTTCTACCGAAGAAGTCCATAATATTTGGGCCAGTATTGGTAAGTCTTCCAAAGAAAACCCTGGTCATCATAAAGCTTCGACCATCAGATCACAGAGCATGAAAAGTTCACCAAGTATGAACTCGGTGGAGGTCAAGAAATTGTTCCAGACCAAAAGAAAAATCAGCACCAGAAAGTCTACAAAGCCAGAGGAAGAGACCATGGATGTCAGCATGTCTACCAATGACCATCAACCAGACAACTTCATCAATGACACTATTAATAGAGGAGCTAGTGACGGTGATGAAGATGCTTCTGATTTCCCAGAACACATTGTCAGTGAATTGTCTAAGATCCCTCAGCCATTATTGCCGGAGCAACATTTTGACACTTTCAGTGATCTTGAGCAAGAAATGTCTGCTGAATTGACCAGAGTGGAAGAGGAAGCTGGCAGAGTGACCAATATCCGAATCGACAACAACAAGCTTATTGTTGCCAAGTTGGAGGACGAGAGCACTACCTATGGAAGTGACAAAAAGGGCAGATTGTTTGTCAACGAGCAACCAAACGAGATCTTCAACAGCAAGAAACCTCACATCTACAAAGGAATCGTCAACAAACCTCGTGCAAAAGAGATCAGAGTGTCTGATGGGTCAGGACACAGAAGCAACAGAAAATCCAGTGCACGATCCAGCGGTGGAAGCAGTTACACCAGCGCAAGAAACAGTTTCACTGGTCAAGAGATCAATGTGCGTAAAAGAAAATCGGGTGCGTTGCGCGACCAGATGGAAAAAGAGTCGCACCAACGGGGCTCGGGAGGATCTTCTTATCATACTGCGTCTGTTTACGAGAGACAGATCTCAGCACCAAGACTGCACCGACTTTCCAATGCCACCACCAAACGTGGCCAGTCGTTGCGTGGGTCTATTCTTGATGGCAGTTCTCTTATGAACGACCACGTTGAACACCAGGTGGAATCGCGTCGGAAACTGAGTTATCCTGAACCGATTTTCGAGGACGATTCTGCCAACAACGTCAATCTTCCTAAAGACGATCAAGGACGGTTGTATGTGCGGATTGTGGGACTCAAGAACTTGGACTTGCCGGCTATTGATGCGCACAACGGTGAGTTTTCTTTGATTCTCGACAACGGGATCCACTGTATTTCTACTCCGTCAGTGCAATTGGACGAGAACACTTCGATCAACCAAGAGTTTGAGTTGACAGTCAACGACAACTTGGAGTTCATCTTGACGTTGAAGGCCAATTACCTGTACGAGGGCCAGGAGAAATTGATTGAGGTCACTGAGAAGTACCCAGTGAGAAAGAGAGTGCTCGGTGGATTGTTTGGACACAAAACTATCTACAAGACCAGACAACGATTGGTTTCGAAACTTGACAAGACCGATCCATGGGACAAAAAGATGGCCAAAGATGGTTCGTTTGCTCGTGCCTACGTTGATTTTGCCCAGTACGAGCCACTTATCACTGGTAAAGCCTGCAATTTTGATGTGACCTGTTTCAATGAATGGGAAACTTACGAGGAGAACGGTCAAGTCAAGAAACGGCCACCATACAGAATTGGGAAATTGGAGTTGCAAATGTTGTACATTCCAAGAACCAAGATTTCCGAGTCGTTCCCTCCAAGTATTCATATTGCTTACGAAGCAGTCAAGGAGTACCAGAAACAGTTGTTTGTGAAGTACGAGGGATACTTGTCTCAAGAAGGTGGAGACTGTAATTATCTCAAGCGTCGTTGGTTTACTTTGAACGGCACGGATCTTATAGCTCACAACGAGTTTTCTAAGAAGACCAGAGCCAAGATCAATTTGATCAAGGCAGTGGGACTTCTTTCTTCCAGTGTCAAGAAGAATTATCAGACGACACTGGCAGGACGTCGTTTAAGCGATGAGATCACAATGCATCAAGGGTTCAAGGTCAAGTTTTTGAATGGCGAGATCATCGAGTTTGTGGCGGATTCTCATCAAGAAAGATTGAATTGGCTTAATTGTTTGGACCTGGTGATCAGTAAGAACAAGTACCGTCAAGCTTGGATCAAGATATTGTATGATCAATTGGCTTGATAGAGTGGAAAGTATGTGAAAGTATTTCAAAGTTCCAGAGACTTTCGTGAGAGTAACCCGATAATCATATCGGTATACACAGTGACACAGAATTTTTATTAGTAGTTTTTATTGGTTACTATAATATATATCCTAGACTATGGAAGAGTAAGCAGAACAGTATGAGGAAGAGTCTTGGATATTGGCGTCAACTAAGTAAGGTAAAGTCATGTGACCTTGATATTGAAATTTTCAGAAGTGGAAACTGGAGGATGGAAAAGCAGTTGTTGACGACAAACTTTATAGAACAAGAACAACATGTTTACGAATATTCTTGGGATTAGCCGAGTGGCGATGCAATCGCCTAGCAAGATTTTTGTTAGAGGGTTAATGAAGACTCATAAAGGAGCAGCCAAGAGATGGATCAAGACTGCCAATGGGTATAAGAGAGTAGGTGGAGTTTAGACATGAATGCATGAACAAGACAAGACTAACTAAATAGGGAAAGGCTGGAAGAAAGCATGGGAATGTTGGGTGGTCACAGAGGCTATTGCAAGCTAAAGATGGGAAAACCATGGCATTAGGAAAAGGCCATGGTGATATGAAGAAGAAGTTGAAGAGACTTTTGCCTTATTTCTAAGGAACATTGTACAAAGACAGTTAGAAGGGGAAGTTTTGCACCAAATTGATGAGGTGGTTGATGAGGTAGTTGATTGCATCATGTAAATATATGACGGATTGGAAGATAGATTGTAATGGGAATGTGTGTTGGGAGAAGGTGGGTGGAAAAGAGTGGAAAGATGGACAGAATTACAGTACTCGATCGAGAGTGAATATGTGGGAGACAAGAATGAAAAATTAATATGGTTAACTCCGACAGAGCGTAATGGTTGTGGCTCAAAGTTTTGTTGGTTTTTTGTTTCCAACTCAGGATATTAATAAGCCAGACTAAAGGAGTGAATTTCAAAGACATGTTGCAGCCGGGGTTGAGAGTGTTTAAGTGTGGTCTATGAATTTTCCACAGTCCAGTTCATGTATCTCAGATGTATAGAAATTGCTCTGGTTCTGTGCAGTGGTAATAGAAATACAGGTACACTCTACACCTCCCATACATACCCACCATGTATAATCGTTTCATTGACGTAAAGAAAACTCCGAGTTAAAACTCAAACAAGTTCGACAATCACGACCCAATACTAGTGGCATTGTCTTAGGTTGGGAGTGTTTAGTGTCTATGCAATACTATCAGCAATGCTGTGGTCCGAAAGCCCAGGCATCTAAAACACACAGTTAACTAGCAGCTTATCAGAGATAGACAAACAACCTTAAACACCGACCCCCAAACTGAAACGTAAATTCAACATGGTGGACAACCTTGATTTTTGTTCCGTTCCGTTGACTTCCATACAATTGGTGCGGGAGATGTAGGGAGGTAATTAACTTGTTATAAAAGTGTACACTGAGCTCTCGTCACTAAATTCAAACAGCATCTACTTAACAATTACCACAAAATCTCTACTCTCCGTCGACTGGACAAACCTCTAAGGCAGAAATCTTGTGGTAATGGGTTGTTAGAACATTCTCTAATGCAAACACTTGCGCAGGTCTGACATTAGGACTGGTTTATTAGAAACCAAAGGAGCCGTAACTGAAATCTGTTGGGATGTGATGGGGGTGAACAAGTCAATGAGGGGATGTGTTAAAGCTGTCTGCGAGCTGAGGAGTGATTGACAAAGACTAAGGAGAACTAGTATAACAATAATAGTTCATACCAGACAGTTTGAGGACACAGGATACAGGACACAGGACAGAGCAATGTGAATATTTAGTTTCGGACAAGTGCCTTCGGACAAGTGCTACGGACCAGTACCTGCGGACTTAGTACCAAGTACTGACAAAGCCCTGAGTATCAGTAACAAACTTAAAAATAGGTTAATGAGAGTTACCTAGAAAAGAAAGTGGTCGAAATAGCAGCCGCACATCTACACATCTACACTTACAGATCACTTACAGGTACACTTACACTCTACAGTATAGTCCAACAGTGCTCCCGGCTATACCTTCTCGCTGTATCACACCGTACCAAGAAACGCATAATTACACCCCAGTATGACCCTTGCGTTTTTCCATCTATTAGTTGCTCCAATTTCCGTGCAATTTCCATGGCATCCATGCCAATTCCTTGCCATGCCAACTCCTGTCATCCAGGAACCCCCCATGCCTAATTTATAACCTTGCAGTTTGCTGACCTGCAGCCGCCTGGAGTGTGGGCTGCAGTGAACTCTTGCACCCACTATCAATGAGGCGACATACCAGTCAGCGATTGGCACCCACCCCACTTTTATCCGAGTGAAGCTGAAGGTTCTATTATCTACCAGTCGCTGCCATGGCAGATCCCTCATATTTGGCAGCTTTAACAGGGTTTGCAGTGAACACATGACGCACTCACCCACTTGCCCAGCTCTCGCCTCGAGTCTACTGTTTCCAAAAGGAATACCCTCCTGATTGGTTCGGAATTTCCACAATGCCCCAACACCCTAAGTCATAGACACCGTCCATATATATATCCAGGACCCGCCGTCACTCCCGAGCCGGCCTGGCAGTCTCTTTCAGCTTTCTTTTAATTAATTCTTTCTACCATGGCTACCTCACCGGTCAATTTCAGCGACAGCGAGATCGCTACCATCAAGGACATGTTTGTCCAGTCGTTCTCTCAAGACGGCGTTGCTCTAGAGATCTCCTCTCTGCAAGTGGTGACACTTCCTGGCACTGAGACCCAGGGCTATTCTCCAGTGTACCGTAATGCTTTGGTGAAAGATGCTGCTGAGATCCCAGTGTTGCTCCATCCTTCTCTCGACAGTTACTTCAGAGTGTTTGAATGTGGGGTACAAATGTTTCCTGACAACCGGTGCTTGGGCCGCCGGTTGTTCAACAACACCAAGGACAACGAGTTCGACGACTTCTACACTTTCGAGACCTACGAGCAAACCAGAGTGCGCCGGTTGAACTTTGGTGCGGGGTTGGTGCAAGTGGTCACCGGCCATCCACTCTATGAAGAGAAGATCAAGCCTGAGGGTTTGGATTTCGACGGGGTCAACAACGACAAGCCTTACAAGTTCTTGGTCAGTTTGTTTTCCAGCAACAGACCAGAATGGGTGCTTACTGATTTGGCTTGTCAATGCTACAACTTGGTCAACACTGCTCTTTATGACACTCTTGGTCCTGGCACCACCGTGTATATCTTGGAGTTGACCAAGTCGCCAGTGATTGTTGCTAGTGCAGACAATATCGTGAAACTCTTGTCGTTGAAGAAAAAATACGCTGACAGATTGTCTTCGTTGCTTGTGATCATCTCCATGGACCCTCTTGACTTCTCCAAAGACTATGCGTTATTCAAGCACGCAGAGAACTGCGGAGTGACTTTGTACGACTTTGAACAGGTCGAGTCGTTTGGCCGTCGTTGTCCTCTCCCATTGACACCTGCTGGTTTGCATGATATCTACACTGTGTCGTTCACCTCAGGAACCACAGGTATGCCTAAAGGTGTCAACATCTCCCAGAAAATGATCCTCTCGTCCAACTACTTCTGTTTCAAGAACTTTGCCAATATTGACAACATCGTCAATCCCTTCGAAAGAGAGTTCCGGACGTTGGCATTTCTTCCTTTGGCACATATCTACGAGAGACAGGCTACTGCATACAGTGTGTTCAAAGGAACTGCTATTGGCTACCCTTCAAACCCCGTGCCTCAACTCTCGCTTATTGAAGACTTGAAAGCCTTGAAACCTCATTGTTTCATTGCTGTGCCTCGAGTGTTCACCAAGTTTGAGGCTGCGATCAAGGACGGACTCAGTAAAAGTGGAGTGCTTCCAGCATTGGTGCGCTCAGCTGTCAATTCCAAAATCCACAAACAGTCCCTTAAAGACCATGAACGTGCTCCAAACTGGTTCCTTCTGAAAGTGGTGGAGAAGAAACTCCGAGCTGCGTTTGGCTTGGACGAGTGTATGTTCCTCTGTTCTGGGTCTGCACCTATCTCTGTAGAAACAGTGCAGTTTCTCAAAGCGGTTTTCAACATGGGGTTCAAGCAAGGTTACGGGTTGACTGAGTCGTTTGCAGGAGTAACTGTGTCTGGATACTTTGAGAAAGATCCAAGCAATGTCGGGTCTATCAGTACTTCTGTGGAAATCAGACTTCGTGATTTGCCAGAGATGAA
Source organism: Saccharomycopsis guyanensis (assembly GCA_030578595.1). Lineage (NCBI taxonomy): Eukaryota > Fungi > Ascomycota > Saccharomycetes > Ascoideales > Saccharomycopsidaceae > Saccharomycopsis > Saccharomycopsis guyanensis. The sequence goes on from JAJMSQ010000001.1 coordinate 332,993, forward strand.
CTATGTTCACAATGATCCTGACGGAATCGCTAAAGGTGAGCTTATGTTGAGAGGTCCTCAAGTTTTCACTGGGTATTTCAAACGGCCAGAAGAAACTGAGAAAGCGTTTGATTCTGAGGGTTGGTTCCATACTGGAGATGTTGCCAAGATCGACAAAAGAGGTAAACTCTACGTTATCGACAGAGTGAAGAACTTCTTCAAGCTCTCTCAAGGTGAGTACATCACCCCAGAGCGGATTGAAAATATCTATATCTCGACCTGTCCTATCCTCTCTCAAATGTTTATCTATGGAGACTCGTACCAGTCGTACTTGGTCAGTATAGTTGGCATTGAACCAGACCATTTGGAGAAGTTTCTTCGTGAGAATTACAAAGAGTTGCCTAAACAGATCAACAAAGAAGTTGAAGGTGCAACTTCAAAGAAACAGTTGTACAATATTATCAACTCGTCAAAGGAAGCAAGAAAGCTCTTGGTTCTACACTTGAACACCTCGGTTGATCTGTTCAAGACAAACGACCAACAAAAGACTTTGGCAGGGTTTGAAAAGATCCATAACGTGTTTGTTGATGATATGCCTTTGAAAATCGAGGACGATGTCATTACTCCTACCATGAAACTCAAAAGATCTAATGCGTCCAAACATTTCAAGCAGACTATCACTCAACTCTACCAAGAAGGCTCACTCATCAAGACTGCCAAACTTATGAAATTGTGAACGCTCACCGAATTGCAACTGCCAGGGTGGTTGGCAATTGTATAAGGAGGTTGAAGTTGTTGGTACTAATTAGTTTCTCACTCTAGTACCTCTCAGTCTCCTTGTAGTTTGATTCTCTAATAGGAGACCTCAATATTTTAGACTTAGTTTTTGTTTTTGTTCCTGCTGTTGCTTTTGCTTTGCTTTGCTTACAATTCTAAACTTTGTTATATAGATCTTTGAACTCCTACGTGTCTTTATCTAATTTAATATCAGTTGTTACCTCTTCTGCTCTCCTCACTCCAGTAAGTTGCTCCATTAGGACTTCCTTCATAGTGTACCACCCCGGCGGGCCATTGAGTCACGTGCACGAGCCTCCTAGCTTATCCTTACGATGGCAATCAACCACAATAGTCTAACAACACATATCTAACTAATGGAAGACGAATTTACATCGGTTCGCTGGGAACGTGATCCTAACGGCAGCAACACCCCTCCTCGGTCGCCACACAAAAATTTGAACCCTGCCGGTCGATCTCCTAGTAAGAACCAAACTGGCAAACAGCCATTGGAACCTGAGGTGTTGGAAGAGACCACTCCAGCAACACCTGAGAACAAGACCGACAGTCAACCTACAGGCAAATTGTTCCAGATTAATTCCATTGCTGAGTATAATAACTCTGGAGTCACTGCTGATGAAGCAGACTCTATTTTCATACAATGTTCTGTGTCTAAGCCTCAGAAAGAGAGTGACGGACAGAATGCCTATATCTCATATCTTATTGAGACGCGGACCAACAACCCTGTGTTCAAACAGTCTCGATTGAAGGTCCGTCGTCGGTTCAGCGATTTTTATTTTTTGTATCAATGCCTCTTGAACGATTATCCTTCTTGTGTGTTGCCTCCTTTACCTGATAAACAACGGCTTGAGTATTTGAAGGGAGACAGATTTGCTTACGACTTCACCAGCAAGCGAGCGTCGTCTTTAGATAGATTTTTGCGTCGGATGTCTCAACACCCGGTGTTGAAACGTGCTAAAGTGTACCATATATTCCTTGAGTCCAACGATTGGAACTCCTACAAAGACAGTCTTAATGTGCACCACAGTGTGTATGCTGACAGCAACGGACACTCGGACAAGGATGATATTATCCGGCCTTCAAGTTCGGTCACTGACACTATTTCTGATTTGTTTATGAATGCGTTCAAGCATCCACAGCAACAGCCAAACAAGGAGTTTGTAGAGATCAATGAGCGATGCAACAAGTTGAACGACAACGTCATCAAGATCGATAAGAGTTTCCAGAAGTATGTGAAACGGTTGGGAGACTTGAGCAACAACTACAGCACATTTGCTGACTTGGTTGTAGACCTTGATAAGTTGGATATCACGAATCCAATGTCAGGATCAGTGGCCCTTGATGAGAATGCAAAGGTGGTCAAAAACCAGCCTAAACCAGTCAAGGACGACGCAGGCAGAAACTTGAAGAACAGCGAGGCTATTAGAGACCCTAATACTACCAGTATAGAAAAGTTCAGCAAAGGATTGGAGAATCTTGCCATGGGACTCAACCAGTTGAAACGGTATCTTGATAACAACTATTTGATCTCGTTGAAGGACCTTGAAAACTATATATATGCCATCAAGTCGCTTATCAAAGTGAAAGAGCAAAAGCAGATTGATTTCGAAGTGTTGTCGGAGTATTTGGCCCGAGCAATCGCAGAGAAGAACCAGTTATTGAAGGAGACAGGAGGGATGTTGAATGGAGAGGTGTCACCCGAATTGACCACTCCTTCAAGCACTACTGCTGTTGCTAGTAATCCTAGTATCCCGTTGCCTACTCCTAAACCATCGACGCTTACCACGCTTGCCAGCAGCACCAGCAACTTCCTTACTTCAAAGATCGATGATTTCAGAGGAATCAACTCCACGTACCAGAAGAAAGAGCGATTGATCAAGTTGTCGGTGAAAATGGAGACGTTGGAAAGAGAAGTGGTCAATGCTAAAAAGGTGTTTGAGTTGTTTGAAAACGAAATACTTCATGAAGTGCAGTACTTTGATGTCATCAAGTCTAATGAATTGAAATCCAATCTTAGTGAATTGACTGATAATTACATTGGATTCTACAAGGGATTGATTACTGATTGGGAGGAGGTTGAGAAGAGCTTGGAGAAGGAGATTGAAGACTACAACAAAGAAATCGCAGCAGAACTGTGAGGTAGTATCTGGAGGGTTCATGGAACGGTGAGATGGTGTCTGGAGAATTAGGTGAGCAGTGAGGATGTCCAGCTTACATGGTGATATATTACACGGTGTATTGTATGATCATCTATTGTACAATGGTTTTGTCATGCAACATCTATCTACCGTATCAATTTTTCTGTCTTTTGGATCGAATATTTTCTAGTATCACAGCAGGATCATACTCAAATACTGCCGCCGACTGACTCTCCACATTCAGATCCTTAAGCATTGTCTCGACTTGAGTTTCTTCAAGAACTTCTCTGTTGTTCACTGCTTGCCATTCACAGATCTCATCTATTAGTTCACTGGTGAACGGCATCAAAGGATCCACCAGTTTCTCGACCTCTATCCCTTCGTCGTTGACGTACCATGCATTGGAATCCATACCTTTTTCGTACCGTTCAAGCTTATCTTTACCATACATGTCGACAAACTGTTGTCTTGTAATAAACTTGTCGTACCTCAACAATGGAAAGTCTGCCAAACTAAGAAACCGCCCGTCTTCTTCACGGGTCTGAGGCAGAGGCGCTTTTTTATTTTCTTGGACATAAAACTTCCGTAGCAATATAATCGCTTCTTCTCGCCCGAAATCAGGGTAGCTTATATATGGAGAATCAAATGACTGAACTTCACTAACAGGAATACTGGATCCAGAACCAGCTGCTTCTCTACACTGCTTGACAAACTCTTGGTTGTCAATGCCTAAATCACCGCTATTCAAACTCAAAATCGAGCCATTACCTCCGAATCGATCGTTTGCTGCACCAAAAAACACTCGCCTTATTCCTATTTGTCTTAGTATAGATCCACACATCACACATGGTTCAACTGTGACATAGACATCGATCTTGCTGAACAATTGACGCATTACCAATTCTCTTTGAGGATCAAACACGTTGTCAGTGGCTTTGAATCCAAACTTGGTCAAGATTTTATCTATTCCAACTACTTCTGCGTGAGTGATCCCAGACAATGTATCGTTTGTGTTGTTCAGTCCGGTGCTTAACACTATAGAATCATCATAGACAAATATACATCCCACTGGCACTTCATTGTTCTTGAATGCACTGTAAGCTTCATTTAGAGCGATCCTCATGAAATCAAAATGGGTTTGAAGTCCCATGATTGGGGGGAACTCTTTAAGAGTGGTTGTTCAGTTATTACAATGGAGTTGTTAATGTGGAACTTGATCAGAAGTACTGTACTTCTTCATGCTATGAAGTGCATTGTGTTACCCGGTGTAAATCTCAGTGCATATAACATAGGACTGAGTGGGTGCTAGAGAGACAGAACGTGAAAGTGACAGGAACAGAGCAACAGAGAAATTGAGAAAAGCACTTAGTCAAAAAGTAATCTAGTTATTTTCAAAGAGAACAAAAAAAACAAAATTCCCTTAAGCACTCAACCTACTAATAACTACCCCCACCATAATCTATAGCTTATATTGTACATAGCACTAGTTGTCGTAGCAGCACAAGTCAGTCCTTACCACCCTTCATATTGTGCCCCAAATTTTTCATTTCTGCAGCCGGATCATTAATCAAGTCTTTGATAAACACATCAAGTTTGCCTGAGAATTCTTTGTAGATGTTATCAATCAAATTAGAGAACATAGCATTGAACTTGTCTTCTTCAGACTCATCAGTCATTGACAGGTCTTCCAACACTAATCCTGATAAAAGTTTGTAAATTTCTTGCTCAGCATCAAGAAACTTGAACACCAAACCGACCATTGCGTTGATCTGATGGACATACAACTTATTCGAGTAAATTCCGGCAGACTTCTTGCTAGTGTTGATAAGTTTGTTCTCAGTAATAGATTCAAGGTAAGTGGTATGAAGGTCGATAATCTCATCAAGTGAGAATGTTGCATGGTCAAGTTCTTTAAGTGCAGGCAAAGGGGGAGCAGATCCAGGTTGACTTTGAGTGAATGTTTGTTGGTTCTTCTGTTTCACATATTCTTTATCTGGAAGTAACACTTGATTCAATTTCGAGATATACTTTCTCACGCTGTTGTTTCCTGTAGCAACAGACTTGTCTTCGATTACAAGTCCGTCGCCTGTTCGTCGGAGTTTACTGATCAAACGAGTAAACTCTTGGTCAATAACTTCAAAATTGAGAAACCCACAAACCGAATTCACAAACTTAAGAAGAGTAGCTCTGGCAACGTTGATCTTCTTTATTGACTGAAGAAGATTAGGACGGGCTCTGAGCAGTCTGAAGTTCAAACGATGGAACACACTAGCACTGTGCCAGCTTGTAGTTATAAACTCACTGGCACGTTTAAGTTTCCAAAGGAAATTGAAAAGTTTGAGGTATGCTCGTAACCCTTGGAAATTATTATAGAGCACAAGATTCAACGGTTCTTCTAATTTATAGTCAAGCGTGAAAACGTCCCAGCCAAAGTTTGCAGACGAATTGAGTGATAATATACGGGCATCGAGTCTGAGAAGAATATCCCGGTCGTAGGACTTGACTGAAGAATCGTTGATCGAGTTGTTAAGAATCTGCGATAACTGAACTGTTGAGAGTGACTGTGCTGGTTCGTCAAGCACTGTCATGAACTCATGGATGATAAACGAAATGAAATCGCCTTTAGAGAGTAAGAGAAACTGTCTCAAGTAGGCTATATGAGTGACAAGATTGAACTCGTTGAAAAGCAAGTACGAGAAATGGTTGGTCAATTCCTGGTACTGCGAGTCAATGAATCGAGCTATCTGGTTGTATTTCAACAGCTTGAATCTGCCTCTGGCTTGCAAATACTGGCCGAATTTCTGAGTGAACAGGTTGAGAAACGTGTGTTCTTTGCACACGTCTCTCAAATATATGATCAATTTCCCAATCTGGTATATTTTCTCTGTTGTCTTGCTGGGCAAAAATTTTGGGAACTTCTTCTGGACAAGCTTATAGTTAGCTACTGACCTGCTGGAATCTTCTGATTCATAAGATATGAAGAAATCACCAGTGGAATCAATAAGCTCACCGTTCAAAATCCAGGTTTCTAGCACGTTATAATATGGTTCGCTGCTCACTTTGAACAATTCACTGGCCATCTCTTGGATCAATGTATCTCCAAAATGACAATGCTGATACAACAACGAAAGAAACTGGATCTCATCTGTATCTTGTATCTGGTTGGAAATTGAATATATGAAACGGAGCTTGTCAATCTCGGATAACAAACTCTCATAGATACTTATCAAAGTAGCTTCTGCACTTTTGTTAGGCAAAGACAAATCATTGATCAATTTCATATACTGCTGCAAGAAGAACTGCACCTGACTTAGAAACGCTACTTTGACTTGTGATTTATGATTGATTCGCGACACAGACGACAAGTGTCGGTATAATAGAGCAGACTCAAACAAGGTGTGAAGTATCCCACTGTGACTATTACTCACCAGAGGAGGAATTTCTATCTGGTTACCTTCTTTATTGAAAGGGAACAATTCTGAATTCGAGCCAAGTAACGTGTAATAAATAAACTGTAACATTTCTTCTTCGGTGATATAATCTTGGTTGAACTCGCGATACAAAGAATTGGCAGTGCCAAACAATGTCTGGCTATCATAATTCTTGGAATCAAAGTTGGACCGATGTCGTTTATGTCCGCTCATACTCATATTTCTGACGTCTCTTTGTGGCAGTAGCTGATGGATATTGTTAGGACCACTACTATGTGACTGGTGTGACTGGTGGGATATCTGTCTGTGTTGATTCGAGGGACGTCTTGTACTTTCTAGTTTCAAATTGGCAAGATACACCAACGCCGTGGCCACTTGTTCAGGTCGTTTATAATTAAGTAACATTGTCACGGTCTGCTGGAACGTGTCCCAATCAGCTTGGGTCTCATAAAACTTCTCATACTCGTTAACCACTTGTGCAAGATCATAGTGTGATTCAGGCACCAGATCTATGGCAGAATACAACTCGTTGGTGGCATAATCACGCAGCTCCAACGACGCCTGGGTGAGAATGCTCTCGACTAGCTGCGAAAGACAATCGTATATAATCCGACGAGAATCAGGAGGCATCTCTGATTCACTGGTTCGGTCAATCACAATAATTGTTCAAACATAAACACTCGACGCGGCATGTACCATGGGCGCGGGCGCACGGGGTGGCGCGTCACGTGACCCAATAGTTGAAAGAAGAAACAGTGCTGGAGTTAGCTGCCTGGTGGAGTCGCACAGTTCACGAAGCATTTTCGAGTCTGATACAAATTGAGAAACATTGTGTTGGAATTCAGGTTGCAGGAACGTTAAGCGTCGATTGAATAATGTCACAAGATCCTAGTAGCATTAATGGTGAGTGAAACAACAAGGACTAGTGCAACAACTAGCCTACTACCAGATTGCCACTGAAATACTAACAATGACTAGGAGGTTCAGCTCTTGCCATGGTGGGCAAAGATTGTGTAGCAATCGCATGCGATTTGAGACTTGGGTCGCAGTCCTTGGGAGTGTCGCCGGAGTTTGAAAAGATATTCCACTACGATCATACGTTTATTGCCTTGACTGGGTTGGCTTCAGACGTGCTCACACTTTCCGAGGTGTTCAGACTCAAGACCAACTTGTACAAAATGAGAGAGGAGCGATCGATAGAGCCAAGCACCTTTGCCAACTTGGTGTCGTCGACGTTGTACCAGAAACGGTTTGGACCGTACTTTGTTGGACCGTTGGTGGCAGGTATCGATTCCTTGACTGGTAAACCTTTCATATGCGGCTTCGATCTGATTGGGTGTATAGATTTTGCCAAAGACTTTGTTGTGTCGGGGACTGCCAGCGACCAATTGTACGGGATGTGCGAGGGGTTACATGAGCCGAACTTGGAGCCGGAAGACTTGTTTGAGACTGTGAGTCAAGCATTGTTGAACGGTGTGGACAGAGACGCGCTTTCAGGATGGGGAGCAGTGGTATATATAATAACAAAAGATAGCGTGACTAAGAGATTGTTGAAGACTCGACAAGATTAATTGAAAGGTTTATTGGTGATTTTGTAAGAGTGGTGTGGGGTACAATAGAGTAAGGTACGGTAGTAGATGTTACAATATTGTATAGTACAGGCTTAGCATGGTACAGTAGTGTATGGTACAGATTATGCATTTATATACAAGTAGTAGAGAACACCGAGGTATGTTGTTCAAAATACTTCTAACTTCACCTCTTTAAAACTCCAGCTCCTCCTAACTCTTCTGATTTCTACGTTGCAACTCGGCTTCTATCACTTTCTTCAACTTCATGTCTTTACCGTACTCTTCCTCTTTCATAGACTTCCATTTCTGTTCGATTTTCTCCTTCTTAGCTTTTCTAGCTTTCAAATCTGCCACACTCTGAGCTATTCTAGTTTCATGTAAACATTTCGACAATTGTTCTTTAGGTTCATTGCAAAGCCCGAACGCTTTCTTTATGAACTCTGCTTTATGACACTCATTCAATGCCTCGATGTATAATTCGCAGTCTGTTGTTAATACTTGTTTTCGTTTTCCTTTATCTCTCCCAAACCACTACAACCACCGCCCCCACCGGCAAAACTCACCAGAAAACCGCTCGTCTTCAAGAAGTGGATGCATTCTCTATTGTTCAAATCTTACTCGGATGATATCTAGTCAGTACTAGTTTTTTGCATGCAGCAATACTTACCCGCAACCTTGGGTAGCAGTATACTGGACCAGGCATTAATTACAACAGCTACTCCACAACACCAGCTCTGAACAAATATCCAGGGTTGAATAACCCGCAGCAGACCACTACAGCACTCCAATGACACGATGACCAGCGCAAACATTTCGTCGCAGATATACAGCGACGCCAACACCTCGGTGCACAGTTTCAGTCAACCAGGTGCCCATTTCAAGGCAGACCTCAAGAAATCGTCGTCGTACACTGATATTGTGGACCTCAAGGCTCGACTAGAGACCCAGAAACGGGTCCGGGACGGCGCCGAGAAACTCATAAAGACAACAGAGCTTGATAAGGATCCGCAGAAACGGAAAGCAAAGAGACTTGATGCCCAGTCGGAGCTAGACAATGCCAATACCCAGATCGCAATGTTAGAACGGAAGATCGAAGCAACGATCCGGATCCAGGCCCAGGAGGCCAACAACAGCAATAATCTCAGCTCGAGTTTCTCGTACATTAAAAGCAATATGACCGGAGGTGCGAAGATGGTCGACGATATCACGACCCCGCAGCAGCCTCCAGGAATCCACAGCATTACGTTTGCAAGTGCACACAGCTCGGCAAACACAACACCGTTGTTGGCTGATCTTGATGTCGACGAGCTGAAAGACGACACAGTGATACGTAACCCGTCAATGAGCGATCAGGATAACGATAGCCAGTCGCAAGAACCGTTTGGGGCTAACGAAGGCAGCTCGACTTGGATCTTGAGTGAGTTGTTACAGAATTTGGGTCAGAAGAACCAGGAAGAGGAGTTTTATATACGAAAATCCAACCAGTTGGTTGATTTGTTGAAAAGCAATCCTGATTTGATCAACAACTTGGTGTTCTCTACTCTTGGTCACCGGATCCAGTTCTTGCTCTCTTCAACATCCAAGGAAGTGGTTGCTTGTGGTTACAGAATCACCAGGTACGTCATCACTGATTTGAACTCTTTGCGGCTTATCAAGTCGTTGAGAATCCATTTCTACTTGATCTTCTCTTTGAACAGGTCTACAGAGTTCACTGTGGAGAGAGAGCAAGCCATCAAACTTATTCGGAGATACTTCGACATAGAAGAAGGCCATCGCGAGCTAAGTGTAGGAGTGGTCAAAACTTTGACTTCGATTGCTAGTTCAGCTGATGATGAAATGGAAGGTCCGATCATAGAAACTATCTGTGAACTTCTTCTCTTGAACACTAAACTTGTGTATGAGGCAGGAGGAATCAAAGCAATCATCAAGGTCATTATTGACGGTCCACAAGACGCGGCTCTGATGTGTGGAATAATCTTGATCAAAGTGTTAGACTCTCCACATTCCAGATTATATTTCCGTAACGGCGAGGAACTAGGTCAGTTGATCGGTTACTTTGCCCACAACTTCCTCTCAGTGCCTTCTAAGACAGGCACCAATGAACCACCACGAAGAAACCATTTGAGTATAGAGAAACTCCATAACAGCGCATTCATACTCTCTAGCTTGCTAAAAACATGGGTTGGCCTAGTATCCTTTTCCTACAACGACTTCGAGACTCTTTCTAACTTAGTTGCTAGTCTTTCCTACGACATTCCTATCCTTAGAGACGTGCTTATGGATATATTTTTTGACGTGCTACGAATCCGACCTTTACCATGGCTCAACAACAATTCAAAAAGACTCTCGCAAGTCCCGACAGTACAGAAAGAGAACCACTCATACGCACAGGTGGCTATATTCAGCCATTACACTGCTTTGCTTCTTGCAGTGTTTTTGAAGTGCAAGCTTGGCGACCAGATAGCTTTGATTATCAAGAACAGCACTGACGAAAAGAACCGCAGAAAGGCTATGCTTTTGTTATCGGAGATGGTCAATTATGCAGTCAACTTGCTTCCAGTCAGTCTTTGGCAACCATATTTCCATACACATTCATTCACAGGTCGTGGAACTAGCGAAAACGGCCAAACCGCGTTGTTCCAGTTCGAGAAAATCACAAGAAAACTTTACAAGAGTCGTACCACCTACAATATTTCTCCGGAAATCTATAAAGCACACACCAATTATAACAGTCAGGTGAGCTCGATAGTCACTTCCAATATAGATGGAATACAGTTGCGGAAAATGGTGGAAGACACAAGAGTGTTGATCACAAAGAGGTTCATTGACTGGAAGTGGGACACCATTCTTGAGTTGTTCAAGGGACCTCTTAAGATTCAGAAGAAGTTTGAAGACTGTGTTCGAAACCATTTCAAGTTCATCAAACGGATCTTCTCGTTCTATCGACCTTTCAAGAAGAAGTTCTTGGCCATCAAGAAGACCAAGAACTACCAGAAATATATCACTGCCGGAGTAGCGTTGTTTGAAATGCTTATGTCACATCAAGAAGGTACTCGGTACCTTGCAGACAACAAGCTATTGCCACAGATTGCTGAGTGTTTGGCTCAGGTAGATCCTATTTCTGGGATATACGCTGAGAGTCCGATTTTCAGTCGCGTCAGTTTGCAGAGCACTCTTAGTTCTGGGTACTTTGCAATGGTTGGAGTGCTTACCAAAAGCAAAGTGGGACTCAGTATGCTTAGCAAATGGCGGTTCTTCTCTATGTTGCACCATATAGTAAACGAGAGAGGCCGTGAGGATCTTATCCTTGTGATATTACCGGAGTTTGACTACAATGTGCCTAGTCAGTTGCGGATCATATTTGCACATTGCTTAACTGCATGCGACACTTCAGTCAGAGTGTCTGCCACTGAACATCTTGCCAAGATCTTGAACGGGTCAGTCAACAGTTCGTGTATTAACTGGGCGATCAACTTGCTTGTCAACCAGTTATACGACCCGGCCATGGAAGTGTGTAATATTGCGGTCCAGATCTTGGACGAGTACTGTATTGAAGAGGAGCACATCTCGGATGTGGTGAAGTATCGACCATCCTTGAACCAGCTTGGAAGTGTTGGGTCTCCTTTGCTTCTTCGGTTTTTGTCTACTCCATTAGGGTTCAACTACTTGCTTGAGATCGACTACATTGAGAACGAGATGCAGGATTGGTTAAACCGCAAGAACGATTTATACGTTTTGGAGATCGAGAATCTCTTGAACGATGAGTATGTGCCGTTTCGAAAGAGAGACGAGATCATGGGCCAGAACAAACAGTACATTCATGGCAGTTTTGACAAGAAAGGCACGCTTCTTCCTCATCATTTCTATGGAGAGTTGGTGAAAACCACCTCGGGATTAGCACTTTTGCAGTCCACCAACCATTTCCAAATGATAGTCGATATGACGAAATCATTGGCCAATGAGACAAGAGACGAGTACCGGATCCTCAAGTTGAAAGGGTGTCTTTGGGCTATAGGACACATTGGAGCTTCCGAGCTTGCTATTGGAATGGTGGAAGAATCTGGAATTGTCCAAGACGTGTTGGAGATCTGTAAGAACACTCAAGTGTGGAGTATCAAAGGCACATGTTTTTTTACATTGGGGCTCTTAAGCAGAACCTCAGAAGGATTGGAGATCCTTGATGAGTTTGGCTGGGACGTTGCACTTGATGCTAACGACCAACCTACGTCGTTCTGTATTCCTCGGACTCTAACTGATTATTTCCATGCCGAAAGAGTCAACACTGAAGAGGTTTTATCAGAGCTTCGCAATTCAGAAGAATCCCATAGTAAACGTTCAAGTATGATCTCTTGTTCCAGTTCGATGGTTGAGAACGAACTTGTATGGGACACTACTGAAGTGACACTTACCAATCCGGTGGATTTGAAAATCCTCCATTTCCTTGCAGGACTCGGGTCGACGTCCAGTGGAGCGATCAAGCAGCTTACAAAGTTGCAAGCACGATTCAAAGATAGGTTCGCGGACCCTGACTTGTACTTGGCAGCAATGTATTTGTTAGAGCACTACAGTTACAGGCTCTCGTCAAGACGGTTCATGTTACAATTGTTTGCTGACAGCAAAGCATTGGAAGCTCTATCGAAAAAGGAACGACGACAGGCTAGACAATGAAAGAGCCATTTCTTATCTGGCAGGTACTCAGGATATTTTTGACACAGTCCGGAGATTAACTTGATAGTGAAGTGTGGTTGCTCAGTGCACGTGCTATGTGTTGATTGGAGATCTGCATGTCTGTATGCACAACAGTGCAGAGGAAAGACTCGGTTATATATATGGCAGAGAGATTCTCTTAGGATGACACAGGACACCAGAAGATGACCACACAAACGCTTAGAAGCAATGGAGCCACGATCGAGCCTGTTGGGGTGGAGATCACCAGTCTCAAGATCACCCAGAAACCGGACAAATTGAACTCGGTTGGCACAGTGTTGACCACTGAAAATCTTGTTACTGACCCGCATGAGTTAAGAGAGAAGTACGGTGGAGAAATCGATTTGGACCAAATCAAAGAAAAATATAATGTTCGACCGTTTGTTGAGGCAGATCCTGCTGGAGGTGATACTCCTACCATTGAATTAGATTCAATTGATTTCTCTCAGTACGTTGACGGACCGGAAGGTCTTGAGACCAGAAAGAAGCTTGCTAAGACCCTTGAACGGTCACTTTCAACCTATGGGTTTTTCAACATCACCAATTTCGGAGTCAGTCCTGAGAAATTGGCGTACTTGCGATCGATTGCACAATCGGTGCTTGAATTGCCTCATGAAGAGAAAATGCAGTTCTTGGCAGGTGCACAGAAAACCGATCTTGAAGACCGTAACGTCTCATTAGGTGGTGAAAGAGGGTTGGGGTTCAAACCTCGAGGGTACTGGACCATGCAAAAGGGGGTCAGGGATGCCATTGAGCATTACAATCTACGTGATGTGTTGCACGACGACTATTTCTTCAACAAGAACCGCAAGTATCCTGAGATTGTGCGTGCGTTCTTGCCAGAGATCGCAGAGTATTTCCGGTTCTTGCACTACCAAGTGTTGCGCAGAGTGTGCAATTTGTGCGATCTCATTCTTGAAATCCCTGAAGGATATATCTGGGAGAACTTCTACCAGGGCTACAACAACGATTTGCTCAACTCCGGAGCAGGCTGGGGCCGATTGATGCATTACCTTGGAATGACTCCGGAAGAAGAGAAGGTCACCGAGAAGACTTGGCTCAGGGGCCATTCGGACGCCTCGGGGTTCACTTTCATCACCTCGCAACCGATCTTGTCGCTCCAGATCCGTGACTATTTCACTGGCGAGTGGAGATACGTGGGCCACAAGCCTAACTCGTTGGTGGTCAATGTGGGCGACGCCATGGAATTTATCACGGGGGGATATTTCAAATCGTCGATCCACCGGGTGGTTGCGCCTCCAGACGATCAGAAAAAGTTTAAACGGCTTGTATTGATCTACTTCTCGTGTCCCTCGCTTACCACCGTGCTAGATCCCGAAGCAGTCAACTCGCCGAAATTGAAACGGTTGGGCTACACTCGTCCTGCGGACTGGGACAAGATCACGTTTGCCCACTGGGACGAGGAGAAGGCCCGGCTTTTTGGGGCCCTGAAGGTGAACACCGTGCTCGGGGACGAGCCTACGATTATCAAGTTGTTCGGCAGGGACCATGAACGTTGGCACCAGGCAGAGAAGTCGTCCTCGGCATGAGAAGTTTTTTCTCGGAACACATCTGGGGATGCAAGTGGAGCAATGCAGTTAGACACCTCGAGGCCGATCTTATTGGCTCGATACAGCAAGCCACAATTGCATCGGGACCTCAACTCCTCGGGGGGCCTGCGAGTGTCGACATTGGCACCATGCAACATCATCGCACGTGCCATGTGGAAATTTCGCATGGGGTCTAAGGTTGAGACATGGCCTCAGTATATAACTGAGGCAAATGATTAATGTATTTTTTGAGGATTTTTTTCTGTAGCAAATTGATTAGTTAGTAAAATGATCTCTGCAAGAACCATTGTTGTCGAGCCTATTGGCAAAGACTATGCTTTGAACTCGGTGAAACTCACGCCTGTACCTGAGACCATCAGTGGTTTCGGAGAGGAGTTGAATCCTGAGAAGAACATGATCACCGATGCCCAGGAGCTTAGAAAGAAGTATGATCCTCGAGGAAATCTTGCTGAGTATGAGAAAAAGTTCAATGTCAGAGAGTTCAAAGAGGCTCCACTCAGAGACACCAAGGATGTGCCTGCTATTGAGTTGGCTGCCATTGACTTCTCGGAGTACGTAGAGGGACCTGAGGGGTTGCCTGCTAGAAGACGGTTGGCTGCTGCTTTGGAGGAGTCGTTGAAGACTTATGGGTTTTTCAATGTTATCAACTGGGGCTACGAACCAGAGAAGCTTGTGCAATTGAAAGCCATTGCTCAGTCGATTCTTGAGCTTCCTGAAGATGAGAAGTTGAAGTTCCTTGCTGGTGCCAGACAGACCGATCTTGAAGACAAGACCAAGTCTTTGGGTGGAGAGAGAGGTTTGGGGTACAAGCCAAGAGGATACTGGGCCATGCAGCTGGGCATTAGAGACTCGATCGAGCACTACAACTCAAGAGACATGAACCACGACGACTACATGTTCAACCCTAGCCGCAAATACCCAGACGTTGTCAGAGCGTTCTTGCCTGAGATCTCTGCCTACTACAAGTTCCTCCACTTCAACGTGTTGCGCAAGTTGTGTAACTTGTGTGACATCATCTTGGAGAAACCTGAGGGATTCTTGTGGGAGAACCACTTCAAGGTGTACAAGAACGACTTGGTGAAATCCGGAGGAGGATTTGGTCGGTTCATGCACTACTTGGGTATGAAACCAGAAGAAGAGAAAATCACCAAGAAGACCTGGCTCAGAGGTCACAGTGACGGTACTGCTTTCACTTTCATCACCTCGCAGCCGATCTTGTCTTTGCAGATCAGAGACTACTACACCGGTGAGTGGAGATACGTTGGCCACCGTCCAAGTTCGTTGATCGTTAACATTGGAGATGCCATGGAGTTTTTGACTGGCGGGTACTTCAAATCGTCTATTCACAGAGTGGTGTCTCCTCCAGACGACCAGAAAGGATTCAAGCGTGAGGTGCTTATCTACTTCACCAACCCAAGACTTGACACTCTTGTTGACCCAGAAACCATCGACTCGCCAAAGTTGAACAGACTTGGATTCACCAAGCCGGAGGAGTGGGAGAAAATCACCTTTGCCCAGTGGGACGAGGAGAAGGGTAGACTCTTTGGAAGAGGCGATATCAACTTTGTTGACGGCGACGAGCCTACGATTGTAAAGTTGTACGGAAGAGACCATGAAAGATGGCACCAGGCTGAGACTCCGTCGAATTAAACCCCAGCAGCGTTGTTGCGCTAAAAAATTCCGAGCATATCTAATGATTTAAGTTTATATTTTCACATAGTTAACAAACAAGTTTATGGTTATTGAATTGTAGACCGTTGGCCGTGTCTTGTATTGCATGTCGGGAAACGCATGGTTCCACATACCACCACACCGGTACTACGAATTCGTGACAAACAATTTTGAATCGGTTCTGAGCACAACCAATTTATTCCATACCTGGAAATACTACACAATAACAACACATATCATGAGCGAAGACAAACAGAATTATGAACAAATATATCATGAGCTATTGACCGAGTACGGAGAAGCAATTGCTTTGTCGAACGGATTATTTTCACAAGAGCAGGTGCTACGTAAAGACCTTCATGAAGCATACCGACGAAACAATGCTGTGCTTGATGTTCTTGAAGACTACGACAACAGCGACTTGGAGAAACAAGGGTTGAACTCAAAGCAGTACGCTGAATTGGTGGAACGCAAACCTGAGTTGGAATCGATATTGAAATCGGTGATCTCTGGAGACAACCAGTATTCCAACAGTAACCGGGAATTGTTTGAATTGTACAGTCAGATCCCGGGACTTCAAAAAGACGGAGTGGCGAGCGAGGCAGAATCAAACCCTTCTAATACTGGGTCGTGGCTCCGGTTGAATTATCCACGGATTTACAATGATACTGGAGATATCTTGAATACGTTGCGTCCTTCCCCAGACACTTCGGCATACATCTTACTCAACTCGTTAATCTCGTTGCCTGAAGAGAACCCAAAATCGAAAAAGAAAGAAGATGAGAAATAGGGGCTATATTAAGTATATGATATGTAACTATTTACTGGTCGCTTTGAATGTCAGCTTCGACAACGATATGCCAATCGTCGAGTAAGCTGTGGAGTTCAGCCTCAGTGGCTTGGAGGCTGCTGGCAGTGGTTCTGTTGTGAGGACGTAAATCTGGTCTGAAATCGATGTTCATTATTAGTCCGAACTCCGAGAGTTCGATCTGGTCAAGGTCACAGTGCATAAGACTAAAAGGCTGGACATTGTTTTGGACCCGGTTATAATTGAGGTCTCTGTTCAAATCTAGATGGAACCCTTGGTCTAAGAAATGGCAGTTGAGTCTGGAGTTTGGGCGCAACTCTGCGTCATGGTAATCTTTCCAGTGTGGGATGTTCAAAGGGTAGTTGTGTTTCTGAATGGCAGCGTCTTTGAATGACGTCAATTGGACTTCTTCTATATACTCGAGTTTGCGGGACCTGTGTCTGTCTATACCCTGAGGAAACGGGTTATCTATTATCAAGTTCCTCATATAGACGGTAGAACGATGGGCCATGAACGATAGTAGTCGGGTGAGGTAGACCACTCTGCGCATAAGCAGTGAGTATGTGTGAGGATCCTTGAGTTTTAGCGGGACTAGTTCAGCGAGGATGTTCTCGACGTATTCCATGTTTATTCCTGAGAATCGGATACCTCCGTGGGAGAACCTTACCACGAAGAAGTAGGAGGTTTCAGGGAAGATGTTGTCCAAGAGTGCCGACAGTGCTAGCCAGTAAAGTCCCGAGATTTTCTGGTACACGTCCATGGACCGGTATTTATGTTGAATGAACAGGATATATGGAGGATAGATTCCATGGTAAGCTATTAGTAACTGTGATAGTAGTCTTGGAGGGAACGACGACACAGAGTCCTGCTGTCGAGCTGTAAGCACTGAGTTTGCAAAGAATTTCTCAAGCGATTTCAAAGGGGCAAGGTGGTTGTAAGGAAGCAAAGCCGAGGCAGTGAAATCTTGTAGATCTTGTAAGAATTCTTGGGCCACTGCTAGATTGTAGTTTGGGATATAGAGCAGTTTAAGTCCGGCTAGAAGATAGTACTGGATGAAATCAAACACTTCGCCAAGCGGTCGGAACTGCTGGTACAACGTCAGGTCAAGCAGTTTTTCATACTGGAGGATTTTACGGAACCGTCGAGTCAATGGTGGAAGAACTGTGGTGGAGATGAATCCGTTGACAAATGCAAGGTATGCACTGTAGGATTTGTCGTCAAGCATTGACGTTACCATGTTAACCATTGAGTAAATAACCATCCTGTGGACTGCCGCCAAGTACTGCGCATTGGAAGTACTTTTTTTATTAAGAATGTCGATGGTTTGACTGGCGAGTTTGAAACTCTTGTCGTTATGGACAAACATCACTCGTCTCAAGGTTTTGAGGTTCTCATTCTGGTTTGACTGTGCAAGGTAATTACTGACAATTGACCCTGCCATCATCAAACTTTCATGGAACGACATCAACGAAGTGTCGCCAAACTCGATCAGCACTTGGAACCAATGGGCAACACCTACTCTGATTCCTCCATAGATCGGCTCGTCTTCTCCCAGTAGCGTATACACCGGCCCAGTGACAAACGCATTGGACGGACGTACGGGCCGCACCCGGATCACTTGGAACGACTTGGGCAAGTACATGCCGCCTGGAAGCGGGCGGCCCTTGGGCGGCGCAGGCGGCCCGAAATCTATCACTGTCTGAAGAGTGTCTTGACCTCGAAACACAGCAATGTCGTTGGCAACGTTATACCGTTGCACGTCAAAATGGAACCCGTGACGGCGCAAGCGGACAAACTCTGCTTCCAAATCGGAGTCGTTGCGGTGTCTCAGTTGGAACCGGCGCTGCATTCTGAGTTTCTGGTCGCAGTCAAGATCTAGAAAGCCGCATCTCAAGTCCCGTTCAATGCAGTTGTAGCAAGAGTCGACCTCCTCACCACATTTGATGCGGCGAGCTTTACACTGAGCACAGCCAAACCTCGAGTTCTTGTGGCGTTTGCGGTTGCGCTTGGGTTCCCTCATGGGTCCAAGCTGGGGCAAAGGTGTCGGGTTTGGGGGGCAATAAATGCGCCAGACCCCAGGCGGAGATTTCTCTGGATTGGGCTAGGGAGTTTAACACGGGCTACAGCGGGCTAATTCATGTAATCGTTAGGCTAGATGAACCTGGGTTCCTAATATAAATTAACGGCAAGTGGGGAGAGCCGCCTGCGAAAGTGGTCGGGTGGTCCATGCGCCGCCGCTTGGCAGTGCTGTTCCCTGTCACTTTCGCCGGGATTGCTACCATTGCTTATACAGAGATCCAAGACTACCACTCCAAGGCCAAGATCATCTCCTTGTCCTTGGTGTGCTGCTTCAACACGTACTCGGTGTTGGGGTCCGGGCTGAACCACTTCAAGTAGTCGTTCTCCACCGTGAGCAAGTCCGGCCGGAAATCAACGTTGGTGAGGAGCCCGAACTGCGACAACTTCAAGTACCGGATCGGGAACGTGTTCAAATTAAACTCGCGCCCGTTGAGGTACTGCTGCACCTCCTGGTAGTCCTCGTCGATGTTCTTGTTGATGTTGAAGTTGTCGTCGTTGAAGATCAAGTTGGAGGAATGGCCCGGGCTGTCCTGGCCGGCCTCGTCCTCGGGCACCGAGAAGTCGTTCGTTGGGTAGTTCTCGTACTTGATTGCCTCGTACTTGAACGATTTACGGAACGTTTCTCTGATAAACCCGCATTTACGAGACCGGTGTCTGTTCTTCTCGAACCAGGGAGTCTCCGGGTACGGGTTCTTGACAAAGATGTTTCTCCAGTACGTCTTGAACCGGTACAGGAGGAACGAGATCAACCGCACAAGGTAGATCGTCTTACGGAGCAAGTACTCGTAGAGTTTGTAGTCCAGATCCTTGTAGGTGGACTCGAGCTCGAACAACAACTCGTGGACAAAGTCCATGTCGAACCCCGACCACTGGAACGCCCCACGGAAGTTGCAGGCAAACAAGTAGAGCGACTTGGTGAACACGTTATCGAGCATGCATGCTGTGGCCAACCAGTGGAGGTAGATGATTTTCGCAAGCACTGACATCGAGTGGTGAGTGTCTTGGATGAACACGATCTCTGACGGGAACTTGTCGTACCAGGAGATCATTGCGTCGAAAATAAGTTTTGGGGCGTACTCGACCACAAAGTTCGGGTTGTAGCTGTTGCGGAGCGGGAAGTTGTTAAGAAGATCGACGTTGAGGAACATTTTCAAGGCGTCGAACTGGGCAAGCACCACCGAGTTTTCAGACAAGTCCATCACCGACAAGAGACTACGGAACTCGGTCAATTCCTGGAAAAACTCGACCACGGGCTCGAGATCGTATGCGGGGATGTAGATCGTGTTGATGTTCTTGACAAAGTACGACTTGATGTACGAGAACAAGTTGCGGATGAAAAGCAAGTCAGGCTTGAGCTCGGGCCGCTGTCCAATGTTGTAGTTCTTCAAGAGGTTTTCCAAGTTGGCTGCGACCTTGTCTGAGAATGTAGACGACAACAACCCATGAGCAAACACCGACACTGCAGAGTAGCTCTTCTCCAACTGGAGCATCATACCAATGTTCACCAAGGAATAATGGACTAAGTTTTTGAATATTTTGGAGTCTTCCACTGAGAGCGGGCCCGTGGACGGTTTGTTGAGACTCTCGATCGCCATCTGGGCGAACCGTAGACCTTTGATTCGGTAAGGAACGAGGATCTTGTTCAAGAGAGCCACGGTCTGGGGAAGGTTCTCGTGCTTGTAGTGCAGTTTCTGGACATTGACAAGAAGCAACACAATGGACCGGGCAATCACCGCATTGAACAAGAGCGACGACGTCTGGGCACAGTAGATGTAGTCGTTGTACCAGAACAGGAGCTCGTGGCGCACAAACGCACCCACGGTGTCGTCTTCTCCAGTGACCGTGTAGGCTCCCAGGTAGGTGTACTGGTTGGTGTACTTTGTCGGACGGACCTTGATGCTCTGGAACGTGGTCAACTGGTACATGTGGTTGGACAACGGGTTGAAGTTGCGCTTGGTATGGTTGATTGGATGGTCGACTGCTTTGAAGTCTGTGGACGTGGTGTTGGTGTCCTTGTTGGAGTTGAAGTCAATGATCCCGAATTGCGAATTGGCAATGATGTCCGACACGGTGTCGGTGTCCGGCTCGTCGGTGTCTTTGGCAGCACGACGTTTGCTGAGGTCGGGATCAGAGTCTGGGGCATGGGACAAACGGAACCGCGACACCCCACGATTGAACTGTTCAAGCTCGTTACGAAGAGCCAGGAACTCGAGCGTCGACGGCCGGACAGGTCCTCGTGGGCCCAGCTTCAGGGTGTTGTTGTCGAGGATCTTCTGCTTGTCGGCAGCAGACAAGTCGAGGTAGCTGCACCGGAGGTTCTTGTCAAGGCAGTTGAAGCAGGAGTCGAGCTCCTCGCCGCACTTGAGGCGTCTCTGCTTGCAGTTGATGCAGCCGAGCCGCGAGTATTTCAGCTTCTTGATCACTTTCTTGGGCTTGGGGCGGGGGGCCTCGGACATGGTGTGCTCTGGGGGTTACTAATTCATGGTGCTCAGGTGCTCCAGACACTGGGAAAACGCCAATTAATATCGGCCGGTTCCCAATCGGGTGGGCCAAGCGGTCACCAGGCTCCCCCCGCTCCGCACCGGTGCTGCTGGGCTGCCCACTAGCAAACCCGGTCCTGCCCTGGAATACGAGCCGGGCTGTGCGTCCGCCCGGCTGCCTAGTTGCCTACCTTCCTAGTGGAGTTGCCTACCTTGGAGCAGTTGCTTAGGTGCTTAGCTCTACTTAGCTTGGTTAAAGTTCATACCAATCACTTGCAAATACGAGCTACGCCTGGCCTATTGTTCTGACAAATCTATTGCCGGAACAGTTACCCGTTACTGTTGGGTGCAGAACACCAGGTTGCGCGATATCGTTGCTGCATCGTGTGCCTGAATACAGCCTGCCAATTTCATCACCGATCAGTTCTCAACCTATCACAGGTACATGTGTGGTGTGTCTCACCCATGCTCTGAAAACGGCAGTCCTCCTAATCTGTCGTGGTTAGTTTGAGGGTTGATTGGTGGTAGGCTACGGTGTAGGTTCTGGATTAGGTACCGGATTAGTTTAGTTTCTTCTCTTACAGTAGACTTTTTTCAGTAGACTTTTTCTAAGTAGTTTTTTTCTTCTCTTACAGTAGAACTTTTTCTCAGTACAGCTTCTCCTGCTTACCCACATATGTAATCTGCCAACGCACAATAAACCGTCACGGCCACTGCTAATTACCATCCCCCAACCGCACGGCTAATTACCCAACCGCACTGCAATTACCATTCCTCAACCGTATACTCCAACTATAATTGCTCTGCTCTACGCACCATGGGCTACTGCTGTAGGTACACCTCCATCGCTTATCAATTTGCTCCCTCGGAAGATCCAGGTCCTGTGGCCAGGGCAATGCATTGTGTGGAAAAACTAGCCTGCTTCTACATACAATCGTTGGTCCATGCTTGCCCGCCCAGCTTCGCTACTGCACCAAGGCCGCATCCAGCTACCCAGTCCAGTCCATGCTAAGCCTGTCATGTGGCACCCGTTATATGTTGACCTGGGCCTCGTACATGTCGATGAGCTGCTCGCTGCTGGTGGCATCCTCCGGGCCCTTGTCGTCTCGTATTCTGATGAACCGAGGGAACCGCAAACTGATGCCCTTGTCGTACTTTCCTATCCCGGCCTTGTACACTGGCGAGAGCGACAAGTCCGCCGTCAACACCTCAAACACAACTATAGGCTCGAACCACACGTCTGGCAGACTCGACGACAGCTCGGTGTTGTAAACGTAGTACGATTTAGGCCCACTAAGAGTCTTGGCAGAGAGTTGCTGGTGGAGCTCTTTCAAGTTCTCCTCTGAGAATCCGGTTCCGATTTTGCAGCACGCCTCGTACTCTCCAGAGTCGGGATTGAAACAGCCAAGCAAAAACCCTCCGTACCACCCTGTCCGTTTTCCTTTCCCGTAGTATCCTCCAAGCACAACAAGATCAATCGAGTCGCCAATGCCTTGCAAGTAATCTTTCTTCAACTTCAACCAGTTGCTCGACCGTTGACTTGGCTCGTACGTGCTACTAAGAAGCTTGATCATCAACCCTTCGCAAGCATCCTTGATACTTTGGTCCAAGTACAGCTGGATCGTCTCTGTGTCCTCGGAATCTTGATGGTTGGCAAACTGGAACTGTCCTGGTGTCGCCTGGAGATGGTCCATCATGATCTGTCTGCGTTCAGAAAACGGAAGATGAGTCAATGGCTCATCATTAAGACAAAGAAGATCAAAAGCAAACACACAGATCCGCACCTTGATATCTTCGAGTTTCACGCCTTTCCGTTTTCTGGTGGTGAGCACCTGGAACGGCAAAATCTTCTTCTGGTCTCTGTCCCAAGCAACTGCCTCACTGTCTACAATCAAAGATTTCACCTCTTTGCCTGGTTTAATGAACCCCGACACCGCCTCAATAAGATCTGGGTACCGCTCAGTCATGTTCTCTGAGTTTCTTGAGAAAACTTTCACCAGTCCGTCGTTCAAAAGATGGATCTGTGCACGCTCTCCGTCATACTTGTACTCACAAGTGACCTTGGCATCATGGAACTTGTCCAAGATCTCAGTGATCGATTTAGTAGGTTTGGCAAGCATCGGTTTAAGAGGAATTCCAGGTTTCAAGTGAACGTTGTCTTTCAATTTCAACACACCATGCTCCAACGCAGCATCAATGATGATCTGGTAATTCGAGACTTGGTTGAAAGCGTCTTTGATTTGAACCTCTGCATCTGATATCATCGTAGGACTGATTCTGTCCTGGTTCTTACCAGCTTGCGAATACTCATGTAACAACAACGCCTTAGCAAGACCTATCAACACCGACTTGTCTGCCAACCCAATCCGTAACTTACCTTCCAACGACCGAATCAAGAACTTGGCCTCGACTCCATTACAAGACGTCAACATCCGTACAATGATCCCGATCTTCTTGTTCTGTGAACTGCTTCCCGTGGTCTGTGCGATATCCTGTAAATTCTGGAACACGGCATTGACGTCCAATGGTTTTGGCTTGAACATAAGTGTCTGTTTAGCTCTGGACGATTGTGCAATCTTTCCTAAATCTCCAGTCTCACGATAATCGCTCTTGATATTGGCTGGAGATCTACCGGTACTCTCACTAATAGCCTTGATAAGTAACGTCTCACCAAGTCCCAACTCAAGGTTATCATAGTCTGGTCCCAACTTGTTAATGAACAAATAAATGATCTTCACCAACGATCCAGGATTGGTTTCTAACACTTGGTAAAAGAAGTTCGACACTAATTCAATGATCTTCAATCGTGCTGATATCTGTTCTATT
The DNA here is from genome assembly GCA_030578595.1 of Saccharomycopsis guyanensis. NCBI lineage: Eukaryota > Fungi > Ascomycota > Saccharomycetes > Ascoideales > Saccharomycopsidaceae > Saccharomycopsis > Saccharomycopsis guyanensis. The sequence continues at coordinate 357,049 of JAJMSQ010000001.1, forward strand.
TCTTCAAACACTTCAGTAAGTGCAGAGTACTGAATAGGCTTGCCTGCAGCAATGTCTACTACTTTCTCTGGTTTATCCTTAGCAAGAGCACTCACTAATTCTTTCTCTTCAGATTTACTAATTGGTTTTGTTTTCGAGGGAGATCCTGTTTCTGATTTCTCATCTGCCTTCTCTACCTCCTCCTCTGCTTGCTCACTACCTTCAGTCTCGCTCTCCTTACCAACACTCTCATTAGTACCATTCTCTTCTCCCTTAACCTTCTTTTCTTTTTCCTCGTTCTTCACATCGTTCTCGTCCTTACTAACGACACCCTCCCCCAACTTCAATCTTTTTGTCTCACCTCCATTTGGGGATGGACTTCTCTTCTTTGCCTCGGACGGTTTAGAAGAACTGAAAAACCTGCCCAATGTCTGTTGCCGAGCCATACCAAACCAATTCAATCGAGGACTAAGATATTGTGATGTTCTGAAAACTGCTCTAAATACTATCTGATGACGATACACGAGTCGTAACGGCATCCAACGTCAGTGCAAAGTTACAAGCGAGTGGATTACGCGATTTTTTTCGTTTTTCATGACGCGAAACCGAGTATGCAGGATTTGTATGAGGATCATAAATGACTGCTACACAGTGTCACTGATTTATACTAGACAATATAATCATCATTGGCTATGTCTCTCTAAGTCACTACAATTCTAATGCATCAGGTATTAATTTGCTAGTTCTAATCATTCTGATCGGCAGTATTGTGCCTCCACTATACACTTTGCAGTTCACTCAGTATAGACTCCGCTTCACTCAACACTCCACTCCACTATATACTCCACTCCACTACACACTGCACCTCACTATACACTCCACTCCACAATATACTCCACTCTACTGTATAATCGCCCCCTAATCCTCATCCCTTGGATCTGCAATCCCGTCCTCGTAAATCGCAAACACACACTCACTCTCTGGTAAACACGGACTGTCGTAGATCTTACATATTCTCTGCTCTGCTCTGCCCTTCTTCAAACTCAACCGAGTGGTACTGGCATGCGCCAAGATATTGCCTCCAATAGGCTTTTTAGGATCTGGATTAAACGAGATACCTCCATCGACCTGAGCCACCACCTGATTAGTTATCACCACGGCAATTCCAAACTCGTCCGCAAGTCTCTGGAGTGCCCGCATGTACTTGGCCACATGCATCTGACGAGCACTCAATTCTCCTCGGCCACTGAAATCTGTTCTGTAAAGAGCCATGATCGAATCGACAATCAACAACGAGAACCGCGACTCCGACATCATCTGGGCTGCCTGGTTGAGCAACTGTAACTGATGGTCCGCATTGTAAGCTCTTGCGTAAGCAACATTATCAAGAGCATCTTCTTCATTCAATCCATACCGTCTAGCAATAGACACCAATCTGATAGGCCGGAACGTCCCCTCGGTGTCAATATACAAACATTTACCCTCTCCGCCACCCATATCGATTGGCAACTGGCACGTCACTGCTAACGTATGACACAATTGCGATTTACCTGTACGGAACTCTCCAAACACCTCGGTGATAGATCCTGTCTCAATCCCACCTCCTAGAAGCGTATCCAACTGCTTCGAACCTGTTGTCAAACAAATCAACTCGCTTCTTCTTTTATGGAAATCAGTGGCCGTAGTGAACCCCATAGGCACATACTCGGTGGCAGCAGCCAACAATCGGTCTGCTTTAGTCTCTGATATTCCCTTCACTTGAAGCAACGCCTTCTTCGGACTACTTTGTTAGTACCACAAAATCCAACATCCTAACACCAAAAAATACCTACGTATAAGCAATCGACTCCACTGTGTTGAACCCACTCTCAGCCAACTTCTTCAAGTCTCCTGGAGTGATGCCGTTGCCTTCAAGCTTGGAAATAGGCATTGGACCAGCAAACTCATCCTCGTAGTCGTCCACCGGAGGAAAGTTCTCTTTATTTGCATCGATTATCTCCGACATTTGTGCGGATTTTTTACTGGCTTGCAACCTGCTCTTTTGTATATATAAGTACAATTGCTACTGCAACAGTTGTTTTGGTTATGCGATGAGCTGAAAACTAGATCACGATACAAACAACGCGAAACCGTTTCGCGTTTCGGGAACACTCCGTTACCCGGCCCCAACGTCCACGCTGTAAAATTTTTCTGTAGGCTCATGCGAGCACGAGAATCCGGCTTATATTTAGGATGGCTTGTTCCAGGCCAAGATACATTGTGCGGATTTCGGACGATTACTCGGCCCCCAATTACAGTTGATTGTAAACAAGATTCTTTTTATAGACTCCGTCCGGGTTCGCCCAACTTAAAAACAACCATCCTTGGCCCATATGCCACACCTGGTCCGGGAGTGTGTATCTTACCCGGTTGAGAATCTTCACGCCAACCCTCAGTTGAACAAGGGCTCAGAATAGGTTTTTTCGGAACACCAATGCAGGTGAATCGCAGGACCGTGTATAATGTACTCAGCTGCCGCCAACCATGAGTTCACCAAGCCATGCGCAGTTTGACAACAACAGAGACCCTGAGCCTAGGGGCCAGACTGTTCCGTAGTCCAGGGTGTTTCCAAAAGTAGTGTAAAACTGGCAGGATCCGGGGGTTGTCCTTGTTTCCCCGTTTGTTTTGAAACAGTACTGTCAACGGTATTAAGATATCCTCAGTTAAATCCACCTGCCACCCGGCGCACTCCATATGTCAGGATTCTCCCGACGCAACAGGGCTGGCCAAGACGGCATCTCCTTCGCAGTTTTGTTTTTCCTCCCGCTCCCACGGGGCCAATCTGCCATCTGCTGCGGGCCACGGCGGCTGGCCATCCTAGGAGTAGACCTTGCTCGGATAAGGAAGGCCAGAACCTCCTTCCACTAAATTGCCTCCTCAGTGATATTTCTGGTTTTCTTCCCCTGGATTTTCTTTTCACCAACCCTCCAGCACCACGGCTTCACATTCGTTACTGCCAGCATTCACCATCGCCAACAACAACCCCTCCTCCATTAGCGGGTAATTCTCTACTGTCCACCGCTGGCCTCATTTTTTTAGTTTCTTTTTCGAGCCACCTATAGATTACAACCACTGCCAATCCATATTCGGTCCAGATGTTCGCAACCTTGGAGTCTGATAGACACAAACAGCTTTCGGCCAACAGCTTCAGCGACTTGGCCTCGGTGTCGGGCAAGCAAGCTCTGAGTCCGCTTGCCAGTCCTCCTGGTCCTAATGGCAATCCTCACGCTCTTGTGGATCTCAAAGCCTTGGACGGCTCGATGAAAACTGGACTTGGGTTGAAAGAGACCGACTTGGCCTTGATCAACAAGCAACAGAAACGTCGTCCTGGTGGATCCCTTGCCAGCACCGCCTCGCAGCATATGAAAAACAGACCGGTGTCGCCGCTGGTCAGTTCGTTCAGTTCCAATCTGCGCAAGAACCTGATGACGTCCACCTCCAGCAACGGTGGGAACTTGTCTCCATTCAATCCAAACTTCTCGCCGCGTTCATCTCTTAACAACAATCCTAACAACGGTAACGGTCCTCATGGATTCTTCCCACCGCGTCGTGGAGGCGCACATCCTCCTCTGCAACCTGGCAGTCCTAAGTTCCAGGCTGGATTCCAAACAGGCTCGCCAAAGTTCTCGAGCATTGAGATCATTGCCATGGAGGAGAAAATCAAAGAGTTGAGTCTGCAGTTGGCTGACAAGGACGACCAGTTACGTCAGTCTCTCAGTTCTCAAACTTCTATCATGGACGAGAAAGTCATGAAACAGTACTCGTTGTTGGAGCAGGAGAACCAGATCTTGAGCAAGGAGTTGAAGAACAAGAACAAGGAGATCTACATCAACCTCAAGGAGTTGCAGGAGAAGAACGAAATCATCAAGGAAATGGAAACCTACACCAACGAGCAGTTTGAGAAAATCAATGCTTGTGAAGCAGAGATCCAGAAACTCACCTCCAGCGCAGAGGTGTCCAACAAGAAGGCTTTGCAGCATCAGAGTGCCTTGAAGGGGAAGGAAGCAGAATTAGTGAAATGGGACTTATTGGTGAAACAGAAGCATCTGGAGATCACCAAGAAGGACGCCCATATTGCTGAGAAAGACAGTCTGATAGCCCAGTTCAAGACCCAGATCGCTGAGAAGGACAGCCAGATAACCCAGTTGAACGAGAACTTGGTGAACCAGAAACTCAACATGCAGTTTGAGTACGACGCGATCATCGAGAACAAGATGAAAGCGGCCGAGAGTGCTTCCAGACACTTGAAAGAGACCCAGGAAGCATTGAAGGAGAAGAACGCAAAGCATGACGAATTGGAGACACAGGTGGAAGAGTTGCAGTTGCAGTTGGCCGAGAAGGACCAGATCCTCGATGCTGCTGCTGGCGACGTCAAGGAGATGTACATGTTTGTGGCGGACTTTGTCAAAGACTCCAACGTGTATGTTCCAGTGAACGTTCTCAAGGAGAAGCTTTTGTTGGTGAACGAAAGCCCTGCCTTGACAAAGATGAACGAGGTTCATGGCAACAGATTGGTGGAGCTTCTTGAAGGGTCTATGAACGATATGATCTACACCTCGGGGTTCAACTCGCCAGACCTTGTCAACAACTCGGACGCACTGCCATCTGTGTTCTCGGACGTTGCTGCTACGTATACTCACCAGAACAACAGCTACGTGACTTCGATTTCTCGTTCGTCGTCGATATATTCCAAGCAGAACAACACCCAGGAGGATCTCAGCAAATCGTATGCCACGACTCCGGAGGCTGTCAAGGAAGACAAACGCGAAGACGAACCAGAGAACAAGTACGAGACCATCAAGAACGACCAGTTGTTGACGGTGGCTTTGCAGGAATTGAAGGAGCAGCATAAAGCAAAGGAATTCAACTACCAGTCGAAGATCAAACAGTTGTCGGAGAACTTGGACGGAGCCAACTTCTTGATTGCCAAGTTGAGTGTCACCAACTCGATGAAACACAAGCAGCACCACGAGAGAGTGCAGCTGCTGCAACAGCAATTGTTGAAGTTGTCCAATTCTTTGTCCTCGTTGTTACTATCGGAGAACTCGTCCTCTACTTCTTTGCTTACGGACAGTGTCAGTCATTCTAGAGACAGCCTGTCGAGTAGTGAGTGGAGTATGAAGGTGGGGCCACGGATCTTGAAAGTGGTGCCGCCAGTGGCCAAGGCTGCCGAGGTTTCTAATGACGAGATGATTGATGATATCTGCTGAGGGGTTTGTTTGTATTTACATGTTTACATTTGTACATTATGATTTGTACCATTTAAGTTTGTTTTGATAAATTAGAATTATACAGGATGATCTTGTAGGAGAGAGCGTATGAATTGGAAGAGGTGGTAGTCTGAAGAGGTGATAAGTTTAGTCGATGATGTGGATACTAGTCTTTGTGCCAATCTCGATGTTAGTGGTTGTCCATTGGAGCATGCCCCAGGTATTGAGACATGTCACAGGACAGTCTGTACAGAGAGCCTCTTTGTTGACCATGCAAATCTCAGTCTATTGTTGATCTGAATACTGGCGTGTGTCATTTGAGGCCATTCTTCAATCAGCTAGTGTTTGTTTATTTTGAGGTCGCGACGTCTGTGTACAATTATGTTGGCATTGCGCGTCGCTGTTCACACTCCTGTAGTGGTTTGAGGCGATCATAATTTGTTTGGACATTGAAGTTGCCAGATTCGACAAGCAGCTGATTTCAGTCGTTCAATTTACTAATAGATTAAAAGGTTCAAGGATTACTTAAGCCATGATTTATAGAATGTTTTATAAGGTTGCATGCCATTGGTAATAATTATTCATGTCATAGGTGAAAGTACAGCAGATCAAAGAACACTCAATCACGCCCTCATCACACCCTCCTCACACCCTCCAGCAAATAATGTCCATTGTTGATCAGTAATGACAGGTATTGTAAATCGTTGATGATTCTCATTGGCCAGTATCTAAATATTGAGCAAGTGAAAGTCTAGTGTCTTGTCCATAGTTGTTAGCGATGTTGTTGCAATGAAGTAAAACTACGCATTGGTACTGACATGTACTCTTCAGTATGCACAGCTAACTGCCAGGTTCCAGGTACCTGCCTATAGTATGACAGCTTGACGTTTCTTTTCAATATTCTGACAAGACTATCTGAGAATCTATAGATATATGGGGAGCAAAATATATATGAGGAGCTATTAATGTGTTCATACTGAATTCATTCTCGCCGTTCAGAGAGATCCTTCGAAACACTGTTGAGATCTTAACGCACGATGCGTAATCGTACTACGTCTAAGAAGGTCTCCAACGATCTATTCTACCTCCACAATACTACTAATCCTACTCATTTCAATTAATCTAACCTTTCTCCATCACCTTCCCGTCTAACCCTATCTATTAAAAAACTCCCTACTTCCCAACAACTCTGTGGCACTGTCTCGTTCTGGTTAGTAACGTTTCCTCACACCTTAACGGGTGACTTTCACCACCCACCAATGAAATCTTAATCCAGGTTATGTTTGAGTTTGCCTCCTAAGACTCCGGTGCTTTTATTTCTCTTGGTTTTCTTTCTTTGATTTATCATTGCTAGTTTGCTTTAATAATGGCTGTTCATTAATAACACACAGTTTTGACATTGTGTGCATTAGTTGAGTGCTAAGAATCTGGTCTGCTCATCGTCTACTTTTGGTATTGGCAACGTTGAGACAGCTGGCCATCCAACCAATTTAAAGCTCCGAAAAATCGAAATAGTTCTGATTTGTTCACAATCACCATTTATATCTTTTGGGTCATGTTATAAAACGTCATAAATTTCTCATCTGAGAAAGTACTAAAGCTACCACACAATGCGGCTTGATCTTGTCAAGCCCACCCTACACTAACCTACCGAAATGTATGTATATTCGTTATTCTTTCATGAGATGTTGATGCAAAAGTTGTTGCTTGGACAGGGCCGTTGGAATCTCCAACAAGTCCCATGGTGTCAACGGGGTGTTATTGATATTGCCACTGCTGCCGGCCTCGCCAGTCCCTGACAGACTCATGCTACCATAGCTTCGCTTATTGGCAACAAGCCTGCTCTGAGACAGGAACCCATGAGAATTGTCTGGGTTGTCGGTGTAATGTTGCAGCTCGTGTGCCACATGGGTAGGCTTGGTTTCATAGTTCTCAAGACTGGTGGTGATACTTTGTGAAAGCTGCTGGTACTGCTCCTCTTCACGACGCTGCTGAGCCTGTGATTCAACAGACTCATGTGGCTGTCTGTATATTTTCCACTGGTATAACGCAATCAAGTCAAAGATAATAGTACCTGCGGATCCCAAGATATACGGCAACTCGCGCATGAAGAACTGGTACTTGTCAGCCATGGTTGGAGCAAGCACAAACTCGTCACATGTGAGAATCGAGATGGTATAGAAGAAGTTGCCGTTGAGAGCACACACGAACAAAAGAATAGACAAGCCTGTTGTGGATTTTCTTTTATAGTTCTTGATGAGTTGTGGGATCCGGGCAGTCAAGTACAAGAACGTGCATACCCAGGCAAACAAGATCCCCACCACTTGAGAGTTCTCAAGAAGTATAGACACCATGGCTTGCACAGGTGAAAGCAGAGGCTCTTCGTTGTTGACTTCGAATGGAATAGGTGCACCTTTGACCTTAGAGAACGAAGCAAGAAACGAGCCTGTCACTGTCTGTGATAAGAAACTGCTTGGGAAGATGTTTCTGGATCTGGACTCACTAGCATTGTCGAGACTACTTTCAGCCTGTTCCTGGCCTGCTAGAGTGTCGTTGATTGCAATACTGATAGGCTTGGGCGAGAGAATGTGTTCTTGTGGGAAGTCTGAGGTGAGCGGAGCGTGTTCGTCGTCGGACTCGTGCAACTTGCGGAGTCGTCTTCGGATTCCTCGTTGGAGATGTGGGTGGATCTTGGTGTAATAGATGAACTGAGACGCAAGAATCACGTCGATACAGCAATAGTACGAGGCAAGCCAGATCTGAAATGGGAGGGCACCGGTTAAGAGTCCGCCTATAAGATTCGATAAGTCACCTGCGATCCACGAGGCAAGAAATGCTGGGGCTATTCCGTCAACAGAGTGACACTTGTAGTTCTCTATCACTTGCGGGAGCTGTGCAAAGAGCCAGCACCCGATAGACAAGTAGCCCGACAACACCGAGACCGCGTGCAATTCCGAGCCAGGCCTTATCATGGTTTGTGGTGGATTGTAGATGGAAGTAGTGGCGATGTGACAGACACACGGTTGAGTCACGGAGATCTAGAATGGAGAGCTCAGTGTAGGATCCGGTGGCGGTGGAGCTGGATCAGAAACAGACTAAGATCGAGCAGTGTGAATTTTTGACACTGAATGGTAGGCCTGATAACTACCAGGAAGTCAATCGCCGATCAATCAGATGCCAGATTAAACTCCACTGATAAGATAGAACGGGCCGGTTCTCAGGACGCTGGTCGATGGATCAGAGTGGTTGCTGTGGGACCGGTACGGGGCACGGTTCAGGGATCAGACAACAACAACGTAGAGGTTTTGCGGCCGAGGAAACTGTTGATGACGAAGTTATTTTGGAGATGGAAGTTATCGAGCGTCATGAAAACTAAGTGATAAGCTTATGCACAATGCGGCACGTTGACGCGGGCGCCCTCAGGTCTGAAATGGGTTGCGAGGTTGGGGTGGAGCCATCGGAACCGGAGGATGATCTGACGGTGGTTGGATGTCTTAGTTAATGTGTGGATGTTTTGTTGTGAGGGCAATTGTTGGTGTTTTGTGGTTTTGTTTGTGGCGGCATCGGATCGGAAGAAGCAGGAGAGATTGAGTGACATCTGATATTTACCCATGATTGTCCAAGTCGTGACCGAGATACAATCAGAAAAGTAACTAACAAAATGATCTGGAACATGTGTAAGCGAGCAGTTGGTCACAGTTTAGAGTTGGTGAGAGCGAGGCTAAGTGCTGGGATCCATGTCCATGGAGGCTTGGAATATATTGTAGGGTTTATTATTTTGGTTAGTTGATGATTTAATATTTGGAATGTGATTATCTTAGCTTGGACCCTCTATTCTTCTTGCTCAGAGCTTCAGTGGTTTACCATAATAGTGTTAAAGTTAGTGAAGGTACGTTTTTCTCAGCATATTGTAAGGCGCTGAAAAAAAGCAAGATGGTTTGAGGGAAGCTCGTCTGATGCAATGCCTAGAATAGATAAGTGGGTGCTATTGTTGAGGAGGAATCAGAGAGGTGTGGTTACAAGAATGGATGCTAAATCGTAGACTGAGTTGAAGTGTGAGAAAATGAGAGAGTATCAGAGTAATGGGGCGACCAGAAATGCGGAGACACACTACAGTAGTTTTTCAATTGTGGAGCAGTACCATGATTGGATCTCGTAACCTCAATATGAATCAGTATCAATAAATTCGTAAAATTAGATTCTTGGACCCCTACGGACTTAAAAGCAGCAAACTGTTTGATTGTCCCGTTACGTCGTGGTGTAATGAATACCTCCGCCGGTGTCAGTACCTGGCACCTGTAATGACTCTGAATTCTAGGCTAAGGCTTATTGGTTGGACATGCGTTTGATAAAGTACGGCAGGCATGAACAGAAGTGGGTGAGGTCTTGGGAACTGGCAAGTAGAGAGAGAGTAGAAAGAAGAGTGTAGAGGTTCATTGGAAATTTGAGTAGGAGTTCAGATCGATAGATTTTGTATTGGTGGTTTGACTTGTGGTGTTCGTAATAGGACCCTGTAACGCTGAAAATGAATGGACATCCACAATAAGTACAATGTTGGATTCATGTCACAGAACAGTTCTTTGCAGCTGTGAACACAACACAGTACACAACACATTACAAAAAGAACACTATGCTATGTGTCATCCATCATATGACGGTCAATTTATTTGTGTAGTCTACTGGATTCTTCTTGTTCTTCTTACGGTAGGCCGGTACAATTAGTTTTCTGCACTTGGCACTGCATCAGAAAATTTTCTACATCGTCTGAAACTGTAGTGCGAAATGCTAATGCAAGGTTGTAATGGCCCAATATCAATGTACCAGCTCGTAACAACTGGCTGAGCAATCAACAGGTCCATCGTTCTGATCTTCGGTCACAGTTAGGAAAGTTTCGGGTTATCTTTTGCAGTTACTGTTTTCACTGATCTGTATTGTTGAACTCAATTCTTCACAGCCGTACAAATGCACAGCTCAGAATTTCTCTTCTACAGTCAAACACATAATTGATTCATAACACATACATATACAGAGGAATATCGAAAACATAGGTAACACACATCTAAATCAAACAATCCCATAGAAGTCTGGGATCAATGCAGTAAACAGTAAAGGCACCTGGCTCATTTCAACTCATGGACACTTTTGGTTTTGGTCTTCTGTATCACCTCCAAGTAGTTGTAAGGAACGTAACCGGTCTTACCGTCTCTACTACGGCACTTCCACCATTTGCTGTCTCTTCCCATAGGATCTTTTCTGGTCAAGATAGCATACAAGTTGCCCTTGACCAACTGCAACTCGACGTTAGGGTCTTCTGGATTGAAATCGTACAAGGCACGGCAGAACTCGATATCTGCAGGATTAAGTGGTCCCTGTCCAATAAACCGTTGCTGGTTCATCTGCCGCTGCTGAGCAAGTGCTTTCACCAACTTGTTCAACAAGTATGGAATACCAAACACTGCAGCCAAGAAGAACACCAATGGTTTAAGGGAGATCTTCTGTTTCTTGTTGTCTTTCTTCATGGCAAACTCATGGAACTCATCGGTGCTGAACTTGATCTTTTCTTTGAAAACTTTCATGCCTGTGATCTTTAACAACAATTTCTTCAAGTACTTCACCAATGCAAATATTCCAAACACTGATCCAAGAGCGTTCTTCAAGTTGCCAAACTGCTCTCCTACAGACATCATCGTGAAAAACGACGACTGAGTCGCCATGTACGTTGCCTCGAGCATCTGGGCAAACCCTCCAACGGCTCCAATCACACTCTCAATAAGCTGGAACGTCGCCTGGGTACTTTGTGCAACTCCTCCTCCCATCCCATTAGCCCCGTTCATCATTCCGTAATTATTCATACCGTAACCTCCGTATCCACCATATCCCCCTAATCCATAACCTCCAAAACCTCCTAATCCTCCATACCCGGACCCATATCCGTACCCTCCAAGTCCGCCTCCCAACCCGCTTCCAAGTCCCATTCCATAGCCCCCGGCTCTTGATCCATATGCACCATAAGCATTATTTTCAGCAGTGCCTTCAAGCCCAGTGCCACTCAACTCTGGTTTTGGTGGTAGAGGTGCTCCTCCTGTATTATTATTCAATATTTCTTCCATGGCAGATGCTTCCCCGGATGCGACTATGTCCTGTCAGTAACCGTTCAAACTCGTTGATTTCCCAGTCAAAACTTGCCAGAAAAAAACACAACAAACAGAAAAAATTCTTACTTACCAGCAGCAGACGTTCCTGAACTCTGTTCCCAAGGTTTAGGTCTTTGATTCGACATTGATTGTGCAATGTATACGCCGTGATGGTACAAATTGTCAACTTGGTTTTTCTGCAAGACATTCCTAAAGCGGAGAACCCCGGGAGGGTAAAAGAAATTTTCTGCTTATGTCATGGCTTAGGTAACGATGATTGGAGATGCTTACATGTGGGATTCACTGAAAAGCTACATCCAGTGAGACGGTATCTTAGTTGGTGTTTGTTATATAACAATGATTTCAACTTCAAAATATCCAATTTCTAAGGGATTGGGTAAATTGGGGCCACTGAAATCGTATCTGTTTGTTTTTCGACGGAACCAAGTGACTATCACCAGAATATTTGAGCATTCGAAAACCAGCATTGAAAGATCAGTTCCTACGCATGAATTATTACAGAAACTCGGGTTTGTAAGACAGCCGTCAGCTGGGTTGGTCAACTGGTTGCCTTTAGGACTACGGGTTTTGAACAAAATTGAGTCGATTATCAGAAAGCGGATGGATCAAATTGGGTTTGAAGAAGTGAGTCTAGCTGCATTATCCAGAGAAGATCTATGGAAGAAAACAGGACGTTGGGGAAACACAGAATTGTTTAAAGTAGGCAAGAACAATGAGTTTTGTCTTGCTGCTACGTGTGAGGAAGAGATCACTGACATTGTTGGGTCCAGTTCTGTAAATTACAAGCAGTTGCCTGTACGATTGTACCAGATCACTAGAAAGTATCGTGATGAAAGACGGCCTCGAAGTGGACTTTTGCGTGGCAGAGAGTTTGTGATGAAAGACGGGTATTCGTTTGATGCTGATCTCCGAGGTGCCATGAAGACATATGACCTTGTGAATGATGCATACCGCAGAATTTTTCAGGACTTGAAAGTTCCTTTCACTTCTGCTGTTGCAGACTCTGGTGATATTGGAGGAAACTTGTCACTTGAATGGCATTTGAAGCATGAATCTGGAGAAGATACGTTGATGGAATGTGATAATTGTGGGGCAGTGAGTAATATCGAGAAAGCTGTGTCTTTACCTGTTGATGATGCAGCTCCTGCGAAAAAAGCTCTGGTTCGTTACTGTGTGACTCAAGATAACAGTACTCTTGTGGCAATGTACTATCCTAGTGACCGCAAATTCGTTCCTTCATTTGCTAAGAAAGAGATTGAAGATTTGGATTTGTCCTCTGAATCGGAATCAGTTCCTGAAAAGTTCTTTGAGAATTCCGATGACGAAGTAGCAGTCAAATCAGTGATCAGAGTTCTTGATCCGCGAGTCACTGCCGACACAGAATTGCCTGACTTTCCTCCAGAAGTGAAATTTCAACGGAACTCGTTCACTACTTTCAATGATTTTTCCATAGTGGAGTCTCAAGAAGGTGAGATTTGTGGAGAGTGTCAAGAGGGCCATTTCAAAGCATCGTCTGCTATTGAAGTGGGCCATACTTTCTACTTGGGCAAAAGATATTCTACTCCTTTGAATGCTGGTTTCAAAGACCAAGCGTCGAAACATCAAATCTTTGAAATGGGTTGCTATGGAATTGGAGTGTCCCGTTTGGTTGCAGCCATTGCCGAGGTTTCTAGAGACCAGAAAGGTTTGGTGTGGCCCCAGGCTATAGCACCATACCACGCAACTTTAATTCAAGCACCAACATTCCCTCAAGACGAAGCAAGCAAAGAAAAATTGGAGAGCTTCCAGCAGCAGTTATTCGACAGTGGGATTGAGTTCCGCACTGATTTTAGAACAAACGTGTCTCTAGGAGCAAAAGCAAGCGAGAGCACAGTGTTAGGGATTCCCTTAGTCATAATTGTTGGCCGGTCGTTTCCGCAAGTCGAAATAGAAGTCAGATCTAGACAATTTTCAAAGGACGGTTCCGGAAATTTGCTGACTGAAAACTTGGATTTCGAATGGGACTTGAACACTACCAAGGGCGAAAAGTACCTGGTAGATGTTTCGAATGCTTCAAAACTTGCACAAGCATTGCTTAAAGATTTGTGAATCCAGCTTGTACATACAGGGCTTGTAAATATTCAGCACATATACTTGGCTTCACAATACACAATACCTAATAGTATTCCTTAGAGTTTCTCAGTCATGAGTGTTCATTTGAGTTCCCTCAATGAATTTGTAGAAGTTGTATGTTTGAATATAAACATACCGCTTACTCCAATGACTTTACAGAGAAAGAAATCTTGTACAGTTGACGACTACCTTACATGCTGTCTTTATCACTGCCGACCCCATTTTTCAGTGATCTTCAACTAACTACGAGCTGTGCATCCACCAGAACTTGAAGTCCATTCAAATGATTCAAAAACAATCTTCTCTACACTTCGCAATTAACAAACTTTCATGTAACAAGTATACTATTTCCTAAATTTACAATCGATTAGTAACTGGTAGATCATAGTCGTGTGCACATGTTCATGGTGCCATCAACCTTTTTTTATCAGACTGTTCGGCTAATAATATCTAATTAGCCTGATGAATAGTCTCAATAGTATTGTAGCATTAGTGTACTAGTGGTCCGGCTCAAGCTAGCGAGCTTCTCGATCAACTAGTACAGCACTTAACCAACCAACTTTCCAGTAACCTTAGCAATCACATGCAAAGCAATAACCGAGAAGATAAATCCAACCGACAAGAACAAAACAACCAATGGGTCGACGTTTAAACCGTCGGCCTCGTCGGTGAACAATTTAAGCATGGCAGCTGAAGATCCTCCAGCACCAGCCGATCTCGAGGAGCTTGGGCCTTGAGTGGCCTTGTCTTTGGCGTTACGACGCTTGGCTAACGTTCTGGCACCTCCTGGGACTGCTGAAGAAGACTAAATGTTAGTGACTGACTAGATCATTAACCAGTTCTGGTGTTTGACTGATGTTCAAACTTACCATTGTTCTTTAATCTGTTTGCTTAACACTGAGATGTTGATGCACTTGAACAAGTCAGACAGAAAAGTACGGGGCAGGGTAACTGCTGAATCTCCACGGCTGTAGTCACGTGTGTGATTTTTTGTTTCACCAAATCTCTTACACCCCACGCTGTCTGTTCCGCATAATGTACGGATGTGTATGTGCGGGTGTATGTACGGGTGTGGGTGAGGATGTACAGATGTAAGGATGTTAACAGTCCCGTGTTATGGAAGGGCTTTCACCTACGGACCCCGTGCAGAATGTTACCCTCCCGTAGTAACGTTTTCCTACTCCTGAGCCGCAACAGTCAGAGTCGGAGGAAAAGCCCACGAAGATCCTGGGCGTAGCACCCTTGCCGCATATTACCCGGCGTGGGCTTTCGGCTTCCCACGCCCCTATTCTGGAGGCTTGGGTCTAGACTTGCCCTTAAAGCAAAAAAAAAGCAACTGAAACCAGGCGTTCACGGCCGTGAAACAAAAGGTTGAATCAAGTAATTAGCGGATTACAAAGGCTGCGACAAAACGCCTCGTTGTCCACTTGGGAATAGAAATGAGCAAGCAATTGACCGGAGCATTCGCCGAATAGATATCCATGAATAGAAGTCTATTATTAGGTTGGCAACTTTTCAACAGCTTATAAGGTCATCGGCTGCTATTATTAGCAAGAAATAGACTTCTCCCCAGAGCTCCAGAGCCTGAAAGGCACGGGCCACGTGACGCGTTGTGCCACTTTTTTCCATCTTTTGATTCAGAGTTCACTGAGTATGCATGCGTGCCGATGCAACTGCTGGTGTTTATTAAAATTCCTCAAGTTATATAAAGCCATGTTTCTGCCGTGAGGACGGTTCTGTGTGCAAGATCAAACTCCACATTCGCTTCAATGAAATTCGCATCTTCTGTTTTAACTGCTTTGGCCTTCGCCTGCGTGTCTATCGCTGTGCCAGTCTCCAAGAGAGACGTCACAGTTCCTGACTACGTCTCCAACTTCAAAGGTACCACCTACACTCCATTTGACCAATACGACAACTGCCGTACTGAGGCTCAGATCAAGACCGACCTCGAGGTCTTGAAAGACTTTGGCATTCTCCGTCTCTACTCTGCCGACTGTAACGTCATCCAGTACGCTGCTGAGACCATCAGTGGTAAGCTTATTGTTGCTGTCAACGATGTGTCCAGTGAGTCTGGTATCCAGGGCGACATTGACACCATCAAGTCTCAATTGTCTGCTGCCGGCACCAGCTTGGACGACAAGGTCGACACTGTTGTTGTTGGTAACGAGCTTGTCTACAACAGCTGGTACACTGCCTCTGAGGTTGGTACCTTCATTTCTCAAGCCAAGAGCATCTTGAGTGGTGAGAGCGTCAAGGTTATCTCCGCCGACACCATCTCTGCTTACTACGGCAACCCAGAGCTCTGTGAGTACAACGACTACATTGGTGTTAACTCCCACCCATACTTTGACGACTCCACTGCTGCCAACGCTGGTGAGTACGTCTTGGGCCACATCCAAGCCGTCTGGCAATTCTGTCACGAGCACGGTTACGACAAGGACGTCGTCACCATCGAGACCGGATGGCCATGGAAGGGATTGCAATACCAGGCTGCCATCCCATCTTCCGAGAACCAAGTCACTGCTTTGAAGGCTATCAGCGAGAAGGCTGGCAGTGCCAGTATCTTGTACAGTGCCTACAACGAGTTGTGGAAGACCGACGGCGAGTACGAGGTCGAGAAGAACTGGGGTATTTTGGGTAATGCTCCAAGTGCTTGGTAATCAGCTTAACGATCAAGTGTCGTTGCTGGCTTAAAATTGCTTGCATGATGGGCACAATGCCTATCCAAGACTAGAATAGATATCTTCATAATTTTTCTTCAGGTACCCTCCTTTATTTCGACTGCACTGGCTTGTGCAATATATGTCACGGCTATTAACATTTGGCTTGGTTATTACTACGATATTGTGGATTGTAGATTGTAGGTTGTGAGTTGTTGGATTGGTGAGGAGTAGCAGCTGATGTGTCGAGTCGTCGGTATTCAGGTTTCCAAATTTAGAACATAGGAAGAGAGTCAATTTACTGAAGATACGACTACGCCTTGTCAGATTCTCCTATACGAAGGTCTCAGTTCTTATTTTAGTTTCCTAAGTTGGTACTGTCATTACCTTGACATACAATCATCTTGACACATTCCTGTCAGATCAAGCAAGACACTGGATGTCGCACTACAACAAAAAACTCACTGACGTCAATACATAGTCAATTAAAATCAGCAATTATCAAAGGTCGTACCTTACAATATCATTTGGTAATTATTTGTAATTTGAGGGCAACTGGTTGGTTTAACTAATGGTTAGGTAAGATGAGGCAATCGTTACTAATGTAGGTACTTTGTCACCTGCACGAGACTAATGATACTTGGAATTCTCGCAGATTATAAACTCTACTGTTTGCTATCACACTGCACGCTGTCAACAAAACCAGTGCAAGAAAACCCGATTGAAAACAAACTGTAAAGCCTAGCTCTGATCAAAAATGCCACCAAAAATTGGAATTTTTTACTACTCGTTGTACGGACATATTGCTGCTCTTGCAAAGTCTGCTAAGACTGGAATCGAGTCTGTTGGAGGGAAAGCTGATCTTTTACAGATCCCTGAGACCTTGCCAAAAGAGCTCTTGATCAAAATGAAGGCTCCAGAGAAGGACCCGTCGATTCCTTTTGCCAACTCGCAGCAATTGCTTGACTACGATGCGTTTATGTTTGGCATTCCTACGAGATTTGGTAACTTCCCTTCGCAATGGAAAGCGTTCTGGGATTCCACTGGAGCAATTTGGGCCCAGCAGAAATTGTACCACAAGTATGCCGGGGTGTTTACCTCGACCGGGACCCCAGGTGGGGGACAAGAACAAACCATTGCCAACAGTATCAGCACGTTGTCGCACCACGGAATTATCTACGTTCCATTGGGTTACGGGAAGGTGTTTCCTCTTCTTACTAACATGGAAGAAGTTCATGGAGGCAGTCCTTGGGGAGCAGGAACGTTTGCTGGAGCTGGTAATGACCGGAAACCTAGCAACTTGGAATTGGAGGTTGCCAAAATCCAAGGGCAAGAGTTTTTCCAGGCAGTCAAGCATTTGGGATAGACACTAAATCCGTGGGTTGACATGGATCGACATGGGTTGAGTACTAGGATGTGCTGCAGGTTGGAGAGAGGAGATGCAATGGAATACAATTGAATACAATGGAATACAGATTGAAATGAGTACTTGGTAGTGTAGAGCGTAGAGTGTGGAATGTAACGAACTGAAGCTGGGAGTGTTATGATTAAGTTGTGCTAGAGTTGCTCTGTCATTAGTATTGCTTCTGCTGCTAACTCACTAATTAAGCCAAGCATGTACCCCAGGCGGCAGGCCGTGCCAAGCTGCGCGGAATCCACGGAGACAAGTCGGCCAGACTTAGGCGGAGCTCAATGCGAGGCGATTGTAGCAATTGGATAATACAGTGGATGGCTACGGTTTTTATTAGGAGTGGTCGAGATTAATTAGTGGTTGTCAGAGAAGTGGGAGGATTATTTCATTACTACTGGGTGGTGAGGATATGTTAGTAGTATCTCATAGTGCATAGCGTATGGCAGTGTCATACAGTATGCCAATGTTTGACTGTAGAGTCTCGCCGTAGTATTGAAGTCGTTGCTAAGATGTTAGGATGTTCAATAATAACAAAGTGCCATGCCCCACTGTTTACAAGTACTTGTTTATTTTTTATAGCCAGCAAAACACCTACAGCAAAACACCACCACACCAGACAACGACGTCCATTTTTCACGGAATGTGGGTTGTTTATTTTTTTATTCAACGTACAGACTGGCACCAATCTGGATACAGACGCACCGATTCAGTGAGTGGCTATTGAGTCAGAATCTAGTTTCTTGATTTGTCTGTACACATGAGGATTTCATACCGATTGGGTTGATGAGGCACTGACAACCGCAAGAAACTCAGGTCAGTTACAATTATTGGCCAAGGTTGAACAAACACGGTTGGGTAAATTAGGAGTAGATTTATTGGTAGTGTACAGTCCGAAACCCAGCAGCACCTACCTTCCTAATTGGAATAATGCGACATTGCTCCTGGATGCTCCTATAGGAGCCAGGTGCCAGTGTCTTAGGCGAGCCAGCTGAGGAGTCTAGCAACGAGCTAATGATCTACGTTAGGGGCAACCAACCCGTAGTTCGTAAAAATCTATTTTTACTTTTGCCAGTCTTCAGATCCGTGATCTTCATCATTGATGATTACTTGACTTGGCACCCAATCTGTCCAACTCTGTTTCCATAGTCACCATGCCCGCGTCTGGTCACGTAACTCGCAGCAACCCTTGGTCCATCTGTGGAGTAACTTCCGCCTGGGCCAAGGTGGCTTACGCTTGCTATTGTTGTCCACTGTCAACCGTGCAACCATTTCCAAACGTGGGTGAAAAATTCGCACCGGTTCTGGATTTGTCAGTGGCAGACCTAGGACGATCGAGCCGCAGACTGCTGCAGCTAAAAGCCCAAACAGTATGAATAATCACACCCTCACTGAACCATTGCCGTTGCTAAACGTAGCCAGACGAAAATACTTGATTTATTCAAAACACAGGCCCAAGAACAAAGTCTCAAGGTCTCAAGAACTCCACTTGCCAACAAACTGCGCCACTTCTTGGTTATACCCGTTCATGCAACTGCCGGTCCCAACCTAGTTTCTCCTGAGCACTTAGTGCTGCAGCTATCCAGGCTGCACTAATAGTGTGCATGAAAAGTCCAATATGGGAAAAATCAGCCCCCAGGTCTCACAACATATATAAACATCGGGGTGCCTGGGTCGGACCTAAACATCTGTATCACCACCAGTCGCTATGAAATTTGCTTCCTTCGTTTACGCCGCCCTCGCCTCCGCCTTGGTTTCTGCCGAGAGAGAGGTGTTGGAGCCAGTCAAGAGAGACGTCACCATCCCAGACTACATCGCCAACTTCAAGGGCACCACCTACACCCCTTTTGACGAGAACGACAACTGTAGAACCCCGGACGAGATCAGAACCGACTTGTCCTACTTGAAAGACTTCTCCATCTTGAGATTGTACAGCAACGACTGTAACGTTGTCCAGTACGCTGCCGAGGTTATCTCCGGCAAGCTTATTGTTGCTGTCAACGACCTTTCTTCCGTGCAAGCCATGACCGACGACTTGTACAGCATTGCTGCCTCCGTTGGAATTGCTGGCCACCAGTTCAACGACAAGATCGACACTGTTATTGTCGGTAACGAGCTTGTTTACAACGGCTGGTACACTGCTTCCGAGGTTGGAACTTTCATCTCTCAAGCCAGATCTGTCTTCCCAGACTTCCCAGGTAAGTGGATCTCTGCCGACACCATCTCTGCCTACTACGGTAACCCAGAGCTCTGTGAGTACAACGACTACATCGGAGTCAACTCCCACCCATACTTCGACAACACCACTGCCGAGGATGCTGGTGACTACGTCTTGGGACACATCCAAGCCGTCTGGCAATTCTGTCACGAGCACGGTTACGACAAAGACGTTGTTACTCTTGAGACCGGTTGGCCATGGAAAGGCGACCAGAACGAGGTTGCCATTCCATCGTCTGAGAACCAGGTCATTGCTTTGAAGGCCATCAGTGCCAAGGCTGGAAGCGCAAGTATTGCTTACAGTGCCTACAACGAATTGTGGAAGGCCGACGGAAACTTGGGTGTCGAGAAGTACTGGGGATTCTTGGGTAACGCTCCAAGTGTCTGGTAAGTTGCTTGAGCCTTAGCTAAGTTCATTGACACTCACTCCATGCAGAATTCCAACTGCAGCAAGACAAAACCAACTCCAATTATCAACTGCACCTTATGACAATTATACCCACAGCATAACACTCATTTGTTTCTTCTTCTTGCGTCGCACCTTAGGTGTGTTCTTTCTACATGCATACCATTTTACTGAATACTATCTCTGACTAGCTTGTGTAGTGGTTTGAGCTTGGCCTCTCCATGGCTTCTCCATGGCTCCTCCATGCATTGTACTTTCTCTACTGAACCTCATCCATTGACCTCAACATGCTCACTCTATCCGGTACTTCAATAACTCCTCCTTGATATCCTCCTTGACCTCCTCCCTGACCTCCTCCCGGTCATCTCCACACTCTCCAAAACAACTACTCCTTCTGCTCAACACTTCTAGTAATCACACTCCTTCATCACACTTTATACACCAACTCCTACCAATTCCTTCTTACACCTTCCTTCTTCCACTCCCCAACATTCTCTGTCTCCTCAAATTTAATTATTCTCCAACTCCTCCATCTAATCTCGATTAATTTAAGATCAATCTCGTTTAATCACCAAGTAATCTCGCCTAATTCACTACCCTTAGCTCACTTGACATCCCCACATATTACTAATTGACCTGCCAAGTCTACCCCCACATCCTCAATTAATTGTTCTCCAGTCTAAGCCACCGTCGTGTCTCCCTCCGTTTCTCCAGATATCCCCTTCCTCCAAACTACACTCCTCCCCATGAAAACTTCACACTCGGATCAAACACTCGCATACACCTTCTGCAAACCTTGATCCGCAGATCACCTTAAAATCCAATATGGAAAGTCTACGGTGAAAAATCACATCTAGCCCCAGAACCTACTGATCCATAATTCTAGACTCCACCCCCTTGCTCTGTCTTGGCCACCCCCTAAACCCACCCTCTGCCCCCCGTAACTTTTACTTCGTCCTCAAAGCAATCTACTCAATTTAACCTTGAGACACAAAATTCACACTCCATCGTAATCCTAACCTTCCGCTGTCATAATGATCTAACTCTCCCTACTTGGGCCACCCCCACTGCACACCCCCTGTCTCACAGCCCCCGGGTAAGCCCCCGTTGTGACTGTCACTTACAAAAATACTCATTTGCCAATAAGCTGCACCTGTGATCGTGACGCAGCCCCGGGTAACCCGCTGGGTCGACCCGGCCATCGCCCAATTTTTCTGCTCATCCCATCTCATCGACATCATCGTTATTGGGACTGGCCAACACAAAGTGGTCTTGAGCGCTGAGTCTTGTTCCCGTTAGTCAGCTTGTATATGAATTTCAGATCGCCAGGTATTGTGATCTGTACTTCGGCGCGCCTTTCTGCTGTTCTTTGATTTTTCTCGCTTGATTACTCAGCTCGAACCGGTTGGCTCTGTCATGTCTAAAGCAGTGTCCGACTCTCCACCGACCCTGGACAAAGTGGCAGGTGCTCGTGCGTTCTCACGGACCCCCTCGTCCTGGGACCCGCAGGACGACTTGCTTCTCCGGCATTTGAAGGAGCAGCAGAAGTTGGGCTGGAAGGAGATCGCTGCCCATTTCTCTCATAGAACTCCCAATGCCTGTCAGTTTCGTTGGCGACGACTACGACTGGGGGTGCTTAAGAACGCCGGGGGAAACCCTGCAGCCTCTCCCAGTGGCTCGGCGGGTTCTTTGCACATGGTTTCTGGTGGTATCACTAAGAAGTCCAACGGTACAGGATCCAATATCACAGGAGCATTGGCTGGGTTGAACGCTCTCAGCAACGGCACCAGAGGAGGCTCGCCAGCACCTCAGCACAACGAGTTGAAATCCATCAATTCGGCTACAAGCAGCTTCAACGAGCCGGGCTCGAACGGTAATGGCACCAGCACCTTGTTTTCTTCCAGCCAGTTGAGCAAAGCTCGCGGCCAAAATTTCGCTACCAGCTACAACCAGTGGAGCTTCAGCTCCAACAGCAACAATAACAACAACGCCTCGGTCGGGTCGCCAGAGAACGACCCAATGTCCAACAGTCTCTCGTCGCTCAACTCACTAGATTCCAACACCAGCAACAAGAACTCGTTCAACCTATACAACCAGGACTTTTCACTGAACTACCCTTCGTCCCAGGCGTCTTTCAACCAGCAGAGTTTTTCTCAGGGGTTCCTCAGCTCATACAACAACGAGGTCTGGCGGCCAGACGAAGACGACTTGTTGCTTTCGAAACGTCGACGCGAGTTGAGCTTGACTGAGTTGAGTATCTTGCTTCCTGCCAGATCAGAGGAAGATATCATTGCTCGGATCAAAGAGCTCGATCAAAACTCGACTATTCGTCCTGGCACAAGAAGCAATGGTGGAGGCTCGGGAAGTACCAGCATTGTCGGTGAAAACGACACCCAGAGCGACTACGGCACCGCAATAGCTGGAGCCCCTGCGTCCAGGATGAACTCGCAGAGCAACGGCTACGGGTTGCACACCCTTTCTAGAACCTTGAGTGCGTCGTCACAGCTATCGTTGAACTCGAACAACTCGAGTTTCTCCAACATCAACCACCACAACGGGAACGCCAGCTCGACCACCGTGGCCCCGGAACCCAACTCGCGCTCCAACGTGACGGGGAGCTTCACCTTGCTCAACGTGTCTGACAATTCGTCACCTCTGGCTTCAGGCAAGTCGTCACCACTGATCGGTGCTAAGCAAATCACCGACTTGAATTCCAGTGGGGGAGGGATGAACATCTCGTCGATACGAAGAACCCTTAGTCAGACCAGCAACGGCGTGAAACCGGCCACCCCGATCACCAAGGGCGACACCGACGAAGACAGCCCCGAGGCAAAGGAGAAAAAATAACACAGGAGCCAGCAAGCATGCCATAACTACTTCACTTCATACTAAGCATTGTACTATTTTCCTTCCTGTGTTGTGCATGTAGCTACTGCGCATTGCGTATACCGTATATTATAAGAGAAAAAGTTCTAAAATTAACAACGTCCTCGAGGAAAGGTCTCGAGAGTTTTAGACCAGCACAAAAGGAAACTCAGACCTCCCTGATCGGTTGCGACGAGCCAGGTTGGTTGGTGTTGCTGATGTGGGCAGCAGACAACCCTTCAAACTTCTCGTTGGACTCGATCGACACTGAGGAGGCGTAGTGTTTTGGCTTGACTGGGTCTGGCTTGTAGAACCGCAAGTCGATTCTCAAGACCAAGAAGAGGAAGAAGATAAGCCACTCGGAGAAACTGTGGGTGACGTAGAACACCACCTGCTTGTAGATCCATCCTTGGTTATAGACGAAGTAGTCACCAAAGAGCGACACTGCTCTGAAGATGGAGCTGACAAGCAACAACAACGTCGAAAGGAAAATGATGAACAAACTGTAGTTGTGTTTCAAGCTAGGAGACTCGCTGAGGGTGGCGGTCTTCAAGCCTTCGACACAAGCGTAGTGGTGGGTGGAGGAAGCAATGACTCTGACTGCAGTTTTGTGGTGGTCTGGACGGTGAGCAAACGTCTCACGAGCGTTCTTGACTGCGCCTTTTGGAACAAAATAAAAGGTGTTAAAGGACTCGATCCACCATGGTTGGTACACTGAGAAAGTGGCATCTTCACGTTTAGGTTTGAAGAAGAAAGCTAAGCAAATGAGGTTCATGGAGAGCACCGAGTAAAGTACGGTCAACACTCCTGCAGCTCTTGCAGCCTTCTGGCATTTGACAAGCGCAGCCTTGCTCAAAAAGTAAAGGTACGGAACCACGCCTCCAGCAATACCCGCAGCAATGGTGGCAGCAACCATGAAATACACCAAGTACATCAAGCCGGCAAACAACTTGGAGCTGCCGACTCGAGGCTGTCTCCAGGTGAATATCCGCTGGGACAAAAGCACGTTGACCCCGACAATGAGCGAGGTCGAGGACATAATCATGACGGTGCACGCCAAACCAACATGGATTTGGGTCACGTTGCTGGCCCAAGCAGCACGCAAAATATAGCCAATGAAGTTGAGGAAGCCATACAAGATCAACACCCAGGAGGAGTAGAATCGATGACCTCGGGACCAGTCCTTGACAAAGACGTAGACATGGCCAGCCGTGACCAAGAAGTACGCTGCAGCAAAGATTGCAGACGGGGCATAATCACTGCTGTCTGGGTATCCTCCAAAGGTAGCCAACAACACCTGCTGGGAGGCAGCAAGGATATTAGCAGGAATGTGACCTCCGTAGGTCTTTTTGGTGTGTGCGAGCAATGGCACGATTCCTGTGCCGAGGGCAGCACCTTTGCTCTGCACACTTATCAACCCAGATATCTGGGGAATCAGGATACTTTGGGTTTCACTCATGGGAGAACAGAATAGATGGAAGCAAGCAAAGAGAACAAAAGAGAACAAATGAAATAGAAATAGGAAGATCACAAGAAATACGAAGCTTGCAACGGCTTTGGTACAGATATATATAGGGCACTGGCCAGGAGTGCGTTTGCCGAGGGAAGTTGCAAGGTTGTTAAGGTGGGGATTTGGAGAACCGGATTGCCAAATCCATGGCCAAGCAAGCACAGTAATGGGAGGGGCGGCAATCGATGATGGAATCTTAACTGCCCCATGTTGATCTTTGCATGAACCCATAATAAGGGTTTCTGGGGCGCCGCGGTTACCCGGCAGAGAGGGGATTGGCTTGGCCCAGTGACAGACATGGATTGACAGCAGAGTGTCCACCAATGTGGAGCTAGCCGAGTAAGACAAACGTTAATTCGTGCCCACTGGTGCATGGCTGTGGGTGCGGTCTTGCTGAAGGAATTTGCAAAATATCCGCTTCGGGGTACTTCGAAGCGTTTACGCTGCTGGTTCTACAAACCTTGCTGCTGCTATTTATTTGCGTTTCATGGACCTCCGGGTCGATCTTATCATCTAATCTTGGTACGTCTTGTTGACTTCTCTGTTTATATCCGGATCGTTGAGTGTTCCGGGGCTCCATTGGCTTTTTATCCACGGCTGTCATGTCACCCTATATTTTTTTTTCGCTAGCTCGTAGACACAATGACCCCCGACATCGAGTGCCGTTTGATCTGTGGAGTAACTGTCAAACCACTCACAATAAACCGGTTCTCGACAGATTCCCTCCAACTGCAATCTACCAGTGTTTATTAGAGAACACAATCTTCTCTCCGCTTGCCTTACCCTCACGGGAAATATCGAATCCTTCATTGGTACTCTCGAACCCTGGCTGCAACACCTTCAATTTGGTGTGCAGGATCTGTTTGGCAAACTTGAGACCCACGCTAAACCACGCCTCGTTGAAAAGCTCGGCGGCCTCCGGGCTGGCTGGAACAACGACCCCGTTACCAAAATCCTTAGGTTTTCCGTTGATGAGATAGAGAAGCGTATTCTTGTAGGTAATCGACCGGCCCTCGGTGTTTTTAAGCAAGTCCTGGCGAATAAAGAGCAACGCATCAAACACCAAATCCTTGGAATCTGCAGTCGAGTCGATCACCGCTTGGTTTGTCTCAGTTGAGGCAACAGTGTCCAAGGCATACCCAATTCTACCAGCACCAAACTTCTTGATCTGGTCAGTAACATCGCTGTCTCTGTAGTCGAAAACAGCATCAGCTCCAAGCAGTTTCAAAAACTCATGGTGTTTCTTCGAGGCTGCAGTGATAACATTAAGCCCGTACAACTTCTTTGCAATCTGGATAAACAACACCCCCGTGGCAGTGGCTCCTCCCCAGACCAAAACCCATTTATCCTTGTTGGCACTAGGGTCAGGGGAAACCTTAAGATTGGCGGCCAACGAGAGAATGCTGGTGGCATACCCAAGCGTAAGCGAGGCTGCACCCTCGTAAGTGTCTACTTTGCCCAGAGGGTACTCTCCTGGGGCCAAGGGTTCGGAATTGAACCCAGGGTTCTTACCCCAATTGACGGTCGAATTCCATTCTGCCACAGAGTAATCTGCAAACCCTGCTTGGTTTCCCACAGTGTTTCCATAAACAGCTGCAGACACAGTGTCGCCCACTTCGATTCCTTCCACTTCAGCACCCACCTCCACAACTGTACCTGAGACATCAGACCCAACCGGGTAGCCTACACCTCCAATTGGCAAGCTTGCATGTTTCCAGTCGGTAGGGTTGACCGCAAAAGCTTTGGTCTTAATGATAAGTTGCTTGGAGCTAGGGGTAGGGTAGGCCACTTCTTTGACCTCGGCCCACTGACCGGCTTTCTTAGCACCGGTTCCAACAGCAGCGTAATTTGTAGGAGGCATGTTCGTTTGATTGTTCAGTTTAAGAGGGTTTGTCTTTGTTTCTATTGTGTGGTTTAGCCTGGCTTTTTGTTTGACGACTCGAAGACTGGCTGTACACTGGAGTTACACTGGAGAAATCGCAACCTTCCACTTGGCTTTTAAACAATTTCTTCGATGACAAATAAAGACGCTACATTTACCTGCAGGGATGCATTTCCGGAGACCCAGGACCACAACCCCTATTGGTGCACTATTCCACAACCACAGTTTGTCAGAACTTTCTACAAGTTCCGAGTAACTTATTCCGTCTTCCAAGACACTTGCCAACCTGTTAAACCTACTCAGACTTCCGAAACCTCGTTGGTGTTCAGCCCGATCCGGCAGCTTGCTTTGCTCGGTAGTCACTCAATATTATCTCCCTATACTAGTTTTAACTTTACATGACAGTTTCAGTTCTGGCTGTCTTAAACCAAGAACCCTCGGAGAACTGTACATTTCTCGGACCCGTGAACGATAATTCTCGAGGAATTATGTGATTGCCTCGATTTCTAAGCTGTTCTACTTGGTTCTATCTGCTTGATTCTATTCGTTTGTTACTAATGTTGCTTACAAATGTAGACAAAAAGATCTTGCATACGGATCGGGTTTGCAAAAATCGGACTAGCTGGAGAGTGGACTGAGTGCCAAATAAGACTTGTACTGCTATCATACAAAAAAAGACATCCTCTAACAACTACCACTCTACTCTTAATTAATCCTCACACATCCTCTCTCACATCCATCAAGTATCCTCATTCCCACCACCCGGACAAAACTTACCAAACTCAATCGTTCAGTCCACTCTCCAAATCTTATTTTCTTAGCCCCAGATCAATTGTCTTTAGCTCGTCTGCTCGCCTGCTCACCTGACACTCCCTCGCTCACTCTGTCCGAGGGTCTCTGCATCACGTGCTCCCCGCTGACTAAGCGAGCAATGACGCCTGCGTTTGAAAGTTGCCGCCGCCCCTCGCGACAATTGTTTACACCACGCGCGCGCTCGCGCCCCCCGTTGGTTTTTCATTCTTTAGCACACGTGATCCCTCCTACCTCGTCCGGGCAACCCTAGCACTAGCGAAGAAGGGGAAAAAAATTTGTGAAAACTTGAAGTCGTTAACTGATCATATACATTAAAGATGTACACCAAGACCTGTTACAAGTGCGGAGACACTGGCCACATAGCCAACGACTGTCCTCAAACTGAGAGATTGTGTTACAACTGCCACAAGCCTGGCCACAACTCTTCCGAATGTAGTGCTCCTCACACTGCCCAAGAGAAAACCTGTTACGTCTGCGGGAAAACTGGCCACATCAAGAGCGAGTGTTCCGAGAACGTGGTGAGATGCTACAGATGCAACAAGACCGGCCACATCTCCAAGGACTGCTCCAGCACCTCGCCAACCGGCAGAAGACCTTCCGACAGAGGCTCCGGCAACGGCACCACCTGCTACAAGTGCGGGGGCATCAACCACTTTGCCAGAGACTGTCAGGCCTCCAGCGTCAAATGTTACAACTGTGGGTTGCAAGGCCACGTCTCGCGCGACTGCTCTGCTGCTGGCGACAACAAGAACAACAAGACCTGTTACAACTGCCACCAGCCAGGCCACATCTCCCGTGACTGTACCGTGACAGTCTGAGGGCTGGCTCGATTGATGTTGACGGTGGACTAGTCGGTAAGATGTTGTAAAAGATGTTTTTGGATGTGTGATTGTCTGTGATTGCATGGAGATTATGAGGCTGTGGACAGCGATTGGTTTGTAGGTTCATACGGATGTATCTTTGATTTGTACTTTATGACTTAGGTATGCTGTATAGTTGAATGTGTGTAATTACAAACCTTGCCCGTAGATCGCGTCTGCCACTGCGCTCGCTTTTTTGATTTCTTTCACGTTGTGGACCCGGACGATGTTGGCTCCGGCTGCAATGGAAGCCACCACTGCTGCGACGGTTGGTGTGTCTGAGAAAGTTGTGTCTGAGGTTGAAGTAGTGTTAGTAGGTGCTGTAGTAGATGCCGTAGATGCTGCCGACTCATCAACAACTCGTTTAAGAAACCGTTTACGACTAGGTCCCATTAACACTGGCATGTTGGTGAAACTAACAAATTCCTGATCTGTGGCCATACTGTATTGGGTAAGCTTGTCGCAGTTTCTGATAAGTGCCAAGTTCTGGATCTTGGTCTTGGCAAATCCAATACCTGGATCAAGAACAATCTGCCATTTGGCAACTCCTGCTTCATAAGCTTTGGCAACACAGTTTGCAAGTTCTCTGTTGACTGCACTGACAAACACTGTGTCAGGATCTGATTGAGCAGCCACTCCATTGTAATATTCAGTGATGTTGGAGTCGGTGTTTGCTTCGTATTTTGTAAGCTTGTTCATTGTGTCGGGGGTTCCTCTCGTATGGTTCATAATGTATGGCACTTTCAAATCTGCCACTGTCTGATACATTGCATTATCATAAAGCCCCATACTGATATCGTTGATGATATCTGCACCATGCTCCACGCATTTTCTAGCAGTGAAACTGTTGAAAGTATCGATACTAATCAACACTGAGCGGACTTTCTCATCAGGATGATTGCGAATCTTGTCAAGAAGTGGAACAATAATACTGGTTTCCTGTTCAGCACTTATAGCTTTGATATCAACACCAGGTTTAGTAGATATAGCTCCTATGTCAATAATATCTGCTCCGTCATTAATAAGCTCGATGGACGAAGCCAATGCGTCTTCTAGATTATAATTCTTTCCTCCATCAGAGAACGAGTTTTTTGTCATGTTGATGATTCCCATGACCATGGTTCTGTCATGGAAGTTTACAACAGTGAAATTACCGTCTCTAGGCACAGCATTGACGATTTTCATGATTCCGTCTGGTGGTAGTTCGTTGTAGTGTACTTTCAGAATAGACTTTTGAGTTACTGGATGGACGTCGTCGTTAGGATGTAGCACTTCGATCAACGGGTCTAACACAAACCGTCGTTCTAACATACGAGGATGTGGGATAGTCAAGTCATGGTTATGGAAAGTGATATTGTCGTACATCACAATATCCAAATCAATGATCCGAGGACCGTTGTTGAACTCTTTCACTCGTTTGAAAGTATCGTACTCGACAGATTTCAAGAACGTCAAGAGCAGCTGAGGTGCAAGACCGGTAGACAACTTGACAA
This sequence comes from Saccharomycopsis guyanensis, assembly GCA_030578595.1. NCBI lineage: Eukaryota > Fungi > Ascomycota > Saccharomycetes > Ascoideales > Saccharomycopsidaceae > Saccharomycopsis > Saccharomycopsis guyanensis. The sequence goes on from JAJMSQ010000001.1 coordinate 386,658, forward strand.
CACCGTTGATGAAATTGGGCTGTTCCAAATAATACATTGGTGCTGTTTCATAAAGTGAAGACGTCGAGACGACTTCTATTTCAGGATGGTCTCTCAATACTTGTAATGCATTGTAGACATTCTTAATTTGATCGCCTTCATTAGTTCCAAACGAAATGTAAACAGTATGCTTATCAGTTTTGGACGCAGCAGTAAACTCCTCGTCAGAAGAAAACGGAGCTTGAGTGGCAGTCAGAGTACAATGACTTGCAGCTGTCAGACTTAACAGTTGCACAGTTCTACCTATTTCTGATTCACTCAATATTCCATCATTAGCACCTACTTTCTCTGTTTTGCCAACTGCCAACCCTACTTCCTCAGCATTCAAAACGGCGTTCAATTTCGAAATCCGGAGTGATTCTAACGATAAGCCAAACTCCAGAGAAACAAACTGGCCAGCAGACTGGATAAGTGCTTCAATTGTAAGGAACTCTGTACTTTCAACGTAAACTGCAAACCGTTCAATGAACTGTGCCGACAAAAACTCGTTAAGATTACCGTGCTTGCCAACAACATCGTCCAATTTAAGAACCATGCCGATCAGCACATACTGACTCTTCTGTCGCTCGAAATCAAAGATCCCGATCTTGGTCAACACTTTCAACCCTTCGATCTTCACCAAATCCTCACTGGTATCATTGGCACCCCCGAGTCCAAAATTCTTGATGATCTTGACTTTCTCTGCTTTCAAATGGCATCGAGGATCATCAAGCTCAAGCACCATCCGATCACAATGTTGCTCATCTAGATTCTGAATAGACTTATTGTTCACCAACTCTCTATACACTTGGTTCAAGAAACTGTTTGCATCCTCAAACCGGCCCAGGTCTTGTAAGTATTTCAACAATTCAAAGCTCACCTCTGCATACGAGATCGATTTATTGATGTCATCGCTGCCCCCAGAGTCCTCCAATATATTATCAGCCAAGTCCATTTTAATACTCAAATCATACACCATTGGCGCAGGGTTGGTGATCCCCCAATAATTGTTGCCAATCAAAGCATTCACTTTCAAGTTCTTCACATATATCTGACTGCCAGTCGAGTGATGCTTCAACTGGTTGAACCTAAACCTCGGCCATAATCTTGTAGACCAAGTAGAACGGAGCATCGCAGGTTATATCTGGTGGCCCTGTAGCCTATTATAATTATATTTAATTATCTTGCCTTTGTTTATCTTAGATATCTTTCAATCCTTGTAGATTTGTCTTGGGTTTGTTGGTTTGCGGTTGGACTTTGCGAGTGACTAAAAAAGTTTAAGTTTCCAAATTTATAAGTAGTCAAGATCCAATGCCCACTAGTGTGGTTACCGCAGTGGTCTAAGAGCCACAGTAAATGGCTACTTTATTTACTACGGCTTGGTTCTGAGATTCGTCGATTCATTATATAGTTGGTATTTAGATAATTTGGATAAATGGGTTGGTCGTATGTATCTTTGAGAGTAAGTAGTAGTAAACTACTTAAACTATAGTAGACTACAAACTCCAACCCATAAGCCAAACACTGGATGTTCAAAAACAACTTAATGTTTCAAACATCCAATAAAAATACAATGACTTTAGAAAAGTTATTAAAAGACAACCTTAAGAGAAATCTTTAAAAAAGACACCCTAAGAAACGTCTCTAAAAAACTCTTTAACTACCATCGTCCACCTACTGGTTAGTCACAGACCAAAACAAAAAACCATTCCACAATAAACTGAATCAGATAAATTGATGAATGTTGGATAGGAACTTGCTATCAGCATTGTAAGACTCTGAGTGAGCTGAGTAGTGTTTCATCATAACAATCATTGTAGAATATCTAGTTATTTCTACTTACCATAATCGACGATGAATGAAGAGAAAAAAACCAACTGCAAAAATCAAACTTAAGCCTTGGTAGAGGCAGGGTAACCGCACCCACTCACTACTAGTAAACTAGATGTGGTGTCAAGGACTTTTAATTCTAGTTGCATGTCAATATACTATGACCAACGCTCATTTGAATTTACCTTCGCATAGTAATGACAGCTCTAATACGATAGAGTTGCAATCGATTTCCTTGGAGTCTCAGACCACTCCGGACGAATTGGAATCGTTGTCTGATATCTTTAATACCCCAGAAGAAGACGATGGTGAGCCTACCAGTGCCAAGTCTTCGATGAAGATGGCATTCATGAACATGTCCAACAGTATACTTGGAGCAGGGATCATTGGCCAGCCGTATGCTACCAAGAATTGTGGAATTCTTGCTTCGATCGGGATCTTTGTTCTTTTGACTGTGATCATAGACTGGACCATCAGACTTATCATCATCAACTGCAAGCTCTCGGGAACTAAGACATATCAAGACACTGCACAGAAATGCTTTGGCAAGACCGGCAAGTTTGTGATTCTTGTGGCACAAGGATTCTTTGCCATTGGCGGATGTATTGCTTTCTGTATTATTATTGGTGACACCATACCTCATGTGTTACAATCGATCACTCCAGACCGTTGGATGGAACACAATTCGGTGCTCAAGTTCTTGCTTCAGAGAAACTCTTTAATCGTGCTTCTCACCTGTTTTATCTCGTATCCTCTTTCATTGACCGACAATATCGCTAACTTGGCAGTGTCTCTGCTTTTTGCACTCATCAATATGTTGACGATTATCTTGATCATCATCATTCATGGTTTCATACTCACCACCTCCGGCACCGCACCACACGCCAAGTTCTCGAGCTTTTTCTCAGGATACATCTTCAGCTCCAACATTTTCCAAGGTGTCAGTGTGATATCGTTTGCTCTAGTGTGTCATCACAACACGTCGTTCATCTACGACTCGCTTCGTAAACCTACGCTAGACCGGTTCACCAAACTCACTCATTGGTCATGTTTCATTTCCATGATCTGTTGTGGACTTGTGGGGATCTCCGGTGATATTATGTTCAAGGACAGCACTAAAGGTAATATCTTGAACAATTTCAGTCAGGACGATTGGATCATTAACATTGCCAGAGTATGTTTTGGCTTGAACATGTTGACCACTTTTCCACTTGAGATCTTTGTGGTGCGGCAAGTAGCTCACGATTTAATGTCGCTTCATAAGACCCCAGAAACTATAGCTCATCAACCTTTAGCACAAGATGAGAACGAGGAAGCAGCAGACGAAAACTCAGACTTCAACCACCATTTCTTAATAACCACCGTGCTTGTGTTTGCTACCATGGCAGTTTCGTTGCTCACTTGCAACTTGGGTGCTACTCTAGAACTCATTGGGTCGGTGTCTGCTTCCATAATGGCTTTCATTTTTCCTTGTATGTGTTACTTGAAACTCACAAACTATAAAGAGAAAAGCTGGAAAGAAAACTGGCCAAGTTACAGTACTATTGCATTTGGGTTTGCAGTCTTGGTGATCAGTTCAACTCAAACGTTGATCCAGGCTTACAGAGAGAGAAACAACCATGAAGATTACTGCAAGGTTGGTTAAGAAGAGAGACTGCTACATAGTGAGAGTGTCAGTACAACATTGCTCTGGACTTCTTTGAAAGAGGTCTTAGCACACAGGCACTCGTGTGACACCTAGCATAGGCATTTGAAGTATTACGATGTAATGAATTAATGACTGTTGATAATATAAGTTTAAACTAATCTTCTGTATCAGCAACTTGGTCCGGGCTAGTTGCTCACTGCTTCTATGAATTACTCCTCATCCTCATCATCAATAACCAACTTTCTCTTTCTTCTTATTGGAGTATCGTTGTTTTCAGCAGCCTGCTCTTCGATATCTTCAATTTTCGCAGGTTCCTCCGTTTCAGAATCGTCTTTCTCGCTGTCACTCAATTCAGAATCAGTAGCAGAAGTCTGCTCCAGATCTGTAGATTCCTTCACTTCTTCAAACTGAACCAGTTTAGTGGCTTGTTTAGTCAACTCTTCATAGTACAGAGAAGACTTACTAGTAGTACCAGAACTAGTGCTTCCTTCAATGATCGAGAAAAAGTCTTGGTTAAACTTGGAAACCTCTGTTCTAGGTAAAACTCCTCCGTTTCTGTCCAAAAGTTCTCGCATTTTCTGCTCCTTCTCAAAGAATATCCGATCACCTTCTTCGTCACTGAGATCATCTTCTGAATTAATGTACATGTCAGACACAATCGCAGACTGTTTCTTGTCAGGCTTGTCTTCTGATTTGTTTCTGTTGCGTTTCTTGTCGCCCTTCGACTTCTTTTTGTCTTTCTTGGCCTTCTTCTTTCGTCTGACACTCGGGTCTTTGTTTATATTTTGTTCCATGGCCTCTAAATCATCTCCATCGTAGTTTTCCTCTCTTTCACCATGAACAGTAAACGCAATTCCTTCTTCTTCAGAACTACTGCTGTCACTGTCGCCATCATCATGGTCTTTCACTTCACGTACCTTCCGCGTTAATGTCTTCAAAGTATCCTGCCATTGGTTTGTGTTGTTCAATTCCTTGGTGATTATATCACGGAACTCTTGGAGTTGGGCTTGGGTCAACTCTGGCTTTGCAACACACTGTCCACGGTACTCTGAAGGCAATTCGAACTGCATCGTACTCAACAAAAGCCGCAACCCTGCGTCTCTAATCAAAGCTTTATTGAACTTGACATTGTCCAGCTGCAAGCTTCTAGTGCTAAGCTCATTCCATTTCTGCAACACTAAGTCAATGGTCTCCATCAACACCGTCATTATATCTGATTTTATTGCACTGACAAGACTCTCCACCTTATCGTTGAGATCAAGCTCCACAGTGAACTCAATAGGTTTGACCACTTGAAGTCCCAGATGATCAGCTGTCTTATGATCAGAAATAACTATCTTCTCACCCGTCTCAAAGTACATCACAGACTCTCTGAGTTTTGGAAACAAAAGCTCAACATACAACGAAGGAGTGCGCTCCAAATGAAGTCGCAACAGTCTCATATAATGCTTGAAGAACTGCTCGAGCTCATTGCGAAGTGGTCTGATCAATGATTGGTTTCGACTGGCGAGGATTTCATGGAGAATCATTAGGAAATCTAATCTAAAGAGCAAGACAGGTCGCTTGAACCCAAAAAAGATTCGATGGTAGAACCGCACTGCTTTCTTGAGGTAATGCAAGTCGATTTTATCGTAGTTGTTGAACATTCTCATGTACGAATTGATAGTCAACTCATTGTTGAACTTCATGAAATACTCAGGGAACAGAAACTCTCTTATTCTTAACCGTTTCTTCTTAGTTTCGTCTTGATTCTCAGTGTGTTTTGCCTTGTTGACAATCACCAAATTGTCGTCTTTATTGATATTTTCGAGGATCTTGAAACACACCTCCAACAAATCAACCACGGTACACACAAACGTCAAGTTACGGTTGTGAGCAAGTTTCGACATTGCAACTAACGTCTCAAGCACATCGTTGTCTGAAAATATCCGTTTCTTGGTGTTAAGAGAAATATCAACGTTCTGCTCGACTGGTGACTGGCCCATCAAATTAAGTAACAACAAGATCTCTTTGAACGCTATAGCACATGCATGAGCCAAAGAAACGTCTTTCAGCTCAGACTCTTCCTTCCAGATCACCTTCAATAACCGGATATTGTCTTCGAGCAACACACTGGCCACCAATCCAAAGTCACCGTCCTCGTTCAGCTTTGCGTTTCTCAACCGTTCGTATTCTAAACAGTAAGAAATCATAAGACAGAACTGGATAGCATACGTTTTTGTCAGCGAGGTCTCGTCATTTTGAACCTTCCGTCTCATGGCAGTGACAAACTGGTTGAACCCTCCGTCTATGAAATTGTCCATGAACTTCCGAAGAGCGACATTTGAAGACGACGAGAGAAACTCCTGCTTATCGCCAAACTCTTCTGATTGTGCAACGACTCGTTTCTTGGTCGAGTTCCATTTCTTAGCATCGTTAAGACGTTCGATTGTTTTCTCTGTACTTAACAATGCTTTCTGACCAGACACTGTCAATCTACCAGTTTCTGCAGTGTTCAAAGACAACAACGAACCAAACCGGGAATGTCTCGAGCCGCTTTCTTTGATAAATCGCAGCTTCAACTTGTTTTCTTTCTGTAACAAGCTCTGGAGTTCGGACCCTGCAGCTGTCGTCTGTGAAGCTTCCGGTGTATCTTCTGCTCCTACCACTCCTTCTGGTTTAGTGCCTTTCGTAAGATAATATACGCTTTCTAAACAACTCTGAGCAAGCATCTTGTCATCAAACTCTTTACCTAACCCTGCAAAGATCGTAAGCAAGAACTTCAACACTTTATTCTGCTCAAACGACTTCAACATTGCGTCTAAACATATATCTTCTTCTGTGACATCTTTTGGAAACGGCGAATTAAGCTGTACTTGTTTACTAGAACTTCTGTTTGCAACCGATTTGTACGACTGGTAGTCTGGTTCTATGCAGAGCACGTTTCTAAAGAACAACACTCCAAGGTTAAGAACACTGTTATCACGAACACTGCGTTTATGTTTAGGTAAAGATATGATCGGAATAAGGATTCTAATGATTGCCCGCAACACAATTCCTTCTTGGAAACTAAGAAGTGCTTTCTTATACTGAAGCTGGTACGATTTGAGTTTTCTCCAGTTCTTGACCTGATTCACAGAAGACTCCAGTTCCACCAATTGCAATGGCCACGTAAGAGGTACTAAGATTTCCAAACACAACCCTGCTACTCTGTCATGATACAACTTGTTGTTCTCGAAGATCTTGCCGTTGGTATATGATACTTCCCATTGGTAAAGAATACTGAGTAAGTCATTGATTAACAATCCGGTTTCACCACAGGCAAGAGCCACGTCCCATTTGTTCAGTTGCTTATCAAACTTCAACCATTTTTTCAAATCTTTAAGCACTGCCAATGCATTATCTCCTAACTTATACTGAGGAGCTCCATCTACAGTTCTGTCTGGACCTCCAAGAGCTGACACCAACGAAGCTATATGAGCTTTCAAAACATGTTGAGTATAAGTCTTGGAAGTATCGGCAACAAGAACCTCTTCTGTAAACTTGCCTATTCTATCAAGTGCCACAGGCACCACCGGCTCTTCGTTCATTGATGGTTAGTTGAATTTAAAGATAGTCTCAAATTGATCTGGAAAGACGCGTGCAGACGCGAAAGTGAAATAAAGAGGGGTGTGTAGACCCTGGGGATGTGTAAGACAATGAAGCAGTAAGTAAGTAAGAAAAAGAGTAGACCAAAACAAGAGAGTATGCCCCACCATTATGGTATATAGCTTCAGCCCTCGTGTGTTTTACTACCCGGCCCTTGCCCCCGGCCAAGTGTTTGCCAACCTGTGCTGATCTTAAGATATACACCATTTAATTAGAAGAAGGTCGATATTTTACGACACACAACCAATTAATTAGTGTTAGAGATTGTTTTTGGTGATTCTTTAGAAGATATATAATATTGGATAACAAGAAAAGCGCAGCAAAAACACAACAAAAAGAAAGCCATCAAAAACATCAGACAATATAACAATGTACAATCCATATGGCCAACAGGCATCGTCTTCAGCCAATGCTTATACCAATGTTGAACAACAAACAAACTCCAGACTAGCACATCCGCAGCCACAGCATCCTCACCAGATGCCTAGTGCCACCAACAACCAAGGGTTTTCTCAGCAAGGTGCTGGGTTTGGAGCACAAGCAGGTATTCCGAATTTCTTCAATGATCCCACCGCCAACCTTTCGTTCCAGATGGGACAGAGTGCACTCCAACAAGGTACTCAGATGATGGAGAACAATCTCCGGCCGTACCTTGGATCAGCATCGGACTTAAAGAACCTGTTTAAAGTGTCGCATCGATACGTTGTCAAGAAGATCGGCTTGATTCTCTTTCCGTTTATTCACGGAAGCTGGTCTCGATTGATCGTTCATAACCAAATGAATGGGGCTGCAGGCACCACCGAGTCGTTCGAAGTGCCTATCAATGACATCAACTCTCCAGATTTGTACCTTCCTCTTATGTCGTTCATCACGTATATCTTACTTAGTGCTATCTTCCAGGGACTCAAAGGAGAGTTCCATCCTCAGTTGTTTGGCTACACGTCGTCGATTGTGTTTGGATACCAATTGTTAGACTTCTTGGTTCTTAAATTGGGATTGTACCTACTTAATGTCGAGTCGAGTTTCTGGGACTTGGTGTCGTACTCCAACTACAAGTTCATCCCATTGGTAGTGCTGATTGCCTTGAACGATTTCCTCAGAAGCGGCACCAACAAACTGCTGATGTTGTACTGGACGATATTCGGGTACTTGGACTTTGCATTTGCTTTCTTCTTGATGCGGTCGTTGAAACTGGTGTTCTTAGGCACCGGGATCAACAACGCACAGACCGTGACCCAGAAACAACGCCAGAAACGAATCTATTTTTTGTTTGGTTACACATTCCCTTTCCAGATGGTACTCATGTGGTTGATCTAAGCTTCGCGCATCTCTAGATAAAGACTGGACTGCTAGTCCAAATAAGAAGTTCCATGGCCCTGGTACCTTTTGACTGCCAACCAGAGTCACTGCACTCTGTCATATTATCCCATAACCATACGCCTTACCGCATCATTGATCCGACTAAGGAATCTGTAATCTACACAAACTTCAATGTACGTTTCTCCTGACATTCCTAACTGCCATTCCAAAAAGCAATTACATTTTCTTATTACCATAAATTCATCAACTTTTAGTGCCATCATTAATAACTGCCAAGCCTCCCCTGCTTCTTGCCAATCACGTGACACCGCGCGACGGAGTTCGCTTGCAGGTGGTTGAGTTTTTCCCACGTCACTCAGGCAGGCCAAAAAGTATCAAACCCAAGTTCCTGTGTGGATCAGCGCTCACAACCAGGGCAGCTGAAACTATTTGTCGTTGGCTACGTCTTTGGAAACCCAGTATATATATTAGTACCCTGGGTGACAGCTTCAACCTTTGCATTATAGAACTCGGCCGTTGGATGGGTAAAGAGTGGTGCACTACGACTCTTGACTTTCCCGCTGCTTTTGTTTTTTCCGGACTGCCCGAACCTCTGAGGCGGTCTGTTTGCTGAATCGCCAGCACTGTCGATTCCTGGCACCACCTAATACATAGCATTCTAGTTGAGCATGGGCCAAGCGCCTAGCAGGACCAATCCTGGTGGCCCATTGCTGTCGGGGCCTGCCCAGAACAATCCGCAGGTCCAGAGTCTTCATGTGATCACGACGTTCGACGATGCTGACGTGACTGGGTCTGATCCTGGCTCTGGAGCTGCTGAGTCTCGTGCCGATACTTCTGAAGGGTCCTCGAGTACACCCCAGGACGCCACGCCACTGGAACGTAAGGGCTGGAAGAAGAATTTCAACGACATGAAAATGGGGCGGCGTAAGATGGGTTGGCGTAAAGACGACGACAATTGCGACTTGAGGTCGCCCAGTGCAGTGTCGTCAAAGGAAAAAATCAAAATCTTGAAACGACGCAACGACAAGAGCAAAATCCAGCCGAAGGAGGACCCGGAGGACTATATCCGTCAGAACTATTTCCCGATGTTGAACAGCTCGGGCACGGCTCCTTTGTCTGCAGAGACTGGAATCGAGACCCAGAGCAGTGTCTTCAATGTCCACGACAACCAATCGTCTGGCAGCAGCAGCATAGCCGGGCGTGTGCCGGGGAACTCCAAACAGAAGTTGCCTGCGGACTACGAAGAAAACCTTGAAACGTCACAGCTCAGCAGTGATTTCTACGACACTACTGATGACAGAAGGGGCCATGAACAACCCCAAGGGTCTGACCCAGTCAAGAACTTTGAGTTCCTAGAGCTTCAGGAACACGAACATCAAGGCTCCAGTGGCGACCGCAAACCTAAAACTAAACATAGACCGGACCCTATCAACACTGGTTCTGTGGCTCCTGTTCCTCAGCCTATCCAGAGTCCAGGGGACGATATTCCATTAGCCCATGTCACTGAAGCAGTTCAGCCCGTGGTGTCGCCGATATCTCCTGCACCGACCATTGATGCTCCGATCACCAACGGTCGGTCTGTGTCAGACAGCGTGATCCGCAACCACCGGCGGACGTTCAATCCGTTTGCACGTCGTCGTAATCGTATCAATGCCATTTCTGGTAATTCTATAGGGTCCAGTTCCGAGTTCCATTCCACAACCGACGGGTCTCGGGACGCACTGCCAAACCGGTCGATGTCAGGCACTGGCCTGATCATGCCAACGATCAACTTGACCTCGCTTTCCAACATCAACCGTCAAATGGGCCAGAACTCTGGCCAGTCGTCACCAGTAACTAACACCGGGCCTGCCTCGACTCGTGACAACTCTAATTTTGTCCATCAGGCCCAGATGTTGTCGCGACTTCTTGAGTTGGCGGCACATTCTACTTTACATAATTTGATTGGAGACTACGACGGTGAGGATGGAGTGAGGATTGATAACCGGCTGAGAAACCGCGACTTGACCACAAGGGTGCCTGCGTATCGGTTCGAGGACGGCTCCGATGCAAACTTCAACGAGTTCTCGGTGGCTCTCCAAGGGAACTTGTTGGCCAATGAACTCTCCAATAGTATAAGGATGCAAGAAGAGATCGAGAGACGAAGACGGCATCGTGAAGAAACTGGCCAGAACCCAGAAATCAGTGCGCCGTCAACTCCAACAGCCCTGACAACTCCTAATGGACAGGCAGCTCTACTGACAACGGCAGAGGAAGACGCCCGCATGCTTCTGATGTCGTTCTTCAGAGCGTTCCGGTTCAGTTCCAGAATCCCTCGCAACTCAGACGATAACGACGAGGACGCCGAGGAGCAAGTGCCCGTGCTTATTATTGGAGTGCGGTCGGTGTTGCCAGAAGAAGCCGACCGTGTCAACGTCAACGGCCAGAACGATATCCACATGAACAATATCATCCCGGGAGCCAACAACGAAAGTCATTCGCTTGACTCTAATAGCCTTGGCAACTTGTCGGGCAACAACTCACATATTTTCTCGAATGGCAACGCCGACGGGTCTAATGACCATTTGAATGGCCCGCGTTCTGCCAGCAGCGACAGGGAAGACGTGCACCACCAGTTGTCGCCAGGGTCCAACCAGCCTAGTTCCGGTGGAGGGTTTGCCCGCTCGTTCTTCCGGAACCGCAACCACCGGTCGAGATTCAGACTTGAAAACAGCAGAAATAATAATAGATTGGAGGAGATTGCTCAGCAGTATGGCCAGAACAGAGGCCGCAATAGAAACAACGGGTCCCAGAGATCGTGGGTGATTTTCATCATGGGCCACACTTTCCCAGTAGACCACCCTGTGTTGTCTGCTCCAACGTTGCTCGCTGACAACCCTACCTACGAGGACTTGTTGGCGTTGCAAGCAATGTTGGGTGAGGTGAAACCTCCAGTGGCCACTCAGGAAGACATCGACAGAGCCGGTGGGTTGGTGGTGGTCACTATCGATGGATTCTTACCTGAAGATGGAGAGTACGTGGAATACGTCGAGCCTTTGGAACGGTTAATCGTGCCTACCACCGATAAATGTTTGGTGTGTTTGACCGAGTACGAGTCGGGAGAAGTGTGTCGGCAATTGAAGAGCTGTAACCATTTCTTCCACAAGGACTGTATTGACCAGTGGTTGACTACAGGACGGAACTCGTGTCCGTTGTGCCGGAAGAAAGGTGTGCCAGTGAAAAAGAAGGAAACCAAAGAGGGCAGCGAAGACGAGCCTACCAATCTCACCACCACGTCGTTGCCGTTGTAAAAAATGCATTAGTTGTCTTATTCAATACCCACCACCAGTTAATGGGTCGCATCGTTTTGCTTTTTCTGATAGGTGTTAGTGCCTCAGTGCTTATGTTTGTATTTCCAATGCATGCGAACGTCACATTATGACATGTTGTAGGGGTGCTTTCTAAATAAGAGACTTATAAGTTTTAATACCCGGTGTTTTATTATCAAGAGCTTCTTAAATTTAATAACCCAACTCTTAATCCGATTGTAAATACTTGTCATTATTGTCTGGTTATATTTTTCATGTTTTTATTACACTCTTGAATCCCTTTGTACATTCATACTTTACACAGACCTATTCTACACTCATGCCCAGCTCCTATTAGACCTCCAGAAGCGCCATTGATAAGCCTCTTGAAATAGATCTTCATCATCGCTTCCTAAAATAGCATCTCATCTCACACTATTCTCTCATGACCCCTGCCAATCTTTGTACGCCAAGAGATTCCGTGGCTTATCACAACTCCGCTAAATCGTCAAGTACTCCACCATAATACTCCGTGCCAACTCGGGGTTCTCACTCAAATTGTATATCAAATACAAATTGTATGCGCTCTCCTTCTTCAAATCGTAATCCTCATCTAATCCCTGATAATTGAGCACTCTATTATAGTACTTGATAGCAATAGATACAAGTCCATAATGATGGAACAACCGACCGAGATTATAATCGACTTCTTGTTTCTCATGCTCACCTTTCGGTTTCCGAACTTTACTGTACTCCTCAAAGAACGCCAACGATTGAAGCACAAACATATGTCTGTTGCCCACAGATCTCTGCATTGCTCGGTGGCCTGAAGCAACAGCAAGAAGTAAATTCACCATAGGATCGCTCTTGAACTCATCATACACTCTCATGAGATACATCAATGCAGGGAGGTAACTCTTACCTGCTAGTAGCACTTGAGAATAGAGTGTCAAAAGGTATGGATTAACATGTTCAGTAGAGAACGTGGGTTCAAACAGAATCTTAGCTTGACCGTCCACCGGTCTTTTCAACCGTAAACTTTCCCATGCCTTTGTCTGTCTTAGAAAATATTTCTGATGGTTCAAAGATATGAAGAGTTCAAGACACTTTCTTCCAGAAGGTAGACAGAGCACAAACAATTTGTAGGCGTTTCTGGAAAACTGGTACGAGTTAAGGATCTCTCTTAATGCAGCAAGTATATCATCATTATCTTGAACTATCGAGTCAATCGATAGTTTTACAAGTTTCATCACTCGTTCTCTTTCCTGATCCTTTTGGAAATTCATCACCCCTTTAGCGATCTCAATCGACTGGATAGCGTCTCTTGGATCGTCGTGTAATGCCAACAACAACGAATATTTCATGAATATATCAAACCACACGTCAAACGACAACCCTCTGTATCCCAGAGTCGTCAATGTAAGCGAGGTATCCATCTTGTAGTTGCCAACTGCACTCTCATTGAGCTTGGCCAACTTCTCAAGTCGTTCGTCAATATCCATCTGGATATCACGCTTCTTATAAACAAGAAGATGCGACAACCGAGGTCGTTCTTTGCTGAAGATCGCTTTGACACTACATAAATGCTCGAAAAGCTCCGATGCTAATTGGAGCCAGGCAACAATAGCAACTTGGTCTTCTTCTTCCACTGATGGCCACAATCTCTGCATTCTAGTGTACTTCTCTTTGGTATCGGCAATCATCTTCCGCTCCAAATCTTTCAATTCTCCCTCTGACAACTTCTTCTTCGTCTTCTTTGGTCTAGCAGGAGGCAAGTTAGCAATGAGTGCTGCCGAAGGAGTATCTTCTCTGGACACTTCTTCAGAATCCAAACTGATTCCGTCTTCAGCTTTACGACCTTTTCTTTTTCTGACATCATCAAGCACCGCCTTGGACTCTTCTGTTTCGCCAGAATGGTACAAAGCTTCAGCAAGTGCAAGCTTTGCATCCAAATTGTCAGGTTCAACTTGGCAAATCGACTGGTAAGCAGTGATAGCCTGGTCCAAATCACCAGTTTCCTGACAACATTTGGCAATCGACATCACCAAATCAACAGTGTTGAACTCGTCTATAAGTGATAAAGGATAAAAGAACTTGAGTGCTTCCTTGTAGTAGCCAAGCTCTTCTAATGCAGACCCAACATAAGTATACAAATCATTGACTTCAGCTGCTGGCTCGTCCAAGAGAAACTGGAACTGAAGAAGCGCAGCATCAACATCGTCAAGCCGTAGCCGGAGCAGTCCCAATTTGATTCTTATATCTATAGGAAGTTCGTTTGGTCTGGCTTGTTTAATAGGCAGCAACTTACGGTAATCAGGATTATCTACTCGACGACTATCGAACTCCGAATCGTCCTGGACTTTGTTCCAGAACTTCTCGTCGCTTCTTCCTTGCAACCATCTCGAAGTCTGCTTTAATAAAGTTAAACCTTGAGCAAAACTCCCTTGCTTGAGAAACAACTCGGCAAGAATGTTCAACTCCGACCACTCAAAATCAGAGAACTCTTTCTTGGCATCCAACGTATCTATACTCTCATTGTCGTTCAATGAATAGAACTCGATATTCTGGTTCAAGATCTTCAAATACATGTCGATTGCATCTGAGATCCGGTTCTGTTCAGCATACACTTTGGCCATTTCTATCACCAACTGCTGGTTAGTAGGATCGTATTCATGGAGTTTCTGGTACCCAGCAGCAGCCCTCTTGAACTTTCCTGAGTCGGCGTACAATTTTGTACGCGCGTACAAATGCTTGTGGTCTTTTGTGTCGTTTCGAATAGCGTTCTGGTAGCAATAGAGTGCCTGACGAGTATGTCCCAAATATATACTGAGCTCAGCAACAGTGGCCCAGAACTCTCCGTCCCACAGATTGAAATGCGCAGCAATGATCCATCGGTTGCAACACTCATCAAGTTGGCCTCGCTGTTTGTATATCTCACCTAACGTCTTATAAGCAGAGAAGTTACGAGGATCCAATTTGATGACTTCCTCATACAATTTCATGGCCTCGTCCATTTTGTTGTCGACAAACGCCTCGTTGGCTTCACTGAGCTTCATCCGGACCTCCGGGTTCATCTGTTTGGCTCTGGCCATGAACCTTCCTGCGCGTCCTTTAGCACCTCTGCCTTTCTTTGGTTTGAAATTGGCTGCTTCTCTCAACGCATCTTTGAACCCTCCGTCGTCCAAATCAAGAGGTTCCTCCTCCAGATCAGAATAACTCGACCCAGAATCGTCTTCAAACTCATCCATTATATTGTACAACCCTTCTATATTATCATCATCGTCTTGATCTTCTTCTGCTGGTTCTTGTTCCTGAGAATCATCATCTGAAAAATATAATGCTTCCTCATCGTCACCTCCTTCAGCTAGCAACGCCAACCGCGACGCAGAATCAAGCAAACTCTCATTCTCGTCTTCTTTGCTGGGCATTGATGTTCGGTTGGTAATTGAGTTTCTCCATATATTGCAATATAAACATCTCCATCGGCCAGGGCTCGTGGCGGTGCCAAACCAGTGGGTTACAGTTACCCGGTACAAGCATATACATGGTTGCCACTTCTTGATATCAGTTACCTCTTTACAACTCCACAAAATGGTAAGTTTGACATGTTTCTAAGAATGTTTATTAGCAATTGATTTTGATTGCTATTATTATAATTTATATTGTTCGAATTCATGACTAACACACAGTTCTCAGGATTTAATGGAGGGTTCAATAACTCGTTTGGAGGGTTCATGGCTCCTGCACTGTCCTTTGAAGAGTATTTTAGATGTTATCCTATTATAATGATGCCAGATCACACTCGAAAGATGGATGCCAACTATGGAGGCAAGATCTTCTTGCCGCCTTCGTCTTTGAACAAACTCACGAGGCTTCAGATTCGATACCCGATGTTGTTCCAGCTTACTAACGAGTCCAATGATCTTACCAGTCACTCTGGAGTGTTGGAGTTTGTGGCAGAAGAAGGCAGAGTGTACATTCCTCAATGGATGATGAATACCCTTAAACTCGAGCCGGGCGAGCTTATAAAGATCAATAGTTGTGATTTGCCGTTGGGTAAGTTTGTGAAGATCGAGCCCCAGAGTGTCAGTTTCTTGGATATCACAGATCCCAAGGCAGTGTTAGAGAACGTGCTTCGGAAATTCACCACGTTGTCGGTCAACGATATCATTGAGATCAATTACAATGACACAGTGTATGCTATTAAGATCTTGGAAGTGAAACCAGAGAGTGCTAACTTGGGAATCTGTGTGGTGGAGACCGATTTGGAAACAGACTTTGCTCCTCCGGTTGGGTACGTTGAACCAGATTACAAAGCAGAGCAGCAGAAGAAGAAGAATGCTCCTAAGAAACCAGCTTCTACTCTTGGTGCTATGGGTAAAGCCATTAATTATCAGGAACTTATACGTCATGATGAACCAGAGAAGTTCCATGGGAAAGGGTCTAAATTGTCAGGCAAACAAGTTGCAGAAACAAAGCCAGTGAAGGTTGAAACCGAGTCTCTTAATTTGGATGGGCCTATTAAACCACTTCGGTTGGCAGAAGGACAATTGTTCTTTGGCTTCCCTGTGACTCCTCCTCCAGAAGAAGAGACAGAAGAAAAGAAAGACGACCAGGTGAAGTTTTCGGGAGCAGGACAGTCGTTAAGAGAGTCTAGTAAGAAACGCAAGAACAAAGGAGGCCATTCGAGTGAAAGAGCGAAAGTGCAAAGTCCAGAACGGTCGCATGAAGTAATGGAGATTGATTAGAGGGGGCCTAGATGTGAACTGTTCTATAGCATGTCCAAATTTAATGATTTAGGGGTATTAAGAGTAGGTAGGTAGGAGTGTGCCCTTGTTTTGTTTTCAATATCTTTTCTTGTTTGTAAAGTATGAAGGTAGAATGTTCGTCTGTTTTTATAGGTTCACACTAAAAACCACTTATCTAATGGTTGGTAAGCAATGATGATATTCTACCAGAGAAGACAGTAATATCAAAGGTAACAATCTACAACCTTACATTTTAAACTAATATTAATACTATTATCCTTACATACCAATTTTACATAGACTCAATCACAATAATTAACTGTTGTGTGTCATTCCAAGACACCACTCAACAGTATTATCTGCCAGCCACTAACTAAACTTCCTCGAAAGGAAGTTCAAACAGACTCATGATAAAAGATCCATATTCAATACAACAGTCCATAAAACTTCAATCACCTAAGCCAAAGTCTTACCATCGTTAACTTGCTTACCAGTCTTCTTAATGGTGGCAAGCACAGTGTCGTAATCTAAAGAATCAGCAGTCTTGACATCCACCAACTGGGTATCCAAGTTGGCATCGACAGATTCAACTCCTTCAAGACGGTTGAGTGCACGAGTCACTGCACCAGAGCATCCTCCACAGGACATCTTGACATTAAACTGATATTGGTGGGCCATTGTATAATAGAATTATTGTGTGTGTTCCGATAATATAGAATAGTAAATCGGATCTTACTAATGATCCGGTGTAGCTTATTAGGCAAGATCACGTGGCCAGATTTAGGCGGGTTTCATGGGCCGCAAGGAGCCGCCCGTGTCGTCTAGAGGAATGAAGCCTTGGGCGGATCCTTGCATAGGAATAAATTGCTCAGTGCGGCAGGCTTTAGACTGTGATTTTTCTGGCAAGTACTGTGGGAGGTTCCTTCCAAGTTACAGGATGCCACAACTAAGGAATTATTCAAGTGTGTTCTATTTTTATCTGTGTGTGGTAATTATCTTTTGGAGGTTGGCTTTTACTTTATTGGAGTATTGCTGAAAGATTAGTCTCTTGGGATCTCGATTGTTCAAGACTCCCAATGCAATCTTGCATATTTGGTTATGCAACAATTGCTAAGTTCTTATTGTCCTGTCAACTATTGTATTCTGTGATTAGAACGGAAGTGAATTAAATCTTGTTGAATGATATCGTTAAGTCTCATTAGATGCCATTAAATTTCATTAGATTCTATTCAACGTAGGATGAGTTAGATCTACCTCTCCAGACATGAGCAATGCACTTCTTGTCTGTACTAATCTACTGTGCCTCTACTCTACTCTACTCTCTGCTCTAGTCTCATTCTGTTCTACTCTACACTCTTTACTCTCCACTCTCTGCCCTCTACTTTCTAGTCTCCACTTTCTACTCATATCCACTTCTTGATCTCATTGCTCTCCTCTTCCCTTCTCTTCTCTTCTCACCCTCTGCTTCACCCACTACTATCCCACACAATCCCTCATCCATTATCCATTACCTAATCTAAAAAAAATCAAAATCCAAACACTTATTCCTGCTGTCCATACCATACTGTAACACTCCGCCCACCGCATTATCACTGATTCCTATCGTCAACGTCTCTCCCTCTCCATCATCGGCACTGTTAAGACAGAGCCCTGAGATTTTCCCAAACCCGTTGATTGCCTGGCCCTTAACCTCTCCTGCCCCGTCCGACAAGTCCACAATATTGACATTGTCCACGGTCTCGGCAAAACACATCAAGTTTCTGTTCCTGCTGAACTTCACGTTTCTCACACTATTGCTGTTGTCGGTGATTTCACTGTGCCTGCTCGACACACACATCACCTCACCTTTATTCCTTAGATCGTTGACTATCACGGTACCGTCCTGGTTACCAGTGGCAATCAAGTTCTCATTGTACTGCGACCAGTCGCAGCAGAAACTGTAGTCGTAATGATTGCTCAAGGTTATCACCGGCTCCACCTGCGACACTCTGGTGTCAACGATCAATGTGTCGGTACTGTCACCCACAAGTAACTGCAAGTCAGGAGTACTAGGAGACACTGCCAAGGCATTAATAGCAAACGGAAACTTATAATTTCTAAATCGCTGGTTCTTCAATGAGAAGTCTCGCAAATAACTGTCGTTAGTAGCAAACAATACCTTATCGTTAGGCCGTGAGATCTTGATATAATTGGTGATCCCATTGACATTGGTGGTGAGCACGTCCTGGAAAATCGAACCAGACTGCTGATCATACACCAAGAAATCTCCGGTATACGACCCAGCTATCACTAGCTGAGGGTCTGCTGCCATGGTCGAGATCTTGATGTTCTCCGTAAACGAATTCTGGAGTTTCTGTTTGTTAGTATCCTCTGTCATAGCAACTGCATTTCTCCAATACCTACATCTTGACTCATCAAGACTTCTACCTGCTGAGTCTCTGGGTCCAAACTCTTGACCTCAAAACTGCCCCGCACTCTGTCGTAGTCGCTGACTATCACCCTGTTTTTGTCCACTGCCTCTATCAAGTTCCGGAGCTGGAAATGCACCAAGTGAGGTTGGACGTCTCTGTAAAAGTTCTCAAACTGAAAATACTCGCTGTCGTACGTCACCTCGGTGTTGATGTTCTGCTTGGCCATTCGGTGCGAGTCTTCGATGTTGCTAAAATTTTTAAGGTCGCCTTGTCTGGACATTAAGAATAAGTCCCGTACGGACTGGCTGTGCCAGAAGAGCCCCTGGTGATCTCTGAGCATATACCCATTGGATTGAGGCTGGAGATCGTCAGGGCCCAACACCAGAAACTCGTCTCTGAAATTCACCTTGTACACTCTGCGGATGATGTCTAGCCTGTTGCTGAGAGGAAAGATCATTCCTGAGCCACTGTGGTAGTAGCACCGGTGAGCTAGCTGGTACATATAGTCGACGAGATTGTTGGTGAGCTCTGAATTGGTGCTGCACTCGGCAGACTCAATAAGATTCACGGTCTCTTCCACAACAAGTTCTTCCATCCCGTATATACTAGACTTGGGTTAACAAATGATGTTTGCAGAAACTTGGTAGCAGAAGACGATGCTAACCTGCATGGTCACGTGCACGATGGCCGGGCCGGTGGGTTTGCAGTGGTGTGTATTCAAAGGATGGGCCATTAGGAATGGGACTACTGAAGGTTTGGCTGGGGGTGGTGTTTATTTTGAGAGGTATGGATGTTTGTGAAAGGGGTTCTGTTGATGAGGACAGTGTCAGGAGGCAGTGGTATAGAATGAGGTCATGGAAAAGGAAACATTGGTAGATCATGTGAAAGTGTGAACAACGTAAGGATGGAGATGTGATGAGGTTGGTCGCTGCAATTATAACGTCAGAGAAATTGTTTGATGCTATTTTTGAACCTCCTTTGGCTCGGTTCGTGGTGGAGGCAGCAACACAGGAAGCAAGTGCCGTTTGTTTGTCAGCAGTTACGTAATCGGTGAAGAAAAAAATAGGGTCCAATACGATGGGAGGTTGCACAGCAGTGGTTTGGCTTAATAAGAGGACTACTCGGAATAGATAATTAGAGCAAGAGAGAATGGATCTAGACGAGTTGTTGAGTTTAGAAGACCAGTTTTATCAAGATGGGTTTAAGGAAGGAGCTTTGGAAGCTGAAAGAGAAACTAATCGGTCAGGCAAGCAGCTAGGGATTCAGACTGGGTACCAAAGATTATTACTAATTGGAGTATTGGCTGGGTATTTGGAAGAAATAGGTGCTGATATCGACAATTACAAGGGGAAGTTGAGATTGGAAGATATTGATATAGAGAATTTGGTTGGCAATGAGCATGATACTATAGATAAGTTGGATAGGTTGATCAAGAAGGTGAGAAACTGGATCTTAATGAATGGTACCAAGCTGAAACCAGTTAAAGAAAATGAGGTTGCAGTGAATGGCACGAGGACTGTTCAGATACCTAATATACGGACAGTTGAGCTGTTGGTTGATCGAGTTGCGGGTACGGTTCAGAGTGGAGATACGGAGTGGTGAGGTAATGACTTCGTGCGAGGGAGGATTTTGTGATTAGTTGATAATGTTAATGATCGTCTTTGATTACTGTTCTCGGTTACAACTATCAGAATTGATTTTCTTTCGATGTGCTTATTCTGATGGTACTAATTGTAATGTGGAAATGTATGTGATAGACACGATAACGATATCACTAGTTACACACTACTACAATTACAGTTGCTACTAATGGATCTAATCCAATACAACCCCATCAAAACATGTAATATAGTTCATTCATAGCTAATCAGTATACTGTAAGCAACACTCTCAAGCTCTCTTCTTGCTTGCAAATTCCTCCTTGATAGCATTCAATTTGAACTTAGAAGCCAAGAAGAATTCAACGATAACTCTTGGAATCCATCTAATAAGGATAGGGTAAATAGTAGCACCACTTCCTCTATAGACATCAATGATAGTCGACTTGGATCCCAAGATATCGCTGACAACGTTACGTGAATACGCTTCTGCACTCTGTGGGTGGTTGTCTGCGGCCATGGTTCTCCGAGCTTGCAACGCCTGGTTTCCTGCTGGAGTGTCGAACCATGAACCCTTTGGCAATGGCCGAGTGTCAGCAATGTTGGTCAAGACTCCTCCAGTGATCACATTGACAACCTTGACATCGAAAATCTTCATTTCCAAGTGCAAGATCTGTGCGTACTGGTGGATGGCAGCTTTAGTGGCCCCATAAACCGAAGCAAATGGGAAAGGCACAATACCTGCAATTGAACCAGTGAATGCAATGGTTCCCTTACTAGCAACAAGCAAAGGGGTGAACACTCTCACTAATCTGATAGGTGCCAACACATTGACCTCAAAACACTGACGTGCAGCTTCATCTGGAACATCGGTGGTTGGAAACGTGCAAGAAGAACCTGCATTGTTGTACAAGATATCCAACTTGCCGTCAGTGTCCTCAATCAATTTTTTCAATTTCTCAACGTCCTCGTCTTTGGTCACGTCGCACTGCACAATCGTGATCTCAGGATACTTTTTTAACGGCTCCATTGGCTCGGTTCTACGGGCACAAGCATAAACCTTGACTCCTCGACTAGCAAATTCAATTGCGCTGGCATATCCAATTCCTGAGGACGCCCCGGTAACAAGTGCAACTTTCGACATGGTGATTGACTCTGTGGTTTCTAGTAGCTGGCTAATTCAGACCCTTTTAAGCTTCAACAAATCAATCTAGATCGGTTTAATTGCCGCTTAGCTGTAATTGCTGGGAGCTCTCTAACCGATGAGGAGAACGAACCAAATGCACCATGGTCACGTGTAAGCTTACCCGGGAGACTGGCTCAAGATGTGGGTTGCAATGAATGGGCTGGTGTCGAGTTGGTTGAAATTGATAATAATGGAGGTGGTTGATAGATGGATTTTGCTGAAATTCTGGTGGAAGTTGTAAAAAGATTTATTCTATATGCATTAACTTTTTTGGAGCTTTTTATGGCTTCTAAAATTAGTTTTTGGCACTTTAGTGTTTCTGTTTGCAAACACAAGAATGAGGTATTACAATTGTACAGTATATTTCCCAATGCTCGAGCAAAGAATGTTGCCTAATGTAAATATTTCTAATGAATCTATTTTTATAAAAAATTACTATTTTTTTTCCTTTTGAGTTTACACCCTTGGATGATCTCCATTGATTGTCACTCCCAGTATGTGCCTAGTAACTAGTCCACAAAACACGTGCATATCACATGACAAAATCGAGTTCCCCAGTTAAACACTACAGACACTTAATGGAAATCAGACACGATCACCAATGACAGATCTTATTACTCGTTGTAACAGTCTTCTATCTCAAGTTGACAATGAGATCCTGGGATTAGATAACGAGGTGATTACCCGCTCCGAACAGGTTCAGCAAGAGAGACCTATTCTGGCTGGAAGTGAAGAGTTGGATCAACATACCAAAGAGCTCCAGCTTGCTCTTTTGAATAAGATATGGGTGATAAGTGGGTTAGTGAAAGAGTTAGGGTTTTCATATGAGCAAGCTTTTCTTGGACAATTCCGATCGATTGATTTCAATGTAAAGAAATTGGCACAGAAGATTACTGAGTTGAGACAGTACATCAATGCAAACAATCAGCCTGACACCAAAACAGCAGTGCCAGTGATCCTGTCTGATTTCTCTTCTGTTCCAGGAGGGTTTTCAAGTGTGACTCCAGAGAACCTTGAGTCTATTGATTTGGATTTAGAATTGGCACCTGCTGTGGATAATGATTTTGCCAGCAAGTTCTCTATAGTGAAACTCTTGGAGGCTAAGTTGAATGATTATGAAGTTCAGTTCACTCAAGGGATTTTAAACTTGATTGATTCTTTTATTAACGTTGATGATTCAGTGAAGATTCAAAAGCAAATTAATGAAGGAGAAGATCTGTTGACCTGGACAGAATTGTTTGAGTATATCAGTGAACAAGGTTTAGGAAACAACAACAAAGGATATCACCAAAGGATTTCCAAGCTTTTACAGGCAATCAACAAGATAATAACAGGTACTGTGACGTTCAATGACGAGGGTAATTGGGTGATCCTTGATTCAAAACCACAGGGGAGTGGGGCAAAGTTCAACAGTGAATCGGTGTCACAGTTTGTTCAATTTTTTGTCCAGTTACCACCAGTTTTACGATACGAAGTGAGAAACAATCCAATCTCGCAGGTTTCAAAAGGAATAACTACGTACTTGAGTTTGAATTTGTTTCTGATGGTGTCTGTTTCCAATACCAATACTCTGATGAAACCTGCAATAATACAGATCATCAAACTCGTATACTTGTTG
Organism: Saccharomycopsis guyanensis; assembly: GCA_030578595.1. Taxonomy (NCBI): domain Eukaryota; kingdom Fungi; phylum Ascomycota; class Saccharomycetes; order Ascoideales; family Saccharomycopsidaceae; genus Saccharomycopsis; species Saccharomycopsis guyanensis. The sequence goes on from JAJMSQ010000001.1 coordinate 409,949, forward strand.
ATGAATTTGAAACTTGTGAACAGAAAAGATTTTGATTTCTTGAACCTTGACTCGAGAAACTTTGACCAAAAACTAACATTGAATTCTACCGACCAGGAGTTTTTGGAGTTCCTTGGTACTACTAATGTGACCACTGAAAAGGTGTGGGCAAGCAACACAAAACCACTTAACAATTTCTGCCTTGACAAGAAATTGAATCAAGTTATCAACCAAATTAAAAGCTATTTGCATCAGTTTGATACTTCTGACATAATCTTCCATCAACTTGTTGAGCGCAATCCCCTCAAGATACTAGAGACCGCTACAGAAGTTGAGAAGGTGCCAACTCACAAGCGATCGAAATCTAGTATATCTTCAATGGCTCCTATCCAAGAAGATTCTGTACCACAGTCTATTGACTCTACGCTTGATTCTTTTGTCAACAAGAAGAAGAACCGTCAATCAGTTATGGGACTTTCTTTGAACATAACAGATACAAGCGAACCAACCACTGAAGTTTCCAACGACAGATCGTACAACCAATCGGCATTAGATGCATTGGAAGGCGACGAGAACCCAGGGTTGTCATCGCCTATTTCTCCAGTGACTCCAATGTCGCCGTTCTCTAATAGTGGACAGTTCAGCAACGACAAGAAACCAAGTGACGATCGTAAACGGTTTTCGAAACGTCTTATGAACCAGAAACCAGCAGAAGATTCAGGGTCTGTAAGCAGTGGAGTCAGTGGAGTTGGAGCAGCTTCTAAAAGAATGTCTCGACGGTTGTCACAGCGATTTTCTAAGAACGATTGGTCTTGGAACGATGACAATGACGACGATGCATGGAATGAGGATATTGGATTGGAGCTCAGTGCAGACGAAAAAGAGGAAAACGACAATATCGACGACGACTGGGGCTGGGGAGACGAAGAAGCCGATGAAACAGTGACGTCAGTAGAACAGGAACCGGCTAAACCAGAAGAAATCGACGAGACCTTGATTGTATTCAAATCGTCGGCGATCCCCGAGGAGGTTTTCAAGATCATCAAGGGCTTTGTAGGGGTGTTGGACCAATTGAACGGCAGGGAAGAAGCGGTGTCGCATGTGTTGAAGCTCATGGAGATCTATTATCTTATCGGAGGCTACGCGAAGTATGACTCGCATTTTCTCTTCTACAACGATATATTTTACTTGAACATGTTGTTGAAGCGGGAGTTGAAGCAGGACAATTTGTTGGAGGACGGACCGTTGTTTGACAAGAGCATCGAGAACTATTTGACCAACGTGATCAACTTGGAGAAGATCTCGTTCTTGAAGATATACCGGAAGTTCCACAACTTTGCGAACTTGACGCAGGTGAATATCACGTTGATCTTGAACCAATTGGAGTTCAAGTTCAAGGAGATGTTTTTCTCCGGGTTCAAGGGCTTGGCCAGGGAGTTGCAGCAGATCATCGTGGTGAATTTCTTGAACGAGTTCTACCAGTTGATTATTAATGATGTGTTGCAGATCTCGGTTATCAGTGAGGACGACAGTGAGGAATTGAGTCGGATCATCGAGTCGATGTTGCGACTAGTGAATTTTTTCGGTCAGGGCGTTGACCCTGAGTCGCCGCACTACGAGACCCAGATCCAGAAGGACGAGTCAGTGAATTTCTACAAGACCAGCATTGCCAACTACAGCAAGCTTGCCAACTTCAGAACCATAGTTTCCAGTCACATGGCAGGCATCATGGAGAGTTTCTACAACGGCGACTTGTACAACGTCGAGACCGAGGAGCTTATCCGGTTGCTTGAATCGATCTTTGCCGAGAGTGAGCGTCGCAACAGAGCGATCCTGGAGATCAAGGACATACGAAACATCGAGGTCTAGACATTGGAGTGAAAGGGGGCAGGGCCACGCACCGTGCTGTATGTACTGAGCACCCGGGCGGCCTACCTGTCCATGCTTGGGGGGTCCAAGCTGGAGGAACGGTCTGGCAGTGCAGACCGCGGAGCCCACTGCAGCCCGGCGCCGATCTTCGGCGGGCGTGCTGTGTCGAGACGCAAGCCCGTTCACGAACTGATCGAATGAGGAGGGTTCCACGGGTCAGGGAAAAGTAATTTAGCAGAGCCAATTAAACCGACAGATTAACCCGCCATTCTTTGTAGCCAGTAATTTAGCAGTTGCCATGAACAATTGGAGCTAGTGCTGCACGCGGGCTCCGGTAAGCTACGTCACCAGCCTTGCTCCGTCAATGGTCAGACTGCTGTTGCGATAACAACCTCCCCAGCGATCCTTGGAATGCAAACTAAATTGGCCTGGGCTTGCAGCCGGGAGTACGAGACACGATCGTCGCACCAGGGATATCCTCACCACCCACCGGCTCATCGAACGGCTGACGGTACAGGCCCTTGGAATTCGGTTTTTCCAGACCGTTGACAGGTGAGGACAATGCGTTTGAGGACATAACGGTGGGTGTGTGGGTGTGTGGTGAGGCGTGTGTACGAAAAGAAGAAAATAAGTAGAGTCGACTACCAGAACCTTCGATGAAAGGCAACTAAATAAAAAACAATTTATATATGAGTGAAGGTATTGAGCTGCAGCTCGCTTGCAAGTGCTGGGCGTCTGCACCAGGGCACGCAACCGCGGGTTCTGGCTGTCATGGATCAGTGGGGAAACCAATTAACCTATTGTTTTGTAGCAAGGTTTTTCTTTTTTGTTTCCTGTTGCACAGACTCGATGGCGGAACACAGGGTGCGGAAGAAGCAGAAGCACAAGAAGTCCAAGCTCGGGTGTCTCAACTGCCGCAAGACCAGAATCAAATGTGGCGAAGAGCTCGACTCCTGCTACAACTGCTTGGATAAGAACTTGCAGTGTCTGTTCTTGACCCTTGCGCCGGAGGACAAGCAGAAGATCGCAGACAACAACGAGCGCAAAGCCAAGCAGGCGAGTCTCGACGACGACGAGAGTTTGTGGAAGGAGCTCTCCAACTCGAGCTTTTACTTCCGAGTAGAGAAACTCGATCTTGTCCATCACTCCAAGCCTCAGAGGTACCACCACACCAAACCACTTATTTCTCGGTTAAAATTCTCCAAGGCCCCGGCCGCACGTCCTGCCCAAGGTCTTGCGGGCCATGTCAAAGTCTCCGAGACGTTTCCAATGGTGCCGATAATGTCTTGGCGTAGTTTTGGCCAGCAGCCTCTACTGTATGTGCTCCATACAATCTGCGGTGAGGACGAGGACGCCCAGGGAGTCACCAGACTGAAAGTGTTGTTTTTCTACAACGACATTTCGATTGAGGGCCAGACCCTGGTGTTGACGTTCTGTGCGTTGTTGTGTAGAGCCTACTATATAATCTTGAACGAGCTTACCAGACCCTATAGAACAGACATGCCCAGTGCACTTGTGAAGCGAATAAAGCAAGAGGCGATGTCGTACAAGCTCGACGGGTTGAAAATGGCCCAGGAAAAGATCGAGCTTCTTAACAAAGGCTTGAAGGGACTTCGTTTTGTCGGGGCCTTGAAAGAAATGATGTACTATTCTGCAGTGACGTTCTGTCTGTCGTACTACGCCGACGACAGTGCCACCATTGTGTCGACGTTCATGGACGGGTTTCTCTCGACTGCCACCACCAGGCAGTTGATCGAGGAACTCAACTCGATTCTCGCTGCAAGTCCTCCAGAGTCTCTGTCGTATCAGTACACTGCCAGTGCCAAGGGACTTCTAGCCAACATTGGCGGCCATCATGTGAAAAACGTCAACTCCATATGCATTCCCAGCTACAATCTCGACGTGATCCGTGAATTCCACCACCAGCTGATTGAATTGCGTAACATATTAGCTGGCCATGTCAGTCCCAAAGCTATCAGACACATGGACGAGCTCATCTCCACGATATGGGACATAGTGTTGAACAACAAACCGCTCATGGACAGCTACGACCCCAGCAGTGTCTGCAGCTATGCAGTGTGCGAGATATTCAAGGTGGTGAAAATGTATATTTGCAGATACCCTTCGGAAGCCACGTATCTCCAAGAGAAGGCATGGTCTGCCAGCCCCGGAGAAGCAGTGTGCTACATGTTCTGGAACGCGTTGTCGGTGCTTCTTGACAGCGTGTTTCCCGAAGCGCTTTTCTTGTTCTCGACCACCTTCACGGGGTTCAACAATTTGCATGGCTACAACCACGAGGTAGTGGAGAACGTGCTTCGTGGTTTGGCAACCCAGTTCTCGGGCGACTTGTACGACTTGTTGTTTCGGAAAACCGTCTACATAGTGCGGCTCCGGTCGTTTTTGGGCTACCGAATCTCGGTCCACTACCACAATCTCAAGATCCTCAATCCGTATCCCGATGGTCCATTATTTGACCTGGTACGGCTTGAATCACGGAAATTGAAATCAGTGACAGAAGTCCAGATCAGAAGTTTCATGACCCAGAACATCCAGTACGAGAACTATCCTGCTAACGACCCGAACTATTACCAACCCCAGGATAAACGGGAGCTTGCACGACCCAACAACAAAGACTACGTGCGGTTTGACGACCGCGGATTTGATATAGACCGGAACACCGACGGCGGGCCACGGATCCAGTACACCTTGGAGCTGGTGCCGTTGGAAATCGTCACCCTTGACAAGCACGGCTTGATACGAAACATGGATTATAGACCAAACTTGAACGCAGGAGGACCGGACCCGATGTTGAAGTTGGGAGGCATGAAGACCGACGAGGTGTTGACGCGGTATGTCTACGACCGCAAACAGGTGTTGAAGTATCGGTGACAGGCTCGAGCTTCTTGGATTGTATTTTACAGGTGACACGAAAACCAGTGTAATGTATATTATTTTAACGATTGGGGATTGGTGTAGCACAGTAGACATGTTAGAGTTGAAGGGGTGCTGTGACCCAGATTGGCGTCACTCTAATCAGTTCAATTTCCAATGCTTGTCTCAGATCGGTTATTAGACCGCAAATCTTACCCACAAAGTAACGGCCGACACGGCAACGGTCAACCCAAATGGTTGCCTCCTGCTTTTTGAGTTACCATAACGTCATTCTTGGACGTGAAAGCGTAAGTGGTTTGTTTAGGACGGAACGCAAACTTACCAACGTAATCCCACGCCTGACTTCCTTTCACTTCAAAGAACTCTTGGCCACTGTTGACATCGTAGATTCGAGTATTGCTTCCATCTTGGAACGTGGCTGCCACATACCCTCCATCGTACGACAACGAAAGTCCTACTACTGGTTCGTCTATCTCAGCAATAGTCCGTAGACAACTAAGAGATTTAAGACACCACACACTGATGATTCCTTCATGCGATGCAGATACCATGTACCGTCCCTTGGAATCATACACCAACCAATTCACAGTAGACACACTGGTGTTGAAATTGTGGACTGGTGTCAATTCCAAAGACTCAGACTCTGCATTAAGCTGGTACATCACTGCAGTCCCTGTCTCGTACCCTGCCACCAACAAATCGTCGTTGTTAGACCAAGTGAAACAATATATGATCCGATCGGACCGGTGCTGTTTAATTACCTTGTTGCCTGCAATTCGGTCTATCACTGTAATGAGATACTCGTTGTCATTCAGGTCTTGCTTGAACTGTTTGGAAACACAGGCAATGTATTTCCCACTAGGTGAAAACTCCAAGAGTTTGCCTTTGCCTTCAATTGGAATCTCTGTGTCGAGTTTTCTCGAGATCAAGTTCCATATTCTGATATATCCATCCGATCCAATTGTAGCCACAGAATTGTCTATCATTGTGTCCCATGACACAGACTCAACAGGTCCACTATGACAGTTCCGTATTGAGAACGTGTCTGAAATAGTATTCAGTTTAAAGTAACAGGCCACTAACGATCCTGACGTCGTCGCATATACTAGTTTGGAACCTATTGGATTCCACTGTAAATCAAGTATACTTGAACTCTTGGGTTCATCGTCTGTTATCACCACCTGCTTGAGGTTCTTGAAATATTTCATAGAGTTAGCAATCGCCACTCTGTCTCTGTCCATTTTGGGGGTGTGTTTTTATTTTCGTATGAGTTTTCAAAGAAGAAGTTGGAAAGAGGTTGATTTGATTAATGTGAAATGTTGAAGTGCTTGGATAATGCGTTCTTGATAATACACTGTAAGCTTGAAGCAGTATTAAAGAATAGGAAAGAATACAACAAAAGTCTTTCTATTTCAGAATAAGTATTTTATTTTAATTTTTTTTTGTAAATTCTTCCCTTTCTCAGTTCTCTTCTGTTTCAATTTTCTCTGTTCTTCTCACAGTTCTATTCTCACCACTAAACTTCAAACACACCTCCCAATATTTCACTTTTGTTTTTCGTCCAAGATTGTGGGGCCTTCAAAATTGTATGCAGTATATCTCGATTCAAATATCACTACACCATCAATAAAGAGACTTGTCTTTAATAGAATAGATTACGATATCACAAGACAAGTACAAGAAAACAAACACATATATTTGACTCTTCAACAAATCTCTAGAAATCACTTCCATAAAGTTCAAACCTACTCATCTATTACGTACCCATACTAGAAATCATCAAAACCAGTCTGTCAAATGGACTTCTTCAAGAAGAAAGGATTCAGTTCTCAAGGTGAGATCATTAAAGGGTTTAACGGGCTTGATTCAAAGAAAGACAGTCTAAGTTCCTTGGCAAACCGCAAAAGAAAGCATGAAAGTGGCGGGATCATTGAACCGGGGAAAGACTATTCTGCCGCGTCAGTGGACACCAATGGACTCAACGCATTGTTGGATGAGGATCTGGATGGGTTCAACAGTGACGATTTGAAAGAATACGGAGTCAAAGGGTTACAAGGAAGTGGGATGTTTGAAGATATAAACAAGTTTCTTGAAGAAGATAGGCCTGCAGAGATCAAGAGCAAAGACACACTTGCCAGAGAGATGAAGAAGATCACTAAAAATACAAAACCGGTAGACACGTCGTTGCTTGAAGATTTGCCTTCTCTCCGAGAATCCAGAGCAGATTTTGCTGGGTACTTTGAAAGCGATGGTTCAGATATCGCTAAGACAAGAAAGAAGTACCCTAATGATATGTACACCAAGCTTAACAAGAAGATTCCAGCACCAATACCTGATTCAAAGTTTTTATCACGAGTACGAGCCTCAATCAAATCAATTCTACCTTCCATGCTTCTGGGGAAATCTGAATCTGGGTTTATTGATAAGGCAAAGGATGTGTTTGAAGGATCACTGAAACAGATACTCAGTGCTAAAGATTTAGGTCAACTTGACTGGACTGAATTTTCTCTGGGATACTTTGGACTTTCAAAACAGCAACTAATATCCAAAGAAATATCCAAAAGTCTTCCTGCTGTTGCCAAACCTACTGACCAGATAAGTAAAATCATCAAGTTCTGGGGCAAAGACTTCTTCAATTTGTATGTGCTTGCACCAGAAATCGCTGCAGATTTGGCCCGCATCGACTTTGGAGTGTCTCGAAATCAAAGCTATTCGATTTTAAAAGATACAACTGATTATGGTCGGTTTATAGTAGATCGTTCTACCACAAATGTGTCTACGAATTCGTCACAGCCTGAACCTAAGCGTCAGAAGAAATCAAAGAGACTGTTCCTTGATGATTTGGTGTCAGATGATGATTTCCAAGACGAAGTCCTTCCAAGTACTCAAAGCACAATCAAGGACAATTCTCAAGCAGACACCAAATCTGACGAGAATCCACTTCCTAAACATAAACCTGCAAAACCATACAGTTTCAAAACGTTGAGCAATGAGAAGATCCTGAGTGATGATGGTATTTAGTAACGCAAATCAGAACCACGACGCTCTAAGCTCAAAGTCTAAGGCAAATCAGAAGTACCACGCTCTAAGCTCAAAGCCTAAAGCAAATCAGATCTACTAAATCAACAGTCTCAAACCTACAGATTTCATGCTGTATTTACATATGGTATTCATCTATGGACAGACTAGTATTCGGCTAGCAAAAACTCAATGGCTTTGAAATACTCTGGCAGCAAATACTGTGGGAGCTCAGAATTGTCAAGCCACAAGTAATCCTTGAATGGTGAATCTGGAGCGAGCTTGAAGTCTCCAGCGAGAATATGCGACTTTATCAAGTACTCTTTCGACACCGGCTCGTCTTGTGTTATCTGGTTGGCACTGTTGTATTTCAAGACATGGATTGGAGAATTAGACACCGTGAAAAGACTCACGTCGTTGGAACTGGCTTTCTGGAGTCCCAGCTCAGCATATTGATGCAAAGGCACTGGCTCGTTGCTGTATTTGAAACTTGGGAGTTTCCACTGAGTACCATCGTTAACCACAAGGTACAACGTCTTACTCAACCGACGCTCTAAACTCTTGAAATCATTGTTCTTGTCGGCTTCGGTAATTCTGGAGTTTGGTTGGATAGGTTGCGAGATTTCTTTCTCTTCACTGACTCCTTCTTTGGTTTCAACCTCTTCTTTCAAATTCACTACCTGCTTTAATCTTCGCTCTCTATTGTGCTTGACATCTGGAATACCTTTTGGATAAAACACTCCCGGCTGACGACCTACAGGGTTCTTCTGTCTCTCAAGGAACGCCCTCTCGGCAAGCGACGATTTCTTGAAATAGAAATAATGTGGGAACGTCCACTGGAGTCTCTGCTGAAGCTCATGCTGGTAATTGTAGTAAGCTTTCTCAAACTCTCCAAGTTCTGGCGTCACTAAAGGAATTCGTGACACAAACAACGCAGCAGACACGTTTCCAAGTGCAGAAGACCCACTGGAACTGGTTGCCAATGCCCTGCGGGGAACTCGCAATGGCAATTTGAACATGGTATATTTGATTCTTGGTGGTACTTGACGGTGTGTGCTTGAAAAAAAACTCGAAAAATCAATCAGGCTCTGGGTCACGTGGGTCGTTGAGATTCTGTAAGAAAAAATGGGGTGTGCAAGTTAAGTACGTTGGTATATTTAGGGGGTGTCCAAATAGAGTAGAAACACATTATGCATTATGATAGTTACTAGTAACCGTGAGGCTTGATTGTATGATGTAGCAGAGATTAAATTTCAAATAAGTTTTAATTCTATTCCCCTTAATCAAACTTTCTTGTATGCTTATTCCACCAAATATTCGCCTAGTGGAAACTTCAAGTCGTTGGCTATCAGTTCGATGAAATCATACCCAAAATTGATCTTAAGCTTGAGGTTAGGGTTCAACATATCCAAACCAGGATTGAATGCGGAGCCCAAAGTTTTGAACACAAGGTTCAATGATACCAAGTTGGCTAGCTGAGCATAAAAGTCGATATCAAGACTGACTTTGTCTGATTCTGGAGTGTCGTAGATTGTCTGGAGAATAGCCAATAATCGTTCCAATTCAAACGAACTAGGACTCAACAACCTGGAATTCAAGGCTTTCTTTTTTCTGTTCACAATGGTTTTCTGACTGAATCGACGACGAGTACTCACGTTTCTGAGTTTCGAGAATAACACATAATCGTTCTTTGGTGCAACATATGATGCCAAGTATCCTGCACATAGAATATACTTAGAATACACTGGAAGATCTATGCTGGTGGCTGTCACAGAAACTGTGTCTATAACACTAGATTCTGCCTGAAGTACGGCTTTGTGGTCTTTATAGAATCTCAAGAGATCGTTCTCTCCATACGACTCTGCTAATGGTAACACCTTATCAATGACTTCCAAGATCACATTCAAATTACTACCAGTGAACGGATAGAAAGACTCCACCACCATGTTAATCAATTCAGGTCGGTCTTTCAACGGTCCTAGACTCCTTAGAATCTCCACAACCTCGCTCTGTGTATAATTGTCAAAAAATATCGTGGGGATCGATTGTGCATTCAATCCACTTGTGCCTGGATTATACTGGAGATTGTACTCATTTATCAAGAACACAAACGTAAACCTCTGTCTTGCAACCTCACAGTCATTCAAAAACTCAAATAATCCCGATATCACTTGGTCAATTCGCGTATGCTCTGCCAAATTGTCTGCATTCTCAAACACAATATAAGTGTAATCTGTTATACTGCCAGCCAATTCTTCAAGCTGAACCACAAACTTGTTCACGGTCCAAACTGTTTGAATCTCTCTTTTAACCATTCCTAACCGAGCTATATCTTCTAGTAATTTGTAAAATAGATTCTTCAAGGAAATAGCTGTCGAGCAGTCGGTATACACCACATTGTCTTTCACTGTTTCTTCGAGATAAGTCTTGACTGCAGTGGTTTTTCCAGAATTAATTCCATGAACAACAAGACAATTCAATAATAGACCTGTAGATATAAATGCATCAAGTGTATCCAACTGATTCTCACGTGCGGGCACTTTTGTTTTCACTGTTTCTAAAGTCGTCATGTTGACTGTAGTTCTTGATATGTACAGTTTCTGATATTTCAGAAACCTCAGGACTGCCAAACTGGTTGCATGCAAATGTCTGTGCTTTTATGCACATATCACACCGTTTCAATTTACCGCAGTGCTCCCTAACCCAGACCCCCCGTCTATCACCATCGAACCAATCGCAGCTTTCGGATGCATGTCCGGGTAATCCAACTGTCATCACTCTTGTTCGCCTTCAAAAATTTCCTTGGTTGTTTCTTTCTCAAACCACATTTGTTAAAGAAACGTTTACCAAGATTTTCATAGTTAGAAGTTTGTGTATTGTGACTTGCTCGGTTCTTATTCTGGCTGGAAACAAAAAATAATCGAAACTTTTGTAAAACATGAGTGAATTAGAACAATTTGACACCGTGTTGAATGAGATTAGCGGGTTGAAACCGCCAGGGGTCAGTGGTTCTCGTATCAAGAAATTGACGGGAATCGCCATCAAGAACGTTAATGTATGTATCGAAAAACTGAGACAAACAACCTTAATAGTAAACAAGTACTAACCATGTGCGATTCTCTGCCCACAAACTGGGGAGAGGACGCGATGCTGTAGCTCGAGTCAGAAATTGTCAATAAGATCATTACCTTTTGTAAAAATGCTCCTTCCTCTCATAAACTTGGGGCATTTTATATCATCGACTCAATCTCAAGAGGGTACCAATCAGAGGCCCGCAAGGCAGACACTCTGCCCATCAATTTTACCGATACCGCCTCTCCAGGCACTTACAAGAACGCATTAATTACGCTTAGTAACAATATCCGGCCGTTGCTTGACGATGCTTTGACCGCAGAGAGTGACGACTCTCAGAAGGAGAAAGTGCGTAAGTTAGTAGACATTTGGTTGAAGGCTGGGACGTTTGACAATGGGATGTTGCAAGATGTCCGTAATCAGTACTTTGGAGCTGGCAACTCCGGAGGGTCTCAGGCCTCGGCCACTCCTCCTGCTGCTGCTCCTGCTGCTGATCCTACTCTGATTTTGAAATCGTTAGCGTCATTAGCCGGTCCTGCACCAAGCAACAGCAACACCAATGCTGATGGAAACCAGGCTCCTCAACAACCTGTTGCCAATAACAACCCTTTGCCATTCCCAATGCCTGGAGCAAACGGACAGATTCCTGATCCAAATGCGATTTTCCAGATGTTGCAACAAATGCAAAATGCACAAGGTGGGAATGGACAAAACCAGAACTTCCAAAATGCTCCGCAAGGGGGATACCAAGGAAACTCTGCCGGGTTGCCTAACGTTCCTCAGAACAACAACAATGGCAGCTTTGACAGACGTCGTAACAGTAACAACTCGCCAGGGTACTCCCAGGAGGAGTTGTTCAGCAACTACAACAACGACCGTGGTCGCAATAACAACATGTACGACCGCAGACGTAACAACATGAGAAACCGGTCCCGGTCGCCTAACAGAGACAACGGGTACGGTAACAACTACAACGACAGAAGAGGTTACGACAACTATAACAACGGCGGTAACAACTATGGTAACAACAACTACGGCAACAACTATGGTAACAACCAGGGCCTGTATGGTAACGACCAGGGCCTGTATGGTAACAACCAGTATGGTAATAACCAGGGCCAGTATGGTAACAACCGTAAAGTCAACACTGCTGCCAGCTCCTTGCTTAATCCTGGAGAAAGTAACAACCCTGGCTCGTTGCATTACCGGCCAAGAAACCTTTCCCACGACAACAACTTGCCTGCTGGTTCGATTAAGGTGTTGAGTAGAACTTTGTTCATTGGAGGTATTGCTCCAGGAATGGACGAGCGGGCGCTTGCTTCGATCCTCAGACCATACGCTGAGGTCCAGAGTGTGATCTTGAATGTGCCTAAAAAGCATGCCTTTGTAAAAGTCTATTCTCGAGATGAAGCTGTCAATGTGATCTCTTCGTTCAACAGAGACGGCCAGTATAACTTGAGACTCCGGTGGGGTGTTGGGTTTGGTCCTCGTGATTGTTGTGACTATCAGCACGGTGTCAGTATCATTCCTATTGCCAGACTCACTGAGGCTGATAAGCGATGGGTCGTCAGTGCTGAATGGGGAGGAACCGGTGGTGAGCCTATGGTGCCAGGTATCGTGATTGACGAGCCTGATATCGAGATCGGTAAAGGTGTTTCTTCTAAAGCTATCTCGAAGAAGATGCCTACTGACGGTTCCAGAAATGGTCCTCGTTCTACCAAACCAGGTGAACCTGATGATATTTACACTGATCCATTGGGTTCTGCAACCAACTCCATGCCACATATCTCTAAGGAAGCTAATCCATTGGCTAACTTGTTCAACGGAGGTGGTAACTCCAATCCACCAGCCAGCCAGCCGCCTGCTCCAGATGCAAATGCTGCGGTTGCTGCGTTGTTAAGCTCGATTCCAGGTCTTGGTAACTCCGGTGCCAATTCTGGAACCGGTGCTAACAGTGGATTGAACGCACTCCTTCAACAAAGCAAGAACAATCAATAGAGATGGGCGTTGGATAATTGGCAATTGCTAGTTGTCAATTGAGACGTTCTAGTGGAGAACATTGTCAGCGAATATTGTCGATGGAGAACACTGTCAGAACAATGTTAAAATCGTGTAATTACCTGAATTGATGTCGGTTATTAGTGCTGTTAGTCATGTCTTTGACTGATTGTTATAAGGTTCATGGACAGCTGATGCCTGACCTTGAGAGTAGGGAGATTCCACTCTTTCAAAAGTATATTTATCAAGGAATGTGTTCTATGAACTAACTACATTCGAACGCTTATATGGATTTATAATACAAAATGCAATATTATTTTGATATGCTAATGTGTAGCGGCGAGGGTGCTCAAACCTTGGAGCTCGCCATAAAATGTAAGAAACTCCTCAGCAAAAGACTTGAGGGTCCACCAGTTGACAAAGTTGGCCTTGTTGCTGAGCAGGACAAGAATCCGGTTGAAAATAGAGTTGATCTGAAGGAGCACGAGCTGGATCGGAGTGTCGGGGAACTGAAAGAGCACCTCCACAAGGAGAAAGTCGACGAACTTGGAGACTATGGCACGGCCAAGCTTGTTGATCTGGAACGAGATGAGGTTCAAGATGCTCAAGTTCTTGAGGATGGTTTCGTCCTGGTTGCTGGAGAGAATTGGAATTGGTTTTGCTGTGATAGGTTTGTAGTTGATGTTTTTCTCGGTAAGAACTCGGTTGAGCTTGCGGCGTTTCTTAGTGTTGGAGTCGCCAAGATTCTCTTTGTCCTGAGTTATTTCGTCGCACACGGTTTGGAAGAAATGAAAGAATTTCTCGAACAAGATCTGGCCCCAGGTTTCTCTGTCGGCAGGAGACTCGATCATGTTTACAATAGAGTCGAACTCGTAAGACATGGCTCTCCATTCCATGGCAAAGTCGTTAGCAGTAGAACTGCTGGACATAACTTCAGAGAGTTTGATTGCTGCGGTGGCAGAGTTGATAAGTCTGGAGAGAATGTGGGAGAAAAGACTAGCTTTTCTCTTTCGTTCAGGGTCAGGGAACATGCGTTGGGCCAACTCTCCATAGTATTTGGCAAACAGTTTCAAGGCTTCCATATGGGCGTCTCGGATCCCATGGATGCTTAGGAGCGACATCATACGGACTATATGGTAGTACACTGCGTCTTCCAAATCTTGTCTAGCAAGAATAAGTTTAGCAAAGCCGATGTAGTCACCTCTCAAGATAGAGATTCTGAACGACGAGAAGACACGTTTGTTGAAGAGTTTTTTGATCTCAATCGACTGCTCCAACGTGAATTTCATTTGGTTAGTGGAGTTACGACTGAAACATAGTCCTGGAGGAATAGCAGTCTGGAACTGTTGGTCGATACTCAAATCGGCCGGTTCCAATTCAGGTTGAGGTTCTGGGTGCGATACTTGTTGAGGTTGTGGTTCTGGTTCTACTTCTTCAGGTTTTCTTAGACGAAACCCGACATAATGATACTTCGAGTGACCTCTAGGGCCCAATCTTTTAGCATCGATGTCTGGGTATATGACTTTTAGCAAACGACCGATAGCTGAATGAGAAGCAGGACGCGTGTTAGCTTTCTCGCACAAAGCAGTGTAAGTCTCGTAGACAACAGCTCTAGGAGCAACAGCTAACGAGCCATCTTTAGGACGGTAAGTCACGTCAAGCAAACATCTTAGAGCAAAAATGACCTTACCACGGTCTTTGGTGACGATCAGATTATGGCTGACCTTGGAGTTGGGGGTCTCGCTGTTAGGTTCTGTGATTTCAAGCATTTGAGCAAGCGAAGGAAGACTCTGGGTTAAGCCCTGAGCGATTTTGAATAAGACCTCGTCGTTGCAGCGTTTTGGAAGCTGCGAGTACGAGAATTTCGGGGTGGTGGAGTTGGGGTCAACAAGACAGTCTTCGACTTTGGAGGAAATAAGGGTGTCGGGCAACACGGAGCTGGTGTTGATCAATGAAGTGGTGGAAGGTGGGAGGATGAGCATGGAGGAGTTGGTGAGAATGGAATTGTCTGAGAAGATTGAAGTGTCATGGGTGATGGAGTCGTCGAGCGAAGATATCGACGATTGCTTGGTGGCAAACGAGTGGTCAAACGAGTCATTGGGTTTCTGGGGAACACAGAAATTGAAGTTGATGATGTTGTTGTTCATCTGAGGCTGGGGGGAAGTGACCGCGTGGTGGTCAATGGGTCCTTGGGACATAATTGGAGGTTGGTCGACAGGGATGAACACAGGTACCTGCTGACCAACGGGATATAGATTCTGAGGGTTAAAATCGTTCATGGAGGGAGACACCATTAGCTGTTGGAAACGCGACTGGACAGCCTTGTTGTTTGAGTGAGGCTGCCATCCGACAGGGGGAGTCATGGTGGTACAACACGAGAGGAGAAGGCAAACAAAAACACCGCCAAACAATATATTTGCAACGGGTTGAACAGAGAGTTTGGTGGGTGGGGCCGCGTTCTTCGCTGCGGCACAAG
This sequence comes from Saccharomycopsis guyanensis, assembly GCA_030578595.1. Lineage (NCBI taxonomy): Eukaryota > Fungi > Ascomycota > Saccharomycetes > Ascoideales > Saccharomycopsidaceae > Saccharomycopsis > Saccharomycopsis guyanensis. Next base: position 425,253 of record JAJMSQ010000001.1, read on the forward strand.
TATAAGAGAAAGGCCTGCGGAGTGGCCAGTGGTAGAATGTGTTGGAAAGAAAAGTGGAAGCAATAACTGAACAGATAAATATAGATGTCAAATCAAAAAATGGCCATGCAACCGGCTGCATGTTGCGATGCATCACCTAGCACCAACTGAGATAGTGAGGAGGCGAAGGGGGAGGAAGGTCGGGGGGTGGTGGGAGATATAAGCAAGTCAATATATATTAATTTGAGGTTTGGAGAGGTTTGGGATGGTGGTTGAGTTTTTTCTGGATGTTTTTGGGACGTGGAAAGTTGAATTGTCGTGGACTTGTGGAGCGTGTCCGGCACCGTTTAAGAAACTGCAGCTTGGAATCCACTAGGCGGGCTATTGATTAGGCGAGCAGTCCATTGAAAAGCTTGGAAGAATATTTTTAGGTTGGGTGAGGAGTGGGTTGAGGTATAAGCGGTGGTGTCATATTGAGTGAGGACTGTTAGGTTTGTGGTGGTTGTTGATGGTGGGGATTAGTTGGTGGTTAATTGGTGGTGGTTGTTGTTGGGGTGATTAGTTGTGGATGTTAATTGGGGTTGGCTTCTACTAAGCAGTTTGAAAATTGTCTGTGGAGAATGTGAGTGAAAAATTATAGAGACTGTTCCTAATCACGAATCACATATGTAAACTATGCATCACCGCTTACTGTTTCAAAGTATCAAAGCATCATTACTTAAGTATTTGTAAGATCTTATGACAAGCAGGTAGTGGTACTTCCAAAATAAACTCCCAAACTAAAGCAGCCAGTTCTCTGCATACCAGACACCGCTGCTTTGAACTGAGGTTCAGAGTATACGCTCAATACCACACACCAACGATATAAAACACAATCACAATGAATGTTACGGTTGATCAAGGCTTAACTGCTTCTATATCCATTCACTCCTAAAGCCGTGCTTTTAGTTCCATGTACAGATATGTTCATCAGAATAGAATGTTTCTGGTTCAGGTGTGGAATATGCATCACTGGAAACCACTTTCAGCTCCCCATTTAGGCAGTGACATATATACGCAGGTAAGCGACTCATAGAAGGTTTACCTAGAAGGTTTAAATTTAACAAAACAGCTTTCTTAACTTATCCACTTGCTCTCTCGCTTGCTCCCCTACTTGCTCCTACACTTGTTTCTCTTTACTACCATATTAATCCTCCTGCTGACAAGGTTCATTGCCCTTGCTTCTTCTCTGTTTTAGGTAATGTCTGTCCTGTCCGTCCACTGCAGATTCTCAACCATTCAATGATGTAGTACCCAGGTAACGCCTACCGCAGCCGCCTACATGTTCTCTAGGCATATGTTTCCAATTAATCTTTCAAACTATGATTTAGTTTTCACCTGTTGCGTATCGATACACCATAGGTAATGACTTAGATAAACACATAGATGAACACATAGAAAAGGACATAGATAAAGACACACCCATAAATAAAACTAATTCCACCTTCGCCTTACCTTCAGCTACCTCCACCCCATTTCTTCCCGGTTTTTTTTTTGTGGCGCCTGTTGTCTTCAAATCGCCCTGCTTGGAATATGCCAAGCAAACGTTGCCTAACTATTTTTCAGGCTTTGAAATTCGGTTACATTCAGCCTCTAGGCAATACTGATACAATCTGAACACCAACTTACTTCCTACTCCACTTTGTAAAACCAAACTTCTGCTTCGTGTCAATACCACTTTCAACCGATTTTTCAACTCCTTAAATATATTTTTACTGCCATGGACCAGCCCTTGCTGACTACTGTCAGAGCCACATAATCTATAATCATGGGTGTATACACCCCCATTTAGAAGCACGACAAGACAACTGGTCAACGGGTCTGCCGCACACTCATTTGCAAAAAGATCCAAGTCTAAATATATATCGACAGGGTGTGCATTTGTTGGTTTCCAGTTTGTACAACTAGAACAGAACCAGTCTCACAATGCCAGAACAAGTTAAACACCGGATCTCGGTGATCACCAGCAATAAAGTCCAGAACAACAACCCTGATGATTTGTACCTCTCTCGAGGCAAGTGGGTTCTTCCTGCAGGCGAGTATCAAAGACAGGACAGATTCATCTTGGGAGCTTCGGTCTACAAGGATTTGATTGATACTAGCAGCTTGGAAGGTGTTAAAGAGTTTGCTGTCCAATGGGGTGCTCCTAACAACTATGCGATCCAGAAACTGCTTGAAGATAAGAACTCTGATCTCCGCAATCTCAATAACGCACTCAACAAGTTTGTGGAGCCGGGGTACTCGATCCATGCTAGTCAGAACTCGACTGAGGGAGTAGTAAAATTCTTGGATGCTAACTCGATCAACGATTTCGATGTCACTGCTGACAATTTCATTGACACTGCTGTGTCTTCGTCGTACTTCAAAGGCTCGTACTCTGAATTGACTCCAAAGCTCCAGAAGTTTGTGCAACGTGTTGTATGTAACTACGAAACTGACCATCAACAAGAATGCTTGGACACTTATGGTCAATTGCTTTCAACTGTGTCGTCTGTCTCTATTGAGTATAACAATCCTCTCATGCCATCTCGAATTCCTAGTGAGTCTGAGGGCGACATTGTTCTTACTCTCTACTGGAACTCTGGCTCACTTAAAGATATCAAGTCTACGGTTTACAAATCTGAAAATTACAAGAGAGAATTGGGATTGTTTGAAATCGACCATCGTGCTTCTCTGTTGAACGATTTGAATTTGTATGGGCTCAGTGCTGAGCTTCCTTCGTATCTTATCCCACCACCTGCAGATGGAAGTGAGCCTACTGAAGAATACAAACAACAAACGTTGAACGACGACGACGAGATCAGAATTGCTCAAAAGACGATGATTTTCGTCAAACCTCGTCATCTCTCTTTGCATAACCGGTTGGTTTATAACTCATCGTTTGTCCAACCAACAGGACTCCATCCTGTTCACAAAGTGAGCTTGAAGAACGACGACTCTGTTGGGGTTACTGAAGACAAAATCTCGTTGCTTCCTCCAATGAACAAGAAAATGTTCAATTGCGAGTTGTACTCTTACTACAGAGTCCCTAACTCTCTTTTCATTGACAAGAACGAGTTTGTAGACAACAGCAAGGTCCAGCTCATTGGTGTTTGGGGTGAAACCGATTTGGAGCTTCCGTCTTACAAGACATCTCAATGGGGAAGCAATGCACTTTTCAGAATTGGTGTTGAGACCAGAGAAGACGGTGTACCTGCAGACTCACCAGCAGGAACCTATCTGGATTTGTACGAGGTGAAGTTCCATTCCCGGTACCAAGCAGTAGGCAACTCGACTCAAACACACGACAATATTCCAAAACCAGATGTTTTCTGGGCTTGCGAGTTGTCGATTCCAAAGATCCAGGAAGTCCGTGAACAGGAGTTGATCAGACAGTCTGACATGGAAGATATCATGAAATCATTCGACAACGAGTTGATCTTCAAGAACCCACTTGACATGAAGACTCGTTTGAACATGGAAGGTATTTTTACCGACAACACCTTGTTCTACCATTACCTCCCAGAAACTCTGTCGCTCGCAGGCGAAGCGTACCAGGACTCCTACGACATTCCTACAGGGTCAGTTACAGACTTTGTCACAATCCAATTGGTCACCACCTTGGCTGTGGTAGCCAGTGTTGCATTTTTATTAAAGAAACTTTTCCAATCCAAGCCTCGCCCTGTCACCGAGTCCAAAAAAACAAACTAAAACAATCATATGGAGAATTCATCATTTGAGGGTCTCATACTCTTCCCAGGACCCTTTAGCACATTCGTCACACACCTGGACCACCTTGTTAAACTTGACGGTTTTGTTACTCGGCTGCCCAGTGTTCATCGCAAATAGTTCCAATTTAAGAATATTTATCAACTCGTCACTCGGCACACACACCGACGACCCTCGCTTGAGAATCGACTTACCTGGTCCATCCACCGAGCATGTAGTGTACGTCGTAGCTTCACTGGTACTTTCAAACAGAAAAACACTGGCACAGTCACTTTCGTAGTCGGACGACTTATCCTCGTCCTGTAACGTCTCTGAAACTTCTATGTTTCTGGTCTCGTGTTTTCTACTGGGATGAGGCATCAACAGAAGCTTGGTCTTAACCTTAGACTGGTTGATGCTAGAATAGACTCGGTTCCGGAACAGTCTGTTCTCATAGAACGAGCCGCCAAGCAGCGGTATCACACTGTTCTTGTTCATATTCGTCATGATGGGATCCTTTTCTTCCAAAACCACTAATATTTTAAAAACCAAGAATCTTACTAATACTCGAGTCCAACGTTGTTTCCTATATTGAGCAAGTTGACGCATGTCGTGCCCACGTTTCGTGCCTTGGTTACGAGCCCCGATTCCCACAGTAAGGGCCCATGAAAATTTTTTGGTTTGACACAAGTCAGGTGCTTGCCACGTGCAGCCCTCATCGCATCGCTTACGTAAGTGAGGCAACTACATATAAAGCAATCTCCTTAACCGTACATTTAAATAGAACCGTAACCCCCAGCTCTTGGGTAGGTGATCCGGTCTGGGTATCTAGCATTAGGCTCGTATGGGTACTCGCTGATGATATAAAGTGCGTGAATCAATCCTGGAAGGAACCCTAAAACACAGAGCAAGATGTTAATGAGCACTGTTTGTTAGTAACTGATAACGACACCCAATCCAAGATCTACTTACAATCCGCACTGCATCCTCTCTTAATGAAAACTGGAATTGGAGGCAAGATCACTGCCAACACTACTGCAAACCAATCGCGCGCGTGCATGTTTAATTGTCTTTGTAATGTCTAATTGTTCTAACGATGTAAAGTATATATAGAAGAGAGAACTCGGGCAGCCGAAGTGTTAGATTGCTAGGTGGCAGGGTAACTGATGATACTCTGATTACGTGATATACACTGTCCAAGATACCAGTACTCGGCGAACCGCGGAAAGGAAAGCTGTTGGTCATGAGTGCAAATTTTTATCTTTGGAGGCTGTTACTGGTGAAATCCGAATCGCAATAGCTCATCACAGTCATCTAACATCAAAATACAAAGACCTCATTGTGCCGAGAACGGTATCAAACATGCATTGAATATATCACGTGGTTTCACTAGTATAACGATGTACCGACGGCAATCTGTTAATTAGTGCCTCCAGGTTTGCAATTATTAAAAAAATAAGTAGTTGAAATTTTGTTAAATTTTATATTAATTATTTTGTGAGATTTTCTCTGTTTTTTGGGGTCGTATTGTGGTTGGTGTGACGAGGTTGTAAGAATGAAGTGTAACAGAATTTGAGAATGAGCAACAAGGCATCACAAGTTGATTATTAGACAGAAACCAGCTAGATAATTCCTCAAAATAAAAAGAAAATGATATAAAGGGCATAGGATTAAGCGACGGCTCTTAAATTCTGATTTGACGTTGAGGTTGCATTGGTGAAGTTGAGGTTGAGGCGTGCACAATAAGCGTCCACAGTTCAGTAGCATGAGGGCTTGGCAGGTCTAGATCATCTAAGTCTCGGTTTAAAACTCACTGGTGCCTCAAATCCATGAACCAAATAATAGCTGATCTTCGGGAGACAGGTCTGGATTTCCATGCGTTACGAATAGAATCTGGGGTGTCCGTACGTCGAGTAGGCAGTGTACACTGCAGGTGTCAAACGGTGCTGGAGTGGCAGTGTGGTTTTGTCCGACAGTCTACAGTGAAAATTTTTAGAACGAAGGTGAAAATGAGGTTGCAATAGAAACCAGCAACTGAGCAAGGTTATTCAGAATGAAAGTGGTTTGATCAACCTTGGAGCACCGATGAAGTGAGCAGACTACATGCATACCCCATAGTTTGCGCCAGTGCCAGATGAGACGAAGCTTAGTAGAAAAAAGTAAAGGTTAAAGCAGCAGAATCAGCAAGGAACGTAGATGTTGCCTGACTTGCGGAAAACCCAATTGGAGGATTTGTATATCGCAAGGCTGGAGAATTTGCTAATAGAGCTCAATGTCTCAAACCTTGATGATCCCCACCAGCGAAAAGAAACAGCCAGGGCCTGCAGTGACCCCAAGACAAACTCAAACCACACCTTAAATATGTGTTGCTCAAAGGGATTTGCCAGGTGCAACCCCGAACAAGCTAGAGTTAGAGTTGGAAACCGATTAGAGTTAAGTGATTGGTTTGGAGTGATCAATGTAGTCAGCCAGTAACCTTGTCAGCAGGCCTGGACAATAGGCGGAGAGCAATTTTAAAGTAAGAAGCAGTGGAAGAATGTTCTACGGGAATCCCTGAGAACAACGTGTCCTGAGAGTATACTGTTTGTAGATTGTAGAAGTCGTGAAGCTTTAAGTCGTAAATGTAGCTTTAATATGAGTGCCATTGTGACTGGTAACAGTGACCGACCATTGTGTCTGGTGTTTATGCCCAGTCTCTATGTTACAAATTACATTGAGTTATAGTTGTTAGTGCAGAAAGAAGGTGTTGCTCTATTGAGCTGCCTCGACACACTCCAGCCTCCTCCTGGTTCAGCCACATGTAGGTCTGCCTCAGAATCAAACACCTGAGCCTCCAGCCCTTGTCCCTTTGTTTGAACTGCTAATATAAAGCACCAATCAACACTCAGTACGAAATCCAAACCTTAGCTAGCCACAACCACTTTGGCTTATCTTGACATGAAATAGCTGGAGGGTGTTCCTTGAATCCGTGTACAAAGCTACATGTCGGTCAAGATACTGCCTGAGTCCAGTTTAGAGTTTAGTCCTGGGCTATTCCAAGTGGATCGCTGCTAATTTAGTTCGAAGATACCAGATAGCAAAGCCAGTGTCTCACACATCGTGCTAGCAAATTTCAGAGTTAAGCTTTACTGAAGACACCTGTCTTATGCGCATTGGCTTAGCTCGTACAAGGTTGCATGTAGCGTGGCGCAACTGATTCTATTCCCACTGCCTAGACTAACTTAGGAGCTAGGAGGTCGAGAATCCACTGGAGTGTAAATCAACACCCGACGTTTTGGACACCAATGGTCATTAATTTCCAGAGCTCCAAACTCAGCCCAAAACAAGCTCACAATCAGAAGCCGAACGACTAAAACTCGTGTATGTCTTAACCCTGAATGTGCAACGGTAACCTCCTTTTCTCTCAAACGTAACCATAGACAGGGCGCCATACCCCCCTTGGCTAAACCTAACCCATTCGCGGATCTTGTGGCCGCTGCATGGGAATTAGCGTTTCAGCCAATCACGGACGACAACGCCACGCCCCAGGGGTTACCCCGCCGCGTCTCGCCAGCGAATCAGACCGAGGAAAATTGATCATTTATTTCAATCCTTTCTCCTTTTTTCTCTCAGAAAATTTTTCTTTTTCACAACTCCCTCACACTTTGTGCTACCGCAACTTTCGGCTACTGTGGATTTTTTCCTTTACACAAAGCACACCGTTCTACCAATACTTTTTAATTTTTTAACAAGTGTTGCGATTTGAAACTGAATAACCTCCTTATTCTTTTTTCAATATCCCCCGTTGCTGCTTCTGACCACTTAGTTGTGCTGTTCAGAACTTTTTGCCACCCTCCAAGCCAGCCCCCTAGTTTCCGCCACCCGGACACCAGGTTTGTTTTTCTGCCACTAGCACAAAAATAAACTTTGCGCACCATCGGAACTAACCACCACACATACCACTCCCGCGGATCCATCATGGCGTTGTCTTCTCAAGCTCTCTCCTCTAATACGTTCAAGCGTAGCTACCTGAAGTCGTCAAGTGTCGGCGGTAACCGGTTCATGCCTAACAAAAGGCTCCACCCTATCTCCACCAACAACTTGCACCAACGTCAGCGTGCTTACTACTCCTACTCGTCGGACGAGGACTCCGACTACCTTTCAAGTGACGATGGTTCCATGCTCAACAGCGCTGCTTCCAGAACCTGTCGCATCCCTGATAGAAGAAACTCGTTGCACTGCATCTCAAAGCCTTTGAGAAAAGTCAGCAGAAGCTTCAGCGGTAATGTTGTCGACAACTTGAACGCTACCAGCCCTACCTTTGCCAAGATCATTGGCAACTCACACTCACATAACACTGCTGGTAGTGACAAGAATGATGACGACGCTTTACCTGTTGCCCACTTTGCCAACTCAGACGTTGTTGCTAGATCAAGATGTTTTGAGTACTTGGTTGGTGCCATCGATGAAGCTTGGGCTAGATACTGCGATGCCACTTCGTTTGCTGAAGACAAGATGTACAACTCAATGGACTGTGAGGACTTCCCAACCACTCCATTGTCGGCAGCTAGCTCAGACTACGATTCGGATTATAAATCAGATGCCACTGACTTGACTGACTATGACTCTGAGTTCGAATGCAATACAAAGAAGGTGTCTCAACAACCTGAAAGTATTAAGATTCAAAACTTGAAAGATCGTCTTATCAAAGCCAAGAACTTCTTGCAAGACTATCTTGAATCGCCAACCTCCTCGGATGGAATTACCTTCTGGGATCGTTGGGATCTTATTAAATACGCAACTATTGAATTAGTTGAGGACGATGATGATGATGAAATTATTGAAGATACTATAGAAGATTTAGAGAGAGGCCGGTGTTTCTACAATAACTAAGCCTGCAGCCGTTGCAAGACGGATGGAGGTTTGGTTGTGTATCATACGTGTAAAAATAGTGAGGGAAGCTAGTGAATGAGAACGCACCGCGTGTGTTTCTTCCCTCAAAGGTTAAACAGATTATGTTTTGGGATGGGTAATTGTTTTATGTTGACAAAGTTTACTTCTTACCGGGGTTGCTGATGCAAATCTGGCACAACAAGGCGTACCATGATCCTAATGGATGCTTGGTTATTTTTGAAAAGTGGGATTGTCGTTTGGAGACGGGCGATGATCTCAATGAATTTGATGCTTATGGCTTAATAGCTGCTATGTATATATCTAATGATAAAGATTTTTATGCCTTGTGTAGGTCGACGAGATGTATGTATGGGTTGATAGAGTAATGTGTTTGATTGGGGAGAGAGAGACCTGACCAGTTGTGTGTGTACACAGCCACAGAGTGCAACAGATCGACAAAAAATGACAGAGTGACAGTAATAGAAAATCCACAGCGATAGAGTTGATAGCGACAGGGTGATAGCGACAGAGTTGATCGCAATAGAGTGACGAAACAGTATGCGATAGAACAAGTGGTGTCTACAGAGTTGGAGACAGCGAGAAGATAACCATAAACTCGGGTGCATGTGGAAGACACAGGCCGGTATTAATCATCAGTACCCCAGTGGTTGACCCCATATTCGTATATTTGATTGAAAGATTTACAACAGTTGCATGAGTGTGACCATGCAGTTGGCACCCTTGACATGTACCTCGTAATGAACTCTGGCTAATGCAAGAATATTCTGGTTGTTACTGACTCCTGCTTGATAATGGGTGGAGGAGAGCATGGGCACCCCCTAAACGAGAGTGGGTGTGTTACCCGGGAGTAACGAGGTCTGCGTTCTGCGTGAGTATTCTGCGTGAGTCGTCTCTGTAGGTATTCTTGTAAGTGTTCTGTATTGAGGTCTCTTAGCACAGTGCATGTCTACTTACTTTACTACTACGTTACCAGAAAAATCTATAAATTCATAATTCGACACTCACGCACGCATCCACTCTTACCCCCACTTTTCAGTACAAACAAACTTCTAGTCATTGAGACACTCCAACGTATTCTTGTATTCCTGTATTCTTCTAATCCTGTATTCTCATCCACCCACCCCAGTCCAACCGTCGCACCCCCTTCTACCCCAAACTGTATCTCCCCAAGCACCCTCGCCAATGGTGCATGCCGCTATCACATTCACCTCATCAAGGTGTGACTTGTGTTTCATTTGATCTATTCTTGGCTTGGCCAAAAGGCGTGTCATTTCCTTTCCAATTGATCCCGGTAGTTTGAAAGGCGATCACCACTGGAGTGCACTTGGATCGGTTGTCGTATTGGTTTTATTGTTACTTGAATGAATGGTACCCGTGAATAATAATTAATAATGCCTGACGAACATAGAGACCAACCAGAGAACCCTAAAGATAACGAGGTGAGCCAAGAACGTCCCAAATACTTGAAATCGGGATTCTACTTGAGCCTCGAAGACATCAGAAACAAAACAGGAACACAGAAACGCACCGACAGAAAACAAACAAGAAATGAGAATGACCCGTTGGTAACACCTATCAGTAAACGGTCGAACGCGACCAACATCCTGCCGTTGATGATGACCTCATCCAGTAGACAGATCTACCAGAACCCCGGTCCGGGCGACATAAAATCGACGATTGTGGCTGCCAGTCATAAGATCTTGGATGCCACGTATGGAACCAATATCCGGTCTCCTGTGTTACTGCGAACCCAAGCCAAGGGTCCTTCCAGAGGTTTGGGTGCCCCGCTTGAAACTCCGACCGGTCGTATAGATGGTGGTTACGAGAGTGAGGGCGATTATTTCAACTACGGAGCTATTAATGACCATGAGCAAAGCGAACGGTCTCTGATGTATTTGAACCATTCTTCTCTTAGTATTAATCAATTGGAGAAACTGACCCAGGGCCCGATGTTGGCCCATACGTTCACCAGTGAGGATTTCTCAAGAGTAGCTCCGGGGATGTCTAGTCATTTTCTCAGATCCGAAATAGGAAGTTTGATTGATAATGTCAATAGCAGTCTGGTCAATCCCCGACGGTTCTATGACGATTTTACTTCTACTGATTGGGCTCAAGACAACCAGAAATTGTCCCAGCATAAGTATGAATTAGAACATATTAGTGGAGTGCGCGGTCGCTTGGTACGTCTTTCTGAGTCCATGAAAGACTGGTTTATTATTGCATTGGTTGCTATTCTTTTCGCTGGCATTGCGTTTTTAATTGATAAATCTGAGTTTTTATTAGTGGATTTACGCCGTGGGTACTGCAGTACCAACTGGTTATCCAACGAGAAGTTCTGTTGTCCTTACAATAATGACCGGATGTTGATGCATGAGACTGGGTTTGTTTGTAACGACTGGGTTCCTTGGTCCAGTAAAATCCAAACCGAGTTCAACAGAAACCTCGTCGAGCTTCTTATTTATATTTTCTCCAGTTTGGCGTTAGCTATAGTCGCTGTGGTTCTCACACTCTCAACCAAAAGTGAGAATCCATTAGCAGAAGAAGTTGTTGGTGAAGACGGTAAGGTAAGACATACTAAACCTCAAACCCAAATCATCTACTCTGCGGCAGGCAGTGGTGTTCCTGAAGTCAAGACCATTCTTTCTGGGTTTGTGGTGCGTAAGTTCCTTGGAGTCTACACTTTGTTGATTAAAGGTGTAGGGCTTATTTTTGGAATCGCCTCTGGTCTTACTATTGGTAAAGAAGGTCCATACGTTCATCTTTCCACATGTGTTGGTAATCTCTGTTGTCGTCTCTTTGCTCGATTCCATGAGAACGAGTTGATCAAACGGCAGATTCTTTCTGCTGCCACTAGTGCTGGTTTCGCTTTAGCTTTTGGATCACCACTTGGCGGAGTGTTGTTCAGTCTTGAGGAAATCACTTACTATATCACTGGATCCCAGCTTTTCAAGATTTTTTTCTGTGCAATCACTTCGATTCTCGCACTTCAATTCTTAGATCCTTACGGCACAGGCAAGACTGTGATGTTCGAAATCCAGTACTCCTCCGACTGGAAAGCTCCTGAGTTGGTCTACTTCATCATCATAGGAGTGGCCGGGGGATTGCATGGAGCTTTCTTCTGTAGATTTGCTGCAGTATGGTGGCCTAAATGGTTCCGTAACAAGAAATTCATCCATCACAAGTATATCAGAGAAGTTGTTCTTATCTCGTTGGCGACTTCCTGTGTCACATTCTTCAACCCATATACTCGGCAGCCTATCCCCGAACTTCTTTATGATTTGGCCAAACCTTGTGATTACAAGAACGGCAAGATCTCCAGTCTCTGTCCAAAAGATTTCCATGAGTTCCCTTCGCTGGTGGTGACTTTGATATTTGCATTTTTGATCAAGCTTGTGTTCACTGCTGTCACCTACGGGATCAAGGTTCCTTCTGGAATTTATGTGCCTAGTATGGTTCTAGGAGCTATATTTGGACGGATCTTTGCCATGCTGATCCAGTACTTGCAAGTACATCATCCACAATACTTTTTCTCACCCGAGGATTGTTCCATTGCCAACGGTGGTCCATGTATCGATTTTGGAATCTATGCTATGATCGGAGCAGGTGCGTTCATGGCAGGTATCACCAGAATGAATGTGACACTTGCCACCACCTTGTTTGAAATCACTGCTAGTTACACTTATGTGTTGCCTATTTCGATCAGTATTGCTGTGGCCAACTGGGTTGCCAACTCTATCGAGCCAAACTCCTTGTATGAGCTCCTTATCATTAATCATAACTTCCCATTTTTGAAGAACACAAAGGTCATTGGATTCAGTGACCATGACACAGTTCTTGATTTGGTTGACAATAACTACATCAACCAAACAGATAAAATCATGTTGGAGTCTGGCAACAGAGGCGCAGAAACAATGACTGAGCTTTGGTCTCAGTTACAACATTTACAGAGTAAAGGAATCATTGATGGTTGTCTTCCTATCTTAGAAAACAATGTGTTGGCAGGAGTATTGCCTGCTCCTGATTTGGAGTTCTTCCTTGACAAATTACGAAGTTTCTGTGCTGAGTACTCTATCAAGAACGAGATCCTCTGCAATATTTTACCTAAAGCTCCTGGATTATATGAGGACGACTGTCTTGAACTCTCATCTTCTATTAACTCTTCCAGACAGCTTTTGGCAAGCGAGATTCTTAATGAATTGACCGATTTCACAGTTATACTTGACTCGTCGCCTATCCAACTTGACATTTCAGCAAAGCTTTCTCTTGTTGAAACCATATTCAAACGAGTTGGTAACAGATCGATCTGCGTGTTAGAGAAAGGACAGTTTGTGGGCGTTCTTCATAAGAAAGAGTTTATCACTTATTGTCGCGACACTGGCAAGTAACCTTACATTATACACATTAATCATTACACACATATATATAACTGGGTTATCCCAGTATTATCCTGAATCACATAATAAATTCTTATCTTTTTCCATTTTTCTGTACTCCTCTGCTTTTATAATTCCCTCTTAAATTCTAATACAAGTAACAAATCAAACTACCCACTGTGTTCCATCCAAGACACACCCACATGACTGCATAAAAATAAACTTCTACTCATCGTTCTTAATTCACGGTAACGTTTACACTCTGAATCAAACCACACAGACTCAAACCGTCGTTGCTGGCAGTTCCAATGACAAAATCTCCTGTGATTGTGGTGGAAGATCCCACTAATTATCATTTATACGAGCCATGTATCAAGAAAGCATTGGACTTGTTGTCCCAAGAGATCCAGCAATCTCAAGCTACTCTAGCAGAGCAAGTCCGACAGTCCGAAGACAAATTGGCTACATACAAACAAATCAAAACCGATCTCACAGCCACAGTTTACATTTTGATAGTACCAGAGATCACGCAGTTGAATAAACTTGGTAACTATTTGTTTCATTTCTATAACCTCTCCAGAGAGCTTATCCTAGCTAAAGAGTCCGAACGCAACTACCGTATCTGTCCTCCAATCTTCACCCAGGTCCTTTTCAACATCGACAACATCAATTTAGAGCTCAACGGATCTCTTGTATATGACTTTGATCTAATTATTTCAGGAGAAACTCTGCTGCTTGACTACTCTAAAGACATCCAACATTTGCGGGTCCCATTGTCTCCGGTGCTGGACCTGCCTATTAAAGCTATCTACGACGAGTCTCATAATTGGCAAGCCAATCACCTGAGAGTAGGATGTATTGGAGGAACGTTTGATCATTTGCACGACGGTCATAAGATCTTGTTGTCTACTGGGGTGTTCTTAAGTAAAGAGAAACTCATCATTGGACTTTCTAATCAACAGCTTCTAGCTAAGAAGAAACACAGCGAGCTTCTACAGACGTATCCTGAGCGGAAGGAGATAGTTGAGAAGTTTGTACGTGTATTAAAACCTCAAACATCGTTTAGTCTTGATGTCTATGAGTTGAACGATATTTATGGACCTACTGCGTTCGTGGAAGACATGGACTTGTTGCTTGTTACTAAAGAAACAGCAAAAGGAGGAGACGCAGTCAACGAGAAACGAAAGGAGAACAATTTATCACATTTAGAAGTGTTTGTGGCGGAGTTGGTAGAGGCTGATGCCAAGGACGGCAAGATTAGTAGCACAGATATTAGAGAGAGCCAGAGCGAAGAGTACGAGTCATTGACACATTAAGTACAAGGTCGGTGTTGTGGTTATATACTATTTGAAATCATGAATTCGTGGGCACTTAGATACCTTTGTAGCCGATAGCTGAGTCTATGTTTGAGATCCCGGAGGTTAACAACACCCGGTCCAAGAATCGTCCGATGGTCAATACCACACGAGGCAAGATCTTACCGTCGTAATCATTTTTGGCATACAAGTCAGCACTGCTGTAATACACATCGGCCGAGTACGTGACAATCACGTTTGTGGCCTGGTCGATTTCGGGTCTCAATTCAACGTATACTTCTTGGTAATGACTGGTGTGGGATCTGTATGGTAATCCATAACTAGCAAGCCATTCTAAAGTAGAAGGAATCCAATGAGGAACTTGCAGTTTCACCACCACAGAATTACTCGAATTTGAAACCACTTCAACTGGTGCTGACTCGGCTATTGGTTCAGTGCTTGGTTCTTTTGTAGTTGCTTTGACCACAGGTTTGGTCACAGGTTTGCTAGTGGCTGCTTCGAAGTTGAATGGTTCAGAAGTTCCAGTAAGTGCTGCAAGGTAAGTTTGTAACCCTTTAGATTGAAAAAACAAGTCAGCTATCTGACGAGTGAGTTGAGACTTTGTGCATTGTTCAATTGATTTTGGATCAAGTTTCACTGATTTGTGGAAAGTGTTGCAGTAAGCAAAATATTGGGTCTGGTCTTCACGGTAACTGTTGACCACTTTGATAATGCCCATGGTGTTTGGGAGTTTATAGAAAGGAATATCTTCATATTTCTTACTCAAATAGTAGCCGTACCCAATTGCAGAAACACCGGTCACCAAAATGGTGCGATTGAATATTTTCTTGATCCCCATATTTTGTGGTGGTGGTTGATTCTCCAAGAATGAAGGCAAGAAAAAAATCTATAAAAATAGTTAGCTGTTGCACGTGATCCAAAGCTGGGGTAGTCATTATTGCCACAAGGAAGTACAATAGAATAAAGCTAGAGAATAAACGAGTAAGCTCAAATTTGAGTTGAGGCTGGTTTTAAGTTATGAGGTATTAAAGATCGGTTTGTTTTCCTCAAGAATTGGTGAATATATCACAGTCTTGATCATCCTTATTGCATGCAGTTTCCAACATGCATACAAGTTTCATACTGGTCCTTAACAATTGGCAATGAGAAATTCATCGGAGTTTTGATGAACAACAACTGTAATTTC
Organism: Saccharomycopsis guyanensis; assembly: GCA_030578595.1. Classification (NCBI taxonomy): domain Eukaryota; kingdom Fungi; phylum Ascomycota; class Saccharomycetes; order Ascoideales; family Saccharomycopsidaceae; genus Saccharomycopsis; species Saccharomycopsis guyanensis. The sequence continues at coordinate 440,726 of JAJMSQ010000001.1, forward strand.
CTTTTGAATCGATTTTTAATCTGTAATTCATTTCTTACTATCACTTTTTGTCATCGCCTGTTTTTGTTAACATCAATATTATATCATGTCTAGTTTACCTGGGAGATGGAACATAATGGGTGTTCTTGAGACAGTTGTGACTAGCATCCAACCATTAAGAGACAAAGTACGACAAGAGTTGGAAACGAAAATGAACAAGACTAAGCTTACATCAATAATTAAACCCATGAAAGATTTTTATGAACAAGCAATCAATTCTAAAGTTCCATTTACAGTTCCATTGGCTGTATTGAATAGACTCTACCTGAAGCAGAGTAAGACGCATGAGAATAAAAGTGAGACTACCTTGACAGAGTTTCCTAAAGACACCCAAGAGAAGTCGTTAACAGAAAATACAGACACAGGCACAATCTACACACACTCGTATTTATCGTTCAAAGAAAGATTTTTGCAACTCTGGTTCAATCAATACACCATCCTCTTAGTACTTATTGGCATCAAGATTGTTTTATTTAGTTCTTCTTTGAAACTGTCACTCAATTCTGTTGAGAGCCATTTGGAAAGTACCATAGAACTACTAGACCAATTGTTGAACAGTGCAGCATCAATACCTACGTACGCAGCAAAAGGAGCTAACAAATTGATTGCCAAAGGAGTACAAGAAGCTAACGATGCAACTGTGAAAGGACTAAGTTTGATTTTGAAAGGAGTCGAGAAACTTATTATATTCTATATAGAAGTGATGGTGGGCACTTATGCATGTCTTCTAACTGCAGCAGTAGACTCTGCGGTGGATGTTGCAACAAATGCAACAGAGAGTGTTGTTGATTGGGTCAATGATACAATCTCTGATATCACCAGCGGGCTTCAAAGTGAACTCACTGATTTATCTTATATGATCAACTCTGCTCAAAGTCTTGGTGAAAGTCTTATAGATTTGTTTGAAGGTAAAGACACTAACTCTACGTTCGACAAAGTCAACCTCACGATCTCCAGCTTGGAACATCTCAATATCCCTTCATCAATAGACCAGAAATTACAACTGTTACTGAGCAACGTGCCAACTTTTGATACTGTGGAGAATGTGACTGAAACGTTGATCAGTTTTCCTTTTGAACTATTGCGCAACAAACTCGATGGTACAACGTTCTATGATTCTCCAGGAAACTTATCAGTTCCTCAAGAGAAGAGTTTGACACTCTTGAAGAACTCAACACAGATCACCACGATATTCTCTGATGCAGCAAAAGATATCAATGCAACAGTGAAGATCATTATTGTGGCGGTGTTTGCATGTGCTGGAGCTGTGTTGATTCCGTTGACTGTAATAGAGTACTTAAGATGGCGCAAGGCCTGGATAATGGTGTCTGAAATAACAAACGCACAAACCAGAGAAAACGTTCTTGAAATAGTCGAGAGTTACCACAACCGACCAGCGTTTTATGTATCATCAGGAGTAAACCATATATTCAGAATTAGTTCTTCAAGGAATACTTCTATGGTCCAATGGTTTTGTTCGTTTGTGCTTTCAACTCGTGCAGTGTATGTACTAACACTTGCAATCTCTGGAGTGCTAACGGTGTTTCTTCAATGGCTAATAATTAAAGCTGCACAGAAAGGAATAACAGCAGTTGAAACGGATTTCGAGGAATTAGGCACAGACGTGAGCAAGTATTTCACCAATGCTGCACAAGAGTGGGCCGATTCTGCAAACAATTACTTGAACAACACAGAAACAAAAATCAACAACAATCTTTTCGGAAACGTGGTGGCAACAACAGAAGCAGTGAATAGTACTGTGTCTCTGTTCTATGACGATATCCAGCTGGAACTTGACAAGGCATTCAATGGCACTGCTTTTGAGAAACCGGCCACTGCAGTAGTCAATTGTATCATAGGAAGCAAAATAGAAGAAATAGAAAAAGCATTGACCTGGGTTCATGACAATGCAGAAATCAATCTCCCACGAGTTGACAAGAGTTATTTCCCTGAAATTGGTGATGCCAACCTGACATTGACCGATGCGGTACTGAAAGCAGCAAGCACTTTAGACAAGATGATCACCAGAGTGTTTCAAGCGGCATACAGTTCATTGATTTTTGAACTCAAAGTTTCGTTATTGTTGCTATTTGTTTTTGCTTCACAACTTATTGCAGGACTTTTAATATTGGCTTTCAAGATCTGGTGGGGTAGTAGGAAACTAGAGACTGATGCTCAGCATAGCCAACATATTTGGAACCCCAATTTGCATGCTGATTCGTTTATATTGACAGCCAAAACTTCACCGAATGACACAAAAAGACTCCATGAGACTTTAATTGAAGTGCAGAGTTTTACCAGTGACAGCGAATTGTCACAGAATATGGTGAGGTCAAGAACCAGTGTGAGCCAACCACCAGCTGCAAAGTATCGTAAGATAGTCGCTACAGGCGACGGGAAAATAAACGCTGTATCAATTAATTAAATAGGGTATTAAATAGGACAATGAAATGAAAGCCAGGTTCTAATAGGTCTATGGTACAGTTGGCAGTGTGTAAACACACTCACCAATCAATAATAGTGGTACAAAAGTTGGTGCGGAAGAGCAGCAAAAGGGTTCTGTTACTGTTCATTCAAAAACAGTAACTCATTGGCTAATGCCTGCTCTAATTCTTGAGCAACAGCTGGGTCTTCTGATGGAGACAAGCATACATCTGACGAAATTTCTTCCTCTTCTTCTTCCTCGATAGCCTCTTCCAAGGAAGCTTCTGGTTTCTCAAACGGATTCATTCCATTCAAAAGCTTGAACAAGGTTAAACCCCACTGTTTCTTCTCTTCATTGATGTTATGAATAGAAGCCTCGTAAGTAGTGGTCGACTCATGTTCCTCAGTTGCATTTGAACCCAGGTGCTTGGTGTTGATGGTTGAATTTGAAATGGCAGGTTGACACTCGTCGGCGTCGATGGAGTTGTTGGTTGGTTCAAGAGGTTTGCTGAAATGGAAGTTGGCAAAATTCTTGGAGATAGATTGGAGTAATTCAGGTCGACTGAAATTGAAGGCTGCTTCAATCGATTTGCGACGCTCGCTTGCCTGTTTCTGATTGTCAAGTTCCTGCTGCTGCTTATTCATAGTAGCCAAAAGCAATGCTTGAGAAGTCTTGCTGGCTTCTGAAGTTGACTGAAGCATAGTTGAATGGAACACAGGAGTGATGGACGGCTGGATAAACGATTGACGTCTTGGAGATTCTGAGGCAGGCAGCTCTGCAATTTTAGAGAGCCACGACATAGTTTGACGTTGCAGGTCTTCTTTGGTGCTTCTGTTGTGGATTCTCAAATCATGAACTCTAGAAACATGAGTAGTAGGGTTTGTCAATGGGAACTTGAATGCAAAGTTGATTTCTGGCTCGTTGGTGGTTATTCTTAGTCCCTGGTACGATTTGAAATGCTTGAGAGACAGTTTGTGTTGTTCTGTCGGCTGGTTTCTGTCACTGAACAAATCACCTTCATAAGTTGACTGGAGAAGATCCTGAAGAGAATGGAACGACATTGAACGCTGTGTTCTGTGTTTGACAACCGAAATGTTGGCTTCATCTTTATCATAGAAGCTGTAGACTGGTTCGTTCTGTTCAGGAATGTCTTCTGTCAATGGGATAGGAGCAGAGTCTAATACACTGGAAATAGTGTTCAAAGAAGACTTGCGTTTTCTACGACTGGAGCACCGCAAAGGACGCAACTTGGAGGTCTCATCAAACACAGAAGTGGCAGTGGTCAGCACAGAAGAAGCTGTAGTGTGGCCAGCCCATTTGCTAGGAGTGAAAGTAGCAGGGTGGTCAGTTGGAGGAGTCATGAACTCGTCAAACGTCCGGTTCATGATCGGAGACGCCACTATATCGGGCAGCTGGACTGCAAACTGCATATACTGTTTCTTGAGATGGTTGAACTCTTGGAACAAGTTGTCCAAAGTAGTCTCAGTAGTTCTCCAATCTAGCACCTCATCTTTCAAATCGTTGACGCTGGCAACACGATGATGTGACCGGAGTGCTTTGGACCTGGTATGGGACTCTAGCACATCGATCTGGGTCTCAAAGAACTGTGCTCTTATTGATAATGCTTCTAGTTTAGCCAAGTACTCTTGAGCACTTATGGCATCAAGGTTCAACTGATTCACTCTGTTATCGTATTGGAAGATTTCGCTGTTGAGACTGGTGAGATCGCGAGACAATAGACTGTTCATTCGGAGACTCGACGAGAGATTATTGGAGCAGACATTGAGTCTGTGAGTGACATTGTCTAGTTTGGAGGCAAACTGGTGGTCTTCCATGATGATGAGGGGCAATATCCAGAACACCAGTCAGACTCCATGAAATAAAAATCAAGGCGGAGCCAGTATCAGGCAAGACGTTGCAACGAGGTTGTTGATTCAAGTGACAAATACACGACGATGAGATCAAGGCTGGATCACAGTAAAAATTATATAAACAGTAGATTTTTTTAGGAGCAGACGAGTTCCTAATTGGGAGCCGTCTGCCAATACTTGTAGCGGGTGCATGGGTATGCATACAGGATAATTGCAAATGGACAAATAGACCATGGGATATTAGAGCTGGGAACAAGGCAATTTAGAGGAGAAGCTGGGAAACCGTTAATTGGATGCTGGATATTATTTAGAAATGAGTTTTACGGGTTGTAGTGTCGGTGTTGATGAGATCGGTTGGTATTGTTCAGTCGTTGGAGTGAACTCTGCCTGTCCATATTTGGAACATGCAGAAGTGAATCTGGGATTGGAACAGAAGACCCTTAGTTATGGGTATTGGAAAAGTATAAGTAGAATTGGGTTGGGGTGAGCATCTTAAACCTTGGTTGAGGCTGCGGTAGTAAGGTTGTACTGTTACGACGGCCAAGCCGCATTTCGGTATTGATGTTTGCATTGTTTACAATAATAAATAATCATCGATGGAGATCACACTAGGGTTAGGAGATGGTTAGTGGTAGTTAGACACTTGAACTGTTAGGGATTAGAATTCGAAGATCGTCATGGTCATAGCCTCTAATGTGAGGATCATAATGGTGGTTGTAGTAGTAGTATGAGGATGGTTAACCGTGTTTTTGTTTGTTGCCATGTTCTTACTATTGTTTACTTCTCAGTGAGTACTCCGGAAAAAAATTCAAGCCATGGTACATGGGTAAGTGAGCACGCGCCACAAATGAGAATCTGTGCCTCAACAGTGCCACAATAGTTCTCTATTTCATAACAATGTGGTAGTGGTGTCTATTTCACAACAATGTAGTAGTAGTAATGTGTAATAGAAACAAAGATCAGTAGTGATGCGTAATACAAACATTCAAGTCAAATAATATCATCTATTCAAGATTAAGGTGTAAATACACATTGAGCATTTCTACCGTTGAGTACTTCTCTGTTAGACACTCCTGTAATAAAGCATCAGTAATTAAGCACCAGTAATAAAACACTCCTACCGTTAAGCACTCCTCGCCAGCTCCTAGCCAACACTGGCCCTCAATATCTTGGCAATGGCGGAGGTCTTTTCCAGTAATATTGCTTATGCGTCTTCCGACAGCTTCTCAAACTGCTGCCACCCTTAACAGAGTTCACCATTTGCACTCTGTCTTGGTCATCATCTTGCTCAATAGCATAGTAATACTCTTCATCAAGAGGTTTACCTGCCGCATCCTTACCGTTTCTGTAGATCACTCCCACACAAGCAATGTCTGAAAGAACCAATCGGAAGTTTCTTTTATCCAATCCATCAAGTTTCTTACTGATACTGCGCAAGTGAGAAAGTGGAGTGGACGCCAATCTGGAGAACGCAAGATGGTTGATCAAGATCTTCTTGATCTCGTCCAAATTCTTCACCTTGAGCAACATCTCTTTCTTGGTCACTGTGTCTCTGTTGACTGCGTCAATGAGAGTCTTTGGGTCTTGGTAATCATAAGAAGTCTTGGATTTCTTGACTGCCTTGGACTCTTCATCCTTCGACTTCAAAGGTCTCTTCTTTGATTTCTCTGCCTCAGACTTGTCGGTCTTGCTAAGGTTCATCATTTGCTTGATCTTGTTCAAAGGAACAGTAGCCTCACGATTAAGCACAGAGTTAGACACTGGCTGTAGCACCGAATCAACCAACTCTTTCTTGATCTGCTTGGACTTTCTGTTAGGAGTTCCCGGAGTTTTTCTGACAGAAGGTTGTTTGACTGGCGTCACAGGAGTCTGTTTAATCAACGTCTGTTCAGCTGGAGTCTTAGGAGTTTGTTTCAACGGAGTCTTTGCTTGTTTAACTGGAGTATCTTTGACCACAGCCAATGGTTTCTTGATTGGAGTCTCAGGCACCACAGGTTCTTCCACTTCAGGAGTTCCAAACACTTTTTGGATCCCTTCTTCTTTAAGAGCTTCTTTGTCCTGCTTCTCCATTTCTGGCGAGTATTTAGACAACTCGACCTGTGGCTCACCTTGGACAAAGGTCTCTTCATCAGTAAGATCAGGGTCATCAGTGGTTGGAACATCAATAGTACAGAAGATGCCTCGGATATCCAAAAGAACATTGGACATTCTTGGGATCTTCAAGATCTCGTTCGGAAGAACCAAGAACTTGCTGACATTCTCGGAAACTTTCAAGCCTCGAGAAAACATCGTCAATCCTCGGTAAACCAAGTCTTTATAACGCAACTTAGCAAACTTCTCGTACTCATGAGTCTCTTCAGGCACAAGCTCAAACTTTCTTCTTTCACCAAGATATTTCACCTTGGCAGCAATTGGGATCTGCACCTCCAATGCGTTGACTCCATAGCACTGGACAACAATCATATCTGAGACTTGGTCATACGACACCGCAGCATGTTTACGAGACACCAAGTTCTTCGTGTCAGCCAAAACAACGTCGCACATCGAAGACCGGCCCACTGATATCTTCTGTCCGTCCAATGGAAGCATGATATGTTTGAGCTTGCGAGAGTTACGCGTCTTTTTCAACTGGATCTTCGACAGCTTCGACAAGTCCACAAACTCAAACTGCTTGCGAGCATCGTTGATGGCGTGATACTCTGAGTCGGCAGGAATATCAAAATGGACCACCTTAGGTCCTGGGAGTACGCGTTCGTTGGCTTGATCACGCACTGGTGAGCTGCTTCGAACATGTCCAGTAGTACTACTTGGCTCAGGAGTAGGATACTCGCCGTCAAACCCACTAAGATTAGCAGAGCTTGCTTGGTCTTTAGCAAGGAATCTCTTGCGGAAACTGGCACTCTCTTTGACGTAGTCATTGGACTCGTTGTCAGACAGATCCTGATTATAGTACACCGGAGAAGACGGTGGGAAAGCAGACATGATCAACACCAATTAGAATATCTGAATTAACTTGATTGCTGTGGGTATCGCTTTTCTTGATGTTTGGTTTCGTGTAACTTTGGTGTTCTTGCTTCTTGTTAGTGTGCTATTCAGACAACGACATAAACTGAAATATAGATCACTCACTTGGAAACTGAGACCAATAGTCTTTAGAGATACTGTTGCTTATTCAAAGGTTAACAATAGAAAACCAATCCAAAACAAATCTTGAGTTGATCTTGAACTGTCACAGTCAATAAGTAAAAACTCTAAGAGAAAAACCCAGACCAACGCGTTACTACTACCCAGAGAATGCATGTATAACCACCAGGTACCAACCGCATGGGTCGTTGCAGGTTATACGCGTTTGTTTACTAACAAAAACACTGAATGCACGTGACTCAGCCAATGAGCTAGTCAACGTCTTCTGCAACAAACGCATAGTATAAGCTATCAGCTTCGTCTGGGGTTATGAACACTTCAAGGATATCTCTTGCCAATCCAATGATATTGTCAGAGAATCCAAACTCCACTCCATTGGGGAAGCTGGATTCTATTTGAACAAGTTTCTGAGGAGGTACTTCTGACACAGATCTGATTCCTGCTAACTGCCTAGCTCTCAGTTCACAGAACTCATTGAACATAAACCCTGAGTATTTGAGTTTCTGTCGAGCAGTTGTAAGCAACTCTATAGCGTTCTTGGCATCGATAGTGACACTGAACGCTATTCTGGTGAGCACCACTATAAGTTGTCGTTTGACTCCAGTAGGAATTCGAGCTATTAAGCCCTGTGACATTTTCTCTTCCTGTTCATCTAATAATAGTGGAGCAAGAATAAGTATCGTAGAAGAAATAATCTCAACCAGAGAACATACTGACCAAGACCGAGGGTCTCGCATAAGTAGTTCTTGTTGGATTCGCATTTCATCGACAATTAACTTGACACTTTCGATGGAGCTCAAGTAACTGATATCTATAATGTTATCAACTGCCATGTAAGTGTTCAAGAACAGTAGTACTGCAGTCTTGAGATGAAACACATGATGTGCATGGTTCCATTTCTCGGTGTCAGTTGGGTTCTGTAACTTCAAACTGGTGCTTTGACTGACAGGGAACGGCTGGCTGTACAAACTGTTCTGAGAATGAGTGAGATATGGAGGTTCTTGAGGCACGATTTCGTCAAGAAGTTTGATTCTGGAGTTGTTGCCCACTGCTCTATTCAAACCATAGAAGAAAAACTGAGGTTTTATTTCTATCTCGGTGCCCAAGAGTGTGAGAACTAGTTTAATGAGTTCTTTGTCGCAAAACTTTTTGGTGGTATCGACTGATCGAGAGGTTGAGACATTGACAGCAAACGATGGAGTAACAGAAGAACTAAGGCATTCAAGGAAACTGACAATGCAGTTTATAGGACACAGTGTGGATAATGAGTATCTGATAAAATACAAAGGAGTGGTCTGAGTCCATAGGTCTTTAATGAACTGGGGATCATCAAAAATGCAGCTGATATTACATAATGTCTCCATTATATCATAAACGAACACCAATCCAAGACACTGGAAGAACGCCGTTTGATAGTTTTGTGCGCTTTCTGATTCTAGAAACTCTTCAGCAGACGACGAGAACGACTTGGCAGCCGTCACTGCAGGAGCAGCAGCAGAGTCAAGCACCACAAAGAATTTGTCTGCCACAAACCCTATGAAGTTCTGGACCAATGTCACTGTGGATTTAGTGACGGCATTTGTTCGGAAAACCAACGAGTTATGCACAAACCCTAGAAGAAGAGGAACTGCAAGGATCTCGTTGTTATATAAAAGCTCAGTTATGAAGTTGACAAGAATATCAAGAAACTCACTGATGAACCCATCAATACGTAGATCACTATTGAGATTCACCAAACAGCCAATTATCGCCAGCGACACTTGGTCGGTCTGTTTCTGGATCTTAAGACCCTTGTATTTATAATCAAAAGTGATGCAGATTTTCGAAAGCATATCGATAGATGTTCGAGAAGCACCAAGAATACGATGATTCATTATACTAGATAAGAACAACGATCTATACTCTGGCTGCTGCCTCACTGTTCTTTTCTCAACGGTTCTTGACTCGTCGCTAGTAGCTTCCAGCATTTCTGTGTCGTTTGGCTCATCACTAACTGGTGTTCTTGGTTCATGACTTAACTTCCGTTTCTTATTGTACATCGGATTACGCAACTCTGCAATATAGATATTCTTCTCATCTTCTAGTTTCTTGACCTTGGATTCCAACTGGCTTATCCTCTGTTCTTTCTCTTTACTGTAAAGACTGTGATTCTTGATATAATTGCTCAACTGCTGTGACTTGTGGGTTTCGGTCTCTTTCAATTTGCTTCTTAGTACAGCTATCTCTCCCACGGCTTGCAAATACTTGTCGTTCATTTCCACCAACTTGTTCCCCTGAGTTCCTAACGGTACTCCATCCAGAGGATTAGTGTTTGTGGATTGCATTGTGCTTGATTGACCTGATCCATTGGTAGTATCTTTCTGCGTAGACCCAGGAAGAACCGGTGGTTTAGCTGTCAACGCAATGAAATCCGCATCGTCGTCGTCACTGAACCCATCACCAAAACTATCATTTGACATGAATAATAAGATAGCTTGGCCCTCGGTGCCTCAGATTCAACGGTGTGTACAGTGGACGTTGGTCACTATTGTTGTGTGTGTATCGCAGAATCGATGAGATCAACAGTTGAAAAACTTGCGGTGCCAACATGCATGAGGCAGAGGAGTAGGAGTGTGCAATTGGTATAGGGGCATGCCTGCACAATACTATATTTCCACTACAAACAACTCCTACGCTCATATCTACTCCATTTAATGAAACTAATAATGCAAACTCCGCCGTTGGTACACCTGGATCATAAGCAGACTGTTTGAACTTCTTAATACCCCTAACACCACATGCACAATAATCCAGACATAAACAGAGTGCAAGCCACTGGTGCTACATCAAAATAAAATCTGCTCGCAATCAATGAGAGGGTCTTTGTTAAAATTTCACGAACAACACTCCACAACTCTCAAAATCTAAATATAACTCGCTCACCTGCGAATAAGAGGCTGTGGTTGAACCATTTTGTCAGCGTTCGGTGCATATTCCTTGACATTGCAACTGGAACCCTGAACATATACAAACATACCAAAAGAATCCTATATATCCACCAGCTCAGCCTCAAGTTTCTAAGGTAAAGATCTGAAACATGACCCTGGCTCATCGGACAACCGACAGCATATTGAAGTTGTCCGTCAGCTGAGCCACTGCCATCCAAGGACAAATTCTGGCATGCTACGAATTTCCTTGAATTTTTAACAGTTAGCCGCGGTTTTGCTTTGCCACCCTGCTTTGCCACTTTTTATGGTTCCGAGTTATTTTCTTGGTGGTTGTTCTTACGGCTCGTCAGTGTTCTTGGTCACTGAAATGCTCTCCACAGTCTAGTACAATCGGACATCTACGAACTCCTGCAGCCATACACCCTATGTCGCCCGAAAAACCTTTCAATTTACACCAACCCCATGATTGTCCACAGCCCAAATCGCAGCTCATCACAGTCAACGCCTTATATTGTTGCCAGGCTCTCTTGAATCAAGGGTACGATCCTATTCTCACTGCGCATTGGTGTGCCTTGGTCTGCGTCTTGGAGGGTCCTACCACGATCAAGTACTGGTTTTCCTATCTTGAGCCTTTCGAGATTCCATGTTATTGCCGCTGTGACGTTATTACTCGATCGAGACAAGGCATAGGTACCCACGGCTATCGGATCAGAATCACAGGAATGTAGGGACCGACGTCCTATATAAGCTACAGTTGTCCACGACTGGTTGTGGTTGTCTCCTCATCAACACAAACACTTCTACAAACACAAACATCATTACAATGCAATTCTCCACCGTTCTCTCTACTGTCGTCTTGGCTTTGGCTGCTTCTGTTTCCGCTGCTCCAATTCCATTGCACATTCAGGAAATGTTGCTCGAGAAGAGAAACGCTTTTGAGGCCAACAAATAAGTCATGATCCAACTTGCTGCTTTCACTGTCATTTTCCAATCCTTACACTAGGATCTCTTATTACAATATTTAAATACTAGCTGGACTAGTTACTATCTTCTAGCCTGTCTAGTTCATTTCAACACCATTGCTGGCTGGCCCGCTGCTTCACGACTCTATTTTACTTTCTGTTCTTGCTTTTCATCCCACTGTCTCTTTATGGAACTTATATGTTCTTAATGTATCATAGCTGCATCTTCTGCAATATTCTATATATGTATTATTTGCCTAATGGCTTTTCTCAATATATTGGTTCTACTCAAACTCTTTGTAACCGACAATCTTGTTAAAGTTTGACAACTTCTACTTGCATAACATATCTCGGACCTAAACATAGAAGTTTACACTCTTCTTTGTGGCCTCAAATCGTTTACTTATGATGAACAAGAAAGCTGATAATCTGATTTAGTTCATTTCATTGAATAAGTTAATACTTTCTACGCTCATTCATAGACACTTCTAGACACTTGTAGATAATCATAGCCTACATTTCTTTGTAGGTCCTCATTGGCCGTACAAGGACACTACAAGCAGCACTTGTAAATCACAGAGAAAACTCTTCAAGAATAAGCCTTGCAGCAAAAGTTTTCACAAATGTGCCTTAGAGTTTCTCGGTGACCTATTTTTGTTCGCCGTGAATAACACCTGCTCATGACTGGTTGCTGGTTCTTGGCATTGGCGACGTATTACCATAAACCAGTCATGATTTGCGTTACCATAACGAGTAATTTCTAGTCCATTATTCGAGACCTCCAAATAGAATCGAGCTGGGGTCGCCTTGTCTGAAGCTCTTAGCTTCTGAAAATACCGGAATGTCTATCACCACTGTTCAGTGTGGATTGTATCCTCGGCGGAGCTCTTCAGGTTCTCTATATAAGCCGGAGTACCTCCAGGGCTAGTTGGATTCATCATCAACACAAACACAAACACATTCACACAAACACATTCACAATGCAATTCTCTACTGTTATCTCCACTGTTGTCTTGGCTTTGGCCGCTTCTGTCTCTGCTGCTCCAATCCCAGTGAACATCCAAGAAATGTTGCTCGAGAAAAGAGGTGCTTTCCAGTTGGCTCACTAAGTTACTGGAACAGGCTTCACATTTCATATTCTCTTGTTTCTTCTCTAATTGCATTTTAACTAGCTGGTCTAGTGAATGACAGAGTTTCTGTCTCATTTCTGCATTCGTCATCAGCACATTACTTTCGGTAACACTTCGGTGTTAAATGTATCATATCAGGATGTTTGGGTATTTGGTTTAGTTCATTATAAATAGCAGGTTCTAATTATAACGATTCGCTTTATTTGATTGTAGACAGTAGAAACTTGATTTAGTAATAGAGAGAGGATATATTGGCTTATTCTACAGTTCAGTTGATGACTACACTCCAAGTCCTAGGTTTCTGATTATCTGACACTCCGGAAGAGAACCGTTCTAGAGAGACGCAACGTGAGATGCACAGTAAAAGCGTACAACGATCTTGCATTTACATAAACTTCTGCCACAACATTCACACTGTTCGTACTATTCATACTACTCACCGCCTACAAACATCATCTGTTAATTCACTACAGCTCATACCTTCTCGTTTCCTCGCCACCATTCCGTCAAAAAACTGTCAAGACAAGGCAGTTGTAATCCAAATTTCACAGTCAAACATTGGCAATTCTCCACTGTCCACATTGCTAATAGCCATGCATTTCCAGGATCAGAGAGTATAAGCCTTGGGACTTTCGGCAATCCAGTTGCCAGCCCCAATAATACTATTTTTATCATTCTCATATATTTAGAAGACCAGCCTTGTCCTAAACTGGAGTGTTTGTCACTGGATTGGGAAATGGTTTATTGTCATGCTGCAGCCATGCCAGCTACCAGAAGCCAGTACCTGGAGTGCCAGACCAAGCTAGACAGACCCCAAGGCACCGAACTCGAGCGTCGGAATTTCTTAGTCATTCAATAATATATCGTGCCTTTCTACAATTGATATATAATAGGCATGGTTCGAGCACTTGTAACAAGAAGATTCATCATTCAAACACTCATCTGATCAATCACTCATTCACACACACATATCTACAATGCAATTCTCTACTGTTGTCTCTACTGTTGTCTTGGCTTTGGCTGCCTCTGTTTCTGCTGCTCCAATTCCAATCCACATCCAAGAAATGTTGATTGAGAAGCGTGCTGCTTTCGACCCAATCTACTAAATCAGTAGACATTGCTCAACGGTCTTCAGCAAGCATCTAAGCAAGCTTCCTCAATAAGCTTCCTCGACGAGCTTCTTCAACATATGCGTATACTTAACGCTTCCATTGCATTTCCAAACACAGTTTCACATTCATTTACCCTCAGGCTGGTCCTCGACGGTTCTCACTACACAATTGGGCAGGTCCTAACGGTGTTTTTAATGGTGCCTGAACAACACTGCTAAGCGGAGTCTTGGCACCACGCACCCCACAAAAACAGCAACCTTATTGCTGCGCACCTGGCATATCTATCTGCCAGTCTACATTTCTAGATTCTTCAACATCAAGGTTATTTCTATACAACTATTTAATATAATTCATTGAGTCATCACTATTAGTAGAGTCCAGCTTATGGCAATTACAAGAACCGGCTGGTCAGACTAAATAGGTATTACATACACTAACTATCAGTCTGCGTCATCTGTGGACGAAACTGAGAAAGATCGATATTGGTCAACGAAGGTCTTCTGTGGCCAGTTCCTGAAGGAGGTGGGAACTTAGATTCGTCTAACACATTGACACAGTCACACCAGTACTCCTTAGGAGTGGACCCCATGACTGAAGCAAGGTGTTCTGGGTCTTCGTCTCCACAACTAGTGTAGGACTTCTTGTAGCAAAGAGTACAAACAGATGCTTGACACATGGCGGATCTGGATAATAGGACGGTTTAGCAATACAGTTGCAGGTTAGCAATGTAGTTGGTATGCAGCAGGAGTAGAACAGGAATGGATTTGAGGCTGCGAGGATTATGGGTGTATCTCAAACAGAATGCACTTGGAACAATTGATAATTGCAAAGCTCACACGACTGAGATCAACGTAGCAGGAGTATTAACAATTTAACAAACGTCTGTACCCCGGTAATCCCCCCACCTTTATATATTCCTTGTCCCTGTTATCTTCCGATAAGATTAGACTTTACATGCACCCGGTGTTATGACTTGGATGTGTACTATCCCCTTGATCACCCACTCCAGTTTACTCCGCAAATCCTATCAGACAGTTTCCCCAGACTGCTGGACAAGCTTCGTAGGGTTTTTTTGTTTTCAGGCAATTGACCTGCCTGGGTTTTGGTGTCTGGTGCAACACTGCTTCAAGTCCGTGCTGCTGCTGCACTGGTCTCAGCTCCAGTAGTCTATTGCCAATGGCCCTTCCTATGTCCCGAGTCGTATCTGATTAAAATTTATAGATAAGCAACTGATAGCTCCGGCTGGCAGTAGGCCATCGCTGGACGAGGATCTGACATCATAATTGTCGGTTGCGGAGTCACCGGAATTCCTCTCCGCCAATTAGCAACACCATTCTACTGCCGATGATTGTCTCGGCTCCAGTCCACATTGGAACCGTTGCTCATCGCTTCTCTCCAGGGCATTTCCATTTCCCTGGATTTTTCTGGCCCAGATTGCTCTGCTCGGTCTAAGGGGCCCCCCTAATTTCATGGCTGCTGGGTGCCCAGTAATGCCCAGCCATTTCTCAACAATTGATCTACCTCGATGAGCTATCCACATCATCGCCAATCCTCAAACCGCTCCACCGACCCATGCTCTCTCTGGTGCTATCCAAGTCCTTACAGCCGATAACCATTCGAATCCATTAGTAATGTAGTCTAAAATTAAGAATAGCAGTAAAAAAAACTAAGCTAGAAAACCTGAATCTAAAGTAATTTGTCTAGTGGCCCAGAAGCACTCCTTCCTTGGCCAAAGCTCTCTCCATCTCCACCAAAAACTTATCAAACACATCCTTGGACCCCTTCACCTTCTGGAACTCGAGCTTCGATTTCGAGTTGTGCTCGTAGATGAATATCTTGAACAGGGTCGTGGTGATGATCCGTTTCAAAAATACCTTGCTGCTGGTGTTGCTGATCCCTCCAGAAATCACGTTGTCGTTCAACTTCACGTCCTTGACTCCGTACTTCTTCCAGTTCAACAACATTGCCTTGATAGCAATGAGAGACTCGTTGCGCGACAAGTTGATGATCAACTCCTTGTTGTTGTTGTAGTTCATCTTGAAACTCGAGCTCTTGTCGCTTGGCTTGGCCTGTCTCTTGGACATTCTTCTAAACAACGAAGTGCTCTTAGGACGAGGTTTATCAGTGACGCCGTTGGTGATCATGTTGCACGACGAAGCATTGTCGACATTCAAGAACTTGATCTGGTTCTCGGTCTCCAACACTTTCTGGGTCATCCCCTTATTAGGCTGGAACGGGCTTTCCGAAGTCACCGTCACCTCTGGGTCCTGCTTGTAGTAGTCCTTGTAGTTGTTGTCACACTCAATAGTCCGCTGCACCAAGTCTCTGGTGGAATCTCCAATGTCACCGTACATTTCCTGCTCGTAACTCTTTGGCAACGTCAACGACATTTTCTTGTTGATGGTAGGAGTCACAATCTCAAAGTCATGCTCGATATCATCGATAGTGTCTTCTGGCTCATGAATTTCCTGAATCTTGAAAGACTTCTTCGATGCTTTGCGTTGTTCTCTAGGTTCTTCTTTAGTGCTGAAAACCTCGGTGTTGGCACTGAAGTTTCTCAACGAAGACTTGGAATCATACCCAGAAGCATTGGTAGGCTCGAAAATGTCGTTCGACAGCGTGAAAATCAACGATTCTCTAGAACTATTAGACGCTTTGCTAAAAGGCGACGACCCACTAAGTCCTCCTAATCCAGGATCCAATCTGGAAATAGGAGCACGGTTCACAAGACCATTCTTGTCCAAAGACTGCTTGTTAGCAAGCTGCTTGACTTCTTCGACAGTCAAAGTACGACGGTTAGTAGAAGGAGTGGTTGTCAGCAATCTCTGCTGCTTCTGTTTCTTCTTCAACTCTCTCAACTCTTTCTCAGCCTTGAGTTTCATCTGTTTCTCCTCTCTAGCCTTTCTTTCAAGGTAACTCTCTCCAAAGATATTCTGGTACTTGGAGTCAGAACGGCCAAAGAATTGGTCACACAACACCTCGAACTCCGACTTGGTTGCAGTGGTAACCGTGTCGATGTAAGTGGTTGGACTCAAAGTAGATTTGTCGTACGACCGAGCGTAGTTAGAAATCACTTTCAGAGACAAGGTCGAGCGCATGGTTCTACCAGAACGCATCGAGTAACTACTCTGGTTGGATTTCATTGTCTTCTTGCTCTTGGACTTGGACTTCTTTTTCTTCTTACTTGGCGAGTCCTCGACGTGGTAAGTGTTTTCTCCATTAGGAACCAACGACGAGGTCTTGTACCGCTTGTTTCTCTTAGGCAGCACCTTGTAATTCACCGCGTAGTTCAAAGAAATCGCAATCTCTTTCTCCAAAGCCTGTTGCTTGACTCTCTCCTTAGACAAGGTGGTGTTGATCTGGTTGATCTGCTCGTTAGTGATCTCAAAATCAAAGTTGTCGCGGCTGATCGAGTTCAAATTGTAACTGTTCAAGTTCAATTTCTCGTAGCTGTCAGCCAAGTTGTCAACTTTGGTCTTGAATTTATGCACTGGAACACCTGGCGACACAACATTAATAGCCTCGTCCTCATCATCAAATGCAAATTCCTCGTCATCAAACTCGTCTTCAAATCCATAGTCGTTCTGCAAATACTGACTAAGGTTGAGAGACCCGTTATACGAAGCAATGCTGTTGCTAATACGCATCTGCTTACCAGGATGGTAGTAGCTTGAAATGCTTTTACTGGATTTGTAGTGAGACGCAATGCTCTTGTTGGAACGGTACTGGGAAGCAATGCTTTTGTTGGACTTTAGCTGCATGTTGTTGTTGGCGAGTCTCGAAAGACGGTAGATCGAGCCTGTTTTCTGGTGATTGATGAGCTTCTTCTTGTTGTGTGAAAACGAGACGTTTCTCTTGTGAGCACTGGAGGCGGCAATACTGATGTTGGAGTACGCCTTGGTCATCTTCTGGTTCTTCAACTGTGCAGGATACGACTCCTCAAGATCAGAATCTTCTGGGTCCTCAGCAGCAACATGGTTCTCGCTGGTCACGTAATGAGACGAGCCAATACTGAACCCGACCAACAAAGAGTAGAACACCTTGTCGATGTTGACCTTGTGGTTGGTCAAGTTTTCTATTATGTCGGCTGCGTCTTTTTTGTTGTGGTACAAGATCATGAGATGCTGGAGGATTTTCTTGTCGATGCATTTTGCACTGGAGTTGATGCGTTTGTTGAAGTTGTAGTTGTTGATGATCAAGTGGCCAAGGTCGTTAGTTTTTATGAGGTCTTGGTTGATAGAGTTGGTGAACAAGTTGATGTTCTTGTAGTACTCGGCCTGGTCTTTCGAGAAGTAGCCCATGCTGTGTTTGCGGAACAAATCAGAGCGAAGAATGTTCTCTGCGTCGATCCGTTGACTTGGATCAAGACAAAGCATCTGAGAAAGAAGCAGCTGTGCTTCTTTTGACAAGTAGTCTGGCATTTCGTATTCGCCAGCTTTCACTTTCAAAAGCAAGTCTTTGATATTCTCGTCGTCGAACGGAAGCTTACCAGTCAACACAGCATAGAGAATGACCCCACAGGACCATATATCGGACTTAAGACCGTTGTAGTCGTCGGCGTTGATGACTTCAGGCGCAGCATAATGCGGCGAGCCACACGAGGTCTTCAAAAGAAACGCCGGGATCTTCTTTGTGGCAGTCTCGGTGTTGGTGTACTTGAGTAACTCCAAAGTGGCCATACCAAAGTCGGCAATCTTGAGATGCATCTCGCTGTCAATAAGGATGTTTTCGAGTTTGAGGTCTCTGTGGACGATCCCCCAGTTGTGCAAGAAGAACACGCCGCTTATGAGTTCGTGGAACAACTTGACAGCTTTGTTCTCTGGGAGAGGACCGACGTTGACAAGGTAGTCGAACAACTCGCCGTTGGCAACGTATTCTGTGATTAAATAAAGATGGTTCTTGGACTCGTAGACGTCATAGAGTTTCATGATGTTTTGGTTGTTCAAGAGTTTCATGATAATGATCTCCCGTTGGATCCCATAGGGAAGGCCCGCAGAATCGATTTCGTTGGGGGCGACCTCCTGAGGGTCCAAGTGAGACTTGTTGACGATCTTGATGGCGGCCTTGAGTCCCGAGGACTCGTGGGTGCCGAGAATGACCTTGGAGGTGGACCCTCTGCCCAATTCTTTGCCGAACTTCCAGGGGCCGATTTTCTTGTTTTTGTGAGGGTACGGTTCAGCATAGCCCTTGTGGTTGTTGTGCGACAGCGGGATCAACGACGAGGCAATCGAGGTCAGGCTGGGATACACGGCCATTTGCGTCATGGCTGGAGGTTTGGAGGTGGGTATTAAAAGGTGGGACAATAACACGAGGTGGAATCACAGCAAACAGAACAGTGTCACCAGCGATTGTTTACCACCAACGATCCGCGAGTAAACAAAAAAAGCTAGCAACGAAAAAGAAGCTAGTAACGGCCCGAGTAAAACAGAGTGGGAGCGACGGAACAGCGGTGCGGGACTGGGTTATACGTTCAGGAGGCAGAAACACCAAGTAACAAAACAACAGAGCAAAAAACCACTCGCTACAGAAAACCCACAAATCCTCCAGACCGTAATAAGCTTTTGTTTATTTTTTTTCTTGTCTTGCTCATTGCTGCAAGGAGTTGAAATTCTTGTGCATATTCCAGCAGGGAACACGATCGGAACCCCCAGGTGGAATATGGAAGGGAGCCGTTGATTTTACAACGGTGGGGGGTTGGAGGTGGTGGTTTGGACGGTCAGCACAGAAAGGATCTCTTTCTTTGACCCTCTGCTTTCTTTGATTTTTGCTACAGCAATTTGCAACTGCAATACTCCCAACTACCTGCTAGCAGACACGCTCAATTGTTTTTCTTGCGGCTATGCAAGTCCATGCGGGCAGACGACAGGGCGCGGCATCGTGCATGGCGAACACCCTCTGGCTCGAGTAGATGTGAGTATAACCAAAGCTTGTCGCGGCACTGATTAGGGCTAAAGTTAAGGAGTAAGGTTTATTTTGGCGTGCGATTCTGCCATCCAAGATCAGTCCCGTTCCGTGTGGAATTGATACCTCACTGGGATTGAGGATGTGATCGATTGGTGATGACGGATCGAGACCCCAACGACTACGTTTGGGGACCAGGTGGGGGTGTAGCGACTAGTGGAATTGCGGTAGGAGTCTGGTGGGCCCCTTCGTGTGAATCTGAAACGGGACCAGGACAAGATCACGGCAAGATTGCTTTTTTTTACGACATTCCTCAAGTCATGCCTTTGTTGACGATGTTTGCAATTGAGTTGGGGATTGCGGTAGCCGAGCTTGACTCTGTGCGCTGTGCAATTGTTCGATGATCATCAGTGGTGGTGCACCTCTGACAGGTGGATCAGTTTAGGAAATATTATCACCAGGAATGAAAGATCCCCGGCCGTAATATACCCTGTCGTATGTGGGCCTGGTATTTACGGGGGCCCATATGAAATTGGATCTGGTCGTAGTTGCCAGGGCTGCTGCTGATTGGGATCTGGTTCCTCACTTGAGGGCACTGCCTACTCGCCTGGGCACCGATTGCTCCCTAAACCGGTTAGCGGGCCACGCAGCCCGGCACCTCTAGGCAGGATTCCACGGGCGGGTGCGTCCCCCAAACGGAAACGGGATCAGGCGAAAACAAATGACCAGAGGGTTCAACTTGAAATTTGGGAGTTTCATTTGCCAGACAATTGAAACATTGCCGTAGAGCCAAGATCTGTCTTGACTAGTGCTTGGCTAGTGTTTCTCTGACGTAGTGCTTTTGCTGATGCTAGTGTTTTCGCTTATGTTGTGCGGCCACTGCTGTTCGCTGATCTTCGAGCCGTAACCACCTTAACCTATACATGGTACGCGGTGGGGCTGCTACGACTGAGAGATAAGAGGATCGGTTGGTTGTGAGATAGGCTTTTCTAAGTTTTTGATTGAGTTTAATACTGAGATTTTTATTTGTAATGGTTTCTGTTTGAACAATTTATTACTAGAGGTGGGACAATTAACCTGAGAGTGTAATAATATTAGTGAGAGCTCAGTGTAGAAAGAGCAATAGCGAAACCGCTTGAAAAACAAAACATTCTAGACAGCTTTCATAGGCACACTTTTCTTAGTTTGGGCGGGTGAACGGCCGGTGACAACCAGAATAAGCCTAACTCGTGGCCCAACCCCCTGGATCGGCCGCCCAAGTCGTTCGTAAATCCCAACAAACCCGCCCAGCTCTATCCTATTCTCCCACGGTAAAATCATACTTTTCAACCCGGTCGTTTGACACTGTCAGGGACTTGCGGGTTTGAGTACCTTTCAATATCACTCAACCCTTCAAATTATATTAGCACGTTCTACATCAACAATACCTTGTCATCAAATTAATAACCTTGCTACCCCACTGCCACCTTCCATTCTGTGCTTCCCACCTCGTCCCTTTCTATTCGTATTGCACTCATTTTTCATATTACTCCCTTTCTCCCACCCCATTTTGACATTCTCATTGCTTCTTTGATCTACACTTGTTTCTCACGAATTCCTTGATATAATACTGGGTAACTTCTTTATGATCCCACTTGCTTGCTCTCTCTACAATGGCACTTTTGCCACCCTCACTCACTCCTCTGCATTGCCTTCGATCTTTGATCACTGGTGATAATGCTGGTGATTCCACAATCCTTTCCTACAAACATTAACATCAGTCTCTGTATTACTACTCTAACATCCCCCAATCTGCTCACGGTGGGCCTCGATAACATCTCCATCTTCCAAATCCAAATCGTCTGGGGTATTGTCTGGACTCACGCGTTGGCCATCACATAAGAATCGCAAACTGTCCATGCTCTTTCCCTGTCTTTTACAGAACGCCTCCATCAATCTTTTCATAGGAGTCGATCTCTTGATCTTGAAGTAAATCTCTGAGCTTCCATCACTGACTTTCAAGTTGATGTGCTGAGTCTCGTTCTTCACCTCAGGCTTGGTCTCGGAATTATCGTCAGACATCTTAGTGCGTTAGTGGTTGCCACCGAAAACCAAATCAAATTTCGCTCAAATACACAGTCTAGCCGTCACGTGGAAACACTGCCAGAGCTTTCTAACTGATCTGCCAATACTTACTATTAAACTTGTTGGTCGAGTATAGTCGTTGTTGCGGGAGCGTAATTCATGATTACAAAACTATGGGCCGGGTAAGTATCCACCGAGTATCTGGGGTGCACGCACCCCGTATTTTTATGTTAAGGCAACAATGGTTCTTCTTCTGAATCGTATGGAGTACCACACTGCTCATTGAAAACCGATGGGAAATATTTCAAGTACATTGTAGTGGCCATGGTTGCTCCTAGACCTCCTCCAATAAGAATGTCTGAGAAATGGTGTCTGTAGTCTTGAGTACGGCTCACTGCAATGTACACTGCAATGAATGTAGGAGCAATAGACACAATCAATTTCCAGACTGGCACTTTAGGGTGGAACGCTTTCAATTGTCCCAATAACCAGAGAGTAGCAAATAAAAGGCCGCTGAAAGCCAAACTGGAATGTCCAGAAGGACAGGACCGAAGTCCTTCGAGCACTACTTCACGGCCCATAGGTTCTGAACAGATTGAAATATCAAACTGCCCTGTGGACTGTTGTACCGTAGGACCACATCGAGCAAGGAAATCCGGCCGTGGACGAGAAATCCAGTTTTTAAGTATGTCTGTGATGGCTCCAGTAAGAGTAATAGAGAGAAACAATCCGAGGAACGAGATGTTCAAAAGATGCAAGTGTCTTACAAACTTGTTTCTGTCGGCCACAAAGTTCTTGCCGTGCATTATCACAATCGTAGTGAGAATCACAGTGACAGGCACCACCGTGGAAATTAACAAACACTCCACTGGACCGATCCGTTCGTCTTCGGTGTATTTGTGTTGTATCGATGGATCATCCAATCTGAACTCTCTCAAGAACGGGTGAGCTTTCTCGCCAATAAGGGCGATCTCGAGAGCTGCCACCACTGCCACCGCCCAGTCCTTTGAGTAGGTGCGGAACTCGTTGGAAGCAAGATACCGCTTCAAAGGAACCATCGAGGACATAAAGACAGTTGGTGCAACTGGGTGAGGGATGCACAAGACAGTGTCTGGAGAACCTTGGATCACGTGATGTGGGCCCTGAGAGTTGCTCGAAACCTGGGGGTTTGGGGTGTTGTAGCCGGGAGCTCAGTAGTGACGATAGGTTTTGAGGAGAGAGATTTAGTCAAGAAGATTCGTTGTTGAAGATAGTAATTGAGAAGATTCTAGGAAAGATGTTTCAATAAAAGGAGTAGTCAAAAGATACTCTTTGTAGAAATAGTAGTTGCTACAATGTTCAATCCCTCATCCCACCTACAACCCACTACACCACAGTACACACTCTAATTCTATATTAATCCTAATTAATGTTCAAGTCAATCTTTAAGTTTTCAATCGAGTTCAATAAATTTTGGGCATGGAAATCGTCAACTAGTACTTCGTCAAATTTGAAATTGTTTTCATCAAGACTAAGAATCTTGTTGATTCTTGCTTGATATTTATTTTCGAGCATCTGTTCTCTGTTGTGACC
Organism: Saccharomycopsis guyanensis; assembly: GCA_030578595.1. Taxonomy (NCBI): domain Eukaryota; kingdom Fungi; phylum Ascomycota; class Saccharomycetes; order Ascoideales; family Saccharomycopsidaceae; genus Saccharomycopsis; species Saccharomycopsis guyanensis. The sequence goes on from JAJMSQ010000001.1 coordinate 463,873, forward strand.
CAACATCGCACTGAGGTCCTTGCGCTCTGGTGGGTCCTTTGGCGCCAACACCGGTGAGGACCGGAGGGTGGCCACGTTCTCGTTTTCGTCGTCAATGCTGTTGGTGCTGTTCAAGCTGATCGAACTGATCGAGCTCTTCCGCGAGCCAGAGGTCTCGTAGAGGTCTAGCTCGGTCGCACCAGATAATGCAAACTTGTTGAAGACAGGCGAGCCTGCTTCTTTCAAAGATTGATCCAAACTCTTTCTGCTGGCCATGTTGGACTCGCAGTAAGGGTTGAAATCGTCCGGGTTGAGCACAGCGCAGAGCCATATCCGGGTCTTGTATATCTTGAATAACTCCTTGATCAAGTCACGGAAGTCGTTTCTTTTCTCACAGCTATAATAAAAAATAAGTTTCTTCTTGTCAAACTGGAACTCCGAGTTGAAGATCTTCAAGTTGAGCAACGACTTGGACTGCTCGAACTTGCGGTTGAGACTCGAGTTCTTCATGTTGATCTGGTTCAATTTTTCGAGCGAGATCTTGAACGCAACCATTTCGCTTTTCAATTTGATCGGCAACTGGCCCACCTCGTGCGAGCTCGCGAACCGTAGAATCTGCTTCGATGGAAGCGAGATCACGTTCTCGTCGTCTGGCACGTAGTTGGCTGCGTTGTACATCTCGTCTCTATTTCTATTATGATTTTGATGAGGCACGGCTCCTCCCATGGACTTGAGATGCTCCCTCTTCTTTAAGAAATTGAGGAGCACCACAAAGTTCAACCCGATGGTGGGTTCGATGACGTGCACCAAGTCCTTGCCTCTGTCGCCGTCGACGATCACCAAGTCGTGTTTCTGGAGCAAGATGTTCGAGTTGGACGACACTGTGAGCACGTCGATCTTGCCCGACTTCGAACACACAAGGCACAACGATTTGAACTTGTTGAGACTGTTGTAGTTGGAGTTGCCGATGTCGCTCTTGCGTTTCAAGAAGTTGATGAGTTTCAAGATCTTCGGGGCGTGCGACGACATCGGATCAAGCAAGCTCTTGATGCTGCTGTACACCTTCTCGGCTGCGTCGACACAGAAGTACTTGTTGGCTCTGCGGTACACCTCACGGAGCTCCGGCGACGTTACAATGTGGTTGTTGACGAGCAACAACCCGTTGTCCAAGGTGACCCCCGAAGGACTCGAGCTGAAGCTCGGAGAACCGGGGTTGTACTTGAACGATTTCTTGAAAGGAGACTCGGGGGTCAAGCTAAAGGAAGATGCAATGGCAGAGTTTGGGGGGTTCACTTGGAACCTGGTCTTTGGAGACCCCGAGGAGCTTCCTGTGTTGTAGGAGACAAGCGGAGCAGTGTTGGGAGGTGAGAGACTGAAGTTGAAGTCGTTGAACCCCGGTGGGTCTTCAATGTAGCTGGGAACAGGGTAGTTCAACGTCTCGGCTGCGTAGGAAGGTCGTCTGGAGTTGATCTTGGAGATTCCGCCCTGGAGTTCCGAGGGAAGGTGGAAGCTGTTGAAGTTTGTTTGGTTGGAGTCGGTGGTGTAGGAGGAGGAGAGGGAACCCGGCATGAACATATCGTTGCTTCCTCGGGACACCGGGTTCATAAGGGGGCTGGAGACAAACGGAGACTGGGGCGAATGCTGGAGGTTGGAGTGCAACGACGGCAGGCGTGGGTTGAGGTCGTTGAAGAACGACAGGTACAAGCTCTGGTTGTTGAGGGTCATGGACTGGTTGAAGCTGTTCTTCAAGGCGTTGATGTCGTCGGCCATCGGGTAGTTTTGTGGTTGCTTGTAGCCTCCGGGCGGGGCCCAATTGGCGTTGTAGTCGCCCATGGCATACTCGTTCGGGTCGCGGTGCGGCTTGTTGGCAAAATACTTCTTGGACTGGGGGGCGCCCTCGGTCTGGTTTAAGTCTTGGGGGAAGTTATTCATGCTGAGGAGCAACCAACATGCGGTGGCAGGACTACGACAGCAGGGACAACTCACGAATTACTCTGGTCGGGCTGGACACTCGGCGGGGGTCGGGGGATCCAACGGGCAACAAAGTCTAGGTGATGGGCAACAAACAGGAAGAATGGCAGCTTGGGGTAAATGTTTTGACATGGTTTGTGTCCGGGTCAGTGCAGTGCTCAGGCCCAGGGTCTCCCCGCTTAGGCAGCAATCCAGGGGCCGACAGTGTCTAAGAGTGAGCAATTGGGAACCTACGGTGTTAGGATGGGCCCTGCTGGGGCCCGGCTGGTGTTGGGGTTTCTGGGTCGACACCTGGGGCGTGGTGAACGGAGGTGCACCTGGGCAGAAATGTTATTTGGTTTGCATGGGGCCCGCCTGGGTTGTGCCTGGTGTCCGCATACTGTTTGGCCAATGTTTTAGAGCCGGCTGCAGTTCCATTGCTGGCCAGTCTCGGAGGATGATTGTGGGCGGTCTGCAGCGCTGCAGGAGAGTTTAAGTTGGGACAATTTAGTGGGTGGTGGGTGGTGCTTGGATGGTGGTGGAAGGATGGTGGTGGAAGGATGGTGGTGGAAGGATGGTGGTGGAAGGATGATTGTGGCTTCGGATGTCCTGGGTGGTGCACGGTTGGGTGTATGTCTGGGCGTATGTTTCTGTGGGTGGGTTGGATCTATTGGCGTGTCTCTGTTGGCGTGTGTCTGCTTTGGTGTCTCTGTTAGTCTGTTATTTCTGTGGGCGGGTTGTTTTCTGTTTTCTGTTTCTGTTTTCTGTCTCGTTTCTGTTTCCGGTTCTGTCTTCTACTGACTGTTTTCTGTTGCCTGCCCACCGCTGTCTGTTACCTTCTGCTTGTTAACTGCAGTTCGTAATCCTCTCTACTATTTTAGTCTTCTCCATGTACTCTGATCTCCATACGCCGCTCTCCGTATTCGCTAGATTCTACCAACTCTGAATTGTGACAATATTAGAGTCACCTACGCTCACCCCACTTAGTAATTACCATTCGATCTTCCACACCACTTCCCTCCATCCCATTCATCTGTTACAGTTAAGTGTTCTCCTACCCCGATGAATACTACCTTCTACCATGCCATGCACACCCTACTGATTCCCATGCAATACAGTATTCTCTTCACAATAGAACACTGCCTGCTACAATAAAATCCACACTTCTCTGATCTAGGCCCACAGGATCTCGATTTTCAGCAATATTATGAGTTCCATACAGTATCTATTGAATCAGTGCTGAAGGATCACCACACATCCTTACATTCATCACACTCCAGATCCATCCTTCATACTCTGTTCTTGCATACTTCATACCCCATACCCACGTACTTCCTACTCACATCCACCCCACCCTCACATATTCCATCCTCATATTCTTACACATTCTCAATTTACAAGACCCAACTCCTTCGCCATTCCCAATTTACAACCACCTCCTATTGTTTGCTCACTCTAGTCCACTCCTGCAAACTAGCAACCTTGAGACTTTATTTTTTTCCAAACTCTGAACCCTAATTCGACATCCACTTTCAAGTCGGGCAATAATTTCGTGTGCTTCTATGCGTTTTCTCGCCGTTTGTCTTACTCATGTCTGACAATCCCGGTCAGTCCATCCTAAGGTCCCTGGCCAGTTTTATCTGTTCCTGCACATTCGTTGGCCAGTGATCTTCTCCTTTGATCCACTGCTTAAAGCTCAACTGAAAAACTCTAACAATGCACTCCAGACGGCACTACTCAATGCACCCCAGTAAACTACTGCTAGCGGCACTCTAAATTATACCCTATTCGGGTAATTCAAAAGGATTGACCTAGATCAGTGTCCATTAGTTTCTTTGCGAGGGTTTCGCTTGGGTGGACGCACTGATCCTAGGCGGCTCGTGTACTTGGGCGGGTTCGCTTACACTCCTAGGCGGCTCTCTACGCTTGGGCGGCTTTCTATGTGGGACTACTTTTTCAACTACTGGCACTCACCATAGACATTAACTATCTCAACCTGTTGACACTCTCGCTCTTTGTTCAACCCACATGATCTTCGTCTCACTCGTCATTTAGATCCGTCTAAAAACTCTTCCCAATCGCTGATTTCCAAAAATCTTCGTCGCCGGCTAATTCTCAAATACTTCATAGATCCTTGGCCACCCCCATTCCACCCCCTGAAATCCTCAACCGATATCTGAAAAATATACGATAAGCCATATCAAAACATGTAAACACTACACATCTCATTAGATTGTATATTATACCACTACAAAAAGCCCGTTGAGCGCAAGACATAAAAACAAAAAGCAAAATAGCTAAAACGCAATGACAAAAACATGCTTGAAATGATTCTTCTTTTTTCTGATCGTAACCTAGTATACAACGAGTTGAGCGTTGAACAAGCCATTAAATTACATGGGCCCGGTTACCAGTGAGGAGTGATATAATCTAGACCACGCCACCCAGTGGGAAACCGTCCGGTCTTATAAAACCAATTTCTTTGGTTTCTCCCAAGTGCTGTCTTGGTTGGTGAAGTGACCGTACGAGGCGGTCTTGAAGTAGATTGGCTTAGCCAAGTCCAATTCCTTGACAATGACACCTGGTCTCAAGTCAAAGTTCTTTCTGATGATGGCCACCAACTCGTCCGACGAGTACTTGGAGGTGCCGTAGGTGTCCACGTAGATCGAGAGTGGCTCGGCAACACCAATGGCGTACGAGAATTGCACCAAGGCTCTTCTGGCCAACCCAGCGTTGACCAACGACTTGGCAACCCATCTGGCAGCGTAGGCAGCGGATCTGTCCACCTTGGAGAAGTCCTTACCACTGAAGGCTCCTCCTCCGTGAGCACCCCATCCTCCGTAGGTGTCAACAATGATCTTTCTGCCGGTCAAACCAGCGTCACCGTGTGGGCCTCCGATAACGAAACGACCAGATGGCTGCAAGTGGTACTTGGTGTTCTCGTCCAAGTACTTGGCTGGGATAACCTTCTCGACAACCTGCTCCTTCAATTGGGTTCTGATGTCGGCAGTGGTGATGTCGTCAGAGTGCTGGGCAGAGATGACCACGGTGTCGACTCTGATTGGCACAACGGCTCCTCCGTCCTTTCTGTACTCAATGGTGACCTGGGTCTTGGTGTCTGGTCTGAGCCATGGCAAGGTGCCGTCTCTTCTGGCAGCAGCAAGAGCAGCGTTCAACTTGTGCGAGAAGAGAACAGTAAGAGGCAACAACTCTTCGGTCTCGTCAGTAGCATAACCGAACATGATACCTTGGTCACCGGCTCCCAACTCCTCCAAAGCTTGCTCCAAGTGGAGACCCTGGGCAATGTCCGGCGACTGTTGTTCAATGGCAACCAACACGTTACAGGTCTTGTAGTCGAAACCCTTCTCAGAGTCGTCGTACCCAATGTGCTTGATGGTGTCTCTGACGATCTTTTGGTAGTCGAGGTTGGCCTTGGTGGTGATCTCTCCGAAAACCAAAATCAATCCGGTCTTAGCAGAGGTCTCGCAAGCAACCTTCGACAATGGGTCTTGAGCAAGAGCAGCATCCAAGATAGCGTCGGACACTTGGTCACAGATCTTATCTGGGTGGCCCTCACCGACAGATTCCGAGGTGAAGAAAAAAGTCTCAGAGTTGGTCATTGTGGTTGGATTGGTCTATAGGGGAATTGAGAATATATTCAAGAGTTGGTTCTCCTTTTTATATATATTTGTAAAAAGAAAAATTCTAGGAAAAAATTTTACACACCTGTTTTTCACCCATATTTTTTATACGACGCCATGTGAAAGATTCTGTCATGTGGGATCGCGCAAGGCTCAACAAAAGAAGGTATCGGACTCGGAGGTGAGAAACTTAAGGATAGATTTGGACGGTGTGTAAGCGAACGTTTAGTAACTGGGCCATTAATGCTTTGGTGTTTTAATGTGCGGTCACAGCTATATTTTTTTCAATTCTTCAATACCCATTCCACACCGGTCACACTGTTTGGCACATTTTTCGTTTTACCTCATTCTCACTTGTATGAACATTAAAAACGTGATTTGACTAAATCCGTGTCATGAACCAGTGGTCGTAAACAAACAAAACTGCCCTGAACGTGTCTTGGATGAAAATCGTTGTTGGGTTAGAGGAAAATGGAATTCGTACAGGGATCCTACCTAGAAGGGGAGTCTAACGTGGGCCTAATTTTTACTTTGATTGTTCCTGAGACTTTAATGTTCCCACACCGAAACCGCACACCCCGATCCACGTGTGGTCACCTGACCCATGGTGTCCCTTTCAGCCTTGCAGCTGGTCGAAAGGGGTAGAATCTGTGGCAAGTGACATGTGAGATTTGGTCAGTTTTGAGGAAGTAAGAGTAGCTTGATGTAGACATCACTCATGTCTTTCCAAGCGTATTCTCGAATCTTATCCTTGTAGGTTCTTAGCTTTCTGGCTTCAACTTCACTCTGACTTAACTGGTATCTCTTCAACGATCACCACTCTCTCAGATTACCAACAGTCACATAGACACAGATGTGCCATCAACTCCACTTCCCATCACGTATTCTCATTCTATCACCTCTTGACAACTCAATGGGCTTTCCAGAATGTATCATCCTTTTCATTGACATCCTACTTTTTTCCAGAGTCTTTCTCCATTTCTTCCTACCCATTACCCATCATAATTGCCATTCTCCATTTCAAACCCCTACAATAGTCCCAGTTACCGTTTATTGAATATTAAATAAATGCAAACGTAATTCATTCATGCCTATTGTCCAGTCTAATACTGGTTAGCACCGTACTTGTATCTGCTGTAGAACATTGGAATAGCAGGCCAAGCTAACACGGTGGTAAGAAGTGCTCCCCAAGAAGCAGCATGTCTAACAACTCTTCCAATGTTGTTGTCACCAACTCTGATGAACTTTCCGTCACTGATTCTGGTAACACGACCAGCAGTAAATCTAAGAGCTCTTGTAGCGATCATTGTGTGTATGTGTGTGTGTGAAACTTAAAAGATTATTGAATAAACAGGAGACTTTTTCCAACCCTGCCAGGAACCAGTCTGTTTAAATAGTTGGGAATGCTGGCCATTTATTTTCCGATGCAGTAAACTGTAGATATGGAGAATCACACTATTTGTGTAAGTGCATTCTGTAAGTGCATAGCATACCAAGCCTGACAGAAACTCTACGGTAACTGAAAATGATCCGGCTCCAACCAACCAGAGTAATTGAATTTTTAATACGGCTATGGGAGACTTTAATCACTCATTGGTTTTACTAGTGGTACCTAGTACCTTAGATGTGTGATTAACTACTACTTACTCAATTGAACCTTTGTGTCTCAACTAGTCAAGAAGTGTACAGTTCTAACATCTTCAGTAGCCTGCCAAAGAACTTTGTTTACTTCTTAGGACTTAGTGTCTCCTCCAAAGTTTAATCCTTGTGAAGTTTTGTGAACTCTTGTCAAGTCTACTATGCTATCTGTAGACACAAATCACAGACTAGCTGTCATCAGTATACACTTGTGTCAAGGTCAATGACCACAGCCAATCAGATCCCAGTTGAAAGTCATTGACAATCGTTAACCTCATCAACACTCACCTCAATTGGTCATCTACAAAAAAAAATCTATTGTTCTACCCCACTATGTTTCTTCGATAATGTCTCAAATTATTCACTAATGATCACCCGTGTAAATCCTGGCCTATTCTTTTCACCGTTCTTATGTCCTCTGCAACTGCATACTCGAAAATTTCTTGCTCCGATCAAGCTTTTTCTTAGTGCATACGCCTTATATGTCAGAACAATTCTCCCGCAACCTGTAAAGTTCTCTAGAAAAAAATCCCACAAATTGAGCCATTCACCCAAATCCCGACCCTTTCCTCATCGCCTCAAAATATTTCTTTGCCACTAATTTGAGGGTTTCTCTACCCCACAATCATTTCCCATGGTCAATCCTTCTGTGATCCTGTGCGGCTACCCACTTTGCTTTTCCTCCATTACGTAAGCGCTGACGTTCTCTACTATGGTTTTCACGCGAACCGACACGTAAAAATCCGTCTAGTGTTTACACATTAACCTCAATTTCATCTCGTGATATTTGATTCAGATCAAATCTTGTTCAGGGTTTCTTTGTAGTGAACGAGTCTCCAACATGCCTTCGAAGAAAAACGGACAAGACTCTCAGGAGTTGTTCTCTGGAGTAGATGCTAGCAACTACTCCGTCATGTCAATTGACGAGGAGTCTACGATAACGGAATCCACCAATGAAAAATTCCGGACCAGTAGTTTGACAAAGTCCGACAATGAAGGGAAAAGTTATAATGAGTTGGAAGTCAATGGGATCACGTTATTAAAGAATAATACCGACGATACTGTGAATGCTAGTTTGATCGCTAAGCTTGCTGGACTAAAAGACTCGGATACACAAGAGCAGCTCGCAAAGTACTCGCACAAACAAGAAATATCTCTGGGGAAGTACCAGGGAGTGTGGATTGCCACAAAACAAGCAGTAGAACTTGCCAAGACTCTTCATGTCGATGAACCTGTGTTGTTATTGATTGGGTCCAAGCCAGAGCTTCGACGGACATTTTCTACCTTGACGGACAATGACGACTACACCACCAATTCAGATTCGCCTACCAAGAAGCTCAAAACCACTCCAGCAGGTGCCGAATCGGTGATAAAGTTTGCCACTGCTCCAAAAGATATTTCTCATGTTTCTAACTACGACCAGCTCAAACAAATGATCACCCTGATCTTTGTGTCCGAGCAAGAGAATATTCCCGAAGCTTGTAAGCAGCTAGCCAACAACCAAGTCGATTTGAACTTGCCGATAGATAACCAAGGACATACAGTATTACACTGGGCTGCTTCGTTGGCTCTGATTCCTTTAGTTACTGAGCTTGTTAATTTAGGTGCTGATCTAACCAGAGGAAACAACGGTGGAGAAACCGCACTTATGCGTGCTTCTGCTCACACCAATTTCCTCGACTATATGACGTTTGGCCAGTTGTTGGACATTTTCTACCCTGCTATTCCTGTGGTCGACAACAAACAGCGGTCGGTGTTGCACCATATTGTGTTGACGGCCGGAATAGAAGGTCGAAGCGATGCTGCAAAGTATTACTTGCAGACATTGGTCGAGTGGATCATCAAAAGCGGTCCTAGCAAGCCGGGGGCAATCACTTTGGCAGTTTTCATGAAAGACATTGTGAATTTAAAGGACTCTAATGGAGACACTGCGTTGAATATTATTGCTCGGATTGGCAACAAGGCTATAGCCCAGCAGTTGTTGGATATAGGTGCCGATCCGAAAATCGCTAACCGTGCTGGGCTTACTCCGTTGGATTTCAGATTGAACGGATTGAATATTGCCAACGGTAACGAACCAAAACCAGAGGGGAATGTCAACGAACAGTTGGATTTATTACTTACAAAGGACAATAACAAACTCATGGAGGCTATTGAGAATAACGACAACACCGAGGTCAACAAGACTATTGTGCGCAACAGTAAATCGATTATGGGGTCTATGAACGAGATGATGCAGAAATTGAACACCAACTTCGAGACAGAGTTGCAGCTGAAACAATCAGAGATCAACCAGTTGTACAAGGAGTTGAAGAATTCGACATTGAAATTGTCTGAGAGCAGAGCCAAGCTTTTGTTGTTGAAGAATTCAGAGAGTAAGCTCAATGAATTGAAACAAAAGACTGCCAATGTCGAGCAGGCGATTCAAGAAGAAGAAGCCAGTTTCAATAGTCAGTACCCTGAAGCTGCCAGTCAGAATTTCGATGCCAACACTCTGTTTGATCCGGACCAGCCGTTCAGAATTGCTTCTGTGTATTATGAAGTGAAGGCTCAAAGAGATGCAGGCACAAAACCTCATCTTGACAATTCAGCAATAAAGACCAGTGAACTACCGCCTGCCAGTGTTCTTAAGGCTCGGATCCGTGCATACAAAGAGAACGAGAAGTTTCTTGAAACCTTGGCTGCAAACTTGGACAAGAAGTCTGTGGTGCTTAAGGAGAAGTTCCGTCATGTTGTGTCGTTGTGTACTGGAGTGGAGGAAGCCAAGGTCGATGATTTGTTGGAAGGATTGGTCCAGGCAGTGGAAAGTGATCCTGATGAAGTGGATCTTGGAAGAGTTGCAGGGTTCCTCACTAAAGTGGATGATGATGCATGAGTGGTGATTGGTTAGTAATTGTGTTATATACTAGAGTAATTTATGAAGGTTATGAGACAGGTAGAGGGAGGTAGGGGGTATTAGTGGAAGAGATGGTGTATTACTGAAAGTGATAATAGTAGTAAGTTAGGATGTGAATAATACAGTAATACATCCTCATATCTTACACCCGTTTACACTCTACAAGTTCCCAAGTATTGTACATTGCATCATGATTCGTGACAACTGACAAATAATTCCAAAATAACACAGCGAAGAAGTGAAAGAAAAGTTAATGATGATGAAGGTGATCCCAACTAGTATTGATTCATTGGAATCCGTTGAGGTTTATTGTCCTTTGGAAACGGCCGAGGTCCATTAGGCCCGTTGTTCTGACGCATGTTTTGATTGTTTTCCGGTGGTGGTCTTCTCTGGTAGTTCTGAGGTCTTGGAGGGCCATTAGGAGAGCTCTGTTGGTATGGGTTTTGATTGTATCCGTTGTTCTGATAACCAGATTGTTGTTGCTGCTGTTGATACCCTTGATTGTTCTGGTACCCACCTTGCTGCTGGTAATTTCCTTGGTTATTGTTCTGTGGTGGATACCCTTGATTATAAGGACTTCCTTGATTGCCTTGATTATACGGACTTGCTTGGCCACTCTTTTGATACGGACTTGCCTGATTTCCTTGGTACTGGTTTCCACTATTCAGGCCTAACGAATTGCCAGATTTCAGCGAGTTACCTTGACCACCAGCCAGGTACGGTGAGTTATGTGACTGTTGGTAAGGAGAACTATAACCGTTTGGTTGTTGGTAAGGCGACTGTCTTCTTGGCAGCTGCAGGAAAGAAGAGTTGGACATTGTAGGTGTTGTTGGGGTATGTCCACCTCCGTTTGCTGAGAACGGCGACAGTCTTGTTGGTTCCAAATCGACGTCAATGTTGATCTTAGGCAAGGTAGGTTGGTCTTGAGGTGGTTTTTTCTTCGACAGTTGCGGCTGCTTTGGAGCAGGCGACAAGATTTGACCGCCACTGTTTCTTGGACTGTTGTTCAACGACTTGAAAGGATTGAGTGCTTCACTAGCAGGAGAGAAAAGCGCCTCACTATAGGATGGGTCAAAGATATTGACGTCCTTTTTACTGTTACGTTTTTCTTGCTGCTTGGATTGCACCAACATCGTGTCAAGGTCGAAATCCAGATCGTCAACCACCTTCTTGTCTGCGATTCTCAACTTCAGCATTCCATAGGAAGGACTGGTGTCTTTAGGAGAAGGAAGTTTACCGTACTCGTTGTAGATCTGAGAAATCTCCGACATCCTTTTCTGCTCTCTGTCTTCTGGTAAGTTCAAGTTACTACCGTTGTTGTCACTGTAATAACCCTCGTTTCCATAATTATCTTTAGGATAACTGCTGGAGTCTGAAGGCAACGGCAACTCCTTGTAAGTTCGCGGAGTGTTGCTGTTGTTGAGAGGAGTGGTGCGGATTGGAGTCACCGACCGGTTTGGAGTGCTTGGTCTGTTAGGCGAGTATGAATTGACTGGAGCAAGGAAGTCTGGGTTACTACCGTTTCTGTTGTCGGAAGGTAATGGAAGCGGAGAACTGCTGTTAGACAATTTCTGGACAGTGCCAGGAGGAGGACTGAGAATCGGGGTGTTTGATTGGTACGATTTCTGGTAAGGGTTCGACTGGTTGCCTTGGTAAGGATTGGAGTTGCTCTGTTGATAAGGATTAGAGTTGCCCTGCTGGTAAGGGTTCGAATTATTACCTTGTTGGTACGGACCGGAGGTGAACATGTTCTGAGGTTGAGGAGCACCTGCTCCATAGAGCGGCATGTTTCCACCAGGTCCCATCTGAGTTCTGTTTTTCTGATCGTTCAAACTGACGTTACTGAGGTTCTGGTGTCCGGTACCCAAGGTCAACAGACTGTCACTGTCAACACCACTGTGTCTTGCACCGTACAATTCTTTCTTTGGTGTAGGAGTGAAGTTTGGATTAGTAGGAGAAGCAGTTCTGCTGCCTGGACTGTCAAGAGCTGGAGAGTTAAGTGCACCAATCAGACCATGAGCACTACCACAACCAGAATATCCTGCCAGCATCTTTGATTTCAATACATCTTTCAAATGGCTCGACCATTCGTCCACAGGCCACAATATCGACGACGAAACTTGACTCACTTTCACCACATCTTCAAGTTGGAGATAATGCACGTGAGGAAGCACCGGCAATCCAAAGAGTAACGAATCAGGGTCTCGTTTGTCGGCATTCAATTTCTTCGGACGACCATACAAATGGAAGGCGTCCAACGCAGGAATCAAGAACCGGATAAGAGTGTCGTAGCCTGGCACCGACGAGTGCAGCTCTGCCATGATGAAAACTGTGGCGTCGCCATCGGAGTTTCCTTCCTTATCATGGAACGTGACTTTTCCTTCGATCTTCATCAAGGTGCTGGCGTCGATGACCTGAGGAGAGTTAGGGTAGACAGCGTAGATAGAGGTGGCCGAGTTGATGGTAGCAATCAACGGGGCTTTTTTGATTTTATCGTTGGCAAAGAGCTGGATCCGTCCGATCTTCTCGGGGTTCTTTCGGGTCTTCTTGGGGTTGGGTTCCACCACAGCGTAGCATCGTTTCCAAGGACGTCCTGCTCCAAACCGTACCGAGATCCAATGCTCATGGTTGTATTTACTTTCGGCAAGAATCACCTTGATGTCGCTGAGCTTGGCTCCTCGGGCAGACAAAAGCGCACCGGTGTACGCCTCTTGCAAAGACACATACTCGAACGTCGAGAGCCGGAACGCAGCATGCCACTTGAGAAGAAGGTCCTTGCTGGAGAACTGGAGAATGTATCTGTTTTTCAAAGTGGTCTGGAGAAGAATCACGTTGTTGAGGGCCTTGCCAGACAGAGGAAGACTGAGGGCCGCCTTGTAACTGGCATCGGCAAGATTGAGGTAGTCAGGTTTCAGGCTCTTGGACGACTTGTCTCGACGGCTCTTGGAAAGTTGCTCGGCGTCCCAGACCGCAAGCTGGGTGCCACTGAGCACCCCGTAGACCTCGGTCCATTTGCGGTCGGCAGGGGCCCCCTCGTTGTTCAAATCATGAAGCAACATGAAGTTGTTCTCGATGTACCGACGGTGATTCTGGGCCGAGAGAAGAGTAATCAAGGGCACAAGCTCTGGTGAGATCTCGTTGGACGCTCCGCTGCCCGCCGACGACGAGTCCAGTTTCGTACGCTCGTGAGGCATTGTGTATCACCAAATAGTACCGGAGTCGAGTTGCTGGTTTAGGAATGGGGTAATGTGATGGAAATATGTATCGACACACTCGTCAAATCCTTGGGTCAACTGGGTTGAGAGTGGGCCGGGTAACCGGTGCCTCCGCCCAGGCCCCGCAGGAGCCGCCCAGGTGTAAGCCACTGTTCCGGGCGGCTTTGGGCGGCCTCACCGAGAGGACATGGACCTACATCTACAGAGGAAATAGTACAAACTAGAGAATAATAATTAGTTGGTTTTCAAGTTCTTGCTACTGACCTTGCTGGAGTGTTCTACTGATGTCCAAAAACCCCCCACCGATCAAAACCCTGTTATCCACGGCACCTGTGGCCATTCCAAACGAACCCGTGGCGCAGGCCCTGGCGGAGCTTTTGCACCAGACGCGTTTTTTTAAACTTTGTAGACGAGCGAGCCCTGATGGTTTTCACCGATCGAGATCATTTGTACGGTACCATTATCTTAAAATAGCGATTGACCTCTGCACCCGCATGCATCAAGGGCTCGATCAGTAGAGGCCAAGCTATGGTTCCAGCAACTGATTATTACCCAGTTTGCTGGGCCCATGGGTCCACCCCAGTGCCAAGTCCTGCTGCCAAAATTGTGGCTCTGTCCCGGTTTCATTCCTGGCTCATTCCAGATCAGTTAGCACCCTTGCCATGGCCACCCCCCACTCATTAACCCTTCCATGTCACACCCTGTCCGTCTAGCCCAACCACACCACGCTAAAATTGACCACCTAAGCCTACTTAAGCCTACCTCGACTCCTCACCTGGCTTGCTACACTCACCCCCTTTTCAAAGCAGCAAACCTTTGCCGGAGCGCATCTATGTCGCCCACAGGAGGCTTTGGTGCTTTTTCTTTTGTTCCGCTGTCCAAAGCCACACTGGTGCTGGCCGGGGTCTCTGGAAGCACGGGGGCCTTCGCACCCCCGCTCCCTGGTTCGTCGTCGCTGTCGATGTCGTCGGCCTCGTGCTCCAAGTTGGCAAGCTCGGTCTCGTCGTCGCTCAATTCCGAAAACGGCACCTCGTACGCCTTGGCTATTTCTTTCAAATACATACTAACTAACTCCTGGCTCGGGGCCTTCCCTGACACCCTTTCCTTGATCTTGCCTGGTATCACCACGTGATCCGGGTCCCCCACTACCCCCTGGTAGAACTCGGGCCCGTATTTTCTTGCAAAAATGTCTCTGAGGTTGCCCAATTCTTTAATATCTGTATGGGGTGCCGTGTATATTATCACCGACACAGCCTCCTCCAAGCTCGGGTCCAAATCCTTTTGGTCCAAGAGCCCTACTCTGGCAAGAAGTAACTCGCAGTACAATTCAAGCATCTCCAAAAGCTCGGTGTAAACATCTTCTCTTATAATGTTCTCTGCTCGTATTTTGGCACTTGGTTCCTTTCCGTTCTTCAAAAGATCTGCAAGTTGACGACGTTGCTGTTTCAGAAGCGCAGTCTTCTTCTGCTGCGTGAACTGAAGTTTAGAGATAGTCATCTTAAGTGTGACCTTGAGCCGGGTCTGTTGTTGGTTAATAATCTTTGAACTACTTCAATACTGACTAGAAAATCATCTTGTCATTAATTGTTAATCAATACAGACACAAGACTTACCTGTGCGCTGATGTTCGACATCTTGTTCACTGTAGTTTCGATCAAGTAGTGATGGCAATAGCTTATTGAGAAAGATCCAAATCAGTGGTGCGTCTAGCAGCGGCCGGTTGATTCACACCCGTACATCGTTACATCCTTGCACCAGTGAATCTGAAAGACACGTGATTTGTGCAATTCCTCCACACTCTGTGCTTTGTGGTCAAATACTTGAGCAACGGGTGACATGAGGTGGTATAATTAATTTTTTATTGGGTTCTATGGAACATAAAAGATTTATTTTTGTTGTTCCTCTAATTTCAACGAGTTTGAGGATTGTGTCGTTGTGATTTGTTGGTGATCAGCATTCAGAATGCAACGTAACTACAGTGTCCGTTTAGAGAAAACAAATCTTATCCTAATATGTCAAAAATTAAACCAATATGATAAGAAAGATTTAATTTTATTAGATTCTTGTTTTCAGAAACTTCTAGAAAGCACTGAACGAAATATCCAATGAAACGCTCTCCAAACTGTCATGCATAGGCACCTGCACACCAACCATCAAAAAACACGAACACAGAACGCAAGCAATTTTCTGAAAAGCTCCTAAAACTAAGTCACCAGCACCAAAAGCAAACCACCAGAATATCTAGTAGCCCAACCCATTTTCCAACCAAGTAGCCCACTCTCTAAATGCCTCCCACAGTAGCGCATCCTGGAGACGCATAACTTACCCTACCGTTCGAATTGGGGTAGTGCGGTGGTACGATCACGTGTTAATTTGGACCAATAGGAAACCACGAATAAACAAACGAAAATTTTGTGAGGCCAGTAATCGTGAAAAATATAAATACATCCTAGAGTTCTATTACCTTTTCGATACAAATTTGCTCGCGGTGATAATGTTGAAACAATCGATCAGTAAGATTTCCAGCAGCGGCTTGACCTCGGTTGTCGCCAAGAGAGCAGCCTCGACCCACGCTTTGTCCAACGCTGCTATCGCCGACCTCGATCTCAGATGGGAAGAGTTGCCTACCAAGGACCAACAAGAAATCGCAGCTCAATTGTCCGAGAGACAGTTGCTCAGCTGGAAGGAATTGACTCCGGCCGAGAAGAAGGCCAGCTGGTACATCTCGTACGGGGCCTGGGGGCCAAGAAAACCAGTCCACGCCAAAGGTGATGCTGGCAAGATCTTCTCAGGAGTGTTGATTGGCTTGGGAGCTTCCTTGGCTCTTTTCTTGGGAATCAGATCGTTGACCCCACCAGCACCAAAGACCATGACCAGAGAATGGCAAGAACAGTCCGACGAGTACCTCAAGTCCAAGAACGCCAACCCATGGGGTACCTACTCTCAAGTTCAGTCCAAATAAGGGGCGATACCAGAGCATGTCTCTTAGTTTGAATGTCTAGGAAGCGGAGGGGACGTTTGATACTAGGAGATTTGGAGTAGATGACTAATAAGAAACAAGATATGAAGAAACGGGCCGGAGAAGTGGCCGTGAATGAGGAAGGGGAGCATACAGCAAAGCACCAAGGAAGCATGGAATTGGCAGCTTTACAGGGGAACTGCATTGGAAATTAAAGGGTGTTGACACTCAAAACTACGTTATTTTTGTTTTTGTATTATTTCCATACTATCAACCAAGATTACTATAAACAAAACGGGCTGTAGATTGGGATACTAAGAACATATTCTGTAAGCGCATGGACGTAGGACTCTAAGTGCCAGCAGTATATATGTGAACGCGTGGTGCAAAGGTCCGAGAGGTAATTAAGTCGAGGTCCAATGAATGAGGCTGCAAAGGTCATGGGCGACAGAGGGTGAGGCGGTTGCTAACGGTGTGGCCATTGTTGATGGGGTGGACACTAGCAGTAGATCTCAGGATATGAGACGGGGTGTGTCAATTGGTAATACTTGGCATTTGACTTGGAGACGCCTAGTATAGTAGGACATCCGCCTACAACTTCTGGAAGCCGCCCAGCAGAAGCCGCCTAACATAATACCATAGCTGCCCAGCAGAGAAGCCCCCCTAGAAAAAGCCGCCCAGCAAAGCCCTACCAGCACCCCCGCCCACGCAAAACTGTCGACCCGCCTGGACGAGCTTCACCCTTGACCTTCACCCGCCCGGGGTTTGGAATACCATGGCCCACCTTTGCTGATACCACCGCGAATCACCGCTTGACACTACCTCAAGCAACCTTCTTCTTTGATTTCGATCCACTGGCCATTCTGGTGGCGATCGTCAACATCTTAGAGAACCAGAACACGTTCAAGGTGTCTAACACCGCGTTGAATCCCATCACAACCAACGCAAGACCTTTCATCACCAAGTCCAAGTTTGACCATTGGTCGGCAAGCATAAGTAAGATCAAGTAGAGAGCATAGAACCCCCAGACGATTCTCACAGAAAAAAAGGTGAAGAGCAAAAAGAGCCCGTTGATCACCGAGTACTTGGTTGGCACGGTGCCTGCAGGAAGTTTGTTGATGAACCAGTTGATGTTGACAAACGGAGTGCTGAGCTCGAAGATCAAGAACCGAGGGATCCAGTACTGGAAGAACGGAGTCAAAGTGATCGTAAACACCACCAACGCAGTGACAGCGTGCAGTAAGAACGACACACCAAACAAGTCGAAGTATGCCAAACACACCATGAAATCCCAGATGAAGTAACCGATAGTGATGGCAGCTACGGCTGTATGATTGTAGTCGTAGCCGAACAATTTATCGTACTCGCTGCCACTGAGTGAGTAGTCAAAGAAGAGTGGAATACACATGAAAACAGAGAGAATACACTGGACCATGGCCACAAGGTGGATATCGAAATTCAAACGACCTTTCTTGTTGAGTTTGGTGTAGTTCTCTCCAAAGAGATAGATACACACTGGAGGAGACGCAAACATCACAAGATTGTAGAAGATGAACGAGAAGAGCACCTCATGGTAATGCACCGCATAGATGTTGGTGGCCCGGATGTAATCAGGTCTGATCGATTGAGAGAGGTGTTGGAACGTCGACATGGGATGAGTTGAGTTGAGTGTTGTGGTGAACGGCGAGTTGTGGAGTTGAGCTGAGATGATTTTTGTTGGGGCTTACAGCCGTGCCTCTGGTACATGGCAATGAGCTGGGCGGAAGAAAGCACATGGGCGGGGGAGTGTAGCATGTGGGCGGCAATCCAAGGAGGAACCTAAAAGCTAGGCGGGTTCTATGGGCGGAACTAGCGGCAGTGAATTGGAATAACACAACATGTAGGCAGTGATTAGAAAGAATTGGTGATTGAATGAGGATCGAACAAGTGCCAAATATATGAGAATAATATCCAAGAGAATATTAGACGTTGGCAGGTGACATTCTCGTGATAACAGTAAGAACCAAGAATTTAAAGTTCAATGAATCATATGTGAATCACTGATAAAGATCCAGTGATAGGGAGCCGAGAGTTAGAGATCGAGGAGTGTGATCAGTGAGTGTTTAAAAAAGAGGGTGGTAAAATTGGAGAGACACAAGTGCAATCCAGAATTTTGAGAGACCACACAACTGATGATAAACGTATTTGATAGAACTGTAATTGATAAAGATCCTTGATTAGGTCCCTTAATAATATTCTTTGACAAGCGAGACCTGATTAATTAGTAGGCGTAAAGAAAGACAGCAGAGAATTCATAGGTACAGTATATTACCTGCAGCCTCGAAATTTTGACAGACCACAGGTTATGAAGAATCTGTCTAATCGCGACCTACTTCATACAGACGTATTTAGTTTTACGTTGAAGCAAATCCAATCGGTAAAATATTATTCAAATAGTAACGTACAGCATATTATAGTGGATAAGATCTACTCGATCCTCTATTGTGTCTTCTGAGTTAAATCCAGCTTTGCATTGCTATAACTTCGAACCAAAGAAAGCGTAACATACTCGTCAGTTCACTCATTTCTGTTTTAAACTTTACGAGTTTCTATAGTTTTCACCCATAACCTCAATACTCCACTAAGCGATACGCTGCCCCTCTTGATGCAAGATTTAAAGGTAACCTAAATAATAATCCTCCAACTTGAGCACTCTGCTAGTCAATGCCAGATTATTATCAAGATCTCAACCTTAGCACAGGAAATCCTCAACCATAAACTTTCTATTGTTTATGACCGTTTAGCGTTTCGTATTTGGGTTACCATTCCTTTCAAGCCGTGTCCACGCAAACATCGTATCTCACCGAGTCTGTTGGAGTATTCACGTAAGATCGATCTTCGTTTCTGACCCGTCTTACATCCGACTATCCCAAATGAAGAATACATGCACTAAATCTTGTAGACTTGACTTCAAGCCAACAAAACAATGGTTAGCGACAACGGCGACGCTTTTGCTGATTATTCTAAGACACGTATTGCCCCTCCCCCGCAATACTACTGAGTTCTGTCGTTGTTGTCTTCTTTGCTTGGACCTAACGTTGCACTAGTTTCGATCTAAGTCAGTACTCATCATAGATGACGTCGCATCAGCGTACAGTTCTAGACTCTGATAATCCCGCCCCAATTCAACTAGTAAAATCTTTGGCTCGACCACTTCTAACACAGTGAAAAAGTTTCATTAAAGATTTACTGTTCGTAACGGAATGAACCTAAGAGTCTTGGCTAGAATCTGTCGTAGTTACTAAGGTTCTATTAAATACGCTCTTGATAGCGATAGACTGTACAGCTTTGTACATAGCTTTGATAAGAATATTGAATAAATCTATAACAAACATCGAGTATGAGATTGGCCCGTACTCTATTGTGCAAGCAGCGAAGCGAATCCAACATGCACATGTACTGGGGCTTTGATCCCACTGTCTAAATCAAAGTCTCTTCATAAGATATCTCCTCGTTCTTGATCTTGAAGAACAAACTCTCCAATTGACCCATGGAGTCTTTGACCTCGTCTATGTACTGGTAGGTATCTTTGAGCGGATTCTCTCTACCTTCTGGAGCAAACTCCATGATCACATCAATGAAGTCTGCTTTCACTTTATCCCAAGAACTGTAGTGGAACCCGATATTGTCACCTACAGTCTCAGCTTTGTCGTTCTCCCACTTGATCTGCTCTTCTTTAGAAGGCAATCTCTTCGCATTACTCCAGATCCCAGCAATGGCTGCGGTCTCAGACTCAATGGCTGGCCATTTCAAAGTAGACACCTTGACTCCAACAAAAGCCAAAGTAGGGTCTTCAATGGAAAAGATGTCCTGGTAAAGACCCTTGAGACGGGAGGTCGAAGTAACAGTCTGTTTGTCTTGATCACCAATACTGTAGGACAAGTACTTGGGATCATTCAAGAACAGATAATGCCAATGGTACCCAGTAGCAAGAATCACTTTGTCAATGCCCGATTCCTTGGACCCATCAGTAAACTCGATCTCACCGGTTTCAGCAATGAACAGTTTGATACCCACCTTGTTGATAATGCCTTCAGATTCAGCAGCTTTCTGGAGCCATGGGAACACTGCTTCTCTCTTTCTTCTTGAAATGTAGGTTTTGTTGGCAATAGGATAGATGTACTGGACAATGTCGAGAGAACTCAAGCTACCACCCACAAACAACACATTCTTGCCTTTGTAAGGCTCTGGAGAACGCCATGCTTTATTGTGGATCACTACGCCCGGATACTTAGCAGCAAACTCCGCAAGTCCCGGATAGAAAGGTACAAACGGAACGGAATAATGTCCGGAAGCCACGATCACTGCGTCAAACTCCTCAACGTACCATTCGTCTTTACCAGTTTCTGTGTTGGAGTGTCTGACAGTCAACTGCCATTTACCGTCGGTGGTCTTTGTCACTGCCTCGACCTCGCTGGAGAATCTTACGAGTTCGGGCAAGTCGTTGTCCCGAGCAAACCGCACTAAATTGTCGCCAATCTCTTTGTAAGAGATAAACGGAGCAAGCACCAGTTGCTTGGCGTCGTCCTGATAAGGAATCGACGAGAACCGAAGAAACCGTTTAGGGACGTTGGAGAAAAGCCCCTCATAAACTGCACTTTTACTCCACTGCAAGTCGGTGGTGTCGGCATCAGTTTCAACTGGAGACTGTTGCGAGGACCCTGTCAAATCTGGGACCTTTTGTTTGCGAGGGTGGATCACGTTGGCGTCGCTGTAGTTTCCCGAATCAAGCAACTCCTGCGGTGGGAGCCCATGGTCTGGAGTATCGAGCTGCGGGTTCCAGATCCCACCTATTTTAGTCTGCTGCTCAAAGATCACAATGTTGTCGAAAGCTGGTGGATCTGCTTTCACAACTGCTGCCACAGTACTGGTTCCCTCTTTGGTGGTGTGCAACAATTCAAACGCAGAGGCCAACCCCGAGGCCCCTGCTCCAATAATAGCAACTTTAGAAATACTGAACCCCTGGGTCATCGTGGATAGTGCAGTGGTGAAGCGAGGACGGGATCACGGCTCCACTTATATCGGCAGTTTTTCACAGTATTTCTATTGCGCAATCGAGTATGGCTCGTACGATTCTCGGAGCAAAAGAATATCCCTTGGCATAGTCAGTGACCCAGCAACAACCAACCAGACCGTCCAAACCTCAAAAAACCACCTGTTTTCAATCACACCTTGAGCCCCAACATTGCTGCTGTTGCTGATATTCCTCAGTATGGCCGAGCAAGAGGGGGTGCGAAACACCCCCGTCTTAGACAGAACCCGTCGCCGGAGTAATTAATATCTCAAGTTTCAAAGTCTAACCATAGTTAACGGTCTGAGATATTTAGGAATGTAGCCCCAACTAAATTGCTGTCTGTTGATTCGTCGCACCAACACATTAATGTCAGGGAGTATAGTCTTACGATGCAAGCACCAGGTAGCCACACTTGAACCGTAATTGCAAGCGACCTGGTAGTACGGATGTCCAGTGAAGCTAACCAGCAGCAGACCAGTGGTGAGATCTGCTCGCCGATCCATACCTGAGCCCGACAATAAGTGTTAATTTCTACAGACAGTCCGAGCCATTTTCCTGCTGCTTGTTGGGTATTAGGATCAGCACTAGTGCACCGCTACGCCGTCATGATGCATGGTGCGAAAAAAGTCTGGACTTAAAGGGGCACCATTGGTGCACTTTGATGTGAGATCTTCACCGGCAGCACCGAGGCAGATCGAGATCTTGGCTTCTGGGTATGCCCAGCTCTCGCCAATACTGGTTGACATTGACAGAGCGTTCGATGGTTGTTGGCATGGCACTCTTATAAGCCCGTGGTGTTTCAACGGAAAAATAACCTGTAGTGTACCTTAAAGCTGGTCTCACTTCGGATGCAAAGAGTGGATGTTGAAATACGCCGGTCAGAACAGATTAGGACCGAAAACCCAGGCCCACAGCACACCACTGGCCAATCTACAGGCCCCTAAACGCAAGATCCAACGATTCGCAGTGTAAGCTTGACGTAAGGGCTAGTGGGGCATGTATTGCCAGCAACGTCCATGCTGTCTGGACGGTGCTAGCTTGCTCCCGTATATAAACCCTCTACATTTCCGGTGTACTGCCAGTAAGGGTCTACGAGAAATGGAGTCCGAGACCGGTAATAACAAGTACGAGTTCAATATCTACAATGCCCTGTCCAAGGACGAGGCTGGTGAACAGCAGTCCATCAACGTCGACGGGTACCAGTACCTCTCAGAAGAGTCGAAACGTCTCAAGCTCGAGGAATTGGCCAAACAGTATGACTTGGACACCCGCCGACTCATGTGGAAAACCGATCTCTGTGTGGTGCCGGGGTTCTGCTTGTTGTACTTCATTGCGTTCTTGAACAGATCGAGTTTCGGGCTTGTGTACTTCGACGGGATCTTGAACGATCTCAGCATCGACGCACTTCAGTTCTACGGTGCGTATGCTGCGTTCTTTGCTCCATACATCGTGCTCCAGTTCTTTGCCAACTACCTCTTGAAAAGTATCCGGCCACACTTCTGGCTCAGTTTCTCGGTGCTTGTGTACGGAGGACTCACACTTGCGTCTGGGTTTGCCAAGAACTATGCCCAGTACGTCGTGTGTCAGTTCTTCCATGGTCTGTTCCAGGCCGGAAGTGAATGTGCCATGTTCTACATCCTTGCCCATTACTACGAGAGAAGAGAAGCTTCTATCCGATTCAGTATCATTTGTTCGTTCAGTTCCATTGCTCTTATTGCCGGTAACTTGATCAACTACTCGGTCACCCAGAATCTTTCTGGAGTCAATGGTTGGAACCCTTGGAGATGGCTCTTGATCGCTGAAGGTTCGGCCACCATGTTCTCGGCTATCATCTTGTTCTTTGTCATTCCTGATTTCCCTGAAGGTGCTCGTTTCTTCAACGACAGAGAAACCTTCTACAACGTCAAGAAATTGGAAATCTACGCAGGCAGATCCGGTTACAGTCTTGACTACACTGTCAAAGAAGCCTTGGCAGCTCTTGGTGACCCTATGATCTGGATCCCAGGTATTGCTGTCATGGGAATCTCGTTTGTCACCTTCGACTATGCCATGTACGAGCCGATCTTGGCTCGAGCTTTGGGTTTTGCTCCTAAAGAAATCAACAGTAAGAACGCTCCTATCTACGTGTGCACGTTCTGTTGGACCATCCTCACCTCGTTTGCTTCCCAGTATTTCAATAGAAGATTCCCATTCATTGCCCTCAACTTGCTCATCTGTCTTGTGGGCATTCTCATCAGTTTCTGCAAAAACTCGATCCAGCTTCCTGACCAGACAAAGTACGCTGCATCTTACTTGATCTCCTCCGGGGCTTACTCTGCTTACCCATTGCTTCTTTGCTGGACCAGTCTTAATCTCTGTGGTCACTTGCGAAAGTTGATGGCCATTTCCTTGGAGATCTCCTTGGGATCTCTTGGTGGTTTGATTGCCGTGTTTGCCTTCTACAATAACGACATCTACTACCATCAGGGTTTTGCTACTGGTATCAGTCTTGTGCTGGTGAGTTTCGCAGCTAGTGCTGCATACTTATTCATTGCACACAGAGAAAACAAAAAGAAGCGTTCTGCCATGTACAAAGATAAATTCAATCTGTACAGCGAACGGAAGAAGATCGTGTTGGGAGACAAGAGTTCCAACTTCGATTACATGTATTAGGTTTATAGGTTTTTTGATTCGTTTAATGATGTTTAATACCAGTGTCGTAGTAGTGTACTTGTAGCAGTGTAGGAGTGTTCTTGGTAGGATTGTCCTCAGTGGCAGTCTACTTCTAGCAGTGTACTAAGCAGCGTACTTAGTCGCACCGTACTCCTAGCAACGTACTTACTAGCACTGTAGTGAACTTACTATGTGCACACTTATTATTACTGCACCTCCATATGTACACGTACCATGAGTGACCTTACCAAGTGTCACCTTACCAAGAGCCAACTCGCATGCATAAAATACTCCCTTGACTAAAATAGTCTAAACCTCTTCAAACCTAAAATCCTCAACAAATCGTTCTGGTGGCTCCTCAGAATTTACTCCCAGAGTCTGCCACCTGCATGCTCAGACCATGACTACGCCGTTACGTAATATCACAGAGTTACCCGGGGGAAATTAATTTCTTCTCAGTGAAAACTAAACTAGCTTGTTGTTAACTGTACAAGTATTAATTCTTACTGGGAATCTATTAGCCGTTGCTAGTGAGTTCTATCACGCTCAATTTCTATTATTAGCCTACGTTTTGAACCCGCCTCTGCAAGATGGGGGGCTATAATCGAGGCAAGAACCATTATAAACCGTATAATAATGGGTCTTCCTACTATCCGCGGGATTACAAGAACGAAGGCGAGAACAACCAGAATCGACAGCAGAATAACAGCGAGGGGAAAAGACCCAACTCCGGAGGGTATGGTTCTGGCAGCAGTTATTTTCCTCCCAAGAAATCCTCGATGTTCTCCAAGGGACAGAACAACAGGTATCGTAACAATAACCATGATAATCTGAATCGCAACGAGCCTGGGTCAAGTTCAAGTTCAATGTTTGGCAACAACAAACGGTACAATAACAGTTATTCACATTACGCGCCTAATAACCGGCCAAAGGGGTCTGTTTATATCCATGATTCCAGCAGACCTGATGATAACAGAAAGCTGGAAAAGAAGAGTCTGAAGGTGGAAGCTGGGAGTTCCTCTGACGTGAAGAATACTGGTTCAGGAGAAAAACTGACAAGTAAACCGGTTAACAAGGATGGACAAAGTATAAACAACAGACCGTCTTCTGCTTCTGCTTTTCTTTCTTCAACGAATCCTACTAGTAGGAGTGAACAGGAGAAACCTAACGACAAACGAGACAAAGTGAGAGACCCTGAGACGCGCAATTCTGGATTAGAAAGTCAATCGACGCGAAAAGAGGTTGTAGATTCTTCTGATCGGAAGTCTTCAGTGGATAAAAGTGTCTCTGAGGATAATGATCCAAGACCTAAAGAGAAAGACACAGCAAAAAGTTTAGTGGCAAAGGACAAGGTTGAAGTGCCGAGTCTGAGTACAGAAACAACTAAAGACAAACCTGTTGTCGAGAAACCTAAACCTGAAGCTAGCGTGTCGAGTGAGAAACTTGATACTGAAAAGACTAGTGAGAAGAATAGTCTATCTAAGCAATATGCCGCTAAGTCCAAGGTGCCCGAGAAGGAGTCAAGTTCACAGAAAGTGAATGAGAAGAGTCGGAATTCTTCTACTGGGGAATTGAAGAGACCTAGTAGTGAAGATGGTAAGCAAGGACCAGACAAGAGACACAAGGGGGATTCTTCGAAGGAAGCTAAAGAGAGCAAGGAGATCAAGGAAAGCAAGGCTGTGAATAAAGAGGTCAAAGAGAGCAAACCCGCTAACAAAGAAATCAAAGAGAACAAACCTGCAAACAAAGAGAAACTTCATAAAACTTCAGACAATTCTCTGCTGAACAAAGACGTGGAAGACCATAAACTGAGTGATGGGAAACCGACAGTTCGAGCTAGTAGTTCACCAGATCTCTTTAGTAGTAAATCAAATACTCATCCTGGTAAAAGACTGGATAGCGTTGGAAGTCTGGGCTCTGAAACCAAGAAGGTGAAGAAAGACATTACCAAGAAGAGCAGCTTGTTCAAAGACAGTAAGTCCAAATCAGTTGGATCGATCAAGAAAAGCGACTTGTTCAAAGATAAATCTAAAAAGAGCGGGTTGTTTAAAGATACCAAGACCTCCGAGATGTTTGTCAAGAAAGCTAGCAGTGGGTTGTTTACCAAACCGAAGATAAAGCGAGAAGGATCAGTAGATGGGTCAAAAGTTGCTAGTTCTTCCAAGGACGGTGAGAAGAAAACTGCAGACAAACAGAAACCTATTGAGAAACCTGCTGCTGATAAAGACACAGACACAAAGAAGGACAAAGACACACACAAAAAACCCGAGAAAGAAAGTTCAGTTTCCAAACTGGAGCCAGAAGTTGTTTCTAAATCTCCTCAAGTCAAACCTGTTGATGAGAAGGTTTCTGAAACTACAACAGAAGAAGCTGCTTCGAAGACTGAACCAGCTTCTAAGCAGCCTGTCAAGGTATCTGTGTCTAGAGGTGGATCTTCTACAGATTTGAAGTCTAAGCAGAGTATATCTAGAGATGGTTCTTCCAGCAATTTGAAGGCCAAAGCAGAATCAAGTTTGAAAACAGAGTCGACAGCTGAACGGAAGGATTCTGCTGGCACGAAAACCAAATCAGAAACCAAATCTTCAGAGCCTAGTCCGTTTGTCAAACAACTGAGCAAAGCTTCATCGACTTCGATGGAACGCAAGACTTCTGAAACAGGACATTCAAGAAACAAGATTCGTATTGAGGACGAAGATGAAGATGATGATGAGGACGACGAAGTTCCTAATGTTTTTAAGACACAAAGAAACAATGCTTTGAAAGAGAAGCTGATTGCCAGACGGTCTTTGCTGCCTACTTCTACAGATTCACTGGCTTCTCAGAGAGAGCAGAAGCTGGGCGACAGGTTACAACCAATGGTTTCGTTTGATAATGGCCCGTCGCCAAAGAAATCAGTCACTGAGCATTTCCGCTCGTCACCGTTAAGCGAGATCAGTTTCTCACGCGACCAAGACAGTGACGACGAGGAGATCTATTCTAGTTCCCGACGAGGGCGTACAAGTACTCCAGAAGTCGAAGTGAAAGCCACAAAGGAGGACAATGAAAAGAGCAGTTTGGCAGAAGTGAAGACTCCTGAATCTTCTGAGAAGAAGAGCACCAAAGAGACTGAAGAAGAAGACGATGCTCTGAAATCAAGTGCCAAAAAAGATAAGAAGTCTAAAGGCAAGAAAGTGGTTAGTTCTGACCATGAGGCAGGAGAAATGTCTGGATCAGATGCAGAGATGGCTTCTGATGGTGACGATGTTGCTTCCGATGCCGAGACTGTTATTGCTGATTATCCTCCAAGATCCCGAGCTTCAAGAGGTCGGCTTGTTAGAAAAGCCGAGTATGAAAAGGAGAGTTCCAGATCTAGAGAACGAAAGAGCGGCGGAGCTAGTAAGCAGAAACCTCGTGTTTTGCGAGACCCTAGTGGCCGGTCTAAACTTCAACGTGCTTGTGACAAGGGCAAGTATGAGCTTGCTAAGCAGTTGATCAAAGAAGGTGCCGACGTCAATGACACAGATTATGCTGGTAACTCATCGTTGCATGAAGCAGCATTGAAGGGCCATTATAAGATCACAGAATTGTTGATTGAGAATGGAGCAGACGTCAATATCCAGTCAGGACCAGAAGATCTTGATACGCCATTGATTGATGCTGCAGCCAACGGCCACTTGGACGTGGTGAGATTATTGCTTAAACATGGAGCCAATCCTAATATCTCCAATGCGGTCAACGAGAATATCTTTGAGTTGTTGAAAGAGGAAGACGACCAAGAAAGTAAAGAGTTGTTGAAAGAATTGTTGAAGAAGAAAGAACAGTATGCAACTCCGAAATCGCGTGACGACAGCGAGGTTGACAGTGACGGCGAAGAAGACAACGACGAACATCGTGATGGTGCTGATCAGCGATACAATCAGAACAGAAACGATTTGTTTTGGTTGGATCTTACTTCGAGATCGGGTCGTAAAGAGATTTACAAACGAGTTGTTGATGGTGACTATGCCTATGTTGCAAGTTATTTGTCCGGAGGAGGACAAGCTGATGTGGAAGCTTTAGTGTCTGCGTCTGCTCATGGCCACAGCGATATTGTGAATTTGTTGCTTGCGTTTGGAGCTAAGATCAACGGGCAAACTGAAGATGGTTCTACTGCGATCTTGGAAGCTGTAGGTAAAAGACACCTTGAAACAGTCCGGTTGTTGTTGGACAATGGTGCCGATCCTAACAAACGACGCAAGTCAGATGGCAAGAACGCTCTTCAGATTTGTCGAGACAGCGTGATTGCTGATGACAGCGAGATTGCTTTGTTGGCCAAGTATGTGGAAGGCAAGACTGGAAAGAGCGACAAGAAGACAGACAAGAAACTGTCTGACAAAGCTAAGGCCGAAGGGAAAAGCAAATTGGATTCAAAGAGTGACAATGAGAGTAAACCAGACAATGTTAAACCTCAAAGTTCCAAGAAAGAACTCAAGACAGAAAGTCCAAAGGCTGAGAAGTCTGACACAATCAAGGTCGAGAAGAAACGCAATGAGAGGAAGGTGAAGGTTATGAGTGACGAAGAAATGGAAGATGACGACGAGGAACCTTTAAGACCAACCAAGGAGAAGAAGAAGCCGTCAGTTGTGAGCGACGATGAGCTGATGGCAGATGAGTCTAAGAAAATGGTGCCACCAGTTCGTACTGAGTCTCCAAAACCTCTTGAAGGTAAGAGATCGTTGTCTGTTGACAAGAGTCGTCATGGATCTATTACTGATAAACACAAAGCCAGAGATGTTCCTATGAAGACGTCAAAGTTGTTTGGTGGCGAGCAGAAATCAGTAGAGAAGGTTGAGAAGTCAGAGAAGAAAGAGCAAGACATAAAATCCAATGAAGCTGTCGAGCACCAGAAGAAAGAGGCTTACGAACAACAGAAGCAAGAGAAGATCAGAGCCAGACAGCAAGCTGTTTTGGCGCGGATTTCTCAAGCTGAGAAGCAACGGGAGGAAGAACGAAAAGTGCAGAAACAGCAAGAGGAGGAGAAACAGAAACGTGACAAATTGGAGGCAGAGGCTCGTGAAAGACAGATGCAAGAGCAGTTGGTCCAAGAGAAGAAACAGAAAGAGATCGACAGCAAGCGGAAAGTCAGAGTGAACTATCCATATGGATTACAGGCACTCAACTTTTATGATTACAAAGATATCAGTGAATTGGGAGAGAAAGAACAGGCCGAGATCGTTGGTGGTGTTCAAGGGTTCTTGCCTTTGTATTGTGCAAGTATCAATGGCGAGAAGTACGTGGTTGATCTCCAGGTGATATTGCTTACACGAAACGGCAACTTGTTTGAGAACTACCCTGCGGTGGCTCAAGGGACTTCGGTTGTCAAGGACAATCAGCAGGAGAAGTTATGGAATTTCTTCAGCTCTGCTCTTATGCGGGATGTTGAAGATAATGGTGACCGAATAGAAGCGCTTAAAGTGGAGGGACAGAAGTTCCAGACATTACTCTTACACTGGATCAAACTTTCGGCAGTGGAATCTATCTTACAGAAAAACTGTGGTATCAGCGAGCTGGATCTCCATATTACCGAGCTCGATTTCGATTATTTGAACGAAACTGTTCTGGCAGCAGCAGAAAATCACAGTACCTCTAACAATGCTGCTCCAGAGGTAACTAAACAGCTTGTTCCACGGAAGTTCCAGGGCCGCACAGGAGCCATGGGAGCTATTTATTCTACTCACAAACGGATATGGTGAATGTATATTAGATATGGGTTTTGGGGATCTTGTAGTGCGAGAATCGGAATAGGTTGGTGTGAATTTCTAAACTAGTGCATAATACCGTTTGCACTTCAAACTTGCGGCAATGGTAAATCAACAGTGACTAGTTCAAATTAGAAGTGCCTCGGTTAATTTAATTTAGTAGTTCGTCTTGGGAGTTGGGGCACGCTGGTTATTACAGTAGTGATACTTTTTAGAATCTATTGCGGTGACTGTTTAAATGGTACCTACTTTGAGCGAGAGTATCTAGTCTACTCTGATTCTGCAACTTGATACTGGCAACCAGTTGGTGGAGTAGTCATTATTTTTTACAGGTATCCCATCAAGCTTCCAGAACCGTATTATATTACTGTTGTTATCTGGGTGCCTTAGCAATTTTTCATGATTCTTTGTGAGACTCATGGTTTTCACTTGGTTCTCACATGTGTAGACTACTCCACAGTTGACTTCTGCACTCCACAACTACAAGTTTTGAAAATTACTGACTCTCACAGTACAAGAACAGAAAACTTACAACTACGCATTAGAGCTCTAATCAATTTCAAACATACTTTTATGATTATATTTGATGAAATCCAACGCAGTTTAGAAATTCATTTGAAGTTTTACTGTTGTTTCTTCAACCCTAATGGGTACCACACTACCGATTGTAATGCCCAACCTCAAATTCATATTCCAATCTAATCTTACAATCTTCACCTAGGCTTCATATATTTACACGCTCTTCTGTACCTATGTTCATTCCTTTGTCCTTGTGTTTGCCACTTAGATTGGAAAATAGACAAATTTCAATTCTAATTGACTAACCTCCAGACAAACCTCACACACAAACCGCTTAATCCTTGGAGATTTTAGCCAAGATCTCGTGGTCTCTGAAGATAAAGTATTCTTCTTCACCCACCTTGACAGATTGACCACCGAAAGATGGAATCAAAATGTCGTCACCTGGAGAAACAGAGGTTGGCACGACTTTTCCGTCTGGACCGGCAATTCCTGGACCAGTGGAGATCACAGTGGCTTGCGAGAGTTTAGGCAAGTTCTTCTCTGGCAAGTAGATACCATTAGCGGTCTTGGTGGCAGCCTTGGCTCTCTCGACCAAGATACGGTCGAACAATGGTTGCAACGACTTGACAGACTTAAGAATAGTGGACTATGGAGTTAGTATGGGTTTCTAGAAACCAAACACCGTCGCCTTGAAGCTTCGGTATTCCATGAATTACCATGCAATCAGCAGCACGGTCACAATTGCTCACTTACCATTTCTGTGGTTATTATAACTTTCAAACTCCAATTCAGAAACAAGTGTAGTTCTATTTCCTGGTAATAATATCCTTGGAAACTCATGGAAAAAAAAACCGTGCCGGATCCGGAGGTCACCCGCCGGTCAATGGTTGCGTGCCCCGTGGAATGTCGTTACGAGCACCGACGAGACAGCCGTGCTGTCTGAAACGTCAAGCTCTTGGTATAGTATCAGTAATTGCTAATCTGTTGCAAACTGAAGATAATAGAGACTTGTAGACTTTTGTCGAAATAACAGATAGGAAGGGTGGTATTCAAAGCTGGTGTTCAGCCGTACCCAAGTATAGACCCCTTTGAGGTACTAGTTAGAAGCACTTTTTATTCAGGCTAATTGTAGTTTCAACTAGTATACTGAGTACAAGATACAATGTGATCTACGGCCAGGGCAAACACCGAAACAGGACGTGTTAACCCTAGCCGTACACTTGAAGGTGGGGGGATAAACCAGGTGTTCGGACAAATGCTTGAGGGACTAAGTAAAACGATGTTGAAGCAGTGCAATTCATGGTAAGTGCAGTGACGCCATACAATCAGGACCTTAGCGACTGAGAGTGTCTTAGAAATGTCTTACATTTTATTGAAGAGTGTCGTAATATTGTAATTCGATACTAACAACCAAACAAAATGTCTCACATAATGTCTTAGTTACAATCACGGAGCCAATGGTACCTTGCAGCACCAGTAATCCCACCGGTTAACATCACACACTGATTTGAAGAATCATGATTGCAAAACGGTACCAGCATACCAAACAACTTTCAAACGCCAGGGCCGTACAAAACAATGGTTCCTTTGAGGATTTTGAGGAATGACGTGTGCTTGACGACAGCACATATTATAAGGCATTCGCGGTGACTGCTGGGAAATACCATGGGATCAATGAAAATACATGTCGAGCTGGCACGTCCGACATATCCAGTAAATAATAATCAAGCGGCCTAAGGGTTCTGTGACTTGAAAGACGACTGCCGATGACAGATTCGGATCTCTAGCTAGTGTTTTGTGAGTATTGCAAGCAGACTGCTCAATGGTAACCACCAGTGATACCACAGTCCAGTGTGCGCATGCTTATGCAGTGTGCAGTGTCAAACTCTCAACATTATGAGGAAAGCTCACTACAATACCAGTCTCGTTAATACATAAACAGGCCAAATGACAGTGAGAAATTAATACTCCTCATCAAAGTTTCCCTCTTTTAATTTTGACTTATTGATTGCCTTGTCATTTGACTGTCTTGTCCACTCTTTTTTACTATACACTCCCATAGACATGCTTCTCCAATTACAGGCACTTGCCTGCCTCATGGTCTCCTTGGCCGCAGCCTTCCCTCTTCAAAAGAGAGACGGCTTCGGTCCATATCTTAAAAAAAGAGATGACTGGGCTCCATCGGCTGCTTACAATGCTCTCAACTCTTCTTCGTTGTCCGACACCGAAAGTGGTTCGTTCTCGAGTTTCTACGGTTACACTGCCGGCAAGAACCCTATCAAAGGTGTCAACCTCGGTGGATGGTTGGTGTTGGAGAAATGGATGGTGGGTGATGTTTTCGGCAGCAGCAGTGCAGCCGATGAGTTCAACTTCTGCTCGGAGTTGGGTTACGATGAATGTGGATCCAAGTTGGAAGACCACTACAGCTCTTTCATCACCGAGAGTGACTTTGAAGAGATCGCCGGCATGGGATTGAACGCAGTGAGAATTCCTATTGGGTACTGGGCTTTCAAATTGGAGTCCGATGACAAGTACTACAAGGGAGGCCAAGAAAAGTACTTGAAGCAAGCACTTACCTGGGCTTCCAATCACAACTTGAAGGTCTGGATCGACTTGCACGGTACTCCAGGGTCTCAAAACGGTTACGACAACTCCGGACACCAAGGTGTCCATGAATGGTCTTCTGGCAACAACATGGACGAGACCAAACAGGTGTTGAACTACATTTTTGCAACTTACGGAGGAACCACTTACAAGGACACCGTCATTGGAATCGAACTTGCCAACGAGCCTTTGACTTACGGTGAAGGTTCGATCACTCAGGACGCCTTGAGTGACTTCTACCAAGACGCAATCTCTCAGATCAGAAAAACCGTCAACTCCAACCAAGTGATTGTCTTGCAGGACGGTTACACTTCCCAAGGCTCGTGGTCTGGCAAGTCCTACAACGACCAGAACGTGGTCTACGACACTCACTTGTACGTTGTGTTTGACAACACTCTCAAGGCCATGTCTCTTGAGGACAAGATCAGCCAGGTGTGCAAGTGGGGTACTACTCTTGAAGGATTGTCATACCCAGAAGTTGTTGGAGAGATGACTGCCTGTTTCGAGGCCGGCGGAACCGACTACACCAGCTCGATCACCGAGTGGACCGACACCAACAAGGAGAACATGAGAAGATTCGTCGAGGCCCAATTCAACGCATACGAGAAGGCCTACGGCTGGTTCTTCTGGAACTGGAAGACTGTCAACTCTGACCAATGGAACTACCAATTGTTGGTCAAGAACAATGTCATTCCAAACCCAGTCACTGACAGAAAGTACAGCGACTGTGCCTAAGCCAGTTTTGACCACAGAGAATGAGCTGGCTCATACACTCATAATGACGCATTACAACCCTGCTCCCCAGGGATAATAGATAGTTCTTTAGATAGATATACAAAAATAATCATTGTTTAGTTCAGCTCATCGTAGACCGTCGCCAAACGTAAACAAAACAGTCTCGTATAACACGCGATGTGTTTATGTTCACTGGTCAAAGCCAGCATGCACGCGTCCAAGTGAAAAAGATTGTGTTTATTTTGCGGGAGGTAAACATCGGGAACTCCATAGACGGATCACGTGCAGGAGGCTGCTCCTGGGCCAGCGACACAGAGTGAGGTTTCTTTTGCATCGAGGTGCATGGTGACAGTAGCGACCTGCTGCTACTCCGATGAGATGGAGGGAAGATGGTGGAGAAAACAACAACTAGCGAAGGGTTTTTGATGGGAAAAATTGGGGATAAGCTTTTATGGGTGTTTTAGATCGATTGGGATACTTTTTATGACCGAATTCGGGCAAGAAATGGCAAAGTTGTGGACCCTGGTGATAACTCTTGGAACATAAATTATGCATGATGGAGCTGGGTTCTAATCAGCAACCAGTGAATCTAAATCAATTTGAAAGCCGAGTGAGACACATATAAATAAGTTGTAGATCTCCAATTGTCCAGTAACTTTGAATTTCCTGTTAACCTGATACACAGAACCTTCACTCACTTGAAAAGTCGCACGTTGTCACTCATTCATTTGCCGACAGTATATAGAACCCAACCAGCCAACGATGAAACTACTGGAACTCTCGCTTCCATTTGTCACTTTACTCTTCTTGTGTCTCCAATCCATTGGGGCCTTGCCAATTAGAAGATTCTTGGATGAAATCTTCGTGGACAAAAGAGCCGTGGTGACGTTAACGTCCCACACCACAGTGCAAAATATCAAGACCGTTACTTTGGGAGCAGAAGCAACCACTTCTGCTGCTGCTACTACTACTTCTCAGAGTACCTCAGTTTCATCGGCCACTACTGCTGCTGCCACTACTGCTGCTGCCACAACGTCTGCTGGAACAACTGTTACCACCAGTTCTTCAACGACATCTTCCACCAAGACCTCCAGCACTGCTTCGTCCACCACTACGAAGCAGGCATCAAGCAGTTCTACTTCATCGACAAGTTCCTCTGGCTACTACTCATTCTCGAAGAATGGACTTAAAGGGGTCAACTTGGGCGGCTGGTTAGTCATGGAGCCATGGATCAACACCGATTTGTTCTCCAAGACGAATTTCCCGGACGGCGACATTCCGGACGACGAGTTCAATTTCTGCGACTCGTTAGGTACTGACAAGGCTGGCGAGTTATTAGAATCACACTACAGCAGTTGGATCACTGAAGACGATTTCTCCAAGATTGCAGGCTACGGACTCAATGCTGTGCGGATTCCTATTGGATACTGGGCTTTCAAGCTTATGAGCACCGACAAATACTACATGGGTAAACAAGAGGAGTATCTTCAGAAAGCACTTGGCTGGGCCAGAAGTAACAACTTATGGGTTATGATTGATTTGCATGGTACTCCAGGGTCCCAGAACGGTTACGACTCGTCAGGACATAAAGATTTCCATGACTGGAACGGATACGACAATATCAATGAGACAAAAGAAATCCTCAGCACGATATTTGACACTTACGGAGGAGACGAATACAAAGACGTTGTTTTGGGAATAGAGCTCGTGAACGAACCACTTGTTGGTGGAGACTACGGAGTGAGTCAGGATTTCTTGAGCAGCTTCTATTCTGAGGTGATAGATCAGGAGTCCAGCACCAGCCAAAACATTATATTGCACGACGGGTATCAGTACCAAGGTGCATGGTCAGATGAGAGTTACAACTCCAACAGCAAGGTGATCTACGACACCCACTTGTACATGCTCTATGATTCTACGTACCAGGCCGAGAGCTACGACGAGAAAATCGCACAGGTGTGTACGTGGGGAGACCAGATCGATGGGTTGCTGTACAAGGAAATCGTGGGGGAGTTCACTGCTGCCTGGGACTCGGACAGCAGCTCGATTTACACCAAGACGATAGACAACTGGTCGGACGACGACAAAGACAAGCTCCGGAAGTTTGTGGAAGCACAGTTCACCGCGTTCGAGAAGTCGTACGGGTGGTTCTTCTGGAACTGGAAGATGGGGGACTCTGACCAGTGGGATTTCCAGGTGTTGGTGGAGAACGACATCATTCCCCAACCACTTTCGGACAGGAAGTTCACCACCTGTTGATCAAACAGACATAGAAAAGAGCTGGGCTTTTTTTACTTTAGCATTTGCATTTTTGGTTTTTAGGTTATTTTAATGTACGTTAATTTGAAAGCCCGTATCACCGACCATGTGGTTGGACAGTTGTTCCAAGAAGGTTCTTGGCTGGAGCCTATGTCTGTTCCAGGACGACCCCTGTCTGATGTGAACT
The DNA here is from genome assembly GCA_030578595.1 of Saccharomycopsis guyanensis. Taxonomy (NCBI): domain Eukaryota; kingdom Fungi; phylum Ascomycota; class Saccharomycetes; order Ascoideales; family Saccharomycopsidaceae; genus Saccharomycopsis; species Saccharomycopsis guyanensis. The sequence continues at coordinate 499,880 of JAJMSQ010000001.1, forward strand.
CAACTTTATTCCGATAGAGTTGGCCTGCGACACACAACCCGCAGGGGATGTCTGAAGTCGAGTTTGACGATGGGCCGGTTGATTTCCGCACCTTCTTCTTTGAATCACAGATCCAGTGGGTATAAGCCCGTGTTTGGAACTAGGAGAATGGCACTATTGTTATGCAGTTTGGACTAGGCTGCAGCAGCAAATCTCGGGCGTACGTCATGGGAGGTAAAAGCGACTGTATCATTAAATTAAGTGATCATGAGAGCCCAGGGGGCGGTAGAACTGTATATAGTATTATATCAAATGGCAGAAAGAATATTCCCGAAACAATAACAAAAATCAAGAAACACAAACTGGTTAGTACATGTAGTCGAACTCAGGGTTTTTGTCTCCCATGAGGATCTGGTCTCTCTCTGGGAGCTGGGAGAACGACTCTTTGTATTCGGTGGTCCGCTTCTTTTTGTTCTCTCTGAAAATGAGGAAAACGTAACCGCAAACACAAACAATGGTAAACCAAAGGAGGATCACTGCTGGCATGATTCCGCTCTTCACCAATCCGTCTGGGTCTCTGATGTTTTTGTTGTTGTTCATGGCAAACACAGAGGCCAACCCACCGGCATTACCGACAGACACAAGAAGCGCAGTAGCAAGAGATTTTCTGAGATGTCCTCCCAAGTTCAAGGTGGCCCAGCAGACAATGATTGGGATGGCAGAGTAGGATCCGCACACCACCAAGTAACACGCACCGTACTTGTAGTAGTCCACACCTGGAGGAGACACCTCGAACATGAGAATGAACCCTCCGACAATTGCAAGCAAACAGTTGAGCACCACAAACGGCGACCGGATCTTGAAGTAGTCAGAAGCAAATCCCATGAGGTTACACCACACAAACGAGACAATCCAAGGAACGATAGACATGTGGTTGGTACCACTGAGTCCAAGACCCATGAGGTTCATGAGCACTGGTTCGTAGAAAGCGTAGGCGTAAGACAAGAAGAACACACCGAAACAAGAAAGCGCCGGCACAATGATCATTGGGTCGTAGAGTGCCTTGTGGATGAAATCGTGAGGAGTGGTGGTGATCTGGTATCCAGAGTTACCTCCGTAGATCTCCAATTTCTTGATCACAAACAATGTCTCTTGGTCGTCAAAGAAAGTGGCACCTTCTGGGAAATCTGGGATGATGAAAAACAAGAAGAAGGCAAGACCAATGGTAAGCGCACCTTCAATGATAAACAACCATCTCCATGTTTCCAAACCGTGCTTACCAGACAAGTGACTCTGGATGTTGTAGCAGATAGTGGTACCTGCAGCACCGGCAATACAACTGATCGAGTAGAACGCACTGAACCGTCTTTGAGACTCTTCTCTGGTGTAGTAATGAGCCATGATGTAGAAGATGGCAGTCTCGGTACCGGCTTGGAAGAGACCGTGAAGGAACTCACAGCCAATAAACTGGCCGTAGGTGTGGATGAACCCAGTAGCCAAAGTGGCAGCTCCGTAGAGTAACACAGTGATACTGATCCAGAAATGTGGACGCACAGTTTTGAGCAAAGCGTTGGAGAACACCTCGAACAAGATGTAAGGAGTGAAGAAGGTAGCGAAACCGCACACCACCTGGAACGCAGAGATGTTAAGAGTGGTTTCAATACCAGTGTTTCTGGCGTACCCCAAGTTGGTTCTGTTGAGGTATGCAATGAAGAAGAGTAAGGTGAACGGCAACACAACACAGACGTCGATCTTGGCCATCAAACGTCTCTCGTTGATCCCGTATTTGTCGGCAATGGCCTGGACCTTCAATTTCTTCGACTCGTTACTCAAGTACTCGTTGTTGAACGACACCGAGTTGGACCCCGAGGGAGAGTTCTTGAGGTCGGGGAGGTTGGAGTCCACAAATGTGAACTCGCCGTAGCCCTTGTCGGGGGTCTGTTTGTATACGTCGTAATCTTGCTGGTTATAATAGTTCATTGCGATGACCGGCTAGCCTCAGAATTTCGTACTCCAGCTTTCTCTTATATCGTCTGTCGAGCAGCAACCACATCCTCACCATGGATCCACGCTATGTATGGCTATGCACCTAGCACTAACTCGGTCTGATATAAGGGCATCATGTTTCAAGTATGAAACATGCATGCGTCTTGACAATAACATACATATGCACCGCCGTTGGCCATCCCAATTGGTCCGGCAGTGGTATGGGGTTGCCATTGGGAACCAGCAAATATCGACTCGGTCTTTTGAATGGAATGGAGTGTATGAGTTTCCGGGCATGGCTATCTAATTTTTTCCAGCTCCAAATAGCCGTGGGCTGCACCAGACCTCCATCTCTCTCCGGATGATTACCAACTAGGTAATAACCGGTGCCAACTTATTGCTTGAACTAGTGTAGGTGTATACCGGCATGCCCCCGCGTGGTGGAACCTCAAGTCTCGGGCGAGAATTGCCAAAAGCCCATATAGTGTTTAGATTTGAGAACGCAGGTCTCAAAATCTGGCGTCTCTCCAATGACTCTGTATCGGCCAAGACCCCCTTGGAACATAGACGGCTGAGGCCTATTGTTAGGTGACACTCTTCGAGGATTGTTTGCCTGTTTGACCCTGTTTGAAGGTGTGCAAATTCCAGGTTGAATCACCACTGATACCCGAGCTGCGAGCTAATTATCGACGGGTTCGAGGTTACTCCGGGCTCACGTGGAGTAGCTCAGGAGCACCCACTAGCTCGCTATCAGTATTCACCCCGGTATCATACCTGAGAGTGGATTCAGGTGTAAATCTTATTTGACTACATATTAACATCCTGTGCGTGTGAAATGCCGATACTGAGCATGCCCGATTGCAGCTTCTGTAACAGATCGTCTTGGCTTGTCACTCCCCAGATCCACCCACATCCACACTCTCTACTCTCCTCCAACTATCACCAGATCCGTGGATCGCTGGATCTCGCGAATGCGCAACTGGCTAAATCCAGAACCTGGGTTGTCTAGTGCGAGATACGCAATTAGCCCACAGTTAACGTCGTCCCTAGTTCTGGTGGGGCCCACGTGAGCACAGTAGCTCAGCGACTAATGCACCCTGGGCTTTAGCTTGGCCTCACAAGCACGAAAACGAACATATAATTACTGGTTCGACTCCTATACCTCAAGGTCATGGGGCGGCCCTACACACCACTAGCCGGATCTGGGAACTGGACCACGGCGGAACTTCTTCTCGGAACCCTACGGAAATCGTGGGTTCCGCGAAAACGTCAGCACTAGTGTCGATTCTGTAAGGTTTCATTAATGGTGTAATAGATCAGACACAACTCCGGAACCACTCCGTCACTAATCCTTGTCGGCATTTGAAGCAGCACATTACGAGCTCAGACTCTGAGCCCCGTCTAATTAATTCAGGGATACCCAGGGATGAGCCGATACCTCGATAGTGCTACTCAGCTCCATAGATCGCCAGTGGATTGTCTCGAGTCACACTAAATCTGTGTGGCTTTTGCTCGGGTGACACTTGGCTGCCCAAACAGGTAGGTTGCCTATCATCGAACGTAGTGTTCCTCACCAATCCAGCAATCCCCCATAATGACACCCGAGAAACAATAATCACTGTTGGCGATTATTATTTAGTATGCACAGACGCTTCAAACTCCGTTGCTCCGTACTTCCAGCCTGCACGAGCTTTATCTGTTTGCCTATTTCGTCTCTTGAGTTCCGTGCTGCCAGAGATTTGCTCTCCCACAGTTTCTCTAACATCCCAAACTGGCTTCCCACATATTGTGGGCACCGCAGAGTGTTGTTTGCTTGCACAGCTAATGCCAGCGCAACCACATATCTAATGCACCACCGCCGTTGAGCAGTTTAATATGTTGCAAAAAGACTGTCACACACATAATACAACGGGGTCTGGTTGATCAGATCTACGAGTTTACAATGAGACTCTGTCCACAAGTTCTCCCTTCGACACTCTCTGTTCACTCCTATTCGTGATTCTTGCATTTCTATCCTCTTTATACACCTGCCGGTAATCACTCACTTCGACATCAAACAGCCGCAAACGACTAGCACGATCTTAATCTTGGCATCCGTAATGCATTGGCTCCCGTTCTGTACATTTTGGGTCGTTTCTTGAATCTGGCTCTTTGAATTTTGATTACACCCCGAAGTTGAAAACACGGATGTTACAATATCCCCGTGGATAGTTGTAAGCGATATATCCCTTAGCCTAGTATGTAATACTCAGACCTTGATATATTCTATGCGAGTTGCGGAAGTATATCTCAGGCTACAGTTGTCCTTAATAACGTACTGTAACTATATAATCGACAACTGACTGAGCTAATCACTATTCTGACTTGCTTGTCCCCTATGTAAGAGTGGCTCTATCGCCAACTATTTATAGTATTTGGGATACCCCAAATACTAGTCAATACGGCATCATGTTTCATCAGCGAGTTGGAATATTATGAAGCATTCCATAATATGTGGGGCCTTCATAATATTCTAACCGTCCTGGCCGTACCCACATGATCCCATGTAACTCAAGCAGGCTCATCTCGTAACAACGGATATCAAGTCGCCTGGCTAGCATAATCGGTAGTGCATTCGACTCTTAATCGAAAGGTTGCGGGTTCGAGCCCCGCGTCGGGCTTTCTTTTTTGCATTTGATGCAAATTGAACGAGGCAGGTATCATTGGAGGTACTTGTCTTAATTTATTGTTAGATTAATTATTTATATTTTTTATTTGTTAATCTGTCATCTAAGTAGTTATTGCGGAAAGCTAGGGTTCTGTTCTTAGTGTGTCGTTGTGGAAACTTTCTAGTTAGAGAGACTTTTGGAAGTTCAACTGAGATGCTGCAAATACCTTACGAATCTTCTCAGGGCTTAGAATAAAAAAAAAGAATCGGTTACAATTTTTATAGAATTCTAGCTACTTTAATTTCTCAGAGAATTAAAGCAAAGAAACTAAACTAGAGGCTGTAACTCTGATTTAGAATGCAAAACCAAAATGGTCAATCTGGTGAACGTCTTCTGTAAACAGTCAAGCCAGCACTGAATCTAATAATTGATGGGATATCTCTAGGAAGATCTAAAAATGACTTCTGCTAATAGCCATCCAGTATAGATTCTTTTGCTCTTCATTAACCACCAAGTAAAGAGTGGTAAAGTGGATCAGTCAGCACTTCCCTACTTCTTCACAATTAGGGCACAGAAACTGCTCAATCAGAGCCCGTTAAACACAGTGAACCTGTAAACGACTCATCCACGTATCAGAAGAATCACTACCAGAAAGATGTCAATAATAACTCCAACTGTTTCCGAGATTATGACCCGAAATCGAGATGGAAGCTCACGGTGATACCGGTTTTCGATTTCCTATTTGGGACGACAGAGCCGTGAGTCCACCACTAATTCCACTTTATGCTTTTAACCCCACCATTAGTAATTTCCATTAACTCCATAAGAATGCTGTGCACATCATGGTCATTTGTGGCTATCTGTAGAGAAATATATATTACGTGTGGGGTACAAGTTTCCTGAAGTTTTTGTGTTTATGAAAGTGCACCCTGCCAATTTTCTTTAAGTCTAGCCGGCACATTCTCCACACATCTACGATAAGCCTATACTAGTTAACACGATGTCATCAAGAACCAAGACCGCCGTTGTTACTGGGGGATCAAGTGGAATTGGACGAGCGATTGCCATTAACCTCGCCGAAAAGGGGTACAAAGTTTTTGCTGGTGCAAGAAAAGTTGAAGGTCTCGCCGCAGATGCTGAAAAATACGGAATTGTACCTGTCACTGTGGATGTCAACTCAGAAGAAAGTGTGAAGAAGCTTCGAGCTGTTGTTGAGAAAGAAACAGATGGATACCTTGACATTCTCGTGAACAATGCTGGAATTTTCACTCGGGGTATAGCTTTTGAAGTCACCGATCAAGAAGTCTCGAGAACGTTTGAAACTAACGTGTTTGGTCAAATCAGAGTGACCAGAGAACTTACTCCTTTGGTTATTAAAGCGAAAGGAGTGATAGGATTCACTGGGTCTGGGTCTGCTGAGACTCCTGCACCGTTCTTGAGTCTCTATGCTGCGTCCAAGTCAGCCATCCGAACATATGCAAATACATTGAAAGTGGAGCTCCGACCTTTCGGAGTGAAAGTGATTCATTGGTACACCGGGATTGTCAACACAGGAATTCCAGACCGATCTGATTTCTGGGAGGAGTCGGTTTATAATGTAGAAGGTGTTCAAGAGGCACTTGAGCAGCGAGTCGAGAACTCCAACAAAGCTATAACTGCAGACGTCTATGCTGAACGAGCAGTTCTGGATTTGCTCGGAGCAAAGATTGGAGGTCGGTTTGATTTCTATAGAGGTAGTAAAGCTAGTATTGGAGCTTGGGCACAGGCTCTACTTCCTACATGGCTCTATGAGAGAGTGATCATAGATGCATACGGCTTCACCAAGGTAATGAAGACAATGACAAATAAGTACGCCAACCCACAACAATCGCTCTTAAATGGTCGGCAAAGTTGATTGGGAAGAATTAGTTCGGTATGTAAATATAAATTTTAGCAATCCGAATTAGTCTGTTTAATTTCCACAAGTAGAGTGTGAAAGGTTGAGGGCAGTGCAAGTGAGATTGCTGCGCGTTATCTGCAGGAATCACACAGGTGGCCACCACCACATTGTTAATACGTTTTCAGTTCTGAAAAATTATCGGAAATGCTACCAGACGTCAAGAGAGAAATATAGTACATCTATTAGGTATTGGAAATTCTAGGGGGAGTAGTAAGGGGAAATATTGTACAACGAGGACGGGAGCGGAAGAATCAGACTCGGGCCCTGCAAGAAAAAAACCAGTCTAGTCATATTGGGAGCTCATCTCAGTTTTGACTTCCACCTCCCAACCACATCTGAGGCATTGGGGTTCTTCCTCGTTCTCCAACGCTTTATTCTTGATGAGGTTGAACTCGCTCTTGGCTGGGATTCTCAAACATTTGTCGTTCAAGCAGCGAGCGTTGGTCTTTTTGTACCGGAGTCCACAAGAGTTACAGAGCTGACCTCCACTCAAAGTCCAGGAAGGTCTCCAACAAGGAGACTGGCTTGAACCACATGACAAACAAGTACGCTTTGACTGTGCCGGTTTGCCTGATTTCTTAGGCGATTTCTTTGGTGACAACAGAGCACGTTGCTCGGTCGGCGACAGGTATTCCTGATTTGGCGAGGACTTGAAAGCGATCAAAGGTGGAGAAAGCTTGGAGTCGAAGTTGGACGCGGTGATTCCATCATCTGCAAGGTAACTGTTAGAGATACCAGTCTCTGAGAATACCGAGTTGTTGGATTCGACCGACGACGTGGAGATGGAGCGACGTTCGGTTGGCTGGACGAGAATAGGTCGCTGGACGATCGGAGACTCGACTCTGGAGAAAGTCTGAGAATCGAAAAGCTCGTTGATCGAGGGCAAGCGGACCCCGTTGGGGTTTTTCTCTGATTTTGACTTGGGCACCGTCAACACTCCGTTGAGATAAGCCGGACTGTGGTACGCTGGCACTGGTGAGGTCGAGGGATCAGACCGTTTCTTGGTGATGTTTTTGAGAATGAGGTCGGTGGATTTGTTCTTGAACTTCTTGGAGATCTTGGCGTTGAACGTTGGCTTGGTGACCAAGTAATGGTTGATCTTTTCTCTGATGGACGACTGATCGCGGGTTCTAAGAGGAGCCAAGGTTGTGTCGTGAGACTGGTGGGAACGAGATTTCGAGAGCTGGTTGAACTTCAAGAAGTCCTTGAACTCGGTGTACTTTGTTGGGTTTTTGGTGAGCAACCAGTTTTCAAAGTTTTTTCTCCAGTTCACATAGAACGCCTCGGCCTCGGCATCGGTCTTCTCGACTCGCGACTCGTCAAGATCAATGTGTTCGTGGTCGTGCACAGTGTCCTGGGAACTAGGGTGAGGCTGGATGGTGTTGGGGGTGCCGGTACTAAAGTTCCATGCGTACTCTGAGTTGGTGCAGATCTTAGTAGGCAAGGTGTCGAGGTAGTTCAAGGAGCAGTCAGTGATGAGCGACGACAGGATCGAGGCGGCCGACGACTTGTTGGATGAGACAACCGTGGAGGGAGACGCTGGCGGGGTGTTGTCAGACAGTTTGTGTCTTTTCACAATGCAGTTGTCGAGGATCGACATGGACCGTTTGCGACTGTACAACAGAAGACCAGACAGACCGGAGTTGTTGGCGGTCGGCGACGTTCTGATGTCGGAGGTAGGAAGGTAACAGCTCATGGTGGAAGCGTGGGTTGGTTTTTTCAAGGTGCACCGGCTTATCTTATTAGGGAGTGAAATTGGCCGAAAATGATTGAAATTCTCGAAGTGGAAGTGTAATTGGGGCGACTCAAACACTAGTGATTCAAGGACAGAGAGTGAGAATGTGCAAGCAGAAGAGTAGCACAAGGGTTAACGACTGGATAAAGGAAGCTGGACAGGTCGAGCGAGGGTAGGCAACACCTGAGGAGTTTGGAATATATATTGGATCGATCGAATCAGATCTGGAACGGACGTATGATTTGAAGCAGGATGCCAAGTGTATTTATAGACTGGAAAACCCAGGGGCAGGCTTGCCACCACGGAAATGGCTGGGATCACTACGAAAAGGTGATTGCTGGGTGTCAGAATTCGACCCAATTGAGAGTGAACAGCACAATTTAGGAAATTCCACTGGGTGATATAATGGGAAGGCTGGCTGGGAGAGGATCAGGGTTGCGTCACGTGACACAATTCCTGCTGGATCGGGCGGGCACCTGACCGAAGCAGGTTTTTTGAAGCTGGACATTTCCCCATTGATCAGAGGTTTGCAACTGCGATGGCGTCGGAATATGTGGTGAAAGGCGTTGTGGAAGGGATCATGAAGCTGTTGGACGACAAGCCCAGCACCATGGATCCCAATTATACCTTGATTCCACAGATCAATGCTCAGCAGGTCAAGATCCTCATCAACTCCAAGCCGTTGTCCAACAAGCAACAATTGACAGAGTACTGGGCGAAACTCCCAGTGACACAACACAGGCTCCAGTCGTACGACTTCCACTCTGTGCCCGGAATCAACTTGGTGAACGTAGTTGTCAGTGGGAAGGTGAGGTTCGACGAGAGTGGCCGCAACCGGATGAACCAGTCGGCCGACTTGGTGGATGCCTATGGACCTGCCAACCCTGCCAGAGCGATCTGGGGTCTGTGGTTTGGGTTCTCGCTCAATGTGGTGATCGACGGTACGAAACTCGCTGGCGGGAACTACCTGCAGCAGGAGTATATCAACAGCTTTGACTACAAGATCAACTACTTGGCTCCCGATTCGGTAATGAATGTTTGATTTCTACATAGTATAAAATACGTGCGCTGCACAACCCCAGCCAACCTAATAAAAAACCGTTTAATACTTCTCCTCGTCGTAGTCCTCGTGGTGTGCCACGTTGGTGCTGCCGCAGAAGATGGCCCAGAACCATCCAAACGTGGAGATCATGGCACACAACACGCTTCCCCAGATCAACCCGTAGTACGGTGCATCGAAGTGGGTGTCGACACCGACGTCCTGGAGGTCGCTGTCGACTTTGTTCTTGAACACAAGGTACATTCCCGTGGCTGATCCCGCAGTGAGAATGGCGGCGGTGGTCCCAATGACCCCAAGGAGGAACGAGCCAAGACTGAACACTCGGGACTTGAACGCAACAAAGTTGTTAAGGAACTGCACCGCAAACACTCCGATGGTGATGAACGAGCACACGAAAATAAGTTTCGACACGTTCTCGAACGTCGAGGCATAGTCCGACACACTCAGAGGCAACTGGATGTCAAGCACCTCGTCCAGCCCTAAGAGAGCGTACACTGTGCTGGAGTATTGGGAGTTGTTGAGCTGTGCTTGGAAAAAGTCCTGTGGGTTGAAGACGTACATTGCGTCTGGACCAGAACAGTACTGGTACGTAAGATCGTTCTTGCCTTCACTCGAGGAGGCACAGTAGCCCCAGAGCGAAAGTGTGTAGGTGCTGGCCATTCCAAAGTCGGCGGCCAGGAAGGTGATGGACTGAGCAGCACTGCTCAACACCGAGGCCTGGCTGGAGTCGGTGGCTATGGACGCAAAGTTCAAGTCCGAGAAATCGAACCGGATAAAGTGGATGGTGTTGATGATCTTGCTGTCGTTGTTCACCGAGCCTATCGTGGCAAAGATTGCCAAGAGGCAGGCGGCTAGAGAGAAGAGGAACGCCGAAAGCGTGATGAGACGTCTGAACTTGCCTATCGCCATTTGTGATTGGGGGAATTAGCAATGGTGGATCGACACTCGGTTAAGTAGAAAAAGAAAATACTTCGGAAAGAAGAAAATCCAACAATAAGAAACAGCAACTCAGCTCCTTGATAACCTTTTGGGCCGGCGTATGCTTGGTGCTTGGGTGGTGAATTGCGGTATTGCTAGACGAGGTACGCAATAGGCATCCCGTCTACCTGCCCGCAAGGTCTACGCATACTCTGGACTGGGAATTCCACCCACGTCACCGGCACTAGGCCCTAAACAGAACTCCATCAGCCGCAAATGCTCGAAAGATTTTTTCCTTTGACGGGGTTTCGTTGGATCAAGGGATGGTGGAACACTGATCATTGGTGGGGAGGGTCTATCACAACCTGGCCAACAGGAGGAGTCTGGAACTTTAAATTCCAGAAACATGGGGGGACCAATTGTTTCGGAGAAGTCAACAGCACCTGGAACATTACAAATCGATTGGTTCTCGCCAGATTTCTGCAATTTTTAGAATTCCAGTCATTCACAGTGATCAGCCTTCTTCCACTCTATAAGCCTTCGATGTCAAACGTAAGTGAAATTTGACGTAGCCCGAAAAAACTTGATCCTAGCCCTGACGCACAACTGAGACTGTCATGCATCTCTATCGCCCAGTTGAGGATCGGACTCTGGGCAAGCAATCTGAGAAGGGTCGAGTTCTCTGGAACTTTGCTTATCAGGAATCCAATTTAGTGGATACGATTCGAGTGATGTAAGGGTGTGAGTTAATTCATGGTTTACTGGTAGTTCGTAGAACAGTACAGTATTGCTTAGGAGAATGGTAGACTGGTCTAAGCTAGTCTAAGCTGAAGAGAGTATCACATCCTCACACCTGATTAGAATCGCTATGTACTTCATCCAATCTACTTCCAAGGAAGTCTCAATTCTACGATTCAAAACGTTCTGGCCAGGAAATGGAAGATAGCAACCGTCATGCTCCCTGACCTTGGCAAGACATAATATCTGAATCACCATAGACCGTCGTACACGGCTATCGACTCAGGATATCAGAAGAAAAAAGTCATTGTGATTCAAACAAAGGAGATTCTCTCATAAATTATGGGCTGTTTTTTGTCTGAAAATTTTTTCTCTCGTTTAGTACAGTGTAGTGAGATTGTATGACTTCTTTTTGTAGAGCTCATTATGCAGAGATCTTGGCTATTGCGTAATTTGGTTCTTGAGTAAACCATTTGACCTACACTCAGTCACTTGTACCTCGCCAATACGTTGTGAGCAAACAATCCAAGACAACAAACTCCTGAAATATTACGAACATTCAGCTATTTTGTTCAAGCTTAAATTGATTAACTGGATTGCTACCGAGCCGAACACTCAAAATATTATCATTCCGTGAGGCAATAGAGAAAAACAGCAATTAATTATAATGCATTCCTCAGTACCATATGCCACAACATCCCAACCTCAACCTCTCTACATCATCTTATTCAAATTAACTTACACCCTATGACATTCACGGTCCAAATACAGAAGGGCCTAATCATTGGGCCTAATGATGGTTTAAGCCTTGGGACTTATTCCTCTGCCAAGCGAAACGAGGATCAAGGCACCAGGTTCCCCCACGTTGCCGCTGCGTCGGATCGCCTCAACATGCATCGGGATAATTCCATGGATCTTAGAAACGGCACCTCATTCTCTTGAATCAAGAGGCAGAGGGCCATGGATCCGCATAAGCCTTTGTGATTCATGGATGCGATATCGCCTTAGCCTTGTGTTTCGGGGTGCGTTTGGCAACCCTGGATTGGCCCTGGGTTATTTTTAGAGTGCCTTGGATCTCTCATATATAAGCCTGACAGCTCCTCGAGACTGTTGGAATTCCTCTGTCCGTCAGCCATGAAATTTGTATCGACCTTGCTCTTTAGCGCCTCTTTCATTGCGCTCAGTCAGTCGTTATCAGTAAACAGTACCTCCTCTTACAATACTGCTTCTGGTGTGTCTGCTGCCTCGATCTATCCAGACTTTGACGGCGATGTTCAAGCTACTGATTTAGCTTCATACAACTCGTCAGCCAACGGTATCCAGAGCAAGAAAACCTTAGCGGGATTTGACCTTACTTGTCTTGATGCTTCTAAAGAGTACACTCTTTTTGACAACATCAAATTCGGGTACGCCATCGTGAGAAATGCTAACGGTAAAGTTGGTATCAAATGGTTCTACGATTACCACTTGCTCCAGTTCTTAAAACTTTTCGAAATTTCATTCCGTCACAACGACAACTTCTGGAACAACATCCTTCACACACACCATGAAGGAGGTTTTTTCTACACTTGGTGGTCCAACACCTACGTCGAGATCACTCAACAAACCTTTGAGTTCAGTTACAAGAAGCATGGAAAGAAAACCATCTTTTCTACCAATTGTAATGGTAAAGAGAACTGTACTCCAATTGTGTTGCCTGATACTGATCCATGTGATGGCTCTGATGACTCTCCAGTTACTGACACTGACTCTTCTCTGATTGGCGAACCTACTTCTAGTGTGCTGTCTGACGTTACCTCTGATGTAACTGACACAATCACCAGTGCTCCAGCTTCTACCACTTCTTACTCAGACAGTGTTAGAACCACTTCTGCTTCTTGGTACCCACAAGATCCTGTTTGTGCTACCGCTTATCCTAACCAGTACGTTGTCACCGATGACACTGTTCTTGGTTTCTACATTGACAAGTTGGCAGAAGATGATTATCAAATTCAGTGGTACTTTGCTTACCCAGCTGACTTCCCATCTCAGACTTCCGAAGTCATGTTCAAGCACAACGCCGGATCATGGCACGAGATTTTCACTGTGTCCTGGCCTGACGGATTCTTTTACACTTGGAGAGGTTCTTGGAGACACTTGCTTAAACAAGAATGGCAATTCACTGTCAAGGAAGAAGGTCAAGACAGAGTTTACTTGAGTTCTGACTGCAGAGGTAAACAAAACTGTAACGTTGTGATCTTGCCATCTTACCCACCAGACTACTGCTCTGCTGCTGGTTCGGACACTGCTTCCACCACTGTTGCTCCAGGTGTTAGTGTTAGCCCAGGTGTTACTGTCATTACTACTACTGTGAGTGGTACTGTCACCTCCTACACTACTACTTGTCCATTGTCTGATATCACCGATGTTCCACAAATCACATCTGTTGTCACCACTACTATTAGTGGAGTTGTTACTTCTTACACTACCACTTGTCCTTTGTCTGATGTGACCGATGTTACTGACATCACTGACATCACTGACATCACTGACATCACTGACATTACTGACATTACTGATGTGACTGACATTCCTGAAATTACTGACGTCACTGACACTGATGTTCCATCGGTTACTTCGGTTGTCACCACTACCGTTAGTGGTGTTGTTACTTCTTACACCACTACTTGTCCATTGTCTTCAGAAGTACCACACACTACTTCTATCATCACCACTACTGTGAGCGGTGTTGTTACTTCATACACCACCACATGCCCATTGTCTCTGGCCACTCCATCCCACACTGTATCTGTTGTCACTACCACTGTCAGTGGTACTGAAACCTTTTACACCACCACTTGCCCTTTGAGTGAGCTTACTTCTACCTCTGTTACTGGGTCTGTGACTATTCCAGAATCGTCTCTCACTACTCCAGTGGAGACTGACACTGTTACTACTTCTGACTTGTCAACCACAGTTGAGACTGAAACCAGTTGTCCAGGAGGATGTTCTCAAACTTCAGCAAGCACTGAGTCTATGCCATCTATCAGTTCTTCAGAAATCACTAGCACTGATTTCACCACTGATCTCTCTACTACTGTCGAGACAGAAACCAGTTGTCCAGGTGGCTGCTCAGAGACTGGATCCACTGAAAGCTTCCCAAGCATTTCTTCAAGCAGTGTTTTGGCAACTGGATCAACTGTTCCTTCTGTGAGCTCTGAAACTTGTACAGAATCAACAGGTGCTACTGAAACTATGCCTAGCGTGACTCCAGATGTTCCAGCTTCTACTGAGAGTGCAGATGTTCCATACACTACAGAGGAAACCCCAAGTGGCAGTCCAGATATTACTGGTTCTACAGAATATTCTCCAAGTGAAACTCCGGATGTCACTCAGTCTTCTATTCCAGACGTCTCAGAGTCTGCTGGAAGTCCGTCTTCAGACGTGCCTGAGACAACAGGATCCACCGAGAGCATGCCATCGGTGAGCTCGGTGCCAGTGGTGAGCACCGAGCCAAGCTCACTCAGCTCGTCTTTGGTGGGCTCCAGCTCGATTTCCACCGGTAGCTACAGCGGTGCAGGTAACACTGTTGCTATCGGGTCCTCATTATTGTTTGCAGTAGCAGGTATGTTGCTTATGTAATGGGGTTTAGTTCTTTCTACAGTTAAAATTAATACTTTGATTCCCAGATTAGTAGCCTGTCTGACACAGACAGATTCCCCCGGTAGTTTACAACAGCAGGGTATTATTTGGATAGGTCCTGGTACTAATCCTCTTCTTCAGGTACACCAACTTTAGACTGCAGCGTGCATCCTCCATATAGAGCTACTGAGCAAAGCCTTCTTCAACTGCCCTGGTACCACACCCGACCATGGGAGATCAATATTAGCCCGATGTGGTCTAGACTGTGGTGGCAGGGTCCTTCGATAATATTTTGTAGCTGAAGGTGTTGACGTGTGTAAGAGAGTTGCCTGCTTCACAAGTGTAATACACTGTAACACGATGTCTCAATGCGTTTCAAAATGGTAACTCATGGGTCCAGATAATATTGGGCCAGAACCTAGTTGGGAGATGTTGGTTGGGGAAGCCAAAATACCAAGCGTCAATCGGGAGAAATCAGAGTGCCTTTCGGCTTAATACCTGCGGTTCTGTTGGAATGCCAATTACTTGTTCGGGGCATACACTGTGGTAATGTGCAGTGCACCCACAGCCAAGTAGCATGCATGCTGAAAATTTGACTGGCACCAATACATAAGGTCCCTACAATTGGAAGCACTGCCCAGTTATTGGAAATGTCGCTCAGGCAAAGAAATACAAGTATAACACGATATATTGGTGATATTCGAAGCCGGGAAATATGGTTTGGCCAGGTTTGATCGTGGTTTCGGGTTGGTGCAATGTCTCAAAATACCTGCCTCCTGGTCTGAGGTAACCGGGTTTCGAAGTTAAGCTAGGGCATTGTAGGTATGCTAGGCAGACATATCCTTCCGCCTGGCCCAAGGGAATCTTGGAAAGGAAATGTGTGGGTACGCTAAAACAAAATACCACAGGGTGTTGCCTTGATTCCGGTGCCTTGTGACGAGAATGTTTCAAGCCAGAAATATAAAACCCGTTGCGGGTCCTGGAGTTTCCAGTTCCTCAGCTTTACTATACCTGGCCCACTTTCTGCTTCACCTTCGGAGTGTACGTTCTTTACTTCACAATGCAAACCAGAGTTATTCTTGAACTATTAACTGCCATGGCCCTTGCCGGCACTGCCAGTGCCTCTGAGGCCAGAACCGTCACCAACGCTGACTTGGTTTCTCAGATTGGCGATGGTCAAATCCAGGCCACCTACTCCACCACCTCTTCCTCTTCGTCTACTCTTGACGCATATGGATCCACCTCCTCTGAGTCTACTACTTCCGAGTCCACTACTGAGTCTACTGCCGAGGCCACTGACTCTTCCGAGGATGTTGTCTATGTCACTGCAGCCACTGTCACTGCAGTCAGCACCGAGACTACTACCTACTGCCCATGTGAGACCTCTACTTCTGAGGCTGTGGAAAGCACTCTCTACAGCTCGCAGCCATACGAGTCTGCTGAAGACACCGTCACTGTCACTGCCACTGAGTCTTACGTTTCTACTACTACTGAGACCACTTGCCCAGAGACCACTCCTCTCAGCACCCTCTACAGCTCGCAACCATACGAGTCTACCGAAGAGGCTACCTACACCCCAACCTCCACCACCTCAGAAGAAACCGTGTACGTCACTGCCTACGTGACTGCATTGTCCACCGCATACACCACTGTGTGCGACTCCACTCCAGTGGTGT
The DNA here is from genome assembly GCA_030578595.1 of Saccharomycopsis guyanensis. Lineage (NCBI taxonomy): Eukaryota > Fungi > Ascomycota > Saccharomycetes > Ascoideales > Saccharomycopsidaceae > Saccharomycopsis > Saccharomycopsis guyanensis. The sequence goes on from JAJMSQ010000001.1 coordinate 516,180, forward strand.
GCTCGAGCTCCTCGGTGCTCTCCACTATCTACAGCTCTGAGAACTACGAGTCCACTGCTGAGGCCACCTACTCTTCCGAGTCCACCACCTCTTCCTACACCGAAGACGCCACCTACTCGTCGGAATCCACCACAACTCCATCCTCCACCCTCGACGCTTACTACAGCGAGTCCTCCTCCACTACCCCATACACCGAGTCCACCTCCACCTACAGCAACTACTCGGACAACTCAACCATTGCCTACACCGGTGCCGCCAGCAACTCGTGGATGGCCCTCAGCGGATCGTTGATCCTCGGAGCCGCCGCCGTCTTGCTCATCTAAGACACTGCATTTCCGTGTTAGCATTTCTGTCATCGCCAAAGGTTGGTGCATTTCATGTCGCTGGTCGCTGCTCCGATTCTTTAATACCCACTTATTCCGCTGTACAATTAGCTTTATTTCTTTTCATTTCTAACCCTCACTTTGGCCTACATATTGAATAAACGTCCAGTACGAACTGCTGTAACACTGGCTCTATGGTAAAACGTTCATACTGTTTCACCAGTTACAAGATGTAACTTTAAAAGCTGTAACTCTAAACTGCAAAGAGTGTGAGCTACATTCTACAGACCAACCAACAACCCACACCAAACCCCACCATTCACCATATTCTTCTAAAACTAGGCATTTCAAATTAGCATTATTATTTTGTCGCCTTTTACCACAACCATTCAATAACATGGGAATGGCACTTTAGTAGCTCCTCCATTATGGGTCCTGGTCCTCGCCCCGACGCACCCTCAGGTACCTGCTTTAATATTTAGGGGGTGTCCTGCTAGACCCACCCTCATTCAATATACCTTTGAGTGACACCACAAACATCTACTGTTTACCGCAGCCACCATGCCCCAGATATAATGAATCTAAAGCCCCTGTTGACCAATAAACTATTGGTTGTTCTATATGTGTGCTGCTTCGCTGTCTGTGTTGCGGCTGAAGACTCAGACTCTTGCTCGCTAGTTAACACCATTGATACCCCAGATCAATGCCAATATGTGCTACTGAACTGCCAGGACTACAACTCTGGAGTGCTCAACTATGTCAGAATGTACTATTGTGGTTCCTATTGGAACCTGGTGCTTTTTTTGACCGTGGTTCTTCTTATAGTGTTGTTCACGGCCCTTGGTGTCACTGCTTCTGACTTTCTCTGTCCTAACTTGACATCCATCTCTAAACTCCTCCATTTGAATGAGAACATCGCAGGACTCACGCTCTTGGCATTTGGTAACGGAGCCCCAGACTTGTTCAGCACTTACAGTTCCATGAAAGTTGGAGCAATCGAGCTAGCTCTAGGTGAACTCTTTGGTGCTGCATTGTTCATCACCTCAGTGGTGGTGGGATCCATGGCAATAGTCCATCCCTTCAAGGTTTACAGACGGTACTTTGTCCGAGACGTGCTGTATTTCTTTGTGGCATTAATAATACTCGACATCCTGATAGTTGTGCAAGGCGGAGTCTCGTTCACCACTTGTGTGATTCTTATCGCTTTGTATTTGATTTATGTGGTGATAATCGTTCTATGGCTGGTGATCTCAGGCCACGTTACTAAGAAAAGAAGAAGAGAATTGAAAGTGAGGACCCAGTACATTGACGAAATAGCTATTGACAACGACTCAGAGTCTATAGATGCTCTGTCTGGAATCGATGGACTCTTTGGGTCTGCGCCTCCCAGCTTCACATTGAGTGAAAACCCGTTTGATGATAGACTTAGTGATTCACACTCGTTAGTAGGTGAACCAGTACACAGCCCAATAGATAGGCCTGCTGAAGAACCAGACTCAGACTCCGAGGACTTGCAACCTATGTTTGTGCGTCCATCTTTGCTTGACGCAGTAGAGATGAGCTCAGCTTTAAGCAGTCAGCCTCCAACCAGTTTTCCTATCGACGATTTCAGTCTTCATTCTATTGCAAGAGCAACTAGTTCGGGAGCTTACTCAGATAATCCAGAAAGTATAGAAGCAGAGCAGGATCAAGACAGTCCATCAGAAAACCTGGTGTTACTTGAAGAAACCCCAGAAACCCCAATGAATATTAGAAAGCTCCAGAAACTTCAACTCAGCTTTATTCTGAAACAGTCCTTGCCAGTTCTTTTTCCTACTCTTGTTAATTTTCACGCCAAATCTTTCCTGGACAAAGTCTTGTCGATCATTGCCATTCCTATTCTGATCCTCCTTCGATGCAGCATTCCAGTTGTGGATTACGCCAAAGTACAGAGCTACAATAAAATGAAAGACGAGCTTTCAGACTTACAGTTGGCCGCAGAATGGTTGGATGCTAACTCACACAACACAAAGTTTGACGACATATTTGAAGCTCACCCTGGAGCAATGGCAACCAAAGAGGAAGTCAACCTCATGGTACTTCAGAGTTTTGTTTCCACTATTTTCTTACCTGCCCAGTTTTTCTCAGGTTCCAAACTTTATTATCTTCTTGTTTTACCCCTTTCTGTTGGTGTTGCTGCTTGCCATGCATGGTGGGTTCGTAAACTATTCGACACTCAGTATTTGTATGGTACCGTGCAACGACCAGGACACCTGATTAAAGTGCTAAGATTGAGATCGGTGGGTTGTATTGTTTTGGCGTTGCTTGGGTTTGCCATGAGCATAGTTTGGATCTCTGTCATTGCAGAAGAAGTGGTGTCAATCCTTCGATTCTACTCTGTGCTCTTCGAGTTGAGTGACGCAATCTTAGGGTTTACTTTGTTCGCTATAGGTAATTCGCTTGGAGACTTCATAGCCAATTTCACAGTTGCCAGAATGGGATACCCTGGAATGGCACTTGCTGCGTGCTTTGGAAGTCTGATGTTGAATATCTTGATCGGTATAGGTGCCAGTGGGTTAGTTGCCGGTGGAGGTCCTGAGATGTTCTTCAAAGTTGAGGTGAATACCACTCTTGTTATCACAAGTATTGCCCTTCTAGGCAACTTACTCTTTCTATTAGTGATTCTCCCTCAGAACCAATGGAAAATGAACAAGTCTATTGGGGTTGTTACAATATCTTTCTGGCTAGGAGCCACCTTAATTAATACGGGAGTCGAGTTCCTTTAGACACTCGCTACTTGTTGTCAGCTGCTATACGCAAAAGAATGTATTAAGTGATAATATAAAGTACCGAGCAATTCTTGGCCATCGATGACCAGCTTGCATGTAAATAGTCATTAGTCGTTAGAATGAAAACTGATCAAAGGGGTAATCACTTTCGTTAAATATAGTTCCACTGAAAGAGAACGGATCAAGCTCGTTAAGATTAAGAACAATGTTGTCTGCCGGGGCCAAAAGTGACGGCGACATTCCATTGGGGGCAAGATGATCCACAGAGTTCCAGCTGGGATCGATTGTAGGAATGATTGGGTTCTGAGGGTGGTCCATGTTAATAGGGTTGAACTGCGCGAACTGCCCTCTGTCACGCACTGGCTGCTCGCTAATAGTAAACATTGTCGGAGTGCCTTGAAGGTAGCTTGATTCGGCAGAGATCATTTCCTTTGAAGTCAATTCGGAATGGCCTCCAGTACCGTCTCTGCTCAAACTCTCGCTGTTTTCTGTCGGCAGACTAGAGTTAGGTGGAGGAAAGTTCTTGAACCCAACCGTGAAATTGTCCAAGTTAGTAGGCAGAAAATTCACAGGCAGCCCGTTTGAGAAAAGCTTGTTGGAGTTCGACAAGAACCCGTTCGAGAAAAGCTTGTTGGAGTTCGTCAAGAACCATTGAATCTTCTGGTCGTTGGCACAATCATATTTGAGTTTGTCAGTCATGTTAGCCACACACAACTTGATAGTACATGAAGTAAAACACTCCAAGTATCTGCTCTCAATGGTACCTGGTTTAAAAATAGAGGTAGGTAAAAACTTTTCGTAACTGTCAATCAAATTATGAAGGTAATCAACAACTTCCTGCAAGTCTTCTGGTGAACATTGTGAAGGGTCACTAACATTGGTCTTGCTGATAATATGGATGAAAATCGCGTAGAATGCAGCTATAATATAGTGGATTCCCCAGTAGATGAACTTGGTATTCATGAACTTCAATGCGGTTTTCAATGTTTCCTTGGAAGCAAAAAGGTAAACGTTCTCATACATCTTCATCCGGTCAGCAAGAAGTCTTGTAGACGCACTGTCAGGATCTTTTCTCAGTTGATACTTGTGTAAGGCAGCACAAGACCGGTGAGCGATCTTGTTAGCCTTCATCAAATTGAAGAAGTACTTGCACTGGACGATCAAGATATGACCGGAATTCGACACCAGAGGCAGAGTTTCTTCGCCAATGTAGTAGCCGTCAAACACAAAGTTCTCACCAATCATTTTTCTAGCCTTCTTTCTTGCAGGCTCTTCTTCCTGATTGGAGAAAACATACATGCTGACGTCAAGAGCTCCACCTGGAGCAAGGTTTGGAGGCACAAGCATCTTCCACTCGTTGAAGTCACGGTCAAGGGCACTGATAAGATCCAAAGAACTTGATATTTTATTGACAAACGTGACATCGTCGATCTGTGCACTTTCACTGAACATAGTCAAGCTCCGTAACACGTTATTGAGATACACCTTGTTGGAGTACTTTGAAATAAGTGCTGTCAAAGTATAATTGTAATAGAGCACCAACAACGCAAACCCGTCTACACTGAGTTTGGCGAACTCATGCAACACAGAGAAGAGCGCTTTTTTGTCGACCACAGAGTCGTTGGAATCGAATTTCACCAGGTCAATCTTAGCGGAGAAAGTATCGTTCTGAGGCTGGTACCGGAACCAGGATTTGACCCAAGCTCCAAGCACCTTGACCAAGTTAGGCTCTGCGATCTTGTAAGTCTCGGAGATATTTGAAGGTTTTTCGATTGCCGAGGAAGTGTCCTTGTCGGAAATGTAGCATCTGAGCCACACCGATATTCTTGTGAACCGGTCTGCCAACGCTGCGTCGTCCAACAGTTCAATATCATCGAACTGCAACTCATGGTATCCAAGCAGACGACAGTGTTTACAAGCCACACTTAAAACAAGGTAGTTGCAACGAGAAAACACCGTAGAGTTAAGGTACACGTAGAAAAGTAGTACTCCAAGTACAGAATGGAGCCCCTCGCCGTGCTTGGCGACTTTGTTGAAATAATAGAAACAGTTGGTCATACACACGCGTTCCAACTGCAACAATTTGTCAGTGGAAATGTTTGTTGCTCCTTGGAAAGGTGCTGGCTCGTTAGAATCTTTCTGGCGAGCTTCTCCGACCTTGGTGAAAACTACCATGGACCCAAGGCACACTGCGGCGTTGAGCAACAAGTGGCCGGAGTGTCTAATTCTTTTTCCGGCGACAAAACGGGATATCGTGGAGCGGAGCAACCCGTCGGCCAACCAGGTGATCTGCCCGTTGAAGCGTACAAGGAGGAGCACGAGGTACTGGACGAGGTTGATGTGCTCGTGGAGGTATGCATTATTGCATGTTGGGGTGTTGAAGTCATGCTTGATCGTCTTAGTAATATAAGTAAGAAGGTCGTGTCTGCTGCTGATGAGCGGGTCGAGGAGCTCGAAGTTGTCGCCCGTGATATCCTTGATCCACTTCAAAGCGTGGGGCGCAAACATCGAGGTGGAGGTTGTGGAGTTGGCGAGTTTCAAGAACTCTTCGACCTCGGGCTGCTGGTTGTCGTCGGACCCCGACTGGGACTTGATGATGGTCGAGAGCTTGATAGGGTTTCCGGGAGACGGTCTGGAAGGCAGGCTGGCTTGTGTGGGCACGGGCAATTTATCAATCAATGCCTGGTTCATCTTAAAAAGCCGGTCGATCTTGTCAACAAGTCCGCCGACCGTAGACTCAATGCCGCCGATTCGGTCGTCAAAAGAATCCAAAATCGCAGCCAATTCGTTCAGCATCGCCGGGCGGGCCAGTTTCTTGTACGCCACTCTCTTCTTCTTGACATAGGTGTATCGACATTCAATGTTCAGTCTGGCACAGAAACTACAGGGCTTTTCCCCGCTGCACTTTGTCTTGCGCTTGCGACAGGAATCGCAGGCATTGGAGGTGCGCGCGGTGTGCTCGCTGCCGCTGTCGTTGGAGTATGGCGCCAGGCTAGCTTTGTGCATCGTCGGGTCTTGATCGAAGCATTCAGTCACTCTCGGTGGTGGACTAGAGGGTATATATTGCACCGAAGAAAACCAGACCACGGCCGGCGCCAGCCTGCGTCACCTGACCGCAGGAGTGATACCTGCATAGCAATACAAACCGATGGCACACGCATTGGGGTACCTATCCGTTGGCTACCCGATCCAACCTAAACGGCGAAGGATAATCCCGGCAGTAATAACCAGAACCTGGCGGGCGGCCCTAGGTCTGCGGCTGGTCAGCGGCGAAGGAAAAACTCGGTTTGGTGAAGCCATGACCGTTGGTGGACAATGGGCAAGGTTCCATGTACTTGAAGTTTGTCTTTTGGGCGGCCATCCGTAGGGCAGAGGTTGGCAGGGAACGACATTGAGCGGCAGTGATGGGCGGTTGCCGTGAATGTTCCCGTGGGAGGCTACGGAAGGAGTGGAGTTAGAGAGTGGAAAAGGATGTAGTGGAATAGGATGTAGTGGAATCGGATGTTAGTGGAATTGGATGTTGGTGGGTTAGGATGTTAGTGGAATAGGATGTGGACAGGTTAGTTTGATGTGGGTTTGTTAGATGTGGACTGGTTACATGTGGGTAGGTTAGATGTGGGAGGATGTGATGGATCAGAGACATTACGGAACTGCACAGTCAGTGTACAACTGTAATCCGAGTGGCTAACGACGGGCAGAAGGATAGTTTCAAAATTTTACTGACAGTGAGCTATTTGTAATGATCCCAACCTTTCTGTTGAACGTTAATTTACCCTGGGAACCTTAGTGGACAGTTGCTTTGAGTACCAGACACCGTAGTGTAGACTAGCTTTGGTGTGCAGCAAAGAGCCGCGATTGGAATTGATTGGTAATCCAACCGTAGGCGGGGCAAACCAGGTCAGTTCGAAGGTCAGTGGACCGGTTGGACCAGGGCAAGAGTGTTGGGGCTCGGGATCTCACGGCTTGTCAATTACAAACAAGAGAACAAACAAGAAGATGACAAGGAGGAGACCAGGAGGAGATCAATGGCAGATCAATGGCTCCAGTACTGGAAATTTCAACTTCAACTCTGTTTTGAGAGGCGGGATTACTGTCGTATGATCATGCTGGTTATGCTAGTTGGCCTAAAATTCTTCACACCTCGTATATCCTTAAGTCCGAGTGCCTCCATCCTGCCCCTCAGCTTAGATCGTGTTTATTGCCGTTTTCGTTACCACCACCGTGAATGGAGTCCGGCCCTGATTTGGACAGTGCGGACTTATTGAGATGGCATTGATAACTGATGTGCTAGATATTACTAATTACGCTTTGAGGTTGCCTGCTCTGTATGTGTGTATTGACAATTTTTTCACACACAGTTTTTGACGTAAGGCTTGGCCAAGTTTAAACGACAATGTTTCACTTAGGTGCTCACATCGAAAAAATTTGACATTATTCACTTTGCTCGGTTAACACTTTCCAGGTACCTCATTCTGATCTATAGGGCCAAGAATAAACGTTGCTGTCACCCAGATTTTCGATATATCATGTGTTCACTAGCCAACCTGTCACAACTGCTCAACTACATGTCAGTTGTGGCCTCACACCAGTGGAATACCTCACCCTTTCAATCGTCTGTCTAACTTAATAATTGTCAATAAGGTTACAGTTCTAAAACTTATAAACTTCCCCTTGTCTTCCGGGGTCCTCAAATAACCGCAATTGTTGTTCTTTCTTTTTTTGCTGTCGCTCGTTATACTGTCTCTTCGCCACTATTTCCATACTGCAGTGTAATGTGGTTCAGTAACTTATGCAGCTTCCAGAGATTTCTCTCTAAGTCTTGTAAACATCCTAACATCCACATCCTAACATCATGGCAGTACAAACTAGAAGTGCAAACTAGACGTACTAACCAATCCTACTAACCTTTGACTGTTGCTTCTATTTCTGGACCTCTGTGAACAATTGCATTGTCCCTTAGCTGGTCCTCATGTTTTCTTAGTGTGGAACCTACAACTCTTCACCTCATAATCAATCCTCATTCTTCTCCCTCATTTTACAATCTATCACTCACAGTATAGATCAATACCCTCCTCCCACCAATCACAATTCTTAACTAACCTTCTATACTAATATTCATTCCATTTCCTATCCAATTCTATTCTCTCTACGTTTTACTTTTTCGCTTTTCACAGCTTTCCTCTGCCTATAGCTTTTGCCTACCCACTATTTTCATGCAACGCGTTGTTTTTCGGACGCGTGATTTTCTTCTATTTAGAAAGATTTCGATCAGTCTGCAACTCTTCTCCAGAACCTTTTCTCTGAGATTTTTCACTACACAGCTTACAAACACCCAAATCTCAAATTATCATTTATTCAAACAAACCACATTCCATAGAACAATGACTACCGAACAAGAATTCAAGAAACAAAAAGTCTCCGACCAATTGAAAGTGTTCAAACGTTCTGAGAACGCTACCTTGCCTACCAAAGGTTCTGCTTTGGCTGCCGGGTATGATCTCTACGCTTCTGAAGAAGCAGTTCTTCCAGCACAAGGCCAGGGTCTTGTCGGTACTGATATCTCGATTATTGTGCCGGTGGGAACTTATGGAAGAGTGGCTCCAAGATCTGGATTGGCTGTCAAGCACGGTATCTCTACTGGAGCTGGTGTTATTGATGCCGACTACAGAGGTGAAGTGAAAATCGTGTTGTTCAACCACGGTAAGAAAGACTTTGAAATCAAGAAAGGCGACAGAATTGCTCAATTGGTGTTGGAGAAGATCGTCGATGCTGAAATATTAGAGATCCAAGAGTCGGAGTTGGAATCCACTGCCAGAGGTGCTGGAGGATTTGGAAGCACTGGAGGGTTTGGTGCTAAAGAGACTGCCAAATAGATATAGTATACGGGTTATATAATTAATTTATCTGTTTTGGTTTAACTGGGATGTACTGTTTAGAGTGGAATTGGAGAATTGCATTGTTAGCTTTCCTCACCACCAATGTGAGACTGCACTAATATACAAAGAAAAGCCCACAATAGTCACATCGAGCCTTCAATTAACTCACGATGAACCACTGTTAACTCACAGTAAGCCTACGAAAAATACACTCTCCGCCTACCACTACACATCTCCCAAGAAAACCAATTGTATTGTACGAGTATATGCTGACTTCAATAGCCATAATGCAAGTTTTTTTATCTCTCACCATTTTCCTATTCCTTTACCACCTCTACTTCTTCTCTTCTTTCACCTCATTCTCCTTAGTCTCCTTCACTTCCTCCTCTTTCTTTGTCTTATCTTGTTCAACTTCCTCAGAAGCATTCTCTCCCTCATTATCCTTATCCACTTCCTGCTCTAAACTCTGATCATCATTGATAGTGGTATCGGTTTGCCCCATTTCTTTCTGTTGCTGCTGCTCTTCCAAAATCTTCTCCTCTTGCTCTTTCAAAAGATTCAACTTAGCCTTGTAGTCGTCGCTCATCCGTGACTTGGCAACATCGTACACTTCGTTAGGAATCGAAGAAAGAACATTCAACAATGCGTCGTAGTAATTGTCGACTCCAGATTGTCCGTAAGTGTAAATCGACCCCAAAATAAGCAAGGTCGACGGGATCTTCTGGTTCAATCTCAATTCCAACCAGGTGTTCAAATCGTCTCTCAACAGCGCAGGCGACACATCGGTATTCTTCAACCCACGAGATCCACATGCAAGTCTCAATTCTTTCACAGTAAGACTATCGACGCCCTCGTACTTGATCGCCCGGTCGTCTTGTACCACAGCAATCAATTTGGTTCTGATCTGGTACCGGATAAAGTTGTCGGTACCAAACGGAGTAAGATCAATATACTTGGCCATAGCCACAAGCTGTGGCCGAGACAAGTTATCCAACACATCGTCATCCTTGAACAAACTAGCCACCTTGACGATCTGCTCATTCGAAGGTCTCTCATCAATATGGTTGATCTTTCTGAAGAAACTGATGAACTCGAAATTGTCTTCCTCGGAGATCTTGGAAGGCAATTGCATGAGATTGTTACTTTCCAGAATGGTGCTTCGTAAGAACTCGGAGGTTTTCTCTCGAGTCTGCTGGAACTTGGCTCTCTTCTTTTCACGGTCGACTTTCGATTCGTAAGTAGAAGGTAACAAGTTTGGAAAGATCTTAAGGGCAACAGGCAACAACAATTCGGCAAACGGAATCAACACAAACGCAGAAAACGGAACCAAACGGAAAACGTCGTTCAAAGTCCGCTTCAACTGGGTCTGTTCTCTTCTGGTGAGCTCATACCCTTGCATCATCCTCACTATTAATTTGGTAGCAACTTTGAGCTCGAATCCAAGTAATTTAGTACCGGCCCAATAATGCTGGGCTTCATGCTTGACCTTTTCCCAGATCGTCAATTTCTTCACCTCTTGCTCCTTGGCTGCGCTGGAAAGATTCGACTTCTCGATCTCTTCTTTTCTTTCTTTTGAAGTCGGCGGAGGTTTCTCATTCAACGACTTACCTGCTTCTGATGCCGTTGATTGGAATCTAACCACGCCAATTGGTGATCTGCCGATCCGACAATTAATCGAACGCCCCTGGTGACTAATGGCTAGTCTTCCAGCATTCAAAATTAACCGCCTACCAGGCCCAATAAAATACATTTGGGATAATTATAGAGTATAAACTGTTCGGCATTGAAAATTTCGGATAGTCTTCTGCCCGGGTAACTTATGTAGAATATATTCACGGCGGCGGATGTCTCGGAGCAGCGGAACGGATTTAATGAGATTTGATGTAAATCGTGGGATATAAGTAGCGGACATATGTGATTTGCTACTAATAATTTTTTGTTTGAATGTGTTGTATGTTGCATGTTGTATGTTGTAATTTGGTGATTACTGTAGATATTGGTGAAACATTGTGAGCCCTGCAGTGTAAGCTGAAAAGCAGTAGTTGATGAAAAAGTCAAGCACGAGGTAAAGACGAATTTTAATAGAAAGGTGATGCCTCGAGGGAAAAATACAAAAGGGGAAGTTGAAAATCGGGCTGGTGGAAATGAAGTTAAGGAGCCAGTGATTGAGAAGACGATAGATGGAGTTGAGACTGAAGTGAGGAAGCCAGAGAAAAGAAGTTTGCAGAGTACAGAAACTGGTACTGAGAATCAATCACAGAGTCTATCAAACAGTGGAGAAAGTTCAAAGTCTTTAAAGAAACAAAAATCGCTGAATGAAATCCAGCCCAATATCACATTATACATTAAGAACCTTAATAATAAGATCAACCACCAAAAACTACGAGAGAACTTGTACCTTATGTTTTCATCGTTTGGTGATATAGTGGATATACATCTAGATAGCAGTGCTAAGATGAGAGGACAGGCGCATGTGACATTTGGGAGCTTGGAGTCTGCCAAATTGGCAATCAGAAGTTTACAAGGAGACGAAATGTTTGGAAAGAAATTGGATATCAGTTATTCTGTGAATCAGAACAAGAAAGTGCAAGCTACTATGCAGAGGAATGATTAGGAGGAGTGATGGAATTGGAGGGTGTCAATGAGAAATTGATGGTGGTAGTAATATGACTTGGTTCGGAAGTTTGAGTGAAATCTGTTCACTTGGAAAAAGTCTAGTGTCATAGTAATAGATGAAGACACGGTTAGTGTCACAGACGAAAACAGTAGTGTCACAGATGAAGAGCAGTAGTGTCACAGATGAAGAGCAGTAGTGTCACAGATTCAGACAGTAAAGTAGAAGAAGTAGACTCAAGAAGTACGAAGAAGTACGAGGAAACATTAAGAATTTTTCAGGGTGTCTAGGACACTGAACCATGAACACTGGAGCTTGCTGCATTACAATTTGATAGACTAAGAAGAATGTAACTTGTACCAAGAATCTTAATGCAAGGGCAGAAGCATACATGAACACTGCTACAACTCAGTAGAATCCATGTAAACAGAAGGGATTGATGATTCTGTCAGGGATCCAACCTGATTTCAAGTTTGTTCTACCCCTTCCATTAGTTGCTATGCAACTAGATAGCAAGGAGTGGATAAAGAACGAGTCTTTTTTCCAGGATTAAGTCAGACATGTAGCCAAGGAGGATCCATAACTGTATCCATTACTGGTCTGACCAAGCAGTCGTGTGCCCACGAACCATCATGAAAATTGCCCCATAACTAGTAAATATAGCCAATAAAAATCGTCAACCTAGAAGCACCACATTGTGACTTGTGCAGTGTGTACAGTACACTCTTTACAGTACCGTGCTTTACAGCACTATGTTTCTTACGTAGTCTTGACCTCACTGCATGGAGATTTTCCTCACTGCAGTTGTGAGTGACGACAGTACATTCACAGACAAGTGAAATTGGGACGCAGAGAAGTGAATGCCATAGACTCTGGTCACTAATTGGTGATAAACTCTGGTTGTTAACTCTGGTTTCTGGCTTAATCAACTAACTCCTTATCTTTTAGTTCTTCAATTCTTTCCTCCCCTGATAGTTTCTACACTGAATCCTACCAATCCGTGATTCACCACATGCCTCCTTAAGTCTTGGACGCTCACGCACTTGCTATGTCTTGGCTACACACTCAGCCACTTCGCTACAACAAGTAATATGCGGTTCTATTAAACATAAAAACAATCCTTGAAATAATGGTACACCATCAGTACTGGAATCAAGAAACAATATACTGAATCGAAACACTGAGCCTTGTGGACACCACAGGAGTCAGGTTTAAGGTTGCTGGTTTTTCCTGGCGAGTTTTTTCCTGCCGTGTTTTTCACGCCTGGATTTTAAGACTGGTCTATTGTATCACACAATAGGAGACAATAGCCACCAGAAACACCAGTAGAAAATAATAAGATGTGAAATATTGTGTAGTGGAGAAGGTTTGATGACACTTAGCAGTGGCTTGGTCAGTGACTTGGTCGGTGACTGTCCAAAAGTAACTTGTAATGGAAGACAGTGCCACGTTACTGTCACTAAGAGCTCAAGGTTCAGGTAGTTTAATCCAAATCGTAAAATCTCTTCTTTTGAGTGACCGACCCGGTCTCAGAGTAATAAATCGTAGCAGATTTGATCACCTTGGATGGCTCGTACCATGCGGTAGGGGTTCCTAAACCAGACGCATAGTTTGCGTACGAGGTCTTAGTGTAGGACCAGCCCGGAGTGATGGTGGAGTAACAGGTAGGCGAAGGAGAGATCGAGGTGAAGTAGGTGACACTGGATGCAGGGAATTGCCGGGACCAGGTGGTGGCAGTGACCGAGCTTCCAGGCTGCAACTGCATAGGTGCAAATCTGTAGATTCCGGTTTGCAAAGTGTAAGTCACGGAGAACGAGGCCGACACATCCATGGTAGCTGTGACATCGGTGGTTGCTGCAGAAGAGTCCAGCACTTCCGACGAAGGAGGCGAGTCACTGAGCGATCCAGAGGTGGCTGTGGTTCCTGTCATGCCACTGAGCTTGAATCTTTTTGTGTAATGGATCGAGTACCCAGAGTCGTAGACAGTGTAGAGCTGAAGAAAGTACACACCAGTTGCACCAGCAGAGGCAGGAATTTGCACAGTGTAAGAAGTGTCCTTGATCAATGCGGTAGAAGCATCAACGATGGTGGACACGGCAGTGATATCTGAGTTACTACCGGTACAAAGGACAATGGACATCGAGGTGGCCGAATCGAAGTCTGGCGACGAACCATCGTCGACCCAGGCGACTTCCACCGACGCAGTGCTTCCACTGACAGTGAAAGTGGAACTGGCAGTTGGTTTAGAGATGGAGACGTCGGCAAACACAGTGGCGGACAAAAACACCACAAGTAGCGTGAGAATCTGGATCATGGTGCAGTGAGGTATGAAATGACAAGTAATGCTATGAGGCAGTAGTGCCGGAGTTTTGTAGTGCGTAGGTGGTACTGCGGAACAACAGGAGAAGAGAAACCGAAAGGAAAATCAAATGAGGCTTTATCCAGGGCAACCCAGCAGTTAGACAGGTGACAAAAACCTCCAAGTCTGACAACAGGCGAAAAGAAACCGAAAGAAAATATTCAGCCACGAAAGAAACGAATAGGAGTGCAAATTTTTGGTATGGATTTCACCAAGGCTGAGACGCACGATTGTATGCACCATCGGAGAACCGCATGAAGAAAAAACTGAACTCAAATCACACTCACACCGCTGTTTTGAGGTGATCCGGCACCGTGTCGAAGCCAGAAAAAAACAGCCACGCTTGAAATTACAAGCTACATCTCTTGGTAGCAACTATGTACTGCCAGCTACTCTGCCAACCGCGATCTCTGTTTCCTTATCTGAAATCGTCTGCGCCAATGCTGCAGCCCACTACACGCTTTTTCTTGGTCGATTACCACACCATTCCTTCCGTTATGCATCTGGCCACAGCAAGCTACGTCAATCACCGGGCTTGGTGTATTTATTATTTTCCGACTCTCCTAATAATAGCAGGCTCCAAACTTTGCTACCCTCAAGCTAAAGCTTGCTGATGTACTGGTCATCCTCATACTCCTTGTCCTTGACTGCCTCCAATCCCTCACCGCCATAACTGAGCAACCCGTCGATCTCCACCGCGCCGCCGTTGGTGATCCGCCCCCCGTTAGCAGCCACCCACTGGCTGTGCAAAGCCTTGAGGTCACGTGCGCTGGTCTGTGGGTTGTCCGACTTAGTTCCTGGGGCGTTTTTCAAAGGACTGAACTCATGTTCACGTTTCACCTCCAACGACCCAAACTTGTCGAGCGGCACCGTAGGAAAGATGTCGAAGATAAACTGCTCGAGCTTGATCCCGTTGGCACTCGTAGGTTTCACGTACCGGTTCTCCAAGTCCAAGTGGGGAATCTTCTTGCTGGCTATGTGGTAGGGCAAAGCCTCTCTAGAAACTATCCATTGGGGAACCTTATTTTTCAACAAGCTGACAGAATAGTAGTGCTGGACAATGTTGGCAGCCCGTAAATAGAGCAACTCACTGTTCTTCGCATCTTTCTTCTCTGCCAATTCCTTACTGATTTCAGAGTACTCGATCACAGATGGTTTTCCGTTCTTACTGATGATCAACCCAACCGATTCCCCAGGCTCAGTCTTACGAACAACCTTGGTAGCCAAATCAAACCCATTGGTCACAGAAAACCCAATGAAAAGCGGATCGGCCACTTTCGCAAGACAGTTGTCAACCGCATACATGTGCACGTGCTCCACCCCTTTGGCAGCAAAGTCCTCAATGAGTTTATTGTCATGGATAGCCTTGTAGAGTCCACCGTTTCCGTCTGGAGATTTGGTAAGACTTGAAGCTGTTTCTCTGAAAATCTGTTTCCCGTCACTGGTGAATGCTGGCAAAGTGCCTTGGTTGAAGAACGTGATGTCCTCTGGTTGCAATCCAAAGTAGTCGTGTTCTTTGAAGAACGATTCAGTCTTAGCACGAGTAGCTTCTGAGGTCATGATGTACCAGTATATTTTACCTCCAGACAACTGCTGAAGACGTCTGATCCGTTTTGCTTGGAGTTCGAACAACGAGTTCTTCGATGGAATGTCAATGACGTAGGTTCCTTTAGGGTTGGACGATCCCAATCTGGTACCTTGACCTCCAGCCATAAGTAACACAGCTACCTTGTTCTTCGAGATAAGGTCAAGCCCCAAGTCAAAATACTGCTTCTGTTTCTCTGGAGAAATATAGTTGGGAGCGTCGGAGTGCAACGAGAACATCGAGGACTCTGGCAATTGGTCGACGTCAGCATTTCCGGAGTTTGACGTGGAGAACTCCATCGCTTGTTGCACCTGTTCAAACAAGTTGGCATCAAGTGCAGAAAGCTCCTTCAACAAAGAAGTCTGGTCGGATTCCGACACAGTCGAGGCGTTGGCGTACACTTGAGAGATCGAGGACATTCTTTTTAAATTGAAAAGCTCGAGAATTGAGGTGTCCAGAACTTGAGGCCGCAATAATGTTTCAGTAACTGTGGGTTGGTAGACCACGTGGTCACCTGACCCAGATCGAAACCAAGGGAGTGGATTCAAGAGTGTACTGGAGACATATGTCCTTACTATGAGTTACGCGATAAACAGAATGTGAATATATTGGAGGATGTGAGAAGTCTTTTGAGGATAGAGGAGTACGAGAATGTTGTAGAAAACATTGCCAAGGCTCTCTCGAACAATGTCAAGCCTCCCCAGAACACTCCCAACCCCCAATCAATGTCCTCCTGTGGTTGGCAAGCCAACATAAACTTTGAAACTATCATAAATCAACCATTGGGCACCAGTCAAAGTACCAATCATCACGATTCTCACTGGAAGTCCGTTCCACAAACCCATGAACCCGATTTGCTTGTAGATTCTCTTTGTGGCTGCGCCAATAGCCTCACCTGGTTTTCTATCGGCGTTGATTTTAGAAACCATGAGATCTCCTGGGTGCGACACAATGGCAGCGAAGACACCAGCAATGTAACCTCCCAAGAACGACACCCCGGTTTGCTGCAACGCATTGTACTCAGCCTTCTTCTTTGGCAAGTAGTTGTAGATAGCCTCCACGGCTCTCTCAAAAGTAGCGAACTTCACCATTGTGTAAGGAATTTGTCTGACCCACAACGGAGCCAATCCTTTATAAAGACCTGCCATCCCTTCTTTGGCGGTGATTTTACGCCAGCCGTCCCAAACGTTCGAGGCATAAGGTGGGATTGTGGTCTGAGTTTTAACTTTGATGGCTTCCCATGGACAGAGTGCAATATCAGCAAAGAACTCGGCAGATGCAGATGCAGTAAGGTACAAAGTCGTCTTGTATTTATCAGCAACGTCTTTACCAACCAAGTTCGCATAAGTGTACTTGAAATACTCGTACAATCCGTACTTTCCAGCCCCCTGGAACGAGTACCCGATGAAAGTAGCTCCAAAACCTTCGAAGATCCCTCCAATTCCATTGGCCTTAATCATCAGCTTCCATCCCTGAATGTTCGACTTGTACAAGGTAGGGTCGACCTGTCTTCTGGTCTTCACAAGATCCAATGGGGTCACCGCAGAGTGGGTGGGACCACACGCTATGATCCCTCCAAGGGTACAAGTGTAGAAATACTCGTTGGAGAACGGTTCGATCTTGTGGTTTCCGAGTCCAAGCATAGTAGATATCGCTTATCAGGAGACTTCTAGTAAGTGAAAAGATATGTAAGAAAGAGCAACAAGGCAGCAAACAACAAACTCTCTTCTAGTGAAATACAATAAATAACAACCAAGTGCCCTTATCGAAGTAGTGTAGTGTTATCCAGCTGTAGCAAGGTTAAGGAGGTTGACAGTAGCAGATAGTAGATAGTAGATATTCACCGGTACAATTCACACAGCAGACACAGTATCGTATCAATAACCTAGATGTCAATTGGATATCAGCGAGCTAGCAGAATATGTTCCAACAACAAAACAACAGAAACAGGAGAAGAGTTTCAAACACTATTTCAGCGATTGCTCCTATTATATATTTGTTTGTTCGGGATGCACGGATACTAGAGTAGCAATTCTAAATCCGAACCCGACTAATCTTGCAAGGTGGGTTTCTGCACAATATGCGCCGGTTTTGAACACAGTAAATTGGAATATACTAATTATCCGTCTGTACGATACCGCTACGGTTGTTGCACTCTGTAAAATATACCACAAAGTGGACTTTTGTGCCTGTTCTCTTGTGTTCTCCTCTGATGATTTCATATGCACATTCCTGTGGCCGGTGTTATTGACACCAATTGATCGGCAGCTCCGGCTGCTGTTGATAGATGAATTCTAAATACGCAAGGGTGTTTCTCTCTGGAAACTCTAGGGTTATGGTTCAGCCGTATGGAACTGTTGTAGCTCCGAATACTGGCCGCACCCTGTTTCTTTTAATATTAGGGGGTGTACAAACTGTCAGTGACAGAAGGTGTGTTGGAATGTCACATACGTAGGGGCCAAAGTGACGTTTATTAAGGCTTGGCTGCATTGTAGGTTTCTACAGTTAGTTTCTCCGCCAATTGTGGCTCGGTTTGTATCCTTGAATTGGGATGGAAAGGTGGAGGACACATGATGCTAGTGTTGTATTCTATTGAGGTATTACTCTGCTTTGTGATCAGTCTTAAGCAAGAAATTAGAGACAGGAGCCATTGACAGCACGAAGCATTAATTGTCAGTAGTCAATTATTCGTCCAGAAACTATTCACATTGTAGCGAATCTCTGGTAAGGACACTAATAAAGTTATTTGTAGTTAGCTAAAGTCACAAGCGAAACTACGAGTGTATAGTTAGTACTCGATCCCTAACTCTTACTCAACTCTCATTAACTTCTGCTTTCAACCTGCTAAGTGCATTGTTTATTACACAGTTGATGTTGTCAATTTGATGCTCAGTCCAATCACTCAAAGTCACGTACGACCAACCATTTCTAAGGACAATGCTCCAAGGAAACATGGAATCTCAGACTTATCATTGATCCAACACCCTGCCAACTCTTCACACTTTTCTTTAAATCCACTACTGCTTTCGTTAGAGATCTGAAGGCTCACATTGAACGGGTCAATAACCAAATACTCTGATCTGTTATCCTTAGAATACTTCGAACGCAACTTGATCTTCTTACCATTAGATAAAAACTCAAGCTCATACCCAAACAAGAGTCCAACTGTCGTGGCAAACTCTGCAGATTTCTTGCGATAAACATCCTTCAACCGACTCAACTGTTTTTCAGAATCTTCGAGCTGCTTGTCTCGTGCTTTGACATCTAACAAACATCTGTCGAGTGCTGATTTTGGTACTTGCCAAGACTTGTTTTCTTTGTTTCTAGATTCAAGCTGTGCAAGCAAGTCTTGATTCTCATTTCTTAGAGCTTCTAGAGTCTGCAACTTGATCTTCTGATAATTCAACATCGGATTATCTTCTAGTTGTAAAACCTTTAGCTGAGCTTTCTTTGCTTCTAAACTGGAAACCTTCTTCAAAGAACTCTCAAGTTTTTCTATCTCCCTCTTGGCAATATCTAACTCACCTTTCAATTGAGAAACCTGTCGTTTGAGCTCAAAATCTTCACCAGTGATCTCAACCACACTTCCCTCCGTCGCCACCTCATTCAAACGACGCTTCTTACGATTTTCTGATTCTTGGTCCATAGCATCCATCACTCGCTTGTACTCAGCCACTATCTCTGTTTTTGATTGACCCATATCTTCAATCAATTTGCTCACACTTGACTGCGCACCGTCTTTGCCTGCAATCAACGGCAACTCCATTAATAACTTCTCATTTTTGGTTAATCGCTCAATCTGAAACTCATGGAGTTTCTTTGAATTCTCCAATGACCGGTTGGTGTCCTGTAGACTTTGTAAATCATTAGTTAATCGCTGCTTATCGGTTTCCAATTCATTGATTCGAGCTTTTTGACTCTCAACAACACTTTTGACATTTCCCAATTCATCTTCAACCACAGCCAATTGCAAATTTAAACTTTGTTGTTGGCTTGCTGATTTATTGTACTCTTCAACATACACTTGTAAACCAACAGACTTATTGTCGTCACTGATTCCTCCATGGCTCTTAAGTAGCCCTTCAAAAACAGCAATATCTTGCCGCAAACCCACATTTTCAAGCTCAATCTCTACCGTTCTGTTCACTCTGTTCGTCATAGTATCAAGCTTCTGTTGTAAACTTTTGTTGTTCTCACTGATCACTCCATACAATGCTGCACTTGCTTTCAAGTCGGACACTTCCAAACTTTTCTCAAGGTTTGCTAACTTCAATTTATCGTTTTCGTTGGTTTGCTCAATAAGATTTTTTCTGATAGTGTCGACTTCCTGCTCAGTCATTCCATGCACTGTATTATTCTGCTCACTATTACGAATAGCTTCCATCTCCAACTGCTGCACTTTCACTTTCAAATTTCCATTCTCAGAAATATAATTGGTCAATCCAGCTTTTAACTCGTTTGTAACTTCCTCCAACCTACTGCGTTGACTCTCTAAGTTCTCATTCAATTTGTTGTTGTCATTTTTCAACCATTCCAATTCCCCATCTTTACCAATCAATCGCTCCTTCAACACAGATATTATCTGGCTCAATTGACTGATCTTTGCATCTTTTTCCTCTGCCATTTTCTGATCTTTTGCTTCTAACTCTTTCAAATCGCTTCGTAACTTCGTGTTCTCATTGTACAAATAAGTCTGTGAACTAGACAATTTCTGAAACTCTTGATTCAAGAGTTGATACTTTGTTGCAAGCAGATCAACCTCAGCATCCCGAGAATTCTTGACCAATGATTTCTCGTTTTCTAGTACTTTTACTTTATATTCAAGCAAAGATTGGTCTGTCATCTTTGACTTTGTACCAATAACTCTAGTGTTTACAAGATTGTATTGAAGTGTAAATATTGGAATAATGAACTATGTTTATTGTGCACATAGCAATTTTGGAGTGTTCGTAACTGTTCATGCATACACTCCATCACTGACTTCACAATGAAGGTTCGCAACATTGCTATGTCCACACTAAAATTAACTCAGTTATAGTAGATCTCTTTAAATCTATTACCGAATTATCAAGCTTAGTAGTACTAGAACACTAATACAAATATATCCCATGACCTTTATGCAATCCTATATATATAAGAACCATGAATCTTTGTCTAACAAAAATAGTCTATACAATAAGCACCTCCGCTTAACACCATCCAACTAAACCTTCTTCTATAATCATAAACGTTTTACAGAACCCGACAGAGGTCCCACCACTGTTCAAGAATCCCAACTTGTTGCGTTTTAAGCCTTTAAGGAACTTCAAAGCAGAGTTACCGTCGATGAAGAGAATCTTCTCTTCTGCAGAAGCAACACGCTTTGGAGAAATGATAGCCAGTTTCATCGACTTTCTGAAGAACGCAGCGGTGGCCAATTCCAAGTTCTGGAAATCCTCGTAGTTATCGACGTCTGCTGAAAGCAAGTCTTTAGTGAAAGTCGTTGTGTTCTGGCTGATGAACGGCTGGATACCGTAACGAGAAAACTCACAAACAGGGAGTTTAGGAGTGGCCGGCTCCTTTCGCAACTTTCCAAAAAAAGCCGATCTCTTTGATCTCAACTCTGGTAACGATTTCTCAGGCACCTGTTTGGCTTCTTCTTGGCCAGACGACACCACCACAAAACAGTCGTTCCATTTATCTGAAGGTTTCAACGACTTGATACATTTGTACTCGTACATGATGTCGAAAAGCTCGACTTCGTTCAAGTATTGGTACGCTGAGCATTGTTCTTCAGAAAACATCGAGGTTGCTCGAGTCATTGGAGTTTCCTGGGCAGATATACTAGCACTGCTACCAGTAGAAGTAGTAGTACATTTGCCAGAGAACTGGACCGAGGCGTTGTGGAACTCCTCGAAGTCAGGTTTCAAGAAATTGAATTTCTTCAAGTGGACCGAGAAGTAGTCCATTTGTTCTATGAGCAGCACAGGGTAGTAGTGCAGCTTGTCGAGGTTAGGGTAAGGCAGTTTTGATTCGTCTTCTGAAATGTACTCGTTTGATGGTAAATTACTGAACACCGAGTCGACACTGCTGTCGCTGCCACGTCTTCTAGTAAATGATTGACGTTGGTTACGACGGTTTCTTCCCATCTGGCGACGTGGAAGGGTTCTTTTCTTCCACTGGAACATCTGCTCGAGAGGCAAGGCCACCTCAGTGGAGTGGACAATAAGAGCATGCAACTCGACAAATTTCTGGAGGTTGATGACTTTAATGAGGATCTGGCTCAATTCTATGCGGAGTCTCAACACAAAGTTCTTTTTCTTGTAGTCGGAGGCCTTGCCTATCTTGCAGTGCTGAAGAGTGTACGAGGAATCAAGTGCACCGCAGAGCATCTCGGCAGCTGCATCGTTGACAGGACCTCCAAAGATGAGAGCCTGGGCAGCCCGGACCTCGTCGTCAGCAACCTTAAACGAGGCAGCGACCTGTGGAAACAACTCAAGGAAGCTTGTCGGAAGCACCGGCCCGTCAGAGAAATTTATTCGGAACTTGGGTTTAGGGGCAGCCACTGTGGCCCAAGCGTCGGTCTCATACAGAGGCTCAGGGTTGACAAACGGATGAAGCTGGCGTTCAGCGAACTTCTGTTCGACTGGAAGGTCGACCCTGCGGAAAAACGTGTCGACAAGAGCCTCGAGTTTTGAGTTTTTGAAGGTGTAGAACGAGAGCTGGGTGGAGTTGAGGTTGAGAATCACCGGTCTCCAGGCTCGAGTTTTGGAGACGTGGAACGGAGAGATTAACTCGCATTTCTTGTAGACGACGGCGTGGACACAGGAGGACGACTTGTATTGCGGAGGCACGGCGGACCCGTCGCCAAGCGAGGCAGCACCGTCGCACGGTTCGTGATAGCTGGGAGGATCCATGGCAAAACGTTGGCAAGAGCTGGGTGCTTGGCAGTTGAATCCCGAGAGAAAATGCGGGGTGGGCCTGGGAGATATATGGGACTGGCGGGCTCTAGTCGGAATCAGAAGCTTATCAAACACCAGAGCAGAGCTGTCAGGGCAAGGATTGGCAAAACACAACACAACTGAAAACCCAGAATCTTGTAGAATCTCGTTGGCGTCGCTCAAGGCGGAGAGTTGCTGGAACCAATGCAGAACCTTAATTGGGAGTGTGTCACGCTAATGCAGATTTGGTGCAGGATTCGGCACACTATGATATATACCGGGCACCACCAGGATCCCTGATCGCACGAGTTTGATAGTCGATGCCAGCCAAGACTTTGAACGGTGGTGGTTCCGAGGGGGTAGCAGTATTTATATGGGGTCTGGTTATCGAGGCCAACTCGCGTTTGCAGGCTCGGCACTCACCTGGACTTAAAGTTAAAGTGGGTAAGCCCAGCTAATGCATTCGATAAAGCCGAAACGTAGATGAAAACATTTGCTAATCCAGGTTAACACCGGCTAACGTCCTCACCTCAATGTATGACTTGTCACAGATACCTGCCAGCTGTTATCTATCGGGACCTTAGAAGATTTGCAGTTGTCGGTCATCGATACTTGCTGACTGGTCGATTTAGGATTACTGATTGTCTGGACTTATTGTCAACTGTATCTGAGCTACTGAAAGACATGATCCCAGATCATATGTTTAAGGCTGCAGTAACTCGGTGAGAGGGAATCTCTTAGATCCCAGTCTAGTCTCACATGTTGATTTTATTTTGTCTTTTTCTGTTCTATTGGTGTTATCTGCCTATCTCTATCTAATCAGTTCTGCTGTTTATTGTGTCCCCAGGCTTGGGTTACAAGTGTGTGGTCTCCTGTCCTTTTCTGCTTACTTCTGTCCACTTTCACTCTCGACTGCTCACAACGTCATAGTCCTATGTACATACTTACCAGTACCTGTCTACATTGCTAGACAAATCTAGCTTGTGATCTGAACTCTGAGTTCCTTCTGTTGTTACTCATTCCATTTTATCCCGGGCTACCCTTTCACCACTAGTACTTCTTACTAGTACTTAGCTACTTAACTAATTACCACTAATGTTAGCTTCTAAGGTTAGTTTCCACCTTAGTCTCTAGTTAACCTGCTGAGCCACATCTAAACATCCTGTTCACTTTCAACACCACTTCACACTTCCTTAACTCCTTTCACCTAATCTCCTGCATTCAACTAATCTCCTTTCTCTCCCTTCCTCTCCAATTGATCCATCGACAAACCAATCTACTCATCGCCCCAACTCCAAGCCACACCCTGTCCTTACAGTACGCCTGACAAAAACGTCTTGTCGTCCGCCCCAACTCACAACAATACACTCCCATTCGATCTCGGTCCCTTTCTCATCATTTCC
The DNA here is from genome assembly GCA_030578595.1 of Saccharomycopsis guyanensis. Taxonomy (NCBI): domain Eukaryota; kingdom Fungi; phylum Ascomycota; class Saccharomycetes; order Ascoideales; family Saccharomycopsidaceae; genus Saccharomycopsis; species Saccharomycopsis guyanensis. The sequence continues at coordinate 540,028 of JAJMSQ010000001.1, forward strand.
GATACTTTTCTCCGATCCCGATGCGTCTCTCATGTAAGCGAGTGAAAACTCCAACCCACTCAATACCTACAACACCACTGTTTCCAACACTCAAACGCTCTCATCTACTCACTCTTGACTCGTCCTTGATTCATCTTTGAATCATCCTGGTTTCATCCTAAAACCATTCACCCATCCCTCCTCCTTGCGTGTTTACATATTATTCAGCGTGTCTCACTTACAACATGTCGCTTCCCCATGTCTATTCCTCTCACGTTTCCTTGCTTCATCTCCTACATGTTTTTGTTACAGACTTTCCTCAGCACTGTATGCGTGCAGTTATTATACTTTCACCACTGCCGTGCCATCCCGGCGCTTGTAAAATCCTCTTTACATCCACACATCTCCACCTCCCCACACCAACCTGCACCATACATCCTCACCTCCTCACATCCTTTCCACAGGTTTAAGCCGCACCTCAACATCACATCCTCACACCGTACTGCTCACTGCTTACATCCTCACACCTCACCACTTATCACGACTCCGATTATCTTGGCATACCTCGTCTATCTCACCCGTTCCACATGAACAAATCTTTATCTCTGCTCCAACTCTAAATCTTACCCTTATCTGGCTTTCCGATAACCTTGTTATCTGTTCCGCCACTGTTGCTCCTCGTAATATTATGTCTCTGGCTATTGTTCCACACCGCCCATCAATATTATCTCTTTCACAAGCTTCCCACATCCCCCGTCATCGTCACGCCTCACCTCCCTTGCACATTTTAGACTTTCTCATCTGAATATCACATCCCTGCACCAGGCGTAAAATCCAATGGCTTATCATGCTTATCCACCGTTGGATTGTTCCACTCCAATACCAACATGTGCCCCCTTTGAACTAGTTCTGAGATCGTCGTTCTGCTAAACCGAATCTAGCCCCCAGTCCTCATTCAACCCTTCAAATCCCGGATCGTCTACGGTGCACCTCATGATTTCCTACACGTTTCGGCAATCCAATTCCTGTAATCTTTCACTACTCCAATACTACACACCCCTAACGCATCGTCGAACAATAGACTCAACTACCCGGTCTCGGTTAATTCAAACCACAGAACCGTTCATGTATAAGGTATATAGTCGGAAAAATCCAATTCCAAACAACCGTTGCACTACCTCCCGTTCCGATTCCACAATATTGATCCGTCTCCATAATACTGATCCGCTTTCCTTAGTCAATCCAATGACCCATTGCTCTGGTGCATACTCCACAGTAGAGTAATTGCCGGGCACTTCTACACACACTCAAATAGTTTCATGCATTAGTGAGTGAAATTTCATAGGATCAAGTTCTACTGCACTGGATTCAACATCTGACAATTCCGAGCCTCAACACCACTACACCAATTAATTCCATCACCACCAGCAACCCAATTCTCCACTGATACTACCTACTTACTTAAATCGCTCCACCTCCAATCATATCAGCGCTCCGGCTCCGCCGAACTCTTGGACCACGTGACCAAAAGCCCATGGAAGCGTGACACACCCAGAGCTTAGCCCCTATTACAATCACCAAGGGCCCTTGGCTTCTACTTTTCATTCCCAGATATTAACAGTTCTCGGTGAACGATTCGGGGCTTGCGCCAGCTAGTCTAACACACGGGGAAACAAAAAGATACTCTACAATGTCCAAGAGTGTGATTCGTTCTTTCAAGAACATGGCCCATGGCTACACCAGTTCGCAAATCCTTGTGAGAAGTGCCACTGCCAACGAGTCCGAGGGTCCTACTGTATCTGAGATGGCGGAGATTGCTCTCCGTACCGACAACGTCTTGGAGTTCAAGGACATCATGGACATGATCGACCGACGATTAAACGATAAGGGCAAGTACTGGAAGCATGTAGCCAAATCGCTTACCTTGCTTGACTACTTGGTACGTTATGGTTCCGAGGACGTTGTCCAGTGGTCCAAGACAAACTTGTACATCATCAAGACCTTGCGGGAGTTCCGTTATGTTGATGAGAGCGGCTATGACCAAGGGGGTGTGGTGAGAGCCAAGGCCAAAGAGTTGACCAGTCTCTTGCGTGATGACGAACGATTACAGATGGAACGACGTGAGAACGGTGGCAACCGTCGTGCCCGTAGAGCCAACACCAACTCCTATGACGACGATCTCCAGCGGGCGTTGGAGGAGAGTAAACAGAGTGCTCAAGACGAAGAGAGACGCAGACAGCAGCAAGAGGACGACGATGCATTGGAGCAAGCGTTGCAGTTGTCCAGAGAAGAGGAGGAGATGAAAAAGGTCAAGGAACAACAACAGCAGAACCTTTTGGATCTTGACGACGAGCCAGTGGTCCAGCAAGGTACCAGTTATCAGATCGGATACGTTCCTCAGACCCAATATGTCCAGTTTGATTTGTTTGGTAACCCAATTAACTTCAACCAACAGCAACCAATGAACACCGGGTTCTTGCAGAACGCATATGGGTACGACCAGAACGCGTTCTTATTACAGCAGCAGCAGTTGGCTCAGCAGCAGGCGTTGCAGCAGCAACAATTGTTGGCCCAGCAGCAACAGCAGCAACTCCAGCCGTTACAAACAGGGTCCAACAATCCGTTTGCCAAGAAACAAGACAACTCGGCTGAGTTGGAACGCTTGAGACAGCAACAGTTGTTGGAGCAGCAGAGACAACAAGAGTTGTTTGCACAACAGCAGGCTGCCTTGGAGGCTGCTCAACAACAGGCTGCTTTGGAGGCACAGAAACAAGCTGCCCAAGAACCTACACCGATCGTGAAAACCTTGACTGGCCAGCAGAGAATGAACGAGAAACATTCTGCTTTGAACCAGATGCTTGCTGAAGGTACTGGTGTTGATACCTTTGGTAACACCGGAGACGAGAGAATCCCTCACCAGCACACCAAGCCTCAGCAGTTTATCAACTCGCACGGTACAGGCGCCAAGTCCCAGGGCAGTCACAATCCTTTCTTTAACCAGCAGTACACAGGGGTCGCCAGTACCAACATCACTTCTACTCCTACGGGTTACGGCTTCGGCAACAGCAACGGCAATGCCAATGGAAATACTACTTCTTTGATTGATTTATAGGGAATAGAGAGTTCTTTCAAGAGATGTAGGAAGCGTGGAGTTGATTGTTTTGTTATTGATTAGGTATTATTGACATGACCAGCTTTTGTTTGTCGGTCAACAGTTTTCTTATATACCACAGCAGATTCTATAGAATTGTCTAAAAACGTTTTAAATGAATATTCTGAGCAGAGTACATGACGTAGCGAGTCTTCGACTGTACTGTCAATGTCACTTACATGCCATTGTCTTAGTTTCAATTAATTATCAGGGGGCTTCACACACAATCGTCCAACAAGGTTCTACTTCTAGTTAAATGTTACAATGCTATGGGCAATTTCCTACATCGATTCCAAATAGTTGTCTAATTAAAGTTCCAATATAGAAATCTAAAGCAACTCTTTTATGAGCGTCCACACTTTATTGTCATGTTTAGGTAAGGGGCTCGAGTTTCCTTGGTTCAACAATTGGTCCACTTTGTCTTTTAATTGTGTAGCACTAGTTTCACCGTTACTGCTGGCCACCAACTTTTCAAAAATAGCATTCAACTCTTTCTTCAATTCAAGTAATCTCGCATCTTCAGATTCGTCTGGAACTGGAGCTCTGTTGTTGAACCATCTCCAGATATTGGATTCTGTCAGCGACTTCAAACCAGTAAGGTCTGGGGGTGGTGCTCCAATAGGACTGAACACTGAGTTACGGTTCAGGATCTGGGCCATTAACTGTAACTGTTCAGCTTGTAATCGGTTGTTTTCACAGAGCACCGAATAGATTCTGAGCTGGAACACTAGCATTATCGTAAAACCCACAACCATCAAAGTCGTAGTCCAATGAGCCGAGAGCACATCCCACAACGTTCTCTCCATTTCCTCGACTTCTTCGGTGATCAGAGGCATCTCAAAAGAAGTAAGAGTACTGGATCTAAGACGTGGAGCACTCTTGTTGCCTGGCTGGAACACTGCTGGCGATCCCAAACCTGTCACTGACTTCTTTCTCTTCTCTTTAAGAGCATCGACAGTCAGACTTTGCTCACCCAACATCAGCTCCAACTTTGTTGCTGCCTCCTCTTGTCCACTTCTACTACTTTTTTCAATGACTCCCTTGATCCAACTTCTTCCAGTCCACACCATCCAGAACGTATAGAAAAGCTTAGTGTCGTTTTTTGGCCCCCAAGCCAAAAGGTACCGAGTCTGCACCGTAAAGGCTGATCCACTAGGCACGTTGGGGGTGATCGACACAATCACAAGATTCATTCCTCCGTCCTCGTCTTGCTCTAATGTCTCCACTGTTTTAACAAGGGTAGACTTTGGCCCCATGGCGTAGTTCAATGCCTTGGTGTACGAATAGAACCGTTGCTTTTTCTCTGGCTGGTGAAACCTCAAGTAATCTGAATCTTTCACATCTTTCTCGTCCCATTTTTTGAACTTTTCAATCGGCGTGATATCTGACCCTCCTAATGCTGCAATATACTTGTGTTTGAACGTAAGATCTTCGCCAACAAGCAACTCACGAGCATCGTCCATCGGCATATCAATCATCGAGTCTCTCAATAACACATTCTCTGCTTTCTCATCAGGTTGATAAGGATAAGGGGTTTCAGGATGTGAAGACTCTATGGTTCTACTGCGTTTTGGAGTCTCAAACGAACTGGTGACTGCTGGAGTACCTTCCACCCCAACATCAGAACGAGACACCTCGTCTTCTTCGTCGGTATCTCCTTCCTCGTCATCAGAATCACTGCCCTCGTCATCAGAATCATCCTCCTCATCACTGTCAGACCCACTATCGGCTCCATGATCACTGTCTTCATCAATCGACAACATCTCTTCAATAGATTGTGATTCTACAGCAGCATGCACCGTCTCAGTTGGACTCTGAGTAGCAAGCCCTTTCATAAGAAGTTCATGGGTCTTAGGTACTTGGAGTCCTTTACTGAAATCTAGATGTGTACTTGCTTCACCCTCAGAAACCTTAACTGACTCTGAGTCAGAAGACGATTCTTTGTGAACCACTATACTGCTTTCTTGTTTCCGCTGAATATAATGAAGCCAGATAGTGTTCAAGAATTCGTAGGTGCTGTCTCTGCTAATGAAAGTTGCAAAATTGTGTTTGGCAGTATCAGTAGTGATAGCTATACCATTAGGAAACAATCCAGCAGTGGATATTTTCTCAAACGAAGATATGTCGCCGAGTGAAACCACCAAATTGGTCACCCATCCAAGAATATTGGAATTGAAACACACATAGCTTTCAGACACATACAATCTGCCCTGCAACAAGATCTCTCTGGAAAGAGCACAGGAGAAATCGTCAATCAATCTGTCAGACGGAAGCACCGATTTGAACAAGAAGTGGAAATCGTCGTTCCGAGCATCGGATGCATAATGGTATTTTGTGTCGTAGACCAAGTCTTCCAGGTAAATCTTCTTGTTGAAAGAAGGAGACCGATTGGCCTCCAAATTAGCAACGGGTGGTGTGCTTGTATTTTCTGGAATAGGAGCCTCGGTGGCCGGTTTGTCAGAGGTTGATATCTTACGAGACAGTTTCCGATACGAGATGATGGTGGGCTGTTCCGAGTCGGAAGACCCAGGTTTGGCTATATCCTCAGACGCAAGAGCCAAATCGATCGACTGATCTTCCGGGAACTCTGAGCCATCAGGAGCCAACTGAGGTGTCCGAAGACTGTTGGTGGCGCTGCTCCACACCGAGGTGAAGAAATTGGAGTTTCTACTTGGAGATCCGTCGATTCCAGCAATGTCCTCACTGTTGACGTCAATGTAACTTTTCTTCTTCTTGACCTCTTTCTGGATCTGCAATTCTTTTTCCCTGTCTTTCTTCTCGATCGCCTTGAGGTTTTCGTTAAGAGATTTTTGGCGTGAGTGTTTCTTGAAGAGATTGCCCAGAGGTGGTTTAGTAGCCGCAGGAGAAGCCTCGCCATCAGTGATCGTAGTCTCTGGATCTGCGGGCGTAGATTTCAAGTACAACGATAAATTAGACGCCTGTAGGTTGTTGGTACTGGTGGGTAGCGAACTGCTCGACACCGTGTTTACGTCGTCATCGTCGGCAGATATATGAATATCTATAGGTTCACTAGACGGTTAGTTAAGCACTGGTGTTCCGAGGAGAAACAGAGACAGCAATTTATCTTAACTTTGCAGTTGCTACTCATACTCGCTGAATTTCAAATACTCACGTTACTTTGTCAAACCCAGATGTTGTCAACTTGTCGTCGTTCAATTGACTGGGACTCTCCAGTCTATTGAAGTAACTGTCTAGGTCTTGTGGAGACCCATTGCTCTCGTTAATGGGACTTTCAGACATGTCCAGCCAGTTTAATAATTCACAATAAAATCAGCCTGGGAGAAAGATGGAACTGTTAAATTATTTTACTGGTTGATTTGTGGACAGAAAGTCAAGATCAATGAGGATCGTATAAATAATATAGTAATGCAGTACTTAAGAAGTCGCTGTTCTATACGGATGCGAGATTTAAGGAGCCAGCATGGTGGGTCAATAAGGTGCATACATAGGTCAGTGATTGAGTAGTGATTGAGCACAGAGATTCAGTGATGGCCACAGAAGTTGTACTTAAATGGATTAGATAGAGAGGATCTGGTTTGGGTTTTTGTATTACAGATGGATTAGAAATGTAAAGATTGTAAATTCTTGGTACGTCTCTGGGTGGTTGTGTGGGTGATTAAAACGAATTGTGGAGGTGATTAGTAGTGGAGGGAGTGAGCAGTAAACAGTAAGCTGTGTACTAGTTGTGAGCTAGAGGTTTGTCAAATTAGTTGCTGACAAGATAGCAGAGCCACCAGAGTTCTGTTCGTCATTCGCAAGTAACTGACATATATCAGCGGCTGGCACATACTAGTAGCTGACTTACAATAGCAGCCCACATGTAAAGCAACCTACTAAATGAAGAGCAACACCAAACAGCAACAACACCAGTAACACATTCTACAACACCCAACTGAAAACATGAATATTGAATAATTCTAAGTAATTAAAGTATCAAACAACACACTGATACTCTCGCCGTAATGATCTCTTCTAATACATTCAGCAAACACCGGGCTCACGTCCAACACCACCAACTTGCCATACTTCTCCTTGGCCTCCTTGGAAATAGGATAGGTGTTGGTGACCACGATCTTGTCGATACACGGCGACTCGTGCAATTTTTCCAAACAGTTGTTGCTGAACACACCATGGGTAGCAACCACATACACCTCCTTGGCCCCACAGTTCAAGCGACAGTGCTCTGCTGCTGCAACGTACGAGTTTGGTTTATCCACCATATCGTCGAGGATGATGGCGGCTTTTCCCTTGACGTCGCCCACCAAGGTGATCAATTTCTCCTGGTGAGTGACCCCGGACTTCTGGAGCTCGCTGCTGTTCTCCAGATCAAACGAGTACTCGTAGTCGTCATCGTCGTCGTCAGAAGCCAACGGCGACGAGTCAAACCCAACGTCCCGATGAGGAGACACATCACGTTGCTCGGCCAGAGGAGTAGCGGTTTCAGACTCGGCATAGTCGTCGTCAACAATATGGCCCTTGATGACTCTTGCGGTCTGCAACTCCGAGCTGAAGATCACATGTCCTTCCTCGTCGTCCTCTTCTGCGGCAGCAGCAGCAAGCTGTTGTTTTCTCAACTGGGCGAGATCGGCGCCTTTACCAGTGGAGTTCGACAGCGACTGGCGTCTTTTCAAAGCCTTCAACTTCTTCTCTTGCTGTTTCTTCAGCACAAGAACATCATGGGCTCTTCTTCTGTCGGTATGGATCATAGCAAAGTTGATCTTCAACTTGTCGGCCAACGCAGTGACCCGCTTAGTGCCCCCGGGGTTCTTGGAAACCACCACAGCGTGCTGGTAGTCTGGAACGTTGTTGACGATCCAATTGGCAAGAAGTGGAGCTCCATACAAGTTGTCCACAGGCTTGCTGAAAAAACCTTGCATCTGAGAAGCATGCAAGTCCATCGACACCACATGGTCGGCCCCGGCCATGATCAACAAATTGGCCAACATCCGGGCAGTAATGGCTCCTCGGTGCTTCTTCATCTTGGACTGCTTCGAGTAAGGAAACTGAGGAATCACCGCGGTGATCTTGGACGCAGAGCCACTCTTGCAGGCGGAAATAAGAATCAAGAGCTCCATGATGTGGTCGTTGACCGTAGGCGAGCCCGACTGGATCACATACACATCCTCATCTCGCACTGAGACTCCAATCGACACTGAGGTCTCTCCGTTAGAGAACTTCTTGAGAGTCACCGGAGCCGGCTGTACCCCAAGACGCTCGCAAACCAAATTGCCAAGCTCGGGATGCGAGTTTCCAACGAAGATCTTACACTTGCGCATTGTGGGTCCGAGTTTGAAGAAGAGATGCCGTGATTCAGATATATGAGTCCTCGGACAAGCCGATTCTTTTAGGGTAAAAATTTGAAGATGCCCCGGGCTGCGTAACCGGGGAGATGATTTGCTATCGCCGGCGGCGACCCGAGGCGGTCCGAGCAGTGGGGTGCATGAGGTCACGTGACCAGAGAAAGCGAGTCAGAATGTGTATCACGTGGCGGCGGTCGCGAAAGCTGTAACTATAAACAGTGGAGCAGTTGAGCAAGCATCAACAGGTCAAGACATGGGGATCAAAAGAATAGTTATTGCGAGAGTAAGCAGCGACAAGGTGTTCTTTATAATACACTGAGTATTTCTTACTAACGTCAGCATGGGTTTAGAGCCAACTGGTTACCTGGAACTCCACCAGCTCCAGTCACTGGTATAGACAGTGATCATGCTTTGGCACCACATGGAGAAGACCAGGCAAAAGAGTTGGCGCAGTATGCGAAATCGATGGATCCAAGACCCCAGTTGGTTTTCTCGTCGCCGTTTTATCGATGCGTACAGACGACTTCTCCAGTGGCTGATCAGTTGGGGGTGACGATTTGTGTGGAGAACGGGATCAGTGAATGGTATAAACCGACGCGGCCAGTGATTCCTAAACCTGCCAGTTTGCAATTTTTATCTACATTTTTCTCGAATCTCAACATGTCATGGGAACCAACTTTGGTTCCTTCTAGTGAAGGAGAGACTGAGGCTGCGATTCTTGAACGGTGCAATGAGTTCTGGCAGAAGTTCATTCCTCGAGTGGAGCTGCAGTTCCCAGAGGTGGAGACCATCATGCTTGTGACCCACGCCGCCACGAAAATCGCACTTGGGATGTCGTTGTTGGGGTTTTCCAGTGTAAGAGACAAAATCAACATCAACGGTGAACCGTATATAAGGTCCGGAGCATGCTCGGTGGATGTGTATGAGACTGATGGTGAGAAATGGCAGTTGACAGTTAATGGGTTCACCGACCATTTGACTGACGGAGAAGAGATGAGCTGGAATTTCAGTGAGTATTGTTTATTTTTTTTTTTTTTACGGCAGAGTTACTAACGTTAGCTAATGGATTTGAGGCAGGGTCTGATGAAGATGTCAAGCGCAGAAAAGCGTTGGAGGCAGAGACTAAAAAAGCGCTGGAAGCTGACAAGCAGGAGACAGAAGTAAGTAAGTTTTAGGTTGTTGAACAACACCCCCGACTAACATAGATAGGAAATATATGTTACGTTGGAGGTGCCGCGAGTAGATCTACGGTCCCGGCAGTTGATGAGAGGCAAGTACAACAACGTGGTGCATCCTTCGCTGGCTCACCAGACGTATCCTTTAGCATACAACCCTACTACTCGAAGTTCGTACTATAAGAGTTTGTATGGGCTGAATGTTGAAGAGATGGGTAACAGTCTGACGATAGTCGATGTGTCTAAGACTCTTGCGTCTGCATATGAGCCATCAACAAGGTTCCAAGTCACGGGGTTGGATACTGACCTGCCGTTAGTGAAAATTGACGAGGAGTTGTTTCAAGGTGAATGGCGTCAATTAATTGGTAGTGAGTTGATTTTGAATGAGGAGGGACAAGTGATAGGAACAGTGAATGACCATATCCAATTGACCAATGGAGAGTTGCTCACCAAAGAACAGTATGCGCAAAGAACAGGAAAGAAACCGAAGAAACACGGCAACGTGCTTGAAAAAGCGTTAAAGATTGCTAAGGAGAAGGCTGAGGCCAATGGTAAGGTACAGACTGTTGATGGATCGAATGCTCCAGAACCGGTCACGGAAGATGTGGAGATGAAAGAATCATGAACATACATCCAGACACCGCCACACAAACCCGGTTTTGTGCATAACCCTTTGGGGGTTGCGTGATTTTGTGATTGCCCCTTTGCCAGATTCAGCAACTGATTACGATTTAATTGTAGATCGGCGTTGGCGTGAGGGCTGGTGGTTTGCTTGAGAACCGGCCTGGAAAATTCTAGTACATTCCTGCAGGCTCCAGCAGGATCTTGAGAAACCCGCATATGACATGAGATGGGGTATCCAAACTCAAGTATAAATATCCCCTGAGGTTATAGACTGTGGCAAATATTTTCCACAAGATTAACATCAGAAAAACAGTTCACACAATGTCTCTTATTAGAAGTTCGCCATTCTACGACTTGTTTGAGTCGCTTGACAAGGAGTTCCAAAGACAACAAAAGGGTTTGGTTCCAACCTTCGAATCGTTCTTCAGCAACGAATCAGATGTGGTTCCAGCAGTTGATTTGAGTGACAAGGAGAATTCAATTGAGTTGAGAGCTTCGATCCCAGGAGCTTCAAAGCCAGATATCTCGATCGACTATAACAAGAACACCAGAGAACTTAAGTTGTCTGGTAAAGTCGAGGACACTGTCACTGAGACCAACGAGAACAATAGACACTACAAAGAAATCAAGACCGGGTCGTTTGAAAGAACCATCAGATTTGGTAAGGACGTCGACATCGACGACGAGAATATCAAGGCTGGTTACAAGGACGGAATCTTGAGTGTCACTCTTCCTAAGTTGGAGAAGAAAGCCCCAGAAGAAGCCATCAAGAAGATTGAGATTGGCAATTAGATGGTTTGCTGGGTAGTATAGTTACTTAGTATGAATGAATGAATGTGTCTATAAGATATGTTTTGTAAGACTAGATCTTAGTAGTAGATATGAAGTGGCTATAAATAATGGCGACTTCAATTCATAGTTCTGTACAAGAATCCTCAGTTGAAGAAATGCAAGCAGACAAATAATGTAGCCAGTTAATTAGCAATCGAGCAGTGCACAAAATATAGAAGAGTACAAACATTGTGGTGGATTGTACAGTGTATCTTTGGGATATACACAAAGCAATGAGAAGTGAGACCACAAGAAATTCTGTAAATAAAGTGTCCGTTCCTTTTTGAAACAATTCACAATCGCTAATAAAACCAGCAACCCTCTTCAATGGCATTCCCAGTAGTACTTTAAGTAGCACCATGTGATATCTCTCAACTACCATGGCCACTCACTAACTCCCATGCCCTCACAAAGTATACCCTCTGTCAACAATGATCGTTTGCCCAGTAATACTGTTCAGTTCTGCCAAATACTTGACAACATCGGAAACCGTCTCAACGTTCAATGGAGCACCGTTATCTAATTTTGTAATGAACTGTCTCAAAGTCTCTGGATTTTGGCCCATATCAGTATCTTGTAACAACCCTGGAGCCACACAGTTGACTCTTATTCCCGTAGGACCTAACTCAGCTGCCGAGGCTCTTGTAAACGTCTCTATTCCACCCTTTGATGCAGCGTAAGCCGTAACTCCTCTAATAGGTTTATGAGCAAGACAGGACGACACATTGATGATACTTCTGTTCTTGGACTTGACCGACGGTTTCATCATGATCTTTGCGATTTTCTGAGTGAGGACAATGGTTGAAGTCAAGTTGGTGTTGATCACTTTGACAATGTCTTCAGGTTTCGATTTGAGAAGAATTGCGTTCTGGCTCACGCCAGCACAATTGATTAACACATTCACCTGTGGTAGAAGCGTACTGTGTTCAAGTTTGCTTTTAGAACTGAACGTTTTTCCAACGGCATCGAAGTCACTTAAGTCACACTCAATGTACTCATGAACTTGATCTGGGTGAACCTTGGGTAATTCCTTGACGTTCTTCTCAAGAACAGTCTTGCTTCTTGAACTGAGAATCACATTGCTTCCACTGGCTGCAAGACTCCGACCTATTGCCAACCCAAGGCCTCTGGATCCTCCAGTAACAAGACAGGTGTTGCCTACCATTGAATGGAACGTGCTCCTCGACTGATGGAACAATCTCTTGAATATTAACGACATGGTGTAGAAGGACAGCAGGCTAAAAATTTGAGGATATGTCGGCTTGATTTTTTAGTTTGTCCTAGTCGTATGCAGGTCTGCCAAAGTGCATGGACTGATTGACTCAGGTACTGAGTGTTCAGTCTAGAATTGTAGCTAAATGAATTTTTCGTGGTAGATCCTAAGAACGAAGTAAGATCCAAGATCTTCGAATTATGCAAGTCATCCTTGATAAACAATAGTCAGATCATTGGATGGATTCAGAAGTTTACGGGTAGCACAATACTTCTAAGTATCTTACTTTCACGTATCTCACTTTCACGTATCTCACGCCTGTTTCACTACATCTTCCTAACCTACATATTTTTTCATGCAAATACATTTCCCTCTATTGATAAATGCCTATTCTAACAACTAAAGTGGACTCAATCAAAAGCCCTCGTGTCCTTTCAAGACTCCCCTAAAACTTAATCTTCTTACCTTGGAACTTGGCAGTCAACTCTTTCTCTGCCTTCCGTTTAGCTTCCCAAGACGGATGCATAGGTTTATCTGAGTTATCCTGCTTAACCACTTTCTTGGTTCGTTGACCTAAAGGCTCACTGTTGGCATTGTTCTTATCCTCCAAAGCAGCCTTGGCAGCTCTCTTTTTCACTCTCTCCTCATACTCCTCTTGTTTCCTCTGTCTCTCTGACTGAATCCGTTCCTTTTCTTTCTTCACATGGTTGGCATTTCTACCAAACTTCTGTTCCCAGATCTTTTGTCTAGCTCTCTGTCCTCTTCTATTCTTTCGAGGCTTGGTGATCTCTTTAACCAATTCATCTTCAGACTCTTCATCATCAGATCCTCCTGAAAAATATCCAGACTGTAATGCAGGCAACACCACTTTCTCTTTCTTCTCCTTTTTCTCTTTCTTCTCTTTCTTCTCCTTCTTTTCTTTCTTCTCCTTCTTCTCTTTCTTTTCCTCCTCCTCTCCAAAATCAAAGAAATCATCATTCTCTACTTGAGAATCTTCCTCCTCCCCATCCTCTTCATCAGTAACTTCATTATAATTAATCTCTTCTTCCTCTCCTGCTTCATCATCAGACACATCAGATCCAAACACCATATCATCAAACTGACTGAAATCTTCATCAGATCCTTCAACTTGATAATCCATCTTTCTCTTTGCAACACTGCCGTCTTCGATTTCTTCTTCACTCTCGTCTTCACTCTCCAGTTCACTGCCTGAACTCAGTGAGGAATTTTCTTCTTCCACCTTAGCTGATCCTTTCACCTTGGCCCCTTTGCTGTCATTTGATTCTTTCTTCTCAACTGGACCATTCAATATTCTTAAACTGTCTTCACAATTCTTCACTTCTTCTGAAACTTGCTTGTCGTTGAATATCACTGACAATGCTTTCCGGATCTCTTCAGACGACTCTCGGTAAAACTTACCAGAATTGTTCTTGTCATCTTTGTTGGACACTGCCTTTTGTACCCACTCAGGTATATATTCAGGAACATTCTTTTTCAATGCAGAACTGTTCAACAAAACTTTCTCAATTAACTTCACCACCTTCTGCCTTATGATTTGGACCTGCACTTCCTCAGTAAACTCTTCACTGATCACCTCCAAGATCTTGTCTTTGTTTTTCTTTTTCTGTTCAACAGCCTTCTTAGCCTTTTTGAAAGCTCTCAACAATTTCTCTGTCACTCCATGGACTTTCTTCTCAAGAATCAGTTTCTTCAACTCTAAGATCTCAGCTTCTGCAACTTCTCTCTCAGGAAAGATCTCTCTGCGCTTTAAAGACTCACAGATATCCTTGGCCTTGACATATCGATACTTGTTGATTTCCAACCCGTACTCTAGCACATCAAGCCGTAACAAATTATTCTTATTTCCTGCCATACTGTTACTGCAACTTCAAAGAGAAGAGATGCCGAAATTTTTTTAACTATGTGTCACGTGCATGAAAAATGCATTACCATTATACAGAAGAACCATCGAAGAACCATCGAAGAAGTTGCGTCTAAGCTTCCCTACAAAATCACCGTCTGTTGTACATTATAAATATAAGGATAGCAGCTAGAAGTTGTAATAATTCGAGTAATTATTACTGTTGAATGTGTCGAGGCGATAGGAGAGATTTGAGTCTGTTCTATCAAGTCCATAGTTGGTTGTTCTTGTAGTTTCTGTGGATAATGACCGATCATGAGACTCTGGATTTTGTCTGAGATCAACATCAACGTCGGCATCGAAAAATGTCTCGAAATAGTTCAAGGTAGCATACATGTTACTGATCGACCGCTTTTCGTTGCTGTTGGAGTTGTCGTCCTGCTTTTTCTGTTGGTGTTGATAAGCTTCCTCGTCTCTTTGGTCGACATGGAACTCAATAGTGTCTTCTTGAGCAATTGTCTGTGCTTCCTCAGATGGTTGACAAGTAAGGTAGACAGCATGCACGTTATTTCTGGTCGTAGCAGCTGTCACAGATGGCATTGGAATAGCCCATCCGCTTTCTTCTGGCACACCAAACAACGTAGCAATCTTCTGGTACTCTTTGCGTAAACTCTTGTTTCCCAAACTTAATCGGATGAAATCTTTATCCAATTGAGACCCAGAGATCTGATCTGCTTCATCCAACACTTCAAGAGCACGGTCCGAGAACTCAGTGATCAACAATCTGAGTACCGGCGATAACAAGTCAGCACCGACTCCCTGGAACTCTTCTCTACTGAAGTCAATCAATGGCAACACATATTTCAAAAGCTCCAAAGTCTCAAGTTTAACCCAGTCAATGCGATTGAACAAAAGCCCAAACAAGAACACAAGAGTGTAAAACTCATGCTCAGGAAAGTACGTTTGCTTCACAAACGAGAGAACTTGGGCAATGAAATCTTCCTTCTTGCGGAATTTTTTGTTAGCAAGAGACAAAGCGATCCGAGATAATACAGGCTGTTCTAAAGAAACTGCCATGTTCGACAAGATCTCGGCGGCATCCTTGGTTTCTTGAGGCACTTCTTTCAACTCAAACACATGCAAGAATCGAGGCATGTTGGCCAACAATGCAAGCAACAACCGAGTTTCTCCATTAATGACGTTGTTGCTTGTGAGATTGTTGAGTCTGTCCAACAACTCAAGACACGGTTTCCAAGTATTAGCCGACTTCAACCCGTTCATGACAATCGATTGCAATCCTTCAAACTTTCCTTCCCAATTTGGAGGGAATGTAGAAACAAGACAACTGATAGTGTCCTCAGAATTGAGATCGATCTTTGAGATGAACTTCGAGATAATGCCAATGGCTTCAATGAACTCTCTCTCAAGCACAGTGCTGGAACATGCCACAGCAAACCAGAACAACTGAGGGAACGCAATCAACTGGTCGGCACTCAACTCCGCGGTAATCGTGTTGATACTCATCAAAATCTGCATTGCAAAACCTTGGATGTCCGCACTTGGGTCGGCAATCGTATTGGATAACCGATGCAACATATCACGAAGCATGCCCTGATCCAAAAAGATCAACAAGCTTCTGAACGCCTGGAAAGACCGGCAGGCAATATGTCGCACTGAACAAGTGGTGGCCCAAGTAAGTGCCATCTTACTCCAGTCCTGCTGTAGTGAAGGGACTCTTTGTCCAACGATTTTCAATACCGACTTGATGAGCAGGTCCATGTTCTTTGGAGTCTTGGTTCCGTTTCTATCGTTACTCAAATCATCGTACACCCACAAATACTTCGGGTCGTACTTCTGCAAGTTTTCAATCACCTCTTTACCAGCCTCGTCATCGAGAGCCAACTCATGGGTCAAAGCTATAAGCAACTCGGTAGCGTGTCGATTCACAATCGGTAAGTAATGGTCGATCAACACAATACTGATATTCAAAAGAAGCGGAAGACTTCCGGCAAGCCCTTCCAAACTGCCTTTCGCTCTTAAGAGATCTACCACGAAGATCACCGACACTTGGCCCTGCGACAACATATCCTTGTCGTCTGCAGGTGGAAGCAGATACAAATAAGGAAAGTTCTTGGAGTTTCTGATCGGTTCCGGAACTTTGTAATCTGGTGGAATCATGGCTTTAGGGTTGATGTTGCTGATCACCGTCTTGAGAATAGCAGGGTATGACGAATACACATGACTGGCAATCTTCTGGCAACATTCAACCAACTCAGAGTTCCGACGATTCAAACAGATCGAATAGATGAAATCCAAGATGGCTGGTGCATTGGTGTCTGAATTTCCATTCACCAAAGCACTCCATAAAGCTTCAACTTCCTCGTAATGCTCTTCACCATAGTTCTGATTGATCTCCAACAAGTTGCTGAGTACTAACTCTGAATAAGCATCCTGAACTCCAGTGTAATTGCTGTTGTAGTCTGGACGAGTAAGAGTAACTGAGCCAATCCATGGAACAAGCAAGTTGAGAATATCTTTCCTGTAAGCATCGGCAACACTGGATAAATGTGATGAGAACAACGAGATAATATGATACTTCTCGGAGGTAAAAAGCTTCGAGAACTCAAGAGATAAGTTGAGTGCAGCTTTCTTGTACACCGACTTTGAGGATGCAGACAATGGTTCGAGGAAAGCCTTGGAATTCTCCAGGCCTTTAGACTTCTTCTCAATGTAAACTGCAAGTTCCACTGCCACTCTTCTAATATCCAAAGAGCTGGAACACGCTGCAAACAAACTGAGCACCACGATTTCGTACGGCTCGCAGTTGTAGTCCGGTTGGTCTAACAATGCTTCACCCACAGTCAAGAAATAACTTTGAGCAGTCTCAAGGTTTTTGCTGTCAACAAAGCATTCTCTGACTGCCAGATCAAAGATCCGTTTATCTTGATTGGATTCAAGCAAGTTCTTAAGCCCCCTGCGACCCAATTTATGAAGCAACGGGTCGGTGGACTCAAACAACGCTTTAATCCAAGAAATCAAAGAATTGTAATCTATAGCCATGACAACATATGTTTTATCGCCTTTAATTGTTTTAGCAATGGCTCCTGAGCAGAGCGTTGCCATAGAACTCACGGCAGAATACTCAAGAGCAGTCTTCTCCAACTCCATAGCGGCGTTCAACGTCGCCAAATTCAAATGCTTCTGGTTGTGTTTCATCACCAGGTACCGCTGCTTGGCGACCTGGGCCGAAATCCCATAACCACACCATTCTTCCAAGAACGCAAAACAGCCCAGTCTAGCTTCAAACGGAAACCATTTGTCTGGGTTAGCGGTCTTCTGAATCCCAATGAAAACGTTCTCCAACAACCCACAGAAGTATCTTCTCAACTTCTGGTAATCAAAGTTCTCTTGGATCTTAGGAGTCCCAAGGAATGCTCGCACTGTTTTGATATAAGAAACCATCTCTGACAAAATCCGCAAGTCGGTATAGATCAATTCCTCAAACAAATACTTCGAAGTAGCCACAAGAACTCTTGTGACTTCGACTCGAACTCTCATATTCTTCTCGTTGAAAGTTCCTGCTCTGATTTCAGTCTCCCAATTGACCCGGATAGGCTGAACCGATTCAACAAGTGCCTTAAAGATATTGATGTTCACACAGCTTAACCCTGAAATGATAGCGTCTCTCACAAGATGCTGCTCGGTGCTGAGCAACGGCAACACCAATTTGAACACCGATCTCGCAGAACTGATTGTGTTGGTGGCTCCAGAGAGTTTTCTCTGATGTTTCTGGCTGCTTGATCTCACTGGCAAATCCAGATTACTGGTAGAAGTCAATGACGAGCACGCAACAATCAAAAAGAGTTTCCACTGTTCAATGAGAATCTCTGGTTGAACATCTAGTCCACTGTTAGCTCCAAAGAAAAGTTTCGTCGAGATAGTTGAAGACGGCTCTTTGTTTCTCTGAGCCTTTGTATCAGCAAATTTAGAAACGTAACTGTGCATCTGGATCAAACGCACACAGACAATCTGTCGACAGAGTGCAATAGTGATAGGACTCTTCTCAAAAATCATACTTAGAAGTTTTGGAAAGGTCTTAAACCACAACGTAAGCTCCACTCCGTTGTCGGACTCTGCGAGTTTCAATAATAACTGCTTCTTGTTTTTCGTCTTCAAAGCAGCAAGCCGCTTCTTTTCTGGCATGTTAAGCTGGACCTTCGAAGTAGCAAGCAAATCAAAGAAATTGATATTCTCAAGAATACGGATCAATCTAGTATCATTAGGGTCAGTGCTGCTTTTGGTAGAGTCAATTGACTCTGCGTCAAAATCTTCGAAGTTCTGATAACTTTTCTGTAACGTAGGACTGCTTTTCTGTGACGAACTTTCATAAATCACCTCGTCAAACTTTGGAATCAATCTCAAGATAGCAATAGCCAACCGTCGGATCGATGTGCTTCTCGAACAAAGGAAAAACAAAGCATTGCCTTCAAGCTGCTCAATCGTCGTCACGATATTGTTCAACTCAAGATCTTCTTTCTCGTCGGCAGTAACATCACCGGTTCTTGCTTTTGGATCTTTTCCCTTGCTGTTGGCCATATTCATTCTGAAATTACCATTCAAGATATAGAAATCGTCCTCGTCTTTCTTTGGATTCGTCAACGGATCAGAACTGGTTTTGCTTTTCAAGAACGAGAGCCAGGCACTAAGCAACTGGTAGAAGATCTTGGTGAGTTTCTGGTACTTTTCAGAATGCGAGGTCAAGAAGCTCGAGTTGTATTTTGAGTCATTATTATCGTCATGGAAATGGAACGCAATCTTGGAAAACAAAGAGATCAACGACCCCGGGTTCTTTTTGTTACAAAGTTTCTTCAACGTAGCGATGGCAGTGTGCGAGATCTGATGGTTTTCATGAACAGAGTTCCGCACAAGGATCTCAATCAAGACCTTGTAAGGAATCACATTGGAAATCTGGTAGAACCATGGGATCGACTCCAAGAGCTTGTCAAACAAGTCGATGTTCAACTGTTTACGATTACCTTGCTGCGACGAATCAGAAGAGAAGTAATGGAACGAAGCGAACGGTGATTTCGTGCCCAAGAACGAAGGAGAGATTGACTGCTGAGGCGTGGACTCTGCATTGTTTGGCATGAGGCCGTTGTTCACGTAACCACTCACGTAGCCATTGTCTGACTGGGAAGTCCAAGAAGAAGCCCCGACCTCATGATCTAAGAGCAAGAACAACTTGCAGAAATAGTTCGAGATCTCCTCATGGTAGAGAATATCGTTCTGGTTGACGTTTCTGGACTTCAATGTTTCGTTGATATTGATAACGTTGAAGTTCGTGGTAGGGCTGTCGAATGCCAGATCAATCACCTCGTTGGTTGGATAAGCAGGTCTGGTGGTCGAGATCATATCGTCCAAAATAAAGATGTAAGCTCGCAACACCATGCTAAGTCTCTCTTGGGAAATGTTGTCAAGTGTGTAAGTATTGAACGAGAGTTTGATCAAGGGAAGCAAAATCGACTCCATAGTATAGTTGATGTTGGAGTAACCAATGGAACGAAGAAGCACAACGATCGGTTTGAGAAGTTCTTTGTCATAATTGATCCACTGCTGTTTCTTGGACCCGATATTCTGGAAGAAAAGAAGCTTGAAAAGCGTGTCGAGTTTCTTGGTGGTCTTGTTTAACGATTCAGTGCATCTGAAGATATATGTCCAGGCCAAACGAGTGACCGATTTTAGAAGCACAATCTTGGAATTGGAGTTGATCTTACTAAGTTTCTTCTCATTGAGCACCTCGGATATCGAGCTGTAGTCGCCAGGGTCCTTGATAATGTTTCCTGCTTTGAACAATCTGTTGGTAAGATTGTACTCGATCAAGTCGAACCAATTGTCATAAAAGATATTTGCTGGAGCCACCGACAAGCACACACACATAAGAGTGAACCCATTGTCCCAGAATTTCAGCTTGTCGATGATAGAGTTGATTTTCTTGAGCATGAGTTTGATGACGTCGATCCATACCGGCAAGTCTGTTTCTGCATTGAGAACACCACAGAGCGGAAGAAGAAGCATTGAGAGCACTTCGCAGTAACTATTAATGAGCATATCGTTGGACGATTTGTAGAAGAACTTGGCCAACGACGAGAGAAACCCACAGGATTCCTCAAAATCTTCCAAGGGGTAGTTGGTGAGCTGCAAATGTTTCATACCGTTGATGAGAAGAACAATGTAAGTCTCATCAGAACGGGTGATATTACCAGGGATCTTTTCAAGGTCAGCAATGAACTTATCTGAGATGGTGGAGAACCGTTTGTGAGAGATATACCCCAAGAGCTGGGTCAACGAGTTCCAATTGATGAACTTGATCGAGACCTTGAGCACTGATTCTGGGTCCATAGTCTTCAATTGGTGGTAGATATTGTCTTCCAAGCTACTGTAGACTGAACTGTTGGCCAGAGTCTGAGGCATCTGCTTGACGATTTCGATCAACACTCTGCATACCAAGTACGAAGCGACGTTGGCTTTGTTCTCAGCCTGCACATACACTTTTCTGGCATTTTCGACCTGGTTCTCTAAGAATTGGAGCGGCACAGAATCGGTGGGAGTCTGTTCATGAGGTCGGTGGCTGGCAGCAGTGGCCATACTTTGACTCGAAGTGTTACGGCTATGTAGACTCATTTTCGACAGCACCGACGAGCCATGGGACACGCCCTTGGCTTGTTTCTGTTTGAGCATAAGTAAGTGTTTGTTATTGTTGTAGGCGGTGATCGAGACCTCGAGGATTTCGCCCTTGGACTTACGCCAGTACATCACCGAATCAATCACCTGCTGCGGGTTGCGTTTGGCAATGTGTCCAAGCGACACAATCACCTTGTCGAACCCAGGGTCTTTACCCTCGGCAAGACTATCGGCGTAGTGACGTGGAACAGCCTCTTCTGCAGTCTCGGGGGCATTAAGCTTGCGCTCTGCGAGCCGGATGAAATGGGTGAAGATCATGTGCAAAGTATACTCGGTTGGCATCTTGACCTCGGTGGCTAGCACCTTACGAACCTCGTGGGTGTTGGCAGTGGTGATGAGTGCAGGGGCCACAGGAAGCGGCTGGCGCGACTCTTTCTTGGTCCTTATTGAACGGAGCGAGCCAAGTCTGGCTAGTGGTGACTGTTTAGGTTTGTCCTCGGTGGGTTGCACTGGGAAACTGAACCCGTGGATCGAACTGGGGTCAGGCGACGACTGAGGCTCCGGCTCGTCGATGTCGGGGATCTCGATCTGGCGCACCGGCGGCGGCACAGGGTCCAGCTTGGGCGGCACCGGAGGCCCGTTGGTGGAGCTGGGGGCCACAAGCAGTCGACGCTGGATCTCGTCTAAATCGATTTCGATCTGGCCCGAGCTGTGATCAGTCTGGTCGGCATACTCGACGTATTGGTATTGGGCAGGGTACTGGGGAACCCCGGAGGCGTCTGTGGGGCCCGGCTTGGGCGGGAACGTAAAGTTGGACATCACCGGCGTGTTCCCTCAGAGTCTGTTGCAACAGAGGAGACAGCTGGTTCTGAGACCTCTAAGGTTTGACAATCGCAGGTGTGCCCTTTGGGGTGCCGGTGCACTGGCCTGGAGCGTTCGAGCACTGGCCCAGGGGTTTTGGGGCACTGGCCTAGCGTGTGGAGCCCTTGGTGTAGAGATGTGCGGCAAGGTGGTGCTAGGATGTTGCGGTGTTGAGGTTTTTTGGGTTGGGAAGCCCCGGTCCAGGAACTTGCGGCACCCTTGGTGGTTGGATGTTTGGAACGTTGAAGTTTCCAGATTACGAAGCCCGGACCCTACGGTACCGCAGCCCTGGGGCGTCGGTCTGCGGTGGGCATACCCGATCGGGTAGTGTGCAAGGACTGGAAATTGGTGGGGCTTGAACCAGTCTGACAAAAAGATTGAGAATCAATTATACACTCCAGGCCACCACCAGTATGCCGGGGAGCAACGAGTTGTTCAACCTCAAGTCGGTCAAGAGTCATGCGCAGCTTACTCAGACCGCCAGCAATGTCCGCAACATCTCTCAGAATCTCTCGAATGCCACGATTAAATTAAACGTCAAGACCATTATGATAGTCACCAAGCCGGGGGACCTGCACCTTGTGGTTCTCACCAACAACCTCGTCAACTGGTTGCTTCACCAATACAACTACCTTGTAGTGTATGCCGATGCTGCGTTGCAGAAGAGCATATTTGTTGGAGGATCAGAAACTTCCCAGGGTCGGCTCCAGTTCTGGGACGTGGCGGCGTTCGAGCTGTCCCCCGAATACTCCGACACCTTCGATCTTATCATCACACTTGGAGGCGACGGCACGGTGTTGTTTGTGTCGCAGTTGTTTCAGAAAATCGTGCCTCCTGTGCTTGCGTTCTCTCTCGGATCGCTAGGGTTCCTCACCAACTTCAAGTACAAGCACTACGTCAAGACTCTCACCAAGATCCTCAAGTTGAAGTATGTCAAGACCAACCTACGACTCCGGCTCAGCTGCAGCATTGTCGACGCAAAGACGAAACAAGTGTTACAGACCCGTAAGATCTTGAACGAGATCACCATCGATAGAGGACCCAATCCGTTCCTCACCAATCTCTCGTTGTACGGCAACGACTCGCTTATCACTGTGACTCAAGCTGACGGGCTCTGTGTTGCCACGCCCACGGGGTCCACCGCATACTCGCTTGCTGCTGGTGGCTCACTTGTTCACCCGTCTGTGTCGGCTATCAGTGTCACTCCGATCTGTCCGCACACCTTATCGTTTCGGCCGATCATCCTTCCTGACAGTATGGAGTTGAAGGTGATCATTCCTCGCTCGTCTCGTTGTGACACTGCATGGGTGTCGTTTGATGGTAAATCTCGTTACGAGTTGAACAAAGACACTTACATTGTCATTGCTGCTAGTAAGTACTACTTCCCAACAGTGATGAATGGCAACAATGAGTACTTTGATAGTGTCAGTAACAACCTCAACTGGAACACCCGCAAGCAGCAGAAACCTTTGAAATTCGGTGATTACTGCGATTCCAAGTACAAGAGCAGCGAGTCCTTACAAGCTTATGAGACTAATGAAACTCCATCTCGTGATGAGTTTGGTTTCGACAGTATCCTTTCGTTTGACCAGGATTACAGTGACGATGGTCTCTACGATGAAGATGACGACGATTACATAGAAACTCCTGTGATTCCGTTCCAGGATATCAATGAGGCACTTGAGATCTTCAGTGATGAAGAAGCTCCCTACCCACAACCACTTCCCACAGACAAAAGCAGGTCCACTTCCGCAAGTAGTTTCCGGAAAATCCGTACTAACTCGTTCACCAGTTTCAATCAAGCCTATAAGGACAAGCTTCACCTCGACACAAAACTCAACACCAAGTTCAATTCGCTTAAGATCAACAACGGCAGTGCCATGAGCATTGGCCGTACACCACTCAAGACTAAACCAAAACTCTCTGCCGTCGACACTCGGTCCCAGATCAAAATCGACCCGAAATCAGCCAGTCCTGAACTCCACGCTAAACCTCTCCGGACCCCAGATGGCATTGGTATCTTTGATCTTCGATCTCCCATGTCTCTCTCCAGTAGTGAGTCACTAGACAGAGTGGTGCATGGGAATGGTACATGATTGGTGGGGAGCGACTGCTGTGTGCTATGGCTTTTGTCAACCAATTATGACTATTATGCACTGGACTATTGCTAGACTATGCTTGTTGTTGGTTGAAGTTATAACTGAAATGCAACTATATTGCTAGATAATAGCGGCCACTAATAGCTACTGCCAGTGCCTACTGGTCGATACTATTGGTTCAACTACAAACTACAGAATTGGGGACTATTTTTCAAGATAATGCGGGTTCTCATTGATATGTTCTATTTCTCAGCAATAGTGAATCTATTTTACTTCTCTACTACACAATACTGGCTATCAACTGATGACTATTAGTTGATACGATCTACTGCCAGCGAATACTGACTGTTGGCTAACATACTTTACTTCCAATTCACTACTTCTTGGTTGAGTGTCTGTTACTTCATTTCCCTCTCTAGTATACTGCTAGCCAAGTTTGTTCACTCGCATAATCATGTCTGGAAGCTGTTGGCTGTCAACCATGATGACACCACCAACAACTGCTCTACTAGAAAATTATGTCGAGTAACAATCAACTTTCCACTGGCTACTGCTAAACTCCTCCAACTCTAAACGCTAATTTATATACCAAATCTACAACTCCGCTCGCCCATCAACTACATGCTTACCTAATACTAGACCAACGATCCAGGTACTACACTGTGATTGCAAGGCACACGGTGCCGAATTATATGAAGCCTTTTATAAACACAAAATCAATGAATAGCTGTACCTTCTATTTCTTCTGAAGAACTAAAACGTAGTAGGCAATGGCGGCAAGTGCCACAAGTATCGTCAAGATCAAAGGCAATTGAGATCCGCCTTCGCCAGAACCAGAACCGGACGACGAAGAACTCGAAGCCACAGGCAACGAGGCTGGGTCGATGTCCCCAATATACAAGTCTTTCAACTGGTCTCTAGCGTCTTCGGAGTGGCCAATGTCGTCGAAAGCTGCGGTGGCATCGGTTCCACCACAGTCGATCACCACTTCCTCACCACCAGGATGCTCTGGAAGAAATTTGGTACAGTCATAGACCTTGCCGTCGATGACCATCCACAAATCATCCTCGGTGTTGTGCTCGGCGACTTCCTCAAACGTAAATATCTTCACTTCCGACATTGGCTCTGTAAATGAAGAGATAAATAAATTTGTTGAGTCGCGATAAAATACTGAGGCCTCGCTCCGGTCACGTGATACAGGGCCCTCTGCCAATGGCAGCTAAGGGTAATGTCATACGACGAAATACATGGTTGGCAACAAGATGTCTAATTGATATAGCATAAAAAATGTCAGGGTTTAGTTGGATAGGTAATAGGAACCGAACCCAGAAGGCGGGGTTCGTTTAAACGTAGATTTGACCGATCTCAGGTCCGCACTGGAATTTTTCACCCTCGGATTTTTCACACGTGTTAAGTGTCTGAGCCCCGAGATTTTCCACCAGCAATCGGGTTTCTTTCTTGCCATATACTTAAGAAATGGACATCCAATTCATTGAAACTCCCGAGGTGCCACCTCCTCCAGCCCCTTCCAAGGAATGCGGAGTTCTCACCACTGCAGTAAGCATCAGCCCACAATTTTCCAGTTCAATTGCTCCGGTATACTAACGTCCAGTCTCCTGCGATCAAGAACGCACCGCTTCCAGCTGACGGTCCAGGGTCTCCTTCGTTCTCGAACATCTTGGTATTTGGGGCCATTGCATTGGTGCCATTCTACCTTGCTCGTAAATTGGGCGGAGGTTTCAAGACCTGGTTGTTTTTGGTTGTGCTCTTCTTTTTCCCTATCCTCATTGGATACTGGACATTTGTGTCGACCTTCTCTCCTCGCATCAACGACAAGGTCAAGTTGCCAGGAAAGCCAATCGAGCACTACCTCACTTTCCACGACGAGAAATTGGCTGCCAAGTACCACGGCTCCAAGATCCCATGGGAAACCTTCCACGAGTTGTACTTTGCCAACAAGGTCAGCTTCAACGGTGACTGCTTGGACATCTTGGAGTACAGACACGACTGGTGCAACTACCAATTCACCACCTCGTTGTTCTCTTTCTTCTTGTTTGGGTTTATTCCTGAAGTGATCATGCACACTCGTTCCCAAGACGAGGAGCAGGTCAGAGATCACTACGACCGTGGTGACGACTTCTACTCTTGGTTCTTGGGTCCACGTATGATCTACACTTCTGGTGTGATCAGCGACATCGACACCGAGGAATCCTTGGAGCAATTGCAAGACAACAAGTTGAAGATCGTCTGTGACAAGATCGAGTTGCGTAAGGGTGAGAGAATGTTGGACCTCGGTTGTGGTTGGGGTACCTTGGCTTCTTATGCTTCTGCCGTCCACGGTGCTCACGTTACTGGTATCACTCTTGGTAAGAACCAAACCGTCTATGGTATGAACCAATTGGCTAAACACGGAATTTCTCCTGAACAATCCAAGATTTTGTGTATGGACTACAGAGACGTGCCAGTGCCTGAAGGAGGATACCACAAGATCACCTGTTTGGAGATGGCCGAGCACGTTGGTGTGAGAAAGTTTGGAGCTTTCTTGAAACAGGTTTACGACATGTTGGACGACGACGGAATCTTCTTCCTCCAGTATGCTGGATTGAGAAAGTACTGGCAATTCGAGGACTTGATCTGGGGTTTGTTCATGAACAAGTACATCTTCCCAGGAGCAGATGCCTCGACTCCTTTGGACTTTGTGGTGTCTCGTTTGGAAGGTACTGGATTTGAGGTTGTGTCGATCGACAACATTGGAGTCCACTACTCTGCCACTTTGTGGAGATGGTACCGTAACTGGTTGGGTAACAAGGACAAGGTCATTAACAAGTACGGAATCAGATGGTACAGAATCTGGGAGTTTTTCTTGGCTTCTTCCACCATCATTTCCAGACAAGGGTCTGCTACCTGTTACCAGATTGTCTTGAGAAAGAACATCAACTCATACCAAAGAATCAACTATGTTCCAAGACAAATTGGATTGCAAGGTGTTGTCCATGACGGCAAGCCAAACAAGTGGTTCAAATAGGTGTCAGCATAAAAATATCAAAATATCAAAATATTAGTAAATATTCGTTTTTGGTGGCATTGCTTGTAGAATGTGTTTTAGACACTGTACATTAGAGACGGTAGATTATGTAGATCAAACATACTCAAGATCACAGATTAATCTGCATTGAAGAGGATGCGGTTGAGAAGTCTGTGTTTTGAGAAGGAGGAGGCTTTTCAAGATTTCTGTGGAGAACGAGAAGCAGATCTTAATTCAATGTGGAATTGGAAATGGGTAGGTCTGGAGAGCCTTGGACTAATGATGGATGCAGCACAGTAATAGATCTATCTAGCATAATGAGATAGCCGCCTAACTTAGAATCCAGCTTGGGTAAGTTGTTAACTGAGCCGCCTAACTCTTTAGCTCTGTCGCGTAACGTTGTAGCTTTGCCGCTTAGCCATTTGGCTTTCCGCCTGGCACTCCAAGTCGCCTCCCCATTTCTAAGCTTGGCAGCCCAATCTAATTCCCGAGTCGCCCACAGTCATAACCGACCGCCCAGCTACCCGCCCAACTTTCAGACCCCCGCCTAGACTCCACCCCAAGTCACGAGCCAGATCTGTGGACGCAATCTCCAATATCCCACCGCAAACTGTGCAGACTCTTTTTCTTTCCCATTCTTTTTATCGCAATGACAGAAGCACTTGATCAGTTAGTTGAGCAATGGCTCAAAATAGATATCAATCCGAAAACCCGGGCCCAGATCTCGGATTTAAAAGAAAAAGCGGACTATGAGACTTTGGACGCTTTGCTTAGCAGTCGAATTGCATTTGGAACTGCTGGCCTTCGATCTGCCATGGAGGCTGGATTCAGCCGTATCAATTGGGTCACTGTTCTCCAAACGTCACAAGGGTTGGCCAAGTACGCACAGAAATCCAACCCGAGCTCTCCCAGTATAGTCATTGGTCATGACCATCGATACGAGTCACAGAACTTTGCACGTATTACTGCAGTGGTGTTCTTGTTTGCAGGCTTCAAAGTGTACTTCTTGGAGTCACCATCGGAAGACGACAGCGGATTGATTGCCACTCCGTTTGTTCCGTTTGGTGTGGACTATTTCCTGGCAACTGTCGGGGTTATGGTCACAGCTTCTCATAATCCTGCTGCTGATAACGGTTACAAAGTGTACTGGAGCAACGGATGTCAAATCATCCCACCCAACGACGCCAACATTGCCGGTTCCATCCTTGAGAACCTCGAACCTTGGGGCCATGTCTGGGACAGTTTCAAGAATTTCGAACAAGTGGCCGAGGAAAATGCTGATTTCCATTATGTAAAAGAAGAAGTGGTCAAGACGTATTACTTGAAACTCCAGAACTCCACAGTGTTCTCTCATATTTCCCATTCTAAAACCAACGATATAAAATTCATTTACACTCCAATGCATGGAGTTGGCTATGAATTTGCGTTGCCTGTGTTCACAGACTTGCTCAAAATCAAGCCGGAGAATATTAAGGTGGTGGAACAACAGCAACAGCCAGACCCAGACTTTTCAACAGTCCGGTTTCCCAACCCCGAGGAGAAAGGTGCGCTTGATTTGGCGATTTCCCAAGCGGACGAACATCGTTTGGATTTGATTGTAGCCAATGATCCTGACGCAGATAGATTCTCGGCAGCTATCCGAACCAAACAAGGCTCCTTCAGACAATTGACTGGTAATGAACTTGGGTTCTTGTTTGCGTCGTATGTCATTGAGAAGACAAAAGATTTGTCCAATGTGTATTTGTTGAATTCTACTGTCTCGTCGCAAATGATCAAATCCATGGCTGATAAGTTAGGGTTCCATTACCAAGACACATTGACTGGTTTCAAGTGGATCGGTAACAAAGCCATTGACTTGGCCAACGAAGGGTACAATGTTCCTTTTGGATATGAAGAAGCCATTGGGTTCATGTTTCCTAATGTTCATGACAAAGACGGGTTGGCAGCTTTGAGTGTGTTCTTCCAATTGTATGCTGAATGGACAATTGGTGAAGGTATCACTTTGGACGAGAAACTCGAGCAAGGGTACAAGAAGTTTGGATACTTCAAAGAGTACAATGGATACTATAAGTTTGAAGACTTGACGGTGACGGGTACTATATTTGGCAAAGTGAGAGCACTGTATGATGAGGCTCCTAAGACTATTGGTAAGTTTGATGTCGTGACTTGGAGAGACCTTACTTTGGGTTACGATTCAAGCACTGCGGACAAGAAACCATTGTTGCCAGTAGATACAAGTTCTCATATGATCACTGCGGTTGTGAAACCAAGCAATGGTGAAGGGCTGGTGAGATTCACAGTGAGAGGGTCTGGGACTGAGCCGAAACTCAAGGTCTATATTGAAGGAACTTCCAGTACTGAAGATGGAGCTTTGGAGCTTTCGAAGGATGTCTGGACGGTTTTGAAACAAGAATGGTTCAAACCAGAGACTTACAATTTGCAAGAGGTTCATCCATAAGTATGACTGGTTTCTGTATTTATTTCATATGTATATTATTCCAAGTATTGCATTTCACCATTGTAGGGGTCTTTGGTCCATAGTAAATGAGTATTTTTTAGCAAGCCAATTATGATAGAAGACTAATCATAGAATCTCCACATTATATCCCTTACAGGTTCTCTTATTCTGCTTGACTCTCTCATGAATGCAATCTTAACTCTTCCTACAGGCCACTCTACGACCCTCCAGTTCAACCCACGGTCTATCAATTACAGAATATATAAACTATGGTGATGGTAAATGACTAAGGTGTTTGTAAATGTGGTGATCAGTTTCTCCCCTCACGTCTCTTCTTTCTTTCTTTTTTCGCGATCTCTCGAAGATCGTCTTCACTTGGCTCATAAATATGCCACACGGTATAGTGAGGCAATCCTCCGACTCTAAAGCCCATCTTCTTTGCCATCTTTCCGAACGCTTCTGTCTCGGCATGGTTCTCGAATGTGTAAGCAGGGAACGACACTCCTTGTCTGAACACCTTTGCTTTGGCTAAGATAGACACTCCACCCACTCCATCGACATCGGTCAACTGGTTAGGGTCTCCGTTCTTGTCTCTCTGGTATGCCAAATGGAATCGCCACGTAGGATACTCTGCGTACCCTTCGACAATGACATCGTCCTCGTCCAACGTCTTGGCCAAATCAAGTGCTCCCTGAGACTCGATCCAGGTGTTCAAATCGTAGGGCTGCTCGTTGCCCAAGAACTCAGGCAACGGTCTCCAAACGTTTGGAACAATCACGTCGTAATCGAATTTCATCAAGTCTTGGATGATCGAGATCGGCGACTCCTCAATATCGGCGTCTCTCCAGTAGACCCACGAATGATAAGGTTTCAAGGTGGTGTTGATGAGCCAATTTCTTGCTCTGCCCATCAACTTTCTTCTGATTCCCTGGACTTTCACCGCATGACGATCACTGAACCCCTGGCCAATCACCTGGCCAAAGTTCTTCTCAAAGATCTGGACACTACGGAACGGTTTCTTGAACTCGTCGTGGAACGGAGGGTTGAACTGGGTACGGATTTTCTCGACGTACTCTTGGTCCATGTATCGAAGATAGAGGTCGCTGGTGCCTTTCAACTGCTTGTTACGTTCTTCCATTTCCTTTTCAATAGACTGCAAGTAATTTATGAGCGACGAGTTCTGGAGCATTATCGAGTACTCGAACAACGTCTCGAGGGTCTTATCGCCTGGCGAACAGTCACTGACAAGAAATGCAAGATCTATCTGATTGTGCTTGTAGTTTAAGTTCATAAGATGCTTGAACATAAGAGGAAGAACATGCTGGGCGTTTCTAAGAGGAATCAACAATAACACCACGTCTCCAGACTCGGCACCTTTAGGACTGCCCTGGAACTCGTTCAAGTCATAGTATGATACTGTCTTACGTAGATCTTCTTCCTCCTTCTTAAGCTTGGACTGTTCTTCAGGAGTGAGTGCTGCCTGCTCTTTGACCCCCAGGGCCGAAGCAGTGTAGTGTTTATAGTCTTGGCCGTTGTCGGACTCAAACCCGCCTTTGGAATTTGGGAACCGCAATTCGTCCTGATCTTGCTGCCAGTTGGTGATGCGATGTGCAAACGAATTAATATCGGGAAGAGAAAACTCGGAGGTCCGCTGCTGCTCGGCCTGTCTGAATATTAAGACCACAAGCACAAGACACACGATCCACCAGAACACCTTCCACTGTTTGGCAGTGGGAAACGGTTTCCTAGGCTTGAAAGCTGAATCGGACCGGTGCTTGTCCTTGTCAAACTTTTCCTTCTCAAAGCTGGGGTTAGTAATTCTGATCAAATGAACAGATTATATTCTGATCAACTTACACTGGAAGTCCCTCCTTCTTGAAAGGCGACGTGAACATATTGACCGGTGTATCTCCGAGGCAATCTAAGTGTAGGATTTTTTTGGCTGTGTTTTTCTGACTTGTCGCACAATAATTTTTCCTAGGCCTACGTGGAACTTTAGGCGGGCGGTGCAGACCTGTCAGGTTCTGCACGGGTTTGTAGGAAGGTGTTTGGATTATCGTACGCTGTGAATTAGATAATAAAAGATAAATCAGGGAGCACTATTTGTGAGTGGCTTTGAATATATTGCTTTGTTTTTCATTCAATTTGAACTGGCTCCGTCGCTGGAATCTCCTCGTGTATTATACCATGTTGGAATTTCTTAGAATCTGATGCAGATTGGCACAGCAAGTTACAGCGACAGAGAGCCTGTGGGATTTGTATGTGGCGTTCGGGTTGTCTAGGTTCTGATGAGTGGAATACTTGTTTGAGAAAAACGGTTTCGCTTGGGATGTATGTTGGTACGTTGTTAGCTTAGAATTGGTGTTATAATGTCTGGTTGTTGGCTTGCGATTATCGATGCTGATATCTAGCGATTACTTGCTTTCTTGTTTGTTTCTTTTGAGCATCTCCTGACTTTGTTTCATTACAAAGCTTTGGGTTCTTTGTAATCGGCGTGATCTTATGTAGATCGATGTTCCAAAGTGCGATTCTCAAACAGGTATTTTTCTATGCACGGGGCTAGACTTCTGACAGCCATTGATTGGGTTTGATAGGTGGACATTGGGGTGTCAGAAGAACAGTTTGAATATTGGTAGTTGACAAGTAGCAGAGGGTAGCTGTAATTGTTGACTGCTGTAATTTGTCATTAGACTTCGTAGTTAATTACATGCACAATGTATACACATCTAGAGGAGTTGTTCTTTATGCGTCTGCCAATTATGGTGTTTGAGAGCAGGGAAAGTGTTGTTGGAGCAAAGCTGTTATGATTCATTTACAGAGTTTAAAAGTAGAATTTTTTTATAATCAAAATGTGCGAGATAGATATAAGTTGCTAGGGTTGATGGATTGGTACCACCTCAATTGAACTCTAAACCTCAAAGGGATTTTCCATTCAGCCGTGTATCTCAGTTACTGATTGACAGCCAGATCAGTCTCTTGATATCTGATAATTCTCAATATTTTAATCTATATATTTAAGTCCAGTATATTTCCAAGACTCTCCGTATATTCCTGTCATCCTTCACTCTCACCTCAAATGGTATGCACCCCACTGT
Source organism: Saccharomycopsis guyanensis (assembly GCA_030578595.1). Lineage (NCBI taxonomy): Eukaryota > Fungi > Ascomycota > Saccharomycetes > Ascoideales > Saccharomycopsidaceae > Saccharomycopsis > Saccharomycopsis guyanensis. The sequence continues at coordinate 572,402 of JAJMSQ010000001.1, forward strand.
ACACTCAATCTTTAAGTCTGCTTAATCTTTAAGTCCACTCACTCATGCACTCTTACAATAGTACTTGATCACTATTATAACATTAAAAGCATTCCCACACTCCTCATTACTATTCCATTACTCATCTATTAATTTCATTACAATGCTACTCTCCGCTCAACTACCGGGCAACTCAACATGACAGTAAATCGCCAACGGTGACACTTCCACCGGAGTAATGCTTTTCAACGTAATTGAATTCCCACCACCAGCCAGATCTGGATCTCGAATCCATTGGTTGTCAGTATCATACTTGCCAATTTTAAAACTGGTGTCTGTCTCAAGATACATTTCAAAAGTGCCTTGCAGTGACAACCGAGGCTGCAGTCTAGTCACTGCCAACAAATCATACACTGTCAGTTTCATCTGCTCGTAGATATTGGTCCAAGTAAGCTCATCAGTGGTCTCAAACTCTATGTCAAAAAGTTCTTGGCTAGTGATCTTGGTCTGTGATATATCCACCAAGTACCGTTCTACAGGTTTCTTATTATCAAACACCACCAACGATACAGCTTTCACTCTGTTTACCACCGATTCCAGTTCAGAAACATCATTGCCTTGACCTATCACTGCATTCAAAACTCGTTCTACAAACGTCTCTTGCCATTGAATCACATTAGGGTGTCTGTTCATAGGCACTGCTATGCCAAAAGACGTCACTGTTCCAGCAGAGAACGATTCTTTAGGATACAAGTTCCGTTCATAGCAAACAATATTGATCCACACTTTCAAAAACTCGGCAACAGTAAAATATACATTCCTGGGAGTCAAAGGCAACTTCTCATTCTGGACTTGTGGTGACAATATTCCAGGCTCCATCACGGTAGTGCAATGCTCATCGGGTTTTTTCAGTCTAAGATTTCATGCATGCATTGGAGTTTTTCTCCAACATTCTTCACTGCTCAAAGTATCTTTTACACAGTGATCTACCACGTACTAGCAACTTTACATACTAGCAAGTCTCAGTCAATGGCGTCTTCCAATTTATCAATGTACAAGTCCGTTAAACCCTATATGACCGACGACAACTTTTATGCAGTGGAAGGTACTAATCTTATTAGATTACAAGAATATGTTCTAGAAAAAGTAGTGAGTGTCGTACAGCAGAACCACAATGTTGTGGTCTATGATATGTTCAATGATTTCCCAGTGGATCTCATGATAGACAAACTTACGGCATCGCTACCACCACAAAAACTTCCGCAAGCTCTTCAACGTGTTTCCTACATTGTTTGTGAAGATTTAGAACTGCTCATTGACAGCGTACGACTGGTCGATGAGCTGCTTCATCTGGGTCAAGCCCCGCCCATCAGTTACGTCATTGTCAACCAATTGAACAAGCACCACAACACAGCCAGGATCAGCAGCAGCATCCCCGACCTGCACCAGTACCTACGGGTCTTGGCCACGCTCAAACGACTCGCGCACCGAGATAATGTCGCAGTGGCACTCGTCAATACCGACGGAATGAAGGTGCAGGCAGGGTTTGTGGGCCGGGTCATCCAGCCACAGTGAGCAGCCACAGTGGATTGCAAACCCGTGCAATGGCGATGGTCAGACAACAAAGCCAAATAGCTGTGGTGGCCCACACCTTGATTCAAACCGACAGTCAAGGTCTTATTTACGGGAACTATAAATATTGCTACTATGGCCTTCAAGGGCTTTACCCGCAAAACAGACTCTACCAATAGCAGTGCCGACGACCAGAGTCTGCTGGCAGGCCTGAATTTGAACCGTGCACAACCGTCTCAGCCGCATCCTCAGCCGTCGCAAAACCAACAGCTCCACCAGGTGCAAGGCCAGCCCGTGCAAGGACACGAGTTCTACTCCAACAACGAGCTCCTCGAGCAACTTATCTACGTAGAGACATTCATGCCGGAAATCGACGGTTCCGACGACACCAGAAAGGTCGACGACGAGCTCAAGTCGTACATCGACAACTCGTTTGTGTTCATGGAAGACAAGAAAATCAAGCCGGAACCCTCGGACGACGAGATCCACGGCAACGGCTCCAGCAACAATCTTGCCATTGGTCCAAATGGCTTGCCCGAGCAAGTGCCTTCAGGTGCCCGCTCCTCATTGGAACTGGCAGGGTTCAGCAAAGACCAAATCGACATGCTTGCCACCCTTGTGATGCAGCACAATACCGCCAAGAAAGACCAGCGACAGTTCGAGCCCCAGCCGCAACTTGATCCAGTCGTCGACAACAATTTCATGCTCCATTCGCCAGAGTACCTGCCAAACCCATTGGACTCCAGTGGGTCGGCCCAGCTCAGTGTAGACCCCACGTCGTTGTCTCAGCTGCGACCAGTGACCCAGGACGAACAGGGCAATTCCAGCTCGAATGACCTGGACAAACGACGCAGAAACACTGCCGCGTCTGCTCGGTTCCGAATCAAGAAGAAGCTCAAGGAGCAGAAGCTCGAGCGTGATGTCAAAGATTTGCGCGAGCTTGCGTCCAGTCTAGAACTGAAAATCAAAAACCTCTCGATGGAGAACAGCTTGTTGAAAAACCTTATTGTCGAGAAAAACTTGAAGAAAAGCAGCGAGGAGGTCGAGACAATGAAGCAGCGGGCTCTCAATAGTTTTGGCAACGGCGTGGTGCGGCAGGATCCTTGATTTAGACAGCCAGCCGCCCAAATCGGTAATAAATGTGTATTTTTAATCTGTTTTTGTTTGCCGGTGTAGTTGGACTGGGATCTGCTCCTTGTATTTGTCTGGTGTTGATGTTCAGCACTGACTCAGGTTCTACTTGGACTTGGCCCGAGACTCTGGTGCTGACAGGGTCCGATAATTAGTGGTCAAGCGAAGGGCGTGACACTCACTTGGATATTGGTCAAGCCCAGCTGCCAGGGACAACGGGACCTGGCATTTTTTAACCCTGGTCCCCCACCTCATTTCAATACTTGCTTCGCGTCGTATCTACAAGACCTCAACATGCATGTGCCTATTGACAGGGAATAAGTCAAGGAGTCCTACACAGTAGAGAAGCAACACCGCAAGTCTGATGAGGGTGTGATTGCAAATGTGAGTATAACTTTTTACAGCGAGTGAAACGGTAAGCAAAATTTAAAGATTACTATAAAATCAAATCGTCGAAGTCAAAGAGTAGTGTTGGAATTACAACACGGCAGAAGCAGCAGCACCAGCGGTCTCAGCAACAGAAATAGCAGCAGTAACAGATGGCAAGGCAGTGAGGAGAGCAGTGACAGCAGACACAGCAGCAGTAGGGTCGGCCAAGATGCTCTCAACCTCAGCAACAAGAGAGGAAGCCTCCTCAAGAACAACATCAGCAATGTCACCACCAGCAAGAAGTTTGGTGACAACGTCAACAAGTCCGCTGACCTCAGACTCAATGAGTCCTCCGAATGGAATAACCAAACCAAGGTCGTGGGCAAGACCGTCAACAATCTCAGCAGCATCGGTGACAATTCCTCCGGAAACATCACCGACAACTCCATCAGCAATAGAGGTGACAGCACTGATAGCACCCTCGAGGTCAGACTCGATCTCGCCAAGACCAAGTGGACGAGCAGCAATAGCAGCAACGTTAGCAAAAGCAATAGCAAATTTTCCGAAAAGCATTGTAGAAGATGTGTGGGAGTGTGATAATTAGAAGTGTTGGTTGATGATGAGAAGAGGCTTGGAGTGGAGCTGGAGCCTCTCTTTATAGTTTTTTCGAGACTCGAGTCGTCAACAAACTCGTCTACACCAACCTATAGGCTTCGACAATTCCATTTAGGTTGCAGCGCTTACAATTATCCATGTCAGAGCAGGTCCATCATTGTCGAAGAGCGATGTTCAGGTATGTGCGAGTGCAAGCTGTAGATGAATGCAGCAGAACAATCCGGAGATGATCCTGGCCTGGGCAGCAGGGAATTCGTATTTTACAAAAACGACACCGACAGCGTCATCGGGGACTACACGGGGCAACCCCATGTGAGATTACGCAACGACTATTTTAAAGAGACATTATATTAAAGTGGAATGACTACAATTAGTAACCGAGAGTAGCCAATTCCTTGGAAGCCTTGGAGTCGGCAACAGCAGCTTTAGCAGCGGTCTGCTTCTTGATCAAGGCCTTCTTCTTAAGGTAGTACTCAGCAGATCTGAGCTTTCTCTTCTCCTCCAACTTGGCGACAACGTCTTCGTATTTCCAGCCGACCTCGGTGGACAATTTGCCAATGGTAGTGTACTTTCTACCTGGCTTCAATCTCAAGACTCTCAAAGCTTGTGGGACAACAACTCTCTTCTTCTTGTCGTATGGTGGTGGAACACCCTCGAACACCTTCAATCTCTCCAAAGCAGCCTTACCTCTGGCAGTCTTGTGTTGAACCATACCCTTGACGGCTTTTTGGAAGATTCTCGATGGGGCTCTGAAGTGGAATGGACCTCTGGCTTGGTTGAATCTGGTACCCTTTCTCAAGTAGTCGTAGTACTTCAACTTGTTTCTGAAGAACTCACCAGAGATGTTCAAAGCCTCGGCTCTGACAATCACGATTTTTTGACCGTTCAACAACTGCTTGGCAACAGTTGCAGCAAGACGACCCAAAAGGTGTCCTTTACCTAATTATTGTTAGTAAACTGATACGATACTGGCGTGGAGATTGGACTGGAAGTCATTGGAAAATCGATGTGGATATTAACAACTTCTTTAATTGAGATCTGGTTAAAACTTGTATGATGAAATTTAAAGGTCTGGTATTTTGACAATCATTTTTAATATAGTATGACTTGTTAAATTGTAGACTGTTCATAATTCGTTCTATTATTCAGCTCCATTCATTTCTGATTATCAATATTCTTGAAATATCACTTGGTATTATTCATTGTTCAATATTTCACTTCTTAATTCAAGGCTTGACACAACTTTCGAAATGACAATTATCCAAGCAAATCGATTTCCATTAACAGTTTCCATGACATTCTCCATATGTTTATTATATTCTCGACTTACCATCAATAACAACAACAGGCTCGAAGCTACTCATATTATCGTTTATGTTCTTGTGAAGAGTATACTAACAACGATTGAGTAGTAAAATTTTCAACCACGCTCTCAATGACCCAGGGCTAGTAACCTTGCACCGAATCAATCTTGAACCACTGATTTTCGAGGTCACATGATTGACGAGGGTTTGCGACTAAAAGATCGTGACAGTGTTTAGTGGTGGTGCCCTGCACGTGTTTTATGCTAGGTCAACATATTAGCCCTCGTCAGTGATCGAACCATTCCCCACCCACAGAACCTAACTTCTCGGACATGAAGTGCCCAGTTGCAAGGCTTGTTGATTGGCTTACGTTTGCTGGGTTGAGACTAAATAAAGTTCCGGTCATTCCCCTGGCAAATTGTTGGTGACGAAACCTACGAATGATCACTGGGGGGCATCTAGAATGATCTATGGACGCAGTAAACAGGGTTGGATCTGGCACAAAGATGATATCTAGAATTTGCATGACTCCATGGAAACACGCAGAGCCTTGACACTTTGACGTAAACAGAATTATTTGGAGATCAGTAGGATAGTTGAAACCCGGTAGAACCAAACATCTTACTGATAGCAGTGAGGAAGCCAGAGTAACGGATACCTGTCCAAACGGGAGAGGGTACATGAGGGATCGCAAAAAATTGAGTAAACAGCAAGGAGGCAGGGCCCTGAGGAAACGCAACTGGGGTGTCAGCCAAGGTCCGCGGCACTATGCATATGGCTGCTTCGAACAGGATAAGCTATGGCCGATATATAGGGCGAATGCCGCAACTCTATGAGTGACAGGGGAATTTTGTGAGGCAGTCTCGTCGCACAGCTAGTGGGTGTCGTTTCATAATTACCAAGTGCATAGTTTTCGACTAGTGGAAGCCTCGTTACCAAAGCCAGGGAGCTGCTTCATCGAGAAAATTTGAGGCGTTTCAAACTTGGAGCTGCACCAGGATCTACCATACTAGGGCCTGGATCAAACAACCCGTGGATATATAAGCAAAACTTATCCTTCAATTGAGCAGTTGTGGTTCATATTATCTAAAACTCAACCAGGAAAATGTTGACCAGCACTCCAGTCAAGAATACCCGTTCCGGTAGCGTTTCCTCCGAGGACTCGTTCCATACTGTGGATAATGATTTCTCCAAGCCTCGCACCGTGAACTTGTCTCCACGATACACTGCGGTTTCACCATTCAACGACTCTGTGACCACTGCCAGTCCGTCTATCTTTGAGCGTGACGTTGAGAGCAGCAGTATATTCACAATGAGCAACTTGTCGTTGGTGAGTGTCACTCCGTCACACTACAAGAGCGAGAACTTGATTCCTGCAGCCTTGGACGCTACTGCAGAAGCACTCAGCAAAGAGAAGGATTTGAAGAACATCGACATTGTGTACTCGACGGGCAGCAAACCATCGGAGATTTTGTCGGGATGTCTCAACCAGAACAGCTGCTCCAGATCATTGAGAAATGACAGACTGATTATGAGAAGAAACACCAACATGTCGGTGGAGGATTTGGTGAGAGACAGAAAGAACTCGACGGTGTCATTCTGTTCATACTCTGATTATTTGGAAGAAGAAGAGACCAACGGGAACTTGCCTCAACAAGAACCTATTAATATTTTTGCCAGAGAACCATCGACGGTGATGAGACACTCGTCGATCTCCAAGATGCTCCAGAGCAATGGACTTGGAGCTCCAATGACTGTGACCAAAGGCAGTCCTGCAAGAAGCAACTCGCTCTACAAACACTCCAACAGTTCGAATATCTCGCTCATTGAAGAGTTGAAGTTCAAGAACATGATGGCCCGCAAGATGTCGAACCTTGACGTAGCATTGTCTGCAGCTCCTAAGGTCACCGAGACTCCAACTGCGTCGCCTATTGCTTTACACAATGCCTATGACCCAAACAGTGCATTGTCGTCGCCAATCCGATTTGATGACGACGATGACATGGATATGGACGATCCACTCAACGAGACTCCAATGGAAGAGTTTGAAACGGTGTTGGACTCGGCGTTCAACGTCAACTTCAACTACAACAAGAAAAGTATCATGGTTTCATCTATGGAAGACGTACTCAGACAACTGCAACGAGACATTCTTAAGAACGTCCAGCGAGTCTAATCTTGAGAAGTTGTTTTTCGATGGCAATTAATTCCTTGCGGCCATCGAAAAATAATCTGCTAACCAACTCATCCACGTTATTTCATGACCTCAATATTCATTTCTCTTTTATACCTACATATTATCTGCTTATAGACCTGTTGCACCATGCATGTAGCCTACACTCTTTATGGGGTGCGCGCACCCCCATCGGCACCGTGCAAGAAGCACCCGCTTGCCATCTGGTGACTTCATGCCCGAGCCTAGTGAGATCTTAGTAGATACCAGTTTTTTTTCATCACAACTGTACTTGATACTACACACCACCCACCCCGAGATGTCAATTGCTCTTAAGTTTGCACGTCCTATGGCAAGAGCCTTGCCTCGCTACTCCAACGTGGCAGCTTTCAACTTTGCTCGTATGTACGCCGGCAAGTCGTGGCCACCACACACTGTGATTGATATGCCTGCGTTGTCTCCAACCATGGAGCAAGGAGGATTGGCCAGCTGGAGCAAGTCTGTCGGCGACAAGTTGGAGCCTGGCGAAGCTATTGCTGAGATCGAGACCGACAAGGCCCAGATGGACTTTGAGTTCCAGGAGGAAGGGTACTTGGCCAAGATCTTGGTTGAGAATGGCACCAAGGACATTCCTGTGGGCAAGCCAATTGCTGTGTATGTTGAGGAGGAAGGCGACGTTGCTGCGTTTGCTGATTTCACTGAGGCCGATGCCGGTGGCGCTGCTCCTGCTCCAAAAGAGGAATCCAAGTCCGAGGAGGCTCCTAAGGAAGAGCCTAAGAAAGACGATGCCCCTGCTAAGAAGTCGGAGTCCACCTCTAGCTCTGCTCCAACCGACAGAGTGCTTGCCTCGCCATTGGCCAAGACCATTGCTTTGGACAAGGGAATCATTCTCAAGAACGTCAAGGGAACCGGACCAAACGGCAGAATCATTGCCAAGGACGTTGAGAGCTACAAGGCCCCAGCTGCTGCTGCTCCTGCTGCTGCAGCTGCCCCAGCTCCTACTGCCGCCACCTACGAGGACATCCCACTTACATCGATGAGAAAGACCATTGGCAAGAGACTCTTGGAGTCGACCCAGGGTGCTCCTTCGTACATTGTGTCTTCGCAAATATCGGTTAGCAAGCTTGTCAAATTGAGAGCTTCGCTCAACGGATCAAGTAACGGCGAGTACAAACTCTCGATCAACGATCTTTTGATCAAGGCCATTGCTGCTGCCACCAAGAAGGTTCCAGACGTCAATGCTTACTGGTTGGAGAAAGAGGGTGTGATCAGACAATTCAAGAACGTAGATGTGTCTGTGGCCGTGGCCACTCCAACCGGATTGATCACTCCTATTGTCAAGAACGTCGAGGCCAAGGGCTTGGAGACCATCTCCAAGGAGGTCAAGGACTTGGGCAAGCGTGCCAAGATTGGTAAATTGAACCCAGAAGAGTACCAGGGAGGAACCATCACAATCAGTAACTTGGGCATGAACCCAGCCGTGTCCTTGTTCACCTCGATCATCAACCCACCTCAATCGGCCATCCTTGCCATCTCCACCATCGACAAAAAGGCGATCCCAGACTCCAGCAACGAGAAGGGCTTCATCTTTGACGACTACATCACCATCACCGGAACCTTTGACCACAGGGTCGTGGACGGCGCCGTCGGAGGCGAATACATAAAAGCATTGAAGAATGTCATTGAAAACCCATTGAGCTTGTTGCTTTAGGCTGAGGCTTCTCCTAATATGTCTATATAGTCAACTGTTTATTGATTATATTGCAGTGACCCCGCTGCCGTACCAACCCACCGACACCTCGAGCGAGTCCAAGCTGTCTTTCTCGGTCTGCTTCACAAAGAAGTTGTCGACGCCGTAGTCCTGTTTTTTCTTGGGCAAGTCGTCCTCCCAGAACACCTTGATCTTGCTGTTGTTGACAAGTAGTGTCTTAGTAGTCTGCCAACTGTATCTTACAATCTGATCCCAGCCAAACACTGGGTTGATTCTGCTGTTGAGCCATGTAGTAGTGAACGGATCAGCTGGGTACCCTGACCCGTAGCTGAGTTCTCTGTCCAGAGTGTCATTCTCAAGAGCATTGTACCGTTTCAACACTACGTCTCTTGTGACTTTAGCTACCACTGAAGCTGCACTGACAATAGGATAAATCGAATCAGCTTTCTTGCTGACTTTCACTTTCAATTTCGGAAATATCTTCTGGAGCTTGGCCTGGTACGTCTCTGGAGGTCCCACAGTATCAATATACACTTCGGTGACGTTGTGGTTCTTCAATATTTCTAGAGTCATGGTGATTAGGTCTATAGTGGTCTGATGTGCTTGGTTGTTCAAATTATTGAAATTGGTGCTGTTTAACATCTCAGACGATATGTCTCGAGCAGTCAAATTAGTAATACTGTAACCAATGTTTCTATTAAGTACCGTACCACTGTTGGTGATCAGGTACATGAGTTCTGTCCGCTTGAGATCATTCAATTTCTTGGAATCGTCAAAGTCTGCGTCTTTCAATATTTGAAGGTTCTTTTCTAGACAATAAGCTAAAGAATACACCATTGAGCCTAGCACAGGTCCTCTTCCGGCTTCATCTATTCCTAATATGATTGGATCGTTGGTGTTTCCAACTATTTCAGATGGGATCTTCGAGAGGTAACTATAAGACTGATGGATAGATTCAAGCACGTCTGATTTTTCATTTGTTAACAATGGTGAAACAGTGAGTGGCACAAACGACGCCAATGCTCCACTGACTTCGACTTTTTGTTTTTTGAAAGGGGCCATTCTTTATAGACAGTCAGAGTAACGAGAGTAGCTGCTTAGAAGAGCTGCTTAGAAGAGCTGCAGAGATTCACGCGTACGCGTAGGGTTAGTAACACTGGAGAGTTGGAGTGTGAAAAAATTTGGCTTGAGTTCTGGTTCAATCTTTAAGTGTTACAGAGACAAGACTAAAAGAGTAAGCAAAACTTCTTAAGGACCTAATAGAATCTCAAGTGATGAGCAATACTGCGTTATCGTCTTGAAAAATATTGAAAAGAATTAACACATGCTGAGATTGAGATTTTAGTGGGAGCTTTTTGGTTTAGTGTTGAAGGTGTACTAACAGAATAGGTTAAGGTGTATACTGGAACTTGAATAGATACATTTGAAGAAGATATTGTAGGGTGGGGGTAGGAAAACTTGGAATAAGGATGTTTTTGCTTTGTTTCTGAAGATTTCAATGATGCTTATTGTAGTTTTGTCCAGTGGTTTTATCTTAGATTAAGAGTAGGGCCAGAAGACTGGTGCTTGAAAATTGCAGTACATTAGCACACACACAATGTTAACTACAAACATAGAACCAAGAATGTAAAACTAAAATAACTCAACTAATTGATCCAGCCTAGTTAAATAACCACTACAAACTCACATACACTTGTCAGAATTCCAGTGTAGTGTACTACGATTATCTCTGTACAGAACCCACTCTCCACAGGCCTACCCTACGCTGCATGAAAAATCATATACACTTCTCCACCCCATTACATACACTCATCCCTACCACAATGAGACAAATAATCCCCCGAGGGTTTCCTAGGAATTTCCCACGGGCACAGTTTTGCAGATTTAAAGCTGATTTAGCTAAACTGGATCAGGTAATATATGAGACTAGAAGACAAGAAGCTATCAATGATCAACAATCACACTACCCTATGATCACTCTGACAAGAACAAGTTCACCAATAAGAATAGCAGACTATTTACGGATATACCAGGGTCTTGAGAACAATGAAAAAATACCTGAAGTTACGCATATCATGGAAGCAAGAATATCTGGAATCCGAAAAGCTAGTAAGAAGTTAGTGTTTGTAGACTTACAACAAGATTTCCACAAGACTCAATTGGTATACTCATTGAACACTTTGAACGAACATCATCATGAAATTGATCAGCCACAGTTTCTAGATAGTTACCAGCACTTGAAACCAGGTGACTCGATATCGATCCAGGGGTTTCCATTTAGAACTAAATCTGGTGAGTTATCTATAAGGTCGACCGGACAACTCAAGTTATTGTCACCAGGTTTAGTACCTACTCGAAAAGAATTGGACATGGATCACAAGTACCAAAATTATAAAATCAACAATTATTTGGCTGCTCCAACCTTGATGGATCCTTTAATCATCAAACATATTATCACTAACAGTATAAGACGATTCTTAATAGCTAGAGACTACATTGAAGTGGAGACTCCTACGATTTCAGGTCATGCCAACGGTGCCAATGCCACTCCATTCACAACCACATCTCCATATATCAACGATCACGATGGCAATTCAATTCCATTGAGTCTCCGTATTGCTCCTGAGTTGTACTTGAAGAAACTCATAATAGCGGGGTTTGATAAAGTGTTTGAAATAGGCAAAGTGTTCAGAAACGAAGGAATAGACAGTACTCACAACCCAGAGTTTACCACTTGTGAGTTCTACCAGAGTTTCACTGACTTGAACCAACTTATAGAATTGACTGAGGGAATGTTACTTGATATGGTGTCACAATTGAAACAGAAATATCCTCAGTCTTCTGCAACTCTGATCTTCTCTGAGAATTTCGCTGAAGTAGATGGAGTAAAGTCCAAATTGTTCAACATCTTAGAGTTCATTCCAACCATCGAAAAGGAAAGTGGTGTACCATTGCAGAAAACTGATGACATTGAGCTGTTGAAACAGTACTTCAAAGATATAGGACTTGAGTTGCCGTCGATTGTGTCTGTGCCAAACTTGTTGGACAAGCTTGCGTCTCAGTATATCGAGCCATTGTGTGTCAAGCCTACAATTATAATAAACCATCCGGTGGAAATTTCTCCGCTTGCAAAACTGTTCACCAAAGTGTATGGAGACAGAGAGTTTCAGATATCAAGACGGTTCGAGTTGTTCATTGATTCTAGAGAATACATCAATGCTTATGAAGAAGAGAACAATCCGTTTGTGCAAACTGCCAACTTGCAAAACCAACAACGGTTCAAAGAAGGATCCAATGACCAAGAAATCTCGATGGTGCCAGATGCAAGTTTCACTGAAGCAATGGAATATGGGATGCCTCCAACCGGAGGATGGGGATGTGGTATTGATCGGTTGGCGATGTTGTTCTCGGAGTCACATAAGATCGACGATGTTCTTAGTTTTGGGAACTTGAAGGACGTTGTGAGGTATTAGGTGGTCGACCTCTACTGTAAATGGGTGCATATATGTTATGAGGTATTAGTATATAGAGAGTTACTGTAAATAGATGTTCTAGTGGTTAGTACTGAATGGTGTATAGAGAGGGTCTACTGTAAATAAATGTCCCTCGTTTGAAAACTTGAAAGATGCTGTCCGGCACAACCTACTCTAAGTATGATCCATTCTATTGATGTCTAGCTATGAAGTCTAATTAATGCCGATTGCAACACCGCTATTGGATGTACTTCTTGAGGGCTTGCAACTTTTCAACCGCCTCCTCCAACACATCGTCACTCTTGCACACTGCAAAACGCAAGAGGTTCTCAGCAATATGCTCGTTGGCTTTGGTGTAGAACTCGGTTGGAGGAATAGCCACCACTCCGATCTCCTTGATCAACCAGTAGGCCAACTTGAAGTCGTTGGCTCTGTTTTTCAATTCGTCAGGGAACACATAGTCTTCTGGAACCTTGACCTTCTTGAAACTCACCAACAAGTAGTATGCGCCCTCTGGCTTGGTGTATGGCAACCCAAGACCTTCGAATCCTTTGGTCAAGATATCGAATTTCTTGATGTAGTCCTTTCTGTTCTGTTCCATGTACGAGTCGTCGTTGTTGATGATCTCAAGAGCCTTGGCAATGGTGATTTGCAACGGAGCAGGCGACGAGAAACAGATCCGAGTGTGTGCAACCAATGCGTACTGGATCAATTCCGGTTCTCCTACAACCCATCCGATTCTGAACCCGGTACACGAGAATGCTTTACCGGCTGATCCTACAGTGAGAGTTCTTTTAGTGATCTCTGGGTCTGGGAGAGTGGCAAACCGTGGGAAGGTACCGTTGTAGTACAAGTTCTCGTAGACCTCGTCACTGAGAATAAGCAAGTCGTGCTTGACTGCAAGACGTCCGATATTAGTAAGCTCTTCAACACTGAAGTTCTTGCCCACAGGGTTCAACGGGGTGTTGACGACAATGATCTTGGTCTTGCTGGTGATCTTGGACTCCAACTCGGCATAGTCGACCTTCCATTCCGAAGCATCGATGTTGCGTTCGTCGATATCTTTAGGAGGATGCAATGGCACATACACCACCTTGGCACCGGTCAACTCGATGTTGGAAATGTACTGGTCGAAGTACGGCTCAAACACAATGACCTCGTCGCCCTCGTTCAAGAACCCAAAGAACACAGAGAGCATCCCCTCGTTGGCACCGGTGGTCACCAACAAGTTGTCGATGTTGACGGTGCGCGAGAACTTGTTGGAGTAGAACGTGGCCAATTGCTGGAGCAATTCCGGCTTGCCTCGGGCCGGAGCATACTGGTTGTTGGCAGGAATCGAGAAAGCTTGCAGGGCAGCGTCAAGCACAAACTTCGGAGGCGAGTACGAGAAGAACCCTTGGCCCAAGTTGACGACTTTACGTCCACTCTCTTTCTCGAAAGTGGCAGCAGTCTCGTTGACAAGCGACCAGACGTCCTTGGTGCCGGCCTGGAAATAGTTGTTGTGGAAGGTGATTGGGTTTTTCGAGGCCATTCTGATGAAACTTCTTCGCATTGACTGGGTGAAAAAGCCTGGGAGTCTTCAAATTAAATACAGTTTTGATAAGAATGAGTAATAACTATAGTGAAGCCCGGCTCGAGGCAAATGCCAAACGCGCAGGGATGCGGCCGGCGCAAACGTACACCGGCCCAGTGCTATGTAAGGGCCACTTCCCACCAGGCAAGGGCTGTGGTACTATTGTGCGTTGTCACGTGCTATGTCAGACACTGTCGGCGACTATAATTTGTGAGCCTTGAACACCTGCTTCAACACCAGAGCCGGGTCTGAACTGTGCTGGCATTTCTCAATATATTCGCAGCATGCAAGAGTGTGCTGGATGTCAGGGCACTTGATCCACACTTTGCCATTGACTCCAATGGCGATTTCAAACTCGCACTTCCCACCAAGTACCGTGAGTGTAGGGTTCGAATCATTGAATAAGAGATGTCTAGCATATGCCAAATCCACATTGACAAGATTGCCACCGACCAACTCTCCAAACCCATCGGACTTGCCTGTGGTGGTATTCACACATTCCATCTCAATATCAATGTTTGGGTCTGCAGTCTTGATCTTGCCGTAGACTAATGCTCCCACTTTCAAATTAGGTCTGTTCTTCTTGGTAGCATTCTCAAATGCCATGTACGAAAGTAAAGCCAGTGGTCTGAAATCATTGAGACAAACTTTAAACGATTCGCTGAAAGTCCCTGTCACTGTGCCTATCACATAATCTCCTACTGCTGGTGTGTACGTCTTTGATGAAGTTTCCACTGCTATTAACTGCTTGGTCTTTCTCTCTTTATGACTGAACACTCCAGCCTTTGTTATCGTGATCTCATTGTCCAATAATGGGTTCACATATATCGACGGGCCTATATTAAGCTTTTTATTATTAAGAGTGTCTTGATCCACTGGGATTTTATCTCCTGGTACGACTATCATGGTGTTGTGTGGTTTGTAGATTTATTGAGATGCTCTTTGAAAAAATTATACATTGGTTTGAGTCACGTGATGTAAGGACTTAATACGAGAAGAGCCGAGGATTATTGACTTGTGTGGTGAATTTTTTATTAGAATTTATATTCTAATAAGCCTTGGGCTATTATTATTTGTTTTAGTGCTTTGAGGGGAGAGAGCCTGAATTTTGTGTGTGGTGTTGAGAGTGTTGTGTAATGCAATCAAGTTTCTGCATTTACAGATGAGAAATCATGAATGTCACTCACAGGACATATTTTCACAAACTAGAATAATATAGACAAAAATTAGATGATTGTATTCAAAATTTTATATTCATTTATATATCAGAATTTGAAGTGATTTCCGAATAATTACGGTATCAAATTCTGACTGTCTGTTGTTTCAATTGCAAGATTCCAGTTGGACGTTACAATTACCGAGTACGCCTACCAAAAGACAAGCAAGAGCCCTCAAAAACCTAGACAATCATTTACAAACCTTACATCTTTAAAAATCCATCATATCTTTTACTATAGAATTACACGTTTGCCTCTTTGTCAATGTAGAAACAGCAATTGAACAACACTCCACAGAACTACACCACCATCACCCCAGAGCTTTCTCAAGTTTCTGCTTTTCAAACTCCAACTCTTGCAATTTCTTTCTTGCCGCAAGAATCTGTTCTCGCACCACTCCCAACCCATTATCTATTCTGTACAACTCTTCTGCTTCAAGCTCATAACTGAACGCATTTCCCTCGGTTTTCTTCTGATTCAAGAGATGTCCAGGCTTGTCTGTTATGACTTTAAAAAACTCTTCCGTTGGTTCGTTAAAGATAAGCTCGTCGTATAGCACAGACTCCACCACTCCATTATCTTTCACCACTGGAGCATTATTTGGAGCTGCAGTTCCGTTGTATGGATGTAGTTTCAAATGGTGATAAAATTGAACTGGTTTCTCGTTGGACTCGGGCTGGAAAAAGATCTTGATCACTAGCTCAAACTCACCCCAGCCGGTCTCTGTGATTTCAAATGGTGGACTTTCGACGGTTCTTAAAGGATTGCGAATAGTGTCATGGAGCTTGAACACCACTTTCTTGATCATTGACAAATCGTCTGCTTTTGTAGGGTCTCGTACAAACACCGTCCAGCTATGGGTATGGTCCTGTGGAACACTCAAAGGTTTGGTGGCAGGATCAAATGGCGTTGCAGTGTTCCCGTATGATATTGGTCGAGATATCGATATATTCTGTTGTTAGTCGTGTTCGTGAGTTTTAAAGTGGTGTGCTTTCAGCACTGATACTTGGACTGGTAATTCAACGTTATACCAGACTATTCAGAACTCTAACTCACCTTAACTCGTTTTGGATGTGGTGCCATCTTGATTGATGTGTATATGAGTGAAAGAAAATAGAAATTTGGCGTACGAAAAATAAAACCTCCCACCATGCATGAGACACAGAGCAGTGTGCTTTACCAAGAAATGAAGGTGTTGCATAAAAGTATACGAAAAAAAAAGAAAAGCCCTCTATTATATATTAAGACAGAAAGAGATGAATCTCAGTTTTATTAGACCTTAATTGGAGTTGGGATTACGTCGGTGTTTCTACGTTGTCGTTCATACTTATGTGCAGCCCACAGTATAGATATGTCCTCAGTATATATTGACTACTCTCCATGAAACACTCTCTCACCGTACTCTTACCCTTCTTAAAAACCTTCCTACACCTTTGACATTATCGTTCAATGAGTCTTACTGATTCAGTAATTATGTAAACCAAATATGTTATGGGAAATCCTCCTCTCTCTAACTTCCAACCTCCACTGGCTGTTCAGTCTGCAACTGAGGAATAGACTCCTCTGTGATTTCTGGATCTGGTTTAGATTCTGGCTCGGTAACAGACTCAGGCTTAGTTTCTGAACTCTCACCAGACTCCACTTCAGTAGTTTTGGACGACTCTTCATCGCCAGTCGAACTGAAATCATAGTTCCCATCACCGTAATCTTTAATATTCTCATCAGTGTCTGCCTCCTTCAAACTCTTCTGGAACTCACTCAAGTCCCATGCAGTTCCATGCTCTCCGTCATCCTCCTCCAAACCTAACTTCTGTTGCACAACCTCACGCCCAGTAAGTATTCTCTTGCCGTTGGCTGCCACTCTCTTCTTCTCATTGACCTTCTTCAACTCATGCTCTCTCTTCCACTTGGCAAACGACTGCTCAGTAATAGGCGTGAGTCCCTCCTTGCCAAGCTTGTCCTTCTCCAACTCTATGAAATCCTCCAACGTGATCTTCGGTGCAGCATCGGCTGCCAACTGCTCCAATCTCCGCTGCTCCTTGGTCTTCATCACAAACCCTTCTGGCAAAGAATGCTTGTATTTACACTCGTTACCTCCGTTCGGACAAACCCAGAACCACCCGTACTTCCCGTTCTCAACGGCATCGAGGAAATATTTGCACACGATATCCGTGGTGGTCTTGGAGTTGCCCTGCTTGGACTTGACCACCTTCCGCAACTTCTCCTCGTCCCAGTCCTCCATCAAATCGTTCTCCTTCTCCTCCTTTCTGTCGTCGGTGTACAAATCCTTCTTGGCCACCTTCCGGCCGACATTCAAGTCGTGACTGTATTTACACCGGTCGCCCTTGTTACACTTGCCTTCCTTGAAGAACGCACACAACACCGACTTGGGATCAACTCCAAATGGCACCTTCGGCTGGACGATCATCTGCTGTGGCAAAAGAGCATCCTTCTTGGCCTTCTCTGCAGCAGCCTTTTCTGCTGCCCTCTTCTTAGCCATGGCCTCTGCCTTGTGATCAACCTGCTTGTGCATTTGCTCAACATACTTCTGCACCTTCTTCGATTTATTTTTCTGAACGTTAGTACATGCTCACGAGCAGCTATAAATCCGTTAAAACTCACATTCTTCAACCCAAACGTCTTGTCTTCGACATCTTTGATTTTCTTTTGTTGCTGGGCCTTGCTAGGACCTTGCTTTCCCTTTTTAGGTGGCATCTTTATCGGTGGTCCATCTGTCAGTGAAGCACTGTTGAAAAAATTGCCTAGGCCAACGGGAGGGTAACATTGGCGGTGGTCTTGATTTGGTGGTGGTACAACAAATCAAGAGGAAAGTTGACTTATGGTAATGTCATTTTAATGGAAGAGAATTTGTGAAAGGGTTTTAGAAGAGAGGTTTGAAGGAGAGTTAGAACTATTTTGAGAATTGAGTTGAGTTGTAGTTGAAAGAATGATGTATGATAGGAAGGAATAGATACAGTAGTAGTTTGACAGTCACTTAAAATTGAGAGTTACATAGTAAGGAAGAGGGTAGTGAATTAGTAGTGAGAGAGTTACAGTTAAAGATTAGCAGTTAAAGACTGGCAGTGAACTAGAAGTGAAAGATCTGTAGTGGAAGAGTAGTGAAGTCTACTAGTGAAACCAGATGTAAAGTTTGTAAGAGTTTAAAGTAATCAAAGAAATAATACAAAAAAAAGGGCAGACTACACAAATATCTAATCACGTTTTGTTGTTTTCTATGTTCATTCGACGGTAACAGACTTGGCCAAGTTTCTTGGGAAGTCAACATTGATGTTTCTGTTGACAGCCAACCAGTAACTTATCAACTGCAAAGGAATGATGTTCAACAACCCTTGCAAACAGTCGACGGTGGTAGGAACCTTCAAGATCGCAAGCAACTTCTCCTTGTTAGCAATGTCGTTCTCGTCGTTGCAGATCACAATCGGTCTTCCGCTTCTAGCAGTGACCTGTTCGATGGCACTCATGACCTTAGGGAACAACGAGTCTCGTGTAGCAAACGCAATCAAAGGCAACTGGTCGTCGACCAACGCAAGCACTCCGTGCTTCAACTCTCCGGCCAACACTCCCTCCGAGTGCATGTACGAGATTTCCTTGATCTTCAAGGCACCCTCCAAAGCACTGGCGTACTGGTACCCTCTGCCGAGCAACAACAACGACTTCTGGCTGTCCAAGGTGTCGTGGCACAAGTCCTTGATCTTCTCCTCCAACTTCAACACCTCCTTGATCTGCTGTGGGATCTGTTTCAACCCGTCGATGATCTCACTTCTTCTTTGGGTCATGGAGATTCTGTCGTCGGACAACGACAAGGCAATCATCACCAAGGCAATGTATTGAGAAGTGTAGGCTTTAGTAGAAGCCACTCCGATTTCTGGACCGGCGTTGATATGGACACCACAGTTGGTTTGTCTCGACAACGAGGATCCCACAGTGTTGACCACACCGACAGTCAAGGCTCCTCTCTCAGTACAGTGTTGCAATGCCAAGATGGTGTCGGCAGTCTCACCAGATTGAGACACAAACACACAGACGTCGTCTCTGAACACCGGAGATCTTCTGTCAAGGAAATCAGAGGCCAACTCCACCGACACTGGGATCTCGGTCAATTCCTCGAAGATCGATCGGGTAGCAATACAAGAATGGTACGAGGTACCACAGGCAATCATGATGATTCTCTTGCTTCTTCTGATCGACAGGATCCACGACTTCAAGCCTCCAAGCTTGACGGTGTGGTTGGCAAAGTCAAGTCTTCCTCTCATGGTGTTGAAAGTGGACTCTGGCTGCTCGAAGATCTCCTTGGCCATGAAATGCTTGTAAGGACCTTTCATGATCTGGGCCAACTCCATCTCCAAGGTCTGGATCGATCTGATGGCAGACTCACCGGCCTCTTTCTTGGCTCTGTGGATATGCAACTCACCGTCGTAGATGTGTGCGATATCGTCGTCCTCCAAGAACAACACCTTCTTGGTGTGTTGGATCACAGACGATGGGTCAGACGAAAAGAAAAACTCAACTGGTCTAGGGACACCGTCCTCAGACAAGAAAGCACGAGACTGCGACTGTCTCAAGTTGTCGTGAGGAGTAAGAGGAGACAACAACGTGGTGGCAGTAGGACTTGGAGGCTGGAGAGTGCTCTGCAAGTTCTGCTGTTCAGCAACGTCTGGGAACTCCACGTCAACAAAGTCGACCTTCAATTTCTTGTCGGATTTGACACCAATAAGCAATGGCGAACCTTTTCTGGTACCGATCATCTCATTAGGGTAATGGGAAGACTTGACCAACAAACCGTAGGACCCATCCAACTCCAACAACACATGTTTCATGAGAGTCTGGAAGTCGAGATCGACTCCGTTCTTGGTGTTGGTGTCGTAGACGTGTTTGAACAACTTGGCAATACATTCGGTGTCGGTGTCGCTCTCGAACACAAACCCTTTGTTTTGGAGCAACGTCTTGATGTCTTGGTAGTTGGTAATGATACCGTTGTGGACAACCAAGAACTCGTTGTTAGGATCAGAGCGATGAGGGTGACAGTTGATTGGTTTAGGCTCACCGTGAGTAGCCCATCTGGTGTGAGCAATCCCAACGTGAGTAGAGTAGGTGACACTGCGGTCTGGTTTGGCAGACTCGATCAATTCTTTCAAGGCAACGACTTTTCCAGTCTGTTTGTACACCAACGGTTTGTTTGGAGCAGGACCTTCGATGGCAAGACCAGCAGAGTCGTAGCCTCTGTACTCGAGTCTCTGAAGACCCTCGACCATGGTGTCGATGATCTCACCTCGAGACTTCTCGACCAAGTAATTGCAGTAGCCAAAGATTCCACACATGACGATTCTATGGGACTAAAGATAGGAAAGGAACCGGTGGGGTACACCTGTATATATAGTGGACAGGAAAAACACAGGCGGCGAAGAAATAAAAGAAATTCCTGGGGAAGTACAAGTCAGACGTCGGCGAAACCAAAAACGAGATTTCTAGGCTGGGAAAATGACTTGGAAATACAGGAAAGATAACTGGAGTGAAACAAGTTAGCGGGCAAAGGAAATATTTATACGGGGCCGAAGAATTACCAAGCCCATGGAATTGTTTGAAGTGTCAACATGTGACCCAGCCTAAACTGGCCACAATGCTGCAAAAAAGGACAGCGCACTGGTAAGCCCGAGGGCCAGTCGGAATGTGGTGTCGGGGGTGGAACGAGGGAGGGACGAGGGAGGGACGGTGATGTAACGGGGGTTAGTCGAGGTGGTGTCGGGGATGCAACGAGGGCGGGTCGAGGTACGGTACGGGGATGCATACTAGGGCAATCCTGGTTGGACGCCAATCTATTTTAGGCAGTTCCGGGGCAGGTTATGTGAACTTGCCCCGGTTTGGGACCTCGGCATTTTCCTAGCTATTCCCTACGGCTTGCCCCCGACCTCCCCTCGGCATTTCGGTTTTGCGGTTTGCAGCACCCAGCAATCAGTACCATGCCCGTGGGTTTCATCTGGCTATAATTGGCATGGCTTGACTTCTATTATTGGATCAGGATCTTCGTGGTAGAATTAATAGCTAGATATTGGCGCAGTAACAGAGGTTTAAAGTTTGGTGTGACTGAGCTTTTTTTGCTGTGCTGCGTTGATTTTTTGCAAACATTCTGTCTCACAATTTTCATACTTAGAACTTTGTCAATCTTGAAAATCACACACTAACTGCGCCAGCTTATTGTAAAGAAACAATGCCTCACACCCACACTGTAAACCTACACTGTAAACCTAAAGTTGCTATAGCCTCTTCCTGGATCCACCAACGGCCGGCATTCCAGGTCATTGTTAGGCAGCATTTGATGCAACCAGGAATTAACATGAGTGAACATTATTAATGTGGTTCTGCGCCTTGCCTGATTTGTATGGGATTTCAAATACCTTGTGAAGGGACCCATGGTACTTTGCTCAAACAGTTCCAGGATGCGCCTCCGGTATACAGATGGGGCAGGTCTGAGGCACAGGTTTAGCTGGCAATGCATGAATCTTACCGTTGTGTGGGATCAGGAACACGAGGCGGTGTCATAGGTTGGAAGGAGGACGTTGGCAGTAGGAGGTTCTAGAATTAGAAGACAAAGACGTGGTTGGTTGAGTGACATTGTGTATTGCGAGGACAATGTGTATTCCGAGGAAGTGTTAGTATCATTGAGGAATGGAATGGGTTGGATGGAAGAAGAATAAATGGCTAGCCATGGTTGGTGAGACAAGAATGGGTAGGTGTGGGGGTTTGGTGAGACAGAGAGTTTGATGAGACAGAGTTGTGGAGAAGACGATTGGCAGTGGTTGGCTAGAGATATGTTAATTAGAGTTGGGTAGGATCGGGGAAGAGATAAGATGGTGGGGTACTAGATTGGATATTGGATGGGATATTGGATGGAGAGAGATAACATTGGGGTGTGTTGGAGAGAGGGTGTTGTAGACAGAAGATGCTGTGGGGAGGAGATGTAGTTTGTAAGACTCTCATATAGAGTGTTGGAGATCGAGTGGGCCTAGAAATTCAGTAGTAAAGAACTGCGAGGTTAGTCAATGGAAAATTCTACAGTGCTCCACAATACTCCACTCCACTCTACTCCACAATAATTGGAATATCCCATTGACTACTGTTCTCCACATAAACTTTACCACACCAAGCACTACAATTCTCCAGACAATGCAAGATGTCTTTGGTGTTTGGCGAGTGGCTTTTCTGTAAGCCACTCAGTTCAACGTATTTGGTGCATGAAGTTTCAAAGTGAGGGAGTTTGATGAATGGTAGGGTTAAAATGTGGCTAACGAATGTCAGGCTGTATAGAGTGATTATGCAAAGATATAATGTGACAACTAAGGAAACTTGATACTTTTAGTCAATGCAGACTTGATCTTTTGCTTGAGTGAACTAGTGAGTCGTTGTCTATAATTGTCTATAATTGCCATTATACAGCTCTTCAAGTTAGATTGGAGTGTCAGAAGCAATTCTATTTATTGCAGAAGCCAGATTGTTCCCTTGATAGTCATTCTCATTTACACCCTCATACACTTTTCTTGCTCTCTTGAAGTGTTTGACTGTCTTTCTCGAGGATATATGAGAGAATCATCCCTGAACATCTGGTACACATTTTCCAAATTCACATGACACAGTTCCTAGTTACAACACAATAAATCTTTCAGAAATGCCAGAATCAAACCAAAAAAGTTCCTAAAGTATTATTCACAAATAGACAAACACCCGTACTTTTTCAAACCCCTTCTAAACAAACTGCATCATCAAAATACATACCCCTAAGCGACCCTGTACTCCCGAGCATCTGCAATTTCCTCGATCACCAGCAAAAACCCACATCGTTGGTATACGTTTTTCCATATCTCACGTGATTCCTTAGTTATATGCATGAAAATTCCAGTGCTAGATTCTCTTAGAGCCAATAAGTAATGTCTCGAAGGTCAAGTTTAGTCAAGTTTTTTGTGCGACATGCTAGTAATAAAAGCACTGTCAGCATGAAGAAGCCGATCTATGATGTGAAACAGATTGTCAGCAGAGCAGAAGAATATAAACAGATTGTTAAACTTCGAGAAATCAACAACTACCAAGATATCACCAAGACATTGGATCAACTTCCAATTACTTGGAACGAGTTCAAGAAAGCCCAGACAGAAAGAAACCATTTAAATAAATCACGAAACGTGCTACAGACCCAATTAAAACAGGGAAGCAAAGAAGATATTCAGAAAATCCGATCACAATTGGTGGAGATCAAGGCTAATGGGAAGCAATTGAATAATGATATAGATCAGTTAGAACTGCAATTGTATGAGGTCTGTGGAGGATTACCTAATCTTATTGCTAAGAGTGTTCCTGCTAAAGATATAGAAGTAGTTCAGTACTTGAACTTACCAACTGATCAGTCTCCTGATGAGCTACCAATAATTGCTTCACAGGACCATAAAGCTATCGGAGAAAGTCTCAATATCATGGAGTTCAAGCAAGCAGCCAAAGTGTCAGGCAACTCGTGGTATTATTTGATAAATGATGGTGCATTGCTTGAGCAGGCTTTGGTTCAATACGCATTGAAATGTGCTCGTCAACAAGGGTTCAGCATGTGTATTCCACCGTCAATTGTCAAAGAAGAAATCAGTAATGCATGTGGATTCCAGCCTCGTGATCAAAACAACGAGCAGCAGACGTACCAGATTTCCAACAGTGACTTAGTTTTAACGGGAACTGCAGAGATCCCATTAGCAGGCTTAGGATTGTCTCGTACGTTTGGTGAAGCAGAATTACCACGTAGATTGGTGGGAGTGAGCAGAAGTTATCGTGCAGAAGCAGGAGCAAGAGGTAAAGATACCCGAGGATTGTATCGGGTGCATGAGTTTACGAAAGTGGAACTTTTCACTTGGTGCCATCCTGATTCTTCAGAGAACGAGTTCGAGAAGATAGTGCAGTTCCAGAAGAACATGATTGAAAGTCTTGGATTGACTGCAAGAGTAATCAATATTCCTGCCAACGATTTGGGAGCTCCTGCTTACAAGAAATACGATATAGAAGCTTGGATGCCAGGAAAAGGAACGTGGGGTGAGTTGACTTCTACGTCGACTTGTACAGATTACCAGGCAGTGAGATTCAATACTTTGGTGTACGATCCACATACTAAGAAGAATATCCCTGCCCATACTTTGAACGGAACAGCCATGGCTATACCAAGAGTTATTGTGGCACTCATTGAAAATTTCTATGATCCATTGACCAGCGAGATCAAAGTGCCAGAAGTTTTGAAACCGTACATGGATGATAAGGAAGTAATTAAGGCGTGCTAGGTTGTGTTCGTGGAGTTAATCAAGGAAGGCAAAGAGATTATTAAGGTTTGTGGGGGTTGTTAATTGGAATTAATCATGGGACACAAAGAGGTTGTTTCATTGGACTTAATCATGGAAGAAAACCTTTTAGTGAACCGGACTGTGTTTGTGATTCAACCCACAAGCTACGAGCCACAAACTACCCAGACAATTCTACAACAATCTCAGAAAGCCACTCAGTAAATAGAGAATTCATATCTTGCAAATAATTTCATCTTAAGAATTTTATCGTAGAATTAATTAAAACACTGCAACACCAGCTCTGCTACAAACAAATATTTGTCAATTAAAACTTGCTACAAACAAATCTGCTGCACGAAAAAGAAACCCTGCACCAACCACACTGTACCAGTAATCATAGAATCTGTAACAAGCAAAAACATGGCTGGCAGTGCTATGAAAAATGGATCCTTAGATCTAAAACATTTTCAGTCACAGGTTTGAATCAAACCACAAGTTTATGACTACCATTTTTTTTTGCTTTATTCGGCTTGTTCATTTGGCTTGTTCGTATCGACCTGACTCTGTGCGCCAAATTTCAGTAGTTCACAACTTAATTGTGTTTGCAGAAACTCAATATTCACAAAAAAGAAAAAACCAGCAAGTCAAGCCGCCGGAAGCCGCCTAGAGACTAGGCTAAAAACCCGCCCGGCACACGCAAACGCTCCGCCGAAACACAGACCTCGTTTAGAAAATGTAAAACACAAATCCTGGCCACGTATGAGACAGCTGAACACTCAAACGTAAGCCAACTGAATCTGAAAACACTCCGATCTGGGCAGCGCATCGAAAAACGTCTGGGCGGGTTCTGGGCAGTCCCTTGGCAACCCTCCAGGCAGGCACCCGCCTAAAAGTACGTTATGGGGCACACCCAAGGGATCTATTCTAGGCGGGTCTCACGCACTGCTCGGCACAAAGTAATTTGCATCCAGCATTCAACCAAACCACAATCCATCAACGTCTAAACTACACAACGTTCACCGAAAACCACTACCATTAAACCACCATCTGTAACAACGCCAATATCAACTCTAAACCTCCTCACCATCCAGTTCGCCATCAACTGCTACCAAACCCTGAATCGGTCATGGATATTTGACATGGCATGTGACTGTGGCAAGGGGTGTGACCGGGTGAGTCGATAAGACAGTGTAGATTTATATTTTTTCTGATCGCCCCATCAGTTACTCCTATTCTCTAACCACCCAAACAAACCAGCACCAGGCCACAAGCAGCCAGCTCCGGTTTGTCAGATCCGCTTTCTCAGTCCTGGGTCCTGCTGAAAACTCTATTTCCGGGTTTTTTCTACTCCTCAACCCACTTTTACACTTACTTTTTGTGTGAAAAGGAGACCGCGCTTCAGTGAAGCTCAAAACACTTAAACGACGCTGTCCTAGTCTCAGCGTCCCCAAACCTCTGCAAACCCTAGATCGCACCACGTTGCCGGGTTTGACGTTTCCGTATCATACACACCAGGGTCGTTGATGCCTAGTGCCACAAACCAAAACTCCAGTCCAGAGCGTGAACTCACAGCCGTTGAATCTAGCATTAAAAAGAAACCACTCCGGTCGAACTCGTCGTCGTTTGGTGCCAACTTCATCCTGAGTATCACCAGCTCGATTCGCAACACTGGGCTCTTTGAAACCATGAGTGCCTCCAATAACCATGTGCCTTTGGCCAACGAGACTGTCACCGACATCACCACCGCCAACGTCGCTCCTGCTGCCACTCCGATGTCCATAAATATCCAACAGGCCAACGCCGATGCGTTCCTCTCGGACCCGAACGCTACCACTCCCAATATCCCTGGTAATATCCTTCCAGACTCAACGGGAGCCACGCTTGCTGCTCCTCAGTCGAAAATCAAAAACAAGGACCGCACCTACTCGATTCGTCTCACCCCGTACGTCGACAACAACTCGACCTCGGCCGCACTCTACTTTGCGCCAATCGTAAGGAAATTGAAACCGGGCTCCAAGGTCCAGATAGGTCGGTACACAGAGAAGAACAAGGACGCGTTGACCGCAGGCCCTAACACGTTCTTGCCAATAGTGTTCAAGTCCAAGGTGGTGAGCAGAACCCACGCAGAGATCAGTGTCGACGAGGACGGGAACTGGTACCTCAAGGATCTCAAGTCGTCGTCTGGTACCTTCTTGAACCACCGCAGACTTAGTCAGGCCAACCAAGAAAGTGAACCGTTTTTGTTCAACGAGGGGTACTTGCTTCAGTTAGGCATGGATTTCAGAGGAGGCACCGAAGAGATCTACCGGTGTGTGAAGATGAGAGTCGAGCTCAACAAGTCTTGGATAAGAAGAACCAAGGCATTCAGCAAGGAGGCCCGTGAGAGAATGATGCTTTTGAACCCTGATTTCGAGAAGCGAGAACGGATCCAGTGTGTGATCTGCTTGGAGGACTTGAAACCGTCCCAGGCGATGTTTGTCAGTCCTTGCTCACATTCTTACCATTACAAATGCATACAGAGAATCATATTACGCACCTATCCCCAGTTCTCGTGTCCTACGTGCCGGGCCTTGAGTGATTTGGAGGCCGACGAGGACGACACCGACAGCAGCGACGACGACGAGGAGATGGAGGTTGTCGAGGATAAAGTCAATAGTGGCGACGAGAGTTTCCGGCTGTTGACCTGAGGGGAGAGGAGTTTGTGCATATTTTTTAATGATAGTTTCACCCCAGTAGTCGGGTCTATATAATGAATGAAGTGGCATAAGTAGGGGTGTAGGGAGGGTGTGGAGGTGAGGGGTTAAAGATTTTGAGTGTAGTGTTTGAGGATGGAAGTTGTACTAGATTTGAGAGTGTGAGTTAGGAGTGTGATTTGAGAGTGATTTGAGAGAGTGATTTTAGAGGGTGTAAGAATTAAGAGGGTGAGAGATTTGAGAGTGAGATTTGAGAGGGTGCAAGATCTGAGAGAAAATACAAAAATCTAATAGTTCTAAGCAAGCTTTAAATGAGTCAGAAATAAGGAACCCACTCTAATGAAAAGACCCTTCGTAATTAATGTCAAATCTTGTCAAATTTAGAGCAGATGTACATGCACCACGTGACTGGAAAATCACTGCGATGAGATCAAACCAATAATACTCAACACCAGTAGGCCCCACCAATGCAATGGTCGTCCCCGATTTTTATTGTGTTTACCTTCTCAAGTCGTTAAAAAAGAAAAGTTTTTATGTTGGATCCACCCCAAATCCTCATCGAAGGTTGTTGCAACATAATGGACATCTTACTCAAGGAGCACATCGCACCAAACTCGAGTCTTCAAGACCATGGGAAATGGTGATGATAGTACACGGGTTCCCGTCGAAAGTAGCAGCTTTACAATTTGAGTATGCAATGCAACACCCAGACCGCACCCGGTACATAGACAGAGCAGTGTGTAAGTCCAGAAGCGGACACTATTACATGGGCAATCTCAGGAAGCTTATTCAGAGCAAGTACTTTCTGCGGATGAGTCTCACGATCGATTTTTTCAACGACGCGATGTTCCAGAGCTGGATCGACAACAAGTACGAGGTCTGGATTGATCTGAGATACAAAGTGCGGAAACGGTATGCCGACGCCAATGAGTGTTATCTAGATATGGTGGGCAGGGTACTGGGAACCCTGTACGCAGGAGTGAGGACACAAACCTCAGACACTGGCCCAGAACAGGAGCACGATTGTCGGCCAGGCGATCGTTTGGGCAGAGGATTGGCCTGGGGGTTGGACTCACTGCCGCGTATCAGGTTAGGAAACACTGTAGGTTCCAAAGGTGTGGCACAAGACTGTGTGGGGACGGGGCACGACAACAATGGAGCAGGAGAATCGAATGATTCTGGCGGAGAACACAAGCCAGACATCAAAGACACACATCCAAGGGTACCGGAGGGCGGGTCTAAGCCAAGCAGCCAGGCGTGTCAAAGTTCAAGAGATACGCATGGGAATAGCCTCGGTTACAGAATACGAGACAGACATCGCGGAGGAAGCAGCGGGCTGGATACGATTCTGGAGCCGGGCCGAGACATGGCAAACCCTGGCACCGATCTGGGAGGCCCTGAAACGAATGGTTTTGGCAGGAGTGCGAGCGGGCTAGCGATCGCATTGGGGGCTCTGGTTGCACCGAACCCTCTTGCAACTGAGACCTTAAGTCATAGCTGCGGGCTCTGCAGATTGCGAGACATCGAGATGGTTAAGACACGGTGTTGCTACTACGAAACGCATTTGCGGTGTCTAGCAACCGAGTTTCTTTTGCAGGAGGCCAGAGAGAACCAGACTGAACTTGTCATGGTGGTGCCAGTAAGAGGGCAGTGCCCTGGCTGCAAACAAACTTTGGTGTGGAGAGACTTGGTCAGATGGGTGGGCGATACGAATGTGGCCAGCGCGCCGGGCTCGCAACCGGGCTGCGTGGCGACGCAGGACGTGCAGGGGGCGACGGAGCAGGCGGTTGACTGCATAGCCATAGCGGAAATGAGGTAATGACATCGAGGGCAAGTATCCTGGTGTATATTTGAGCTATTGCTGGATTTTTTTTGGGATAATTCAAGTGATCACTCCAACGCCTTGAGCTTGCTTGCTATCAACTTAGCACTTGCTCACGGCATTGCTACTCCCCAGGGCAACCCCTGTAGATAATATTGCAGAGGAGCGTTGGGCCCCACGCATGCAGATGCACGGTTTCTCAGGCGGAAATTCTCAATCAGCGAGAAAAACGTTTCTTTTTCCGGATCCCCAGCCAGAATTTTCTCCCTAAAAATTCTAACTATATATTGACCATCGACGTTTGCCCCAGAGTTCCTTCTTGACACAATGGCTCCCGGGTTACAAGAAGTCCTACGAGGCGACACCAGATCGCCCTACTCCAAGCACGAGTTTTTGAATTTCCTCAAGCGCACCCACTGCTACGAGAACTACGAGTTCCTCTCCAAGATTAACCAGCTCCAAACAAGCAACCCCCATGACGGAGCCCAGTGGTTGGACATCGTCAGAGACCATGTAAGCGTCTGTTCCGACGGCGAGATCAATTTGACGGGCGAGCTCCGCACCAAGTTGTTGCAGGACTACGACCCAGTGGACCACGAACACCACACCCCAGTGCCAGCTCAGGAGTTGTTGGAAGAGGCAAAAGATGAGACACTTCTCTTACTCCACGACGCGTACATCCAGTTCTTGAAGAGCATCCAGAACCACGAGGACAACACATACTACGAGAAGTCGGTCCACAGCCACATCGAGGGCAACGAGTTCTTGATCACCGGCAACTATTGTTTGTCGACTCCGTTGCGCAAGACCGGCGACAACTATTCCCTGCCACTCAGCAGCAGCCGGTCCACCTTGATGGACATGGACCTCCCTGGGTTGGAGGACTACTTGAAAAAACAGTGCTACACCTACACCCCTGGCAACAAGGACGTGAAGCAAGAGTATCCTGAGCCCCAGGCTCAGCCCAAGCGCAAGTCGTTCCTTGCGAAGGAGTTCAAGAAAGTTGGACGCAAGTTCAAGTTGTTATAGTTTCAAGGGGCCCAGCTCCCGACTCTACCGATTGTTAGAGATTTTTGCATTGGCGTCGTCGTACGTCTTACGGTTTACGGTCATAATGAGGGTTCACCTCAAGCATATGTAATTTAGTTTATAGAAGGATACCAGGGAATGACACGAATGATGAGTAAGTGTGTAGGGGATGTTAGGGGATGGGAGTAGGGGATGACAATTCTGAGACCATCTGTCAGATGGCTGTTTGTTTGAGATGATAGATGAACCAGGTGTAGAGAGATGAACCAGAATAGGAGGTGACATAAACTTGGAAAACTATTCTCTTAGAACTACAGGCACACAATAGTACAATTGAGGTGTACAATCAGGGTACACAATTGAAGTACACAATTGAAGTACACAATTGGGGTACACAATTGAGGTACACGGTAACTACCAAACAAACAACCCTTATCACTTCGGCTCGAAAAATCCAAGACTGGTTGTTGGTGAGTCAAGCAACGCAGATACTCAAGTATGCAGCACCTTTGACAATGTACGGGTTCGAGAATGCTATGCAGCATTCCATAACGGGATCCACACCAAGACAAAACACTCGCGTTGGTCTTGTTCTGGCAACTACAAAATAATATCCGGCCAATCTATTGGGGAGATCCGTATTGTAACAATCTATATATTTGGGCCTGTGATTTGCCAGTGTCTGTACGAGGCAGTGATGCAAAGCCCCACTAATCCTGGTTACGCTTCGGCTAATCTCTGACCACTCTCGCCAGGTTGTCTATCAGGCTCTCGGACGAGCCATTGGGAACCCCGAAACTCAACTGGGCCACCACCGTCCAACCGGGCTCGATCTGAGCTTGCAAGGATTGCTGGACCCACTCGGTGAAGTGCTGCAAGTTGGCTCCCAACCCCAACATGCTGAGTGCCTGCCAAACATTGATCTGCGCAGCACCGTTTCCGAGTCCTGCCCAGTGAGGAAACAAGTCCCTGTAACCAGGGTACTGGCTGGCAACATGGTCGATCGAGGACTGCGAGTTGAAGAACACGATGGTGCCATAGCCGGTGTCACGGAGTGCTTGAGGTCGTTCAGTGCAAGCTGTAGTTTTGGATGTCTCATAGACATCAGACCATAGTTTGGTATGAGCATCCTTGAAAAGTACTAGTGCTCGAATGTTGTGCATGTTGAAAGCAGTAGGAGTGTGTCTGACGAAGAATTGGACAATCGACTCGATTTCGTGTTCTGAGATCCCTGGCGGAAGCTCAGGTTTCAAGTCGTACACTATTCTTCGTCCAGTTACAACATGCTCAAGGAACTCTCTTCTGGCATGAACAGGCATCTCTTCAAGGGTAGTGGCATCATCTAACATTACTGTTGACGTAAGACTCTATTTGATTAGATCTATTTGGTTCTATAACTATGGGCTCTCTTTGTCAACTGTCTGTCTTTAGACTCTTGCTCTGCTCTGTTGCTGCTTGTAGTTCTGTCTAGCAACACCCCCAACCAACGCTCCAAGATCTTGTATTTATACGATTTTACACCAAACAGTCTAATCCTACACAATAGATTTAACCGCAGTCTGTCAACTCTAATCTATTCTGAACTGTTCAAGAATCATCAGTTCTCCACTTATCTCATTGCCAAGCGAAGTAAGGTGTCTCACATCTACAGTGAGTGTCATGTCAACCCAGAAAAAGCTGTAACCAGTTCAGAGAATACTCAATAGAATCATCTCTGATCTTTATCCTGCAATCCTATTTCGTTGTTGCTAAATTATTTCATCTCCCCAGCTTCCTACAAACTCACAACAGAATACGCTCACATTTACACTTTTGTTTCATGCCGGATCATAGTTCACGCCCGAGATTTATCCGTCGCACATACTTCCGAACTCCACTTCGGAACCAAATCCCTCACAAACTGTAACGGTTTGGCAACTTTCTTGCACCAGCGCCGTGCCCTTACTAATCCCCATTGTTACGTCTCGGTGTTCGTTAACTATGCCAATTATTAATATGTACAAGCCTGGCACATGGCATTACTAACCACAATACCGTCACCGTATAGCTTCACCCACCTCCGCCTCCACGCGGTTTCCTGTCTATCCTCTCCGATTCAATCTATTGAGCCGTCTGGCGGTCTGGGCATTGTTTCTGGTATTCTGTCCTCTCACTGGCAATCCTTGAGAGTGACGAAGTCCCGCATACGATCCAATCAGACGTTTCAAAGCAATGTTCGACCGCACGTTGTTTCTGGCGGCGTTCTCAATGGTCAATTCCGACAATTCTTTGGAAATCGACATTATCTGTTGTTCGTTTAATTGGAACACTTTCATTTGTGGATAAAGTCCAAGCTTAGATACTATCCTCGTAGCATCACCAGACCCTAATCCATAAAACCCTCTGGACAATCCATCCTGTACGTTAGTAAAATAATTCATTTGGAGACAAACACAGTCTACTTACAGCAACAGTAAGCTTCAGCTTAAGAGCTTTACCAAGTACGTGAACAACCATGGCACCAGTTTAACTGGTGGTCCACTGGTATCTTTCAAGTTTTTCATCACCAACCGGGGTCTAGTTACCCGGCAACCACTGCTTGATCTTCTCGTAGGTGATGAATGTGATGCAAGTTACTGGCAAAGATCTGAATAAATTCACATAGAGGCCCTTGTAGAATCCTCTGAACCCTCCTTCTGTGGTGTAGATGGTGGCAATGACGGTTCGCAAGTTTTGGTGTGCGTTGTAGGACTGGAGTCTCGAGCGGAACACTTGGAACGGGTAAAATGCAGTGGTGGATATGATCTTAGCCACTGATGTGATGTAGAAATAATGAAGAGTGTCGAGATTTGAGCCCTGGCTGTGGAATTGTTTCAAGGAGTCGTAGATCGTCATATGGAGTGCTCCTTGGAACACTGCGAACAACAGCGGGGTGTAACCTTTGAGCCAGTTCCGTGGAGGTTCCTGGCGGAATATCTTGACAATTCCTTCGAAAGTCGATTTGTAGGCATTGGGCACCTCTTTATTTGTAGATAGGAGTCGAGTTTTCAAGATCCAGATTGGGTTGGTGACAAACGATGTGATGGTTCCTGCAAGCACCGAGGAGACCATGTAGTTGTAATGTGAGTGGAGTGTTGTCACCGATTTCAAGTCATTGTAGAGTGCAAAATATAACGACCATGAGGCAGCATTGCCAATGAGATTGATGGGAAGACCTCGGTACAAATTGCGAGTGGAGGCAGTAAAGTTGCTGACAAACAGTTTGGCAGCATCATGGACCACCAATTCATTGATAATGGAATTGAACGAGGTTCTGCCAGAAGCATGGGAGAGCTGGAGTCGAACTTTGATAATATCGAGGGGATGAGCAACCACGGTTGACGCTGTTCCTGCTGTCAACCCAGCTATGATCTCTCTTTGTCTGAGAGACACGCTCATGAGAAGTGATGCGCTATGTTGTGGTGAAATAATTTTTAATTCCGCCGCAGGAGTTTGAAACTTTGGAGGGGTGGTACCCAGTGGGCACGGGCGGGGATAGGCGGGTGGAGAGCAATTGATAGGCGGCTGTTTGGGCGACTAGTCCAGGCGGCATGTGAGGTAGGGATGTGGGAGGCAAGGATGGTTAGGGTATGGTTGTGGAAGGTAAGGATGTGTGTATGGATGTGTATGTGTTAGGATGTGGA
The DNA here is from genome assembly GCA_030578595.1 of Saccharomycopsis guyanensis. Lineage (NCBI taxonomy): Eukaryota > Fungi > Ascomycota > Saccharomycetes > Ascoideales > Saccharomycopsidaceae > Saccharomycopsis > Saccharomycopsis guyanensis. Next base: position 606,048 of record JAJMSQ010000001.1, read on the forward strand.
AGGTAAGGATGTGTGTTAGGATGCGTGGATGTACAAGCCTTTGGTTGACGGCTGGGCAGGTAGGCGGCAGGCTGCCGGGGCTTGGGCGGAGGGTCGGATGGGTATGCAGATAAGCAGCGGACGGGGGGTGTTTGTTACAAGAGAGTGTGCAGAGTCAGAGATATGAAGATCGGCTTGACAGGCGATAGCAACGATTACCGGCCCGGGAGAATTGGTCATACACCCGCACAACGGTTGGTGAGGAAACCAGTCTAGAAACACGCAAATCTCAGACCCTTACAGGTTGGGGTTGGCGACTTATTTTGGAGAGGTTGCCGTGCAAGACTAGTTTAGATCGGGGCGAGTTGCGGTGAGGTGCCTACTGGCACGTCGAAGGTTGGGCTGGGATTGTCGGAGGACTGTGGATGGCCAAGCCTGAATTACGGTTTGCGAGGTTGTGGAGAACCGTGGATAACAGCAGCGGCGAGTATGGAGTGGATGCCGACAGGGATCACGGGCAGGCAGACAGAAACGGTGGGTGCAGGCAGGCCCCATTGGGCGGGAGGATCTGAACACTAGGGGAGATTCTGAAACAAGGAAGGCTGAAAGATTTTAGCCAGATGCAATCGCGGAGGCAGTCGCGGCTGGCGCACCCTATTTTTGGGTCCGATGGGCCGCCAGAGTCAAAAACGGCGAGCCAAGGTGTCGTTGGTGGTGCGGTGGCCCAGACTAAAAAGTTCGCTACTGTAGCATCGCCGTTATACCTCATGCAGCAGCTGGGAGTGCTGGGTGCCTAGGCTAGCACTGAGGAATCAGCGAGCAACACTCGGGAGGTTTGAGCACGCTCCGAGCACGGACCCTACACCCTGGCACACCGCCGGCGAGGTTTTAACTTCCATCCGGCAACGATTTCCATCTGGGTATGCCTAATCATCTCACACGCAGCATCCTACGCCTACCAGACTGGTGGCGCAGATTCTAAAACATCAGTGACTCTTGACCCAATGACATGCTGGCAGAAGCTGTCAGCGCAGCCCGGACCCCCACCGCTGGGCCCGCGAGGGCAATCCAGGCGGCGCGACTATTTTTAACCGGTTGCCAGGCCTGGTTTTTCAGGCGGCCCGCACACCCTTGCTGCTGTGGCAGCGCAAGTGCAGACAGGCTTGGATTCCCCGGCTTGACTAAATCCCGTGTTGGCGTTTCAGAGAAAAAGTTGTTCTTTTTCTCACACTTTCCCAGTTACACACCGAGGCTGGATATTGCTCACCGCACCACCTTGCCCCCGGTTCTCCCTCAGCGTCCGCGTGTCCTTCATTTAGTGGCCCTGGTTCCCCGAGCCTCTCCAACCCGATTGTTCGTGGCGTGATACACCGCACCGCCTGGGACAGCGCACCACCGGTGGATGGGCTAGACCTTCATAGACACCGGCCGGTATTCTTCACTTCTCACGCTGTTTTGCTTCCCGCCAGCTCCTTCTTTTTTGCATTGCTTTCATTTCGGGTGTATATGTGCGCGCCGCTAATTAATAATCCACCATGGCCGACCAAGACAAGATCACGATCACCTTGCTATTCAACAACCTGATCCGCCAGGACATCACCATCAACCACACCTTCCTCCAGGTCAACAACCTCCCCTACTCCTCCATCCACGACATCAAGATCGCCGACATCATCGGCTTCCTCATCACCAATTGGCAGCCGAAATGGGGCCTGAAGCCCCTCAACATTGCCCAGCTCCGCTTCATCCAGATGGGCCGCTCCTTGCGGCTGGCGTTGTCGCTCGCGGACCTCAACATTGCAAAGACAAGCGTGTTCCACGTGAACCTCCGCCCGATCTCCACCAAGGACACCACCAACCGCAGGGCCAGCTTGCTCGTGCCAACGTCCCACAACAAAAGGACCACCCGCACCTTCTCCAACAACGGCCAACCGATGACCGTCAACACCACCGACGACTTGAACTTCTCCATGAACCCGAACGGCACCACCACCATCGCCGGCAACGAGAGCGACATCACAAACTACTACAACGACCGCTACGGGCTCAACATGGTGGGCAACAGAACAAGCTACATGAACAACGTGCCGGGCAACCGCAACAGCTATTTCTCCACCACCCGCCAGCGGCTCAGTTACATGGAGCCTCCGACCACCGGTTCGTCGCCGTCCAACTCGTTTGACCGTTACTACGGCCGTCGTTACAGCGACGACACCACCGAGGAAGACGAGGAAGATATAGAGATGGACAGCGACGACATGGACCAGCAGCTAGGCACCTTGAACGGGCGCCAGCAGGAGTTCCACCACGTCATCACCACCAACAAGGGCAAACGCGAGCAGGAGGCCCGAGAACGCGAGCGGGTGAAAGCCGCCAACGCACCTCAGAACGCTGCTGCACAGACCGTGGCCAGTCCTGCTGCTCAGCGGAACAAGCAGGCGCAGCGTCGCCGGCCGCAGCAGCCACAGAACCCTGAAGGAGGGTGTTGTACTATAGTTTAATATCGGTGGGTGGCTTCTAGAATGTGGATGGGAGAGACTAGAGAGTTTACCGGAGGTTGGTATACCAGGGGTTTGGTATACTAGCAGGAATTTGGATGTTTGGCATGGAATATGCACTGAGAAGAAATTGGAGGTTTGACTCAGGATTTCGGAGCTTCACTGAAAAGTTCACCTAGAAATTGGTGCTCCATTGACAAGTCAGATTGGCAAAGTATGTGGAAGATTAGAAAACTAGGTTGTGCCTGGTATTGGAAGGGGTTGCTCTAGAAATGCAATAGTTCTCCTACTTCCATGCTTCAACCAGAAATGGAACAGTTTCTACTTTTCAAGGAATGGTCTTCCTTTCAAGGTTCTTGCTACTTAGGGCCAATTCCACGACCCGTTTAGGAACACTCTATGACTCAGGAAATCCATCCTGATAAGTCCCTTCTAATCAACCTCCCAATCGGTCTTTTCAGTCAAGCCTCCTAGCGAGTCTTCAAATCATCTTTCCCGATTCGTCCTTTCCAATCAGTCTTCCTACACACCTCCATCACTGCAAATCAGTCACGTCAGACCCCAAACGGAGTATGCACTCCGGCCAGCAACGGCACAACCACGAACAAAACCACCACCTCGAGCCGCGCCAGCCGCCACCAATTGTTTTATACCCGGGGTCCCCAGGACCGCCGCCCTTTATTTTATAGCGTTTACTTCTCGTCTAAACCTCCTATTATATTCTCTTTAGTTCTTGCCATATGTAGGTTGCTGTACCCGGCACACCTGATAAGAAATTCAGGCAATGACTAATACGCGACATGTGACATGCACCTCGATATAAATTGTCGAGAAATTTCGGGCCCAGAAAACTTGATCTCTCTAGCAACCAACGCACACAAACACCACCACCAGTCGTCAATGTGTGGAATTTTCGCCGCCTACAAGGTGCCAGATGCCGCTGCTTACAAGCCCCAAGCATTAAAGTTGTCCAAACGGATCCGCCACCGGGGTCCCGACTGGAGTGGAAACTTCACCACCAAGAACAAGCACACGATCTTGTGCCATGAACGTTTAAGTATTGTTGGTGTCAGCAGTGGTGCCCAGCCTATCACCAGTGCCGACGACAAGTTGGCCCTTGCCGTCAACGGTGAGATCTACAACCATATCAGTTTGAGAGACCAGTTTCCAGACTACCCTTTCAAGACTGCCAGTGACTGTGAGACCATCATTCCGTTGTACCAGCAGTACGACCTCGATGCTCCAAACCACTTGGACGGGATGTTTGCGTTTGTGCTTTACGACGAGACCAGAGACAGGGTCATTGCCGCCAGAGACCCGATCGGAGTGATCACGTTGTACATGGGCAGAAACTCTGCCCAGCCTAAAACAGTGTACTTTGCCAGTGAGCTCAAGTGCTTGACCGAGGACTGCGACGACATTGTTGCGTTCCCGCCAGGCCACATCTACGACTCGGACACCGACAAGCTCACCAGATACTTCAAACCTACCTGGTGGGACGAGGACAAGATCCCAACCACTCCGGTCGACTACAAGAAGCTCCGGTCGACCTTGGAGTTGGCTGTCAGAAAGAGACTCATGGCCGAGGTGCCATTTGGCGTGTTGTTGTCGGGAGGCTTGGACTCGTCGTTGATTGCATCCATTGCTGCCAGAGAGTCTGCCAAGGCCAGTGAGAACGTGGACCAGGACCAATTGGCTGGTGTGGACGAGGACGGTAACTTGCACGCCAGCAGCTGGGGCAAGGTCCATTCGTATGCCATTGGGTTGAAAGACGCTCCAGACTTGATTGCTGCCAGAAAAGTCGCCAAGTTCATTGGCACGATCCACCACGAGTTCACCTTCACTTTGGAAGAAGGTCTTGATGCATTGAGCGATGTGATCTACCATTTGGAGACCTACGACGTCACCACCATCCGTGCCTCCACCCCTATGTACCTTTTGAGTAGAAAGATCAAGGCCCAGGGGGTGAAGATGGTGTTGTCTGGTGAAGGGTCCGACGAGATCTTTGGAGGGTACCTCTACTTTGGAGCTGCTCCTAGTGCTGCCGAGTTCCACACCGAGTGTGTCAAGAGAGTCAAGAACTTGCACTTTGCCGACTGTCTTAGAGCCAACAAGTCGACCATGGCATGGGGTCTTGAGGCCCGTGTGCCATTCTTGGACAAAGCGTTCTTGGAGCTTACTTTGAACATCGACCCTAAGGAGAAGTTGATCAAGCCGGCCGAGAAGAGAATCGAGAAATACATCTTGAGAAAGGCGTTTGACACCAGCGACGAGCCTGGCGTCGAGCCTTACTTGCCAGACGAGATCTTGTGGAGACAAAAGGAACAGTTCTCTGACGGAGTGGGTTACTCATGGATCGATGTCTTGAAAGACACTGCAGCCAAGGTGATCACCGACGAGCAGTTTGCTTCTCCAAAGGCACACTGGGGCGACGATATCCCAACCACCAAGGAAGCTTACTGGTACAGATTGAAGTTTGACGAGTTGTTCCCACAAAAGGCAGCTGCCTCGACTGTCATGCGCTGGATTCCGAAGGCCGACTGGGGGTGCCACGAAGACCCAAGTGGACGTTACGCTAAGTTGCACGAGCAAAAAGTCGAGGACGTTAAATAAAAGATAGAATAATACAGTGTCTCGTGGCTGTTGTAGGGTGGCTAGTGGGATTACGCTCTTGAGTTTTTCTCTAGAGGTCTCTCTTGAGATCTCGTTTAAGAACTCTCTTAAGATTTCTCTTGAGGCTCTCTCTTGAGTTTTTCTCTGGAGTCTTTCTCTTGAGTTTATTTGTTGTAGTTTTATTAATTGTAAGGTTGAGGTTTTCTCTTGGTCTGTCTTGAGGTAACTTGCAAGTCTATAGTACCACCAGCGGTTACCCGCCTCGACCACCTCAAATTTCCAAGTTCCAGCAAATACTCATATCTCCAAGTACCATGGATTTCGAAGAAATTGAAGATTTGGACGGGGTCCGGTTACCGTGGAATGCGTTCCCGACCTCCAGTCTTGACGTTTCCAATTTGTCGGTACCGTTATCTTGTTTGTACACTCCTTTGCATGAGAAAGAAGACCTCAATGTTATTGCTGAGAATCCAGTGATCAGTAAAGGCAATGGCACAGTATTGAATCCGTTTTGCCATGTGGATTACAACTCCAAGACCTGGACGTGTCCTATTTCGTTCACCCGCAACCCGTTACCTGAGTCGTTGGTACAGAACCCAGCATTGTTGCAGCTGATTATGACCAACACCACCATCGAATATGACATGGAGAAACGAGTGGAGTTCCCTCTGATATATGTGATCATGGTAGACTTAGCCACCGATCCTGAGAATCTCCAGGCCTTAAAAGACACGATTCTTTCGAGTTTGAGCATTTTGCCTGAGGACGCATTGATTGGACTTGTGACGTTTGGCAAGCATGTCAATGTGTATGAGATGCGAGCTGACGATGCTGGGGTCAGTTGTTACTCTTTCAATGGAGCCAAACAGTATTCCATGGCACAAATCCGGAACAAGCTTGGGATTTTGTCCAATGATTTACGTGGAAAATCCAACCAGAGTCTGTTTATTGGTTCTAAATTCTTCCAGCCATTGCGTCAATGTGAGTTTCAGATCCAGACGATTCTCGATGGAATTGTCGGTGACTTGTTTGCTGTCAATGAACTTAAAGAACGGAGTCTTCGAGCTACTGGCACTGCTCTTGGTATAGTGATCAATATCTTAGAGACATGTTTCCCTAAGACAGGTATTGAGATCTTCTTGTTTCTCTCTGGACCTGCCAATTATGGATCCCACGGTAAAATCACCACCTCGCATTTAAAAGACCATTTACGGTCGCACAAAGATATCCAGAACAAAAACTACCAATCAGAAAGTAAAGTGTTCTACACCAGTCTAGCTACTAGAGCGTCCAAGCAAGGTTATATTGTCAATTTCTTCATTGGGTGTCTTGACCAGGTTGGTTTATATGAAATGATAGCTCTTAGCGATCAAACTGGCGGACTGATGATTTTCTCGGACTCGTTCCAGACCTCGATTTTCAAAAACTCGTTTGTCAAGTACTTGCAGAACCAAACTGAAGGAGACGAGTCTGTGACAACATATGGCTTGAACGGGTCCTTGGAAGTGAAAACATCACATCATTTGAAATTGAACGGGTTGATTGGTCATACCACTTCATTGAATAAAGAAGGACCAAATGTAGATAGTCAAGTGATAGGGTCAGGAAAGACGAACAGTTGGAAACTTCTGAAGATCCTTGCCAGTTCCACTTATGCTCTCTATTTTGATATCAGTAAAAACATCAACCAGCAGCAGCAGATGGGAGCCACCAACAACGGGTTTCTCCAGTTTCTTTTTTATTACCAGCATCCCAATGGAAACTTCCGGTTGAGAGTGACCACGATCCAAAGACCGATCCACAACTTCTCGACCAGCAAAGAATTGTTTGTCAACTCGTTTGACCAGGAGGCAGCAATTGTGTCTGTTGCAAGAATGGTGTCACATCGGATCTTCAGTTTGGGAGAAGATCCTGAGGTGGTCAAGAAATGGCTAGACGAGTTGTTGATTAAGCTCATGCGAAACTTCGGGTCGATCAGTGCCCAGAAAAAAATCGAGATCAACAACAATTTCAACATGTTCCCGCAGTTCATCTACAACCTACGGCGGTCGTTTCTTCTACGGCTCTTCAATTACTCTCCTGACGAGTCGGTGTACTACAACCATCTCCTTACACAGGAGGACACCAACAACTCGCTCATCATCATCCAGCCAACGCTCACGAGCTTTGAGCAGGACCCTGAGAACCCCGAGAATGTGATCTGCGAGCCGGTTCTTCTTGACTCTGTGTCGATCAAGCCGACCCGGATCTTGCTTCTAGACACGTTCTTCGAGGTGCTCATCTACCACGGAGAAACAATAGCCAACTGGAAAAAGTTGGGGTACCACAAGGACCCGGAGTACGACCATTTCAGCAACTTTCTCCAAACCCCGCGCAATGAGGTCACCAATATTTTGATCGACCGTACGCCGTTGCCTCGGTTCATCGACTGTGACGAGGGCGGCTCGCAGTCGCGGTTCCTCTACTCCAAGCTCAATCCGTCCAACTCCTACAACTCCCAGAGCGTGTATGGAGGAGGAGGAGCCGTCATACTCACAGACGATGTCAGTTTACAGGCATATATAGAAGACATCACTGCCCGAGTGAAATATTAGTGGGACACCCCTTAATTGGCAGAAGGTTGGTCGTGCAGATTCACACGTCGGGTGTATTGTCACCTGGATGAGACATTGCCTTGGGGTTTCGTGGGGTTTGTACAGTGGAGTAGAGGTTGGCATTGTTGGATTGAGTGAGTTTTCAAAAGGGGGATCGGTAGGATCTTCGGAAAGATCTTCAGAGATGTCTACAGAAGTTGTCAGAGGTTCAGGAGTCTTCAGAGAGATCTTCGTTGAGCTTAAAGCTTGTTGGTGGAACTGTAGTTGCATCGACTAGTTGTTTCCACTGCTTCCACTGCTTCCACTTGGTTGCTGGTCTTATCAAACAAGCAATGCAAATCTCGTTGGTGAATCCCTTATCTAACTACTGCCAAAATCACAGCCAAATTAATTGTCCAATTGTTTAATACTTGTACCACCCTTTCAAAACTCCTTGCTGTACTCAGTACCCCGTAATCTCTTGTCCCCACGTGACTTTTTTCAGTGCGCGATCTCTGACTTTTCAGGCAATGGTTGGCAAATTCCAAGCTCCACCAACAGTACCATTACTCCACGAAAATGCCAGCTTTAAAGGTCGGGTTTGTCCCCGAACATTTCTCCACTCCGCTCCATTTTGCCCAGGCAAACAAGTATTTTGCCGACAAGGGGTTGGAGGTCGAATTGATTCCTTACTTGGCAGGATCTGGACATCTTATTCAGAGTTTGGGAGACAAGTCTATAGATATAGCCATTGGATTAACCGAGGCGTTTGTCAGAGGCATTGCTACCGGCAATGAGAGTTACCGGATCGTCGGCACCTACGTCGACTCACCACTCTGCTGGTCGGTGTCTTCTGGGGCCAACAGAGACGATATCCAGAGCGTAGCCGATTTGCAAGGGGGACAAATTGGGGTGAGCCGGATTGGATCCGGGTCGTATGTGATGTCATTTGTGCTTGCGCTCGAGCAAGGGTTCAGCCAGCCGTATTTCCAGGGGTACCCTATTTTGTCGACGTTCAAGAATCTCCGCGACTCGGTTAACCGTGTGGACGGAGTCGAGGCCTCGGACGGGTTTATGTGGGAGTACTTCACGTCCAAGAAGTACTACGACAACAAGGAGATCAAGAAGATCGGAGAGATCTATACGCCTTGGCCGTCGTGGGTGATCACCAGCAGCGTAGACGTCGACCCGTCGGTTTACAGTTTGTTCTTGGAGGCGGTGAACCAAGGGATAGAGTATTTCAATGGTCATGAGGACCAGGCTGCCAAGTATATCTACAGCAACTTGGACTACAGTGAGGCAGACGCACGGGAGTGGTTGAAGACAGTGCGGTTCTCCAAAGATGCGTCACGGATCGATAAGCCAAGCGTGATCGAGAACACGGTGGGGTTGCTCCGGACCGCGGGAGTGTTGGGAGACCACACCAGTGAATTGGTGTCGCAGCGATTGGAGAGGTATGTAGACTAGGACCGCAGTTTCTGGGCGCTGGATTGGGAAGGACGGACGCAGCCCCTGTTGGATTAGCGTTGCCAGAAGTCAAAAATTGGATTTGATCGGCCAGGCTCGATTAGAGTCAGGCTGGAGAGTTGCGGCTAGACAATAAGCTTGCGGTGCTGGGGCTGAAATTTGAGGGCCGGGAAAAAACATGGAAAAAAATAAAAGTTAAAACGGGACGATACTGTAACATAGATTGTGCCGTAACCTACCCATATATGCTAAAAAAGAACTAGAGTATAGAGCTGGACCAGGGGTCAGTTGATGAGGTAATTAATTTGCAACTTGCTGGTGGTCTTGTGCAAATGGCGCTTTTGCTGGTGGTGATGCTGGTACCGGGCCCCCAACGCGAGCTGGGACTTGGACTGGTGGATCGTGGGCGGCGACTCCAGCGGCGACAGCTGGGCCGGGGGCTTGCGCAGGCGGTGCGCAGGGTCCTTCCTTTGGAGGGGGTCGAATTGGTCGTAGGAGGGTTGGTGGTCCAAGGGGTGTTGCTCGTAGACAGGCGACTCGTAGGCCTGCGGGAAGTCGTAGCCCTGGGACGAGATCGGGGCTCCCTGGCTGGACGGCGGCGTAGGCGGCACCAGGCCAATGGGGTACTGGCCTGGGGCAATGGGGATGAAGTTCATCGACTTCTGCTTGTACAACTTCTTGTTGAATCTGGAGTGCGGGTTCTTGTGGGTGCGGGAGATGTGTGCGTTGAGCTGGTCGACTCTGGAGAACGCCTGGTTGCAGTCGGCGCAGACGTGGGACTTCTCGCCGTGGACCAGGTTGAGGTGCCTGTTGCACTCGTTGGAGGACGCAAACCCCAACACGGTGTAGGGGCAGCCGGGGTAGTTGCAGTAGTACAGGCGGGCCACGGTGTAGTAGTCGAAGTGGAGCGCAAGGTCGTAGATCGTCTGGAACGACAACTTGCAGTGGTTGCAGTTGTAGAGCCCGCGCTTGCGGTTCTTTTCCACGTAGTCCCTGATCTCGGGCGAGGATATGATGCGATAGTACCGGCTGCGCCTGTCCTTCTTGAACCGGGCCACCAACCGGTCGTACTGGTCTTTCTTCATGCCGGTCTCCTGGGCAAACGCCATGGCGGAGCTGGGGAGAACGAGGGGGGTCGGAGGCAAGGCGTTCAGCCTCTGGGGTTCATGGCACCGTCGGGCCTGGTCGTGGTTGGCACTGAAAAGCTGTAGCGAGGTCAATCTAGGTTTGGGCGCCGCCGCGGGGGGTGGTCAATTGACTCCAAAGCACACGAGAACTATGAGGGCCCAGGGCGCCAGGGTGGGAGCCGGGGTGGTTGCAAGATGCTCAAATGCAAAGAAAAGAAGAAAACAAGAAAACACCACAACCTTAGACTGTTCAATTATGTATTGGAAAAAAAAGAAAGTTTATAGGTTCGAGTCAAAAATCAAGAGTGCCACTGCAGCCGCCTGCCGCCGCCTGCGCTGGGAGATTTGGTGTTTTTAGCTGCCCTGGTCCCAGTCTAGCCGGCACAGCTCCAGCAACAATTGGCACACCGGAGGCCCAGGAGACAGTGGTGTGCGGGTGTGGTGCTGGCGTGGCTGCCCCTGGGTTGCCAGTGGCTTTTAGGCCTTTGGGCAGCACAATCGTGCGCGGGTGCATATCCAGCCTGTGCGCCTGGAAGTCCTAGGTATTCCAGAAGCAGAGTCGTCTACTGGGTGGGAGCACTGTGGGCTAGCGTATATTGGTTGCCCCAGGTCAGAGCTGGCACTCGATTATGTAGGTCACCACAAACGGGAGGGTTATCACGAGAAGTGGGTATTGGAGGAGAAGGTAGATCGAGAGACAGTCCATCTGGGTGGAGTCTTCGGACCCGGGGTCCATGTAGGAAGCTGTGAAGTAGAATTGAGTTGTGGCTGACGGGAGCGCAAATGTCACCACGATGACAAAGTAGATCATCTCGTCCTTGAGCCAGCCGAGCGCCCGGAGTCGATTGGCCCAGAGGATCCCGATGATAGGCACCACGCAGAGCTTGAGCACGGTGAGCGAGACCGCACTGACAAAGAACTTGCGGTCGAGGGTGCCCACGCTGAGCCGTGACATCGTGGTGCCAAGAAGAAGCAACCCTAGGGGCACCGACGCCTGCCCGATGTACGAGGTGTAGTCCATGAGGAAGCTCAATGGCGGGAGTTTGTCAGGCGCAGCCTTCATGTCGACCGTAGTGGTGACAAACAACGCCTTGAGCCATGGAATGAGGGCGATTGCAATCGACAAGAGAAGCGACACCGACACCGGCCGCACAAAGTTCTGGAGCACAAACACCAACGAGTTCAAGTGGTACTTCTCGACAAACTTCACCGAAGACCCTGCGTTCCGGACATCGCTGTGGTTGAACCCACTGGCTCCCGTGGTGGCTATTCGCGTGAGAGTGCCCATGCGGGCAAGTGCCTGGTGGTTGTTCACTCTGCTGTACTCGCGGATCACGTCCCTGACATTCTGCGACGGAAGCGTCCGCAACTCCAAGTTCCGAGACACCACCTGGTGGAGCGAGGTGCCAGTGTACATCAGCGACCCCGTGGTCATCCTGGTGACCCGCGGGTGGAGCTGGCTTGACAGCTCGCTGATCTGCTGCACATAGTCGCTGGGAGGGTCCTCGTTGGTGATCGCCGACGACAGAAGACTGGCGACCTCGTCGTCAGGCTGCTCCGGCTCGGCCAGCTCGTCTGTGTTTTTCTCGTCCGAGTCATGTGCAGACTTGATGCTGACCACTGCGGCAGCCTGGGTTGTCTCAACATCGTCTGAGGCCTGGTGTCTGAAATCGTACTCGATCAACCGGAACCCCCCGAGGTTGAACACCGAGAACAAAAACGTCGCAAGAAAAATGCACACGTAGGCAATGCCCTTGTTGCCCTGGGTCAGGTCAAACACCAACCCGGTGTCGAGGGTCTGGATGTACGCAATGGGGAGGTCGGCAATGTTGGGAAACATTCCTGCTGCAATCACTCCCCCATACCACTTCTTGGGCACCGGAGTTAATGCCATGACCACCACTCCACAGAACGCCCCAAGCGCATAGAGGAGCACTGCGCTGAGACATATCACCCCTATGCTCTCCAAATCGGATATCGAGATGCTCGACACGATCTTGTTGAAGGTCAAACACGGCAACACCACAATCACAATCATGTCTGAGAGACTGCGTGTGACGTCCACGGTCAAAATGTTGAGTTTCGCAAGCATAAACCCCGTCAACATAATAAGATAGATCTTGATGATCGGCTTCACCGCCGAATATATCACCGCACCAATTCCTATGCTCATGGCGTCCAAGATCCCAGCAGTGCTGGAATTCAAACTTTAGTCACACCGGTCTTATCAGAGGCTATCTGCAGTGCGGGCACGTGAGTCCGCTTTTTTTCAAATTTTTTTTTCCCGAGGCCATCGATCCAGATGTGTGGATATTATCCTGTGACTTCCGGATTAGGCAAGAGGTAAATAAAAACCGTTGAGGCTGGACTGAGCACCCAGGAGGTTTGACGGTGTGGAGTGGATTCTGGTGCTCTGATTTATTTGGCAAGAGACTATGAAAGATGCAACGGTTAGGAAATTTGCGTGGTTAGTTGAGAAAGACGTGCCGAAGAAAACACGACGGTTGGAAGACGATAGCAGTGAGGTCCGGTCGGAGTTTAGCAACAAGTCTGGAGGGTCGACGATGATTAGTCGGGGGGAGAGTGAATGGGATGAAGAGTGGCATGAGGAGGAGTGGCATGGCAGTGAAAAGAAATGGGATGGTGAGGAAAGGCAATGGAATGAACAACTACAGCAACGAAACCCAAGAACCCAACTGGACTTAAACAGTAATGATCAATGGAACGATCAAGAAAGTGAATTGGTTAGTATTGGAGCTAGTGAACAGACAAGCGACCAGACCAGTGACCAAACCAGTGTTATTTCCTCGTTTCAAAATGATTGCCAAACATTAAGTCTGATGCCTCAGTTGAGTTATGAAATTGAAAAGTTGTTGAAACAGCACGAGACTGGGTTGACCAGACGCAAGAGCGTGGACACCACTGTCACTACTGGCTTCTTCCATCAACAGTTCACTGAGAACGCTCGTAAAATGTCGGTGAGAGACCCATTGGCTGGGTTCCGTCAGATGAATTTGGGTGAGTTCCAATGGGACTCGACGTTCCACAAACAGAGTTTTGTGTGTGGGTTTGCTGCTGCCAACGTGCTAGTGATTTTGAAGCCTTGGATCATCTACCATTTGTCGATTATATTCTGGTTCACGTTTGCAGTGGTGAAATATCTTGCTTGCTGGTTATTGTTTGGTGGGGCATTATGGTTGATCTATAAATTCACCTTGGGTGGTTGGCAATGGCCAGCAGCACAACAACAGCACAAATCACAGTTCCCAGTGAAATACTCTAGGCCAAAACAAGCCCATCGTCTGTTAGCTCACAAAAAGATCCTGCCTGTGGCTCTGCCTCGTTACAACGCTCCTTCTCCTAAGAAACATGGATACTCTCCAAACGTGTTTGACGACATGGAGTCTGCAGTATCTACAGAGTCAGATGATGAAACATTGACAGTTGGTCTGCCAGTCAAAGAAACCCATCATATAGAATCTAGTGCTTCTAAGTTGCCTGCGTCTCTCAAAGATCAATTGACTCCAGAAGAACTCAAGATGATCCGTGCCTTGGCAGAGAAGAAAGTCGATCAAGAGAATAGAAAGTATACTAGAAAGCCACCGTCTCCTCCATCCGAACCACAGCACAATTCAAACTACTCAACACCTCGCAGTGGTGGCCCTTGCAATAACCACCTGCCAGTACGTCAAGAGGTTCGTCGAGATCCTCGTGGAAATCCTCATAGTGATTATTCACATACGCCTCGGTATCAGACTCCGGTGTATACACCTCCATCGCAACCGCAACCGATTGAGCCACCGATTAAACAAAGAATACGAGCACATGGACCTGCTCCTGTTCCTCCTCCAGTACAAACTCCAAAGGCTCAGATCAGACCTAAACAGTCGCCGGACAAATACTTAGCTACTCCTCCAGCACGTCTACTGAAAGCTAGTGCAGTGGACAGAAACAAAGCTCCACAGACGAAGAAGAGAGAACAGATTTCGGCAGTCGATTTGAATAGTTTCAATGAAGACACTGATAGTATATTGTCAGAATCGCCAGCTGCGTCGTCGAAATACAGTGATGTTCCTTCTACGAAATACAGTGAGGGAGATTCCAAGTACAACGACGACACACTGTCGGTCAACACAGACACGACGTACAAGAAATTTATTCGGAATGCTCGGTTGGTGAATTAGGATTAGACAAATTGACTGTGGACGTGTTGGTAATGTCAATGTATTGGGGTTGTCAATGGACTGCCGTTGTCGAATTCAGAAGCTGTACACCAAGCAACACTATCCACCACCCACCAGATTCCGGCCTAAACAAAACTGCGGAGCCGCCTGCACACCCGCCTAAACTGATCGACAAGTCGCCTAGCTGCGTCTGCACGATGCAGCCCTTCCCCCTGGCCTAGGCCGACGATACTGTGCAGCGGGCTGCACAACAGGAGACCCGCCCACGTGATGCCGCAATTCGAGTGCAATCGTGGGGTCAAGTCTTCGGTTAGCCCTTGGATGTTTAGTCGGTTCCTTCAACCTCGAACACTCACCAGATTGATGTCTTTAAGTGCGGTTGAACAAGGTAAGCGTGCAGCAGCGTACTTGGCAGTTGACCAGGAGTTCCCAAAGTCCCCGAAAGTGGTGGGCATTGGTTCAGGGTCAACCGTGGTGTATGTTGCTGAACGAATTGGACAGTTGCCGAACAAGAAAGAGTTTGTGTGCATTCCTACAGGGTTCCAGTCCAAGCAATTAATCATTGACAATGGGCTCAATTTAGGCAGCATCGAGCAATTTCCCGAGGTCGACATTGCTTTTGACGGGGCTGACGAAGTCGATCCCCACAAGAACTTGATCAAGGGAGGAGGGGCTTGTTTGTTCCAGGAGAAATTGGTGGCCCAGGCATCGCACAAGTTCGTGGTGGTGGCCGACGACAGAAAGAAGTCCAAGGCGTTGGGGGTCAACTGGACTAAAGGGGTGCCTATTGAGGTTGTGCCTATTGCCTACACCAAAGTGGTTAAGGATTTGCAAAAACTCGGGGCTAAGTCGGTGGTGGTGAGACAAGGGGGGCTGGCCAAGGCTGGCCCCGTGGTCACCGACAACAATAACTTTTTGATTGATGCTGACTTTGGATCTATTGCTGACCCTGAGTCACTCCACAAGCAAATTAAGTCACTTGTCGGGGTGGTGGAGACCGGGTTGTTTATTGGGACTACAGTATACAAAGCTTATTTTGGGGCCCAAGATAAGGTTGATCAGCTAGATTAGTGATATTTGACTGGGGAAGTTTTTTGGTTTAACTAAGGTTGAGGTTGTATAAGTCATGTGAGATATTGGTTTGACGAAGTTTGTAGACGAGGTCTAGAGCGGGCGGTCTGGGCAAGTCGGAAGGGTGTAGACCTATGTTAGTGCACGTGCATTGCACATGATTTTCATGCTGCGCTGGCCAAGTTTTTCACCTTTTACATCCAGACACCAGCAGCTGAAGCGATCCAGAAAAATTTCAACATAGGTAATAGTTCGCATCAACGCTATACTAATACAATATCATAATGTCTGCCAACGCTAAGATTTTGTCTGCTGAGCCAACCGAGCTTGAATTACAAGTTGCTCAAGCTTTCGTTGATTTGGAAGCTCACTCTCCAGAGTTGAAGACCGACCTCAGATTGTTGCAATTCAAGTCTATCAGAGAGGTAAGTAATTGAATAATCATGGGATACAACCAGGGACGAAGAAAGAAACAAGGACTATAAACATGGCTATGAAAGACCGGTGATTGAAAGATCCAGGAGACGTAGATACGGGATGGATGTGAATTGCCGTCCTGGCAATACCACTCTATTTCTTCATAACTGCTATAATATAGGAACCATTTCGGCATTTGTCCCGAGGTATACACCTTATGGCACTCCTTATAGCTTACTAACGTGACAGATTGATGTTTCTGGAGGTAACAAGGCCATTGCTATCTTTGTGCCAGTTCCATTGTTGTCTGCTTACCACAAGGTCCAAATAAGATTGACCAGAGAGTTGGAGAAGAAATTCCCAGACAGACACGTTGTGTTCCTTGCTGAGAGAAGAATCTTGCCAAGACCAGGAAGAACTTCCAGACAGACCCAAAAGAGACCAAGATCCAGAACCTTGACTGCTGTCCACGACAAAATCTTGGAGGACTTGGTGTTCCCAACCGAGATCATTGGAAAGAGAACCAAGTACTTGGTCGGTGGTAACAAGGTCCAAAAGGTGTTGTTGGACTCCAAGGATGCCTCTAACGTTGACTACAAGTTGGAGTCTTTCCAATCTGTCTACAACAAGTTGACTGGTAAACAAGTTGTTTTCGAGATCCCAGGTGACTACTAAGGTCTGTTTGTACAAAACTAATAAACCTAACGCTTCATTGAGATGTAGGGTGGGGTGTTTGGATGTGATTGGGTGTTATTGAGTATGATAATCCTGATAATCCTGACACTGAGATGTAGGGTGCAGTGCCTAGCACTTTATATGAGAGGTGTGGATGTTGAGGAGTTTGGATGTAGAACCTCTCAGGGTACGGATGTCTAGGTGTTTGGATGTAGAGCACGACACTCTGAGATGTAAGGATGTTTGAGCACTCATAATCCTATCTACGCCATGATGTAGAGATGTTTGATTACGCCCAACAGGATTGAAGAATTTGAGTGGGAGCCAGTATGAACACTCTTTTGATAGAGTCTTATCAACGATATCTGTCAATGAATACTACTTTCTATCGAACGGTGAGCAGTATGGAGTAAGTTGGCAACTTTTAATGTATGTGTCACGTGAAATTGAAGATGCCAGTGGGTCAGAAACTGGCAATTGGCCAAGATAAATGGAATTTCAATATGTATGTAATGACCCCTGGTCGTTTAGAACCGGAATTGTCTAATTTTCAATTGAAAAATCGGATTGGAACATCAAAAATCGACCCCTAAGCGACCCTTTACAAATGGGAATTGACTTGGAACTGTAGGTTTTACTAGCAGAAACTTTCAAAGGAGCAATGATAGGAGTAACAAGGATAACAGATACAAGGTTCCCTGTAAACAAGGCCCGGGGTCCTCGACCCATGTCCCTGAAATTCCTCCTCGTGGTTTTGGTTGACTGTTATTATATCCAAACAATCACGCATAATTTCCTATCTTGTAATCTGGTGTTATCCTGTCTGAGACTCGGTAGGAATTTCAATTGTCATGCACAAGAAGCCGCCTAGCGCCTGCTGCCTAACCGTTGCCTCAAGTGGCCTGGAGCAATGAAATTGGCGGGTTAATTTGCAGTCTCGGCGGCCCACCCACTAAATGTAGCCCATTGGTTGGATCCGAGCAATCTAGCAGGATCCTAGCGAGCCAGAGTCAGATATGAAGAGTGAGCCATTGAGTCGCAAGCCATTGTAAATTGCTGGAAGTTGTTGTAGGAGAGCTGGGCGAGAGAGTAGACAAAAACACGAAACTGTAGCCAGCCAAAACGAGGGTTAAAGTTGACAGTAGCAGATTGACAAGTTGTAAACACCAGTCCAAGACATGAATATGCCGGGGAAGCACACCCTGCGAGAGAACAGACACAGAAACAAGGAGCTACAGGTTACGGTTGCGAACTGAATCATTATTATTGTTTGCGATGACAAACTATTGGAGGGAACCTGAAGAAGAAACAAAGAATAAGACAAAAAACGCTCGTGAACAAAAAGAAAATCAAAGAGTAAATCAAGAGAGGAAGTTACCGATCACCAACTGCGATCAGGTTTATGCCACAGATCGCAAACAAACAGCCCGCGACAGGTCTCAGTCAGCTTGTCGCTCGCCAAGGTGCCCCGTAGTGTTTGTTAGTCTCTGTTTTTTCAGTATATAAGCGAGAGCCAACCTAGCGACAGGCCTCAATTGGCGTCCTTGGAGTTATTGGATATCCACGACAACCCTTCGATCAACCCCTGGCCGGTCAAGGCGTTGCTGGCGACAACACACCAGATATGGTCTTTCAAGTTCTCCAATTCCAAGCGGCGGGTGATTTCCTGGGGCTTCAACGCGTTGGGTAAGTCCTTCTTGTTGGCAAACACCAACAACAATGCGTCCCGCATCTCTTTGTCGGTGATGATCTTGTACATCTCCTTCTTGGCCTCTGCTATCCGGTCAATGTCGGCACTGTCGATGACAAAGATCAAGGCGTGGGTGCCGGAGAAGTAGTGTCTCCAAAGAGGTCTTATTCTGTCTTGTCCACCCACGTCCCAGACATTGAACTTGATATTCTTGTACGTCACGGTCTCGACGTTGAACCCGACGGTGGGGACGGTGGTTATGCCCTTGTTCAACTTGAGCTTGTACAAGATCGTGGTCTTACCGGCGGAGTCCAAACCCAACATCAAGATTCGCATTTCGCGGTTGCCAAACATCTTGTTCTGGAGTGTTAGTGGTGTGTTGCGGAGCACTCAAAGCAAGGCACTTACTAGCATCTTAGAGATAGATCCACCCATTCTGGAAGCGTGGCACTGCTGTTACAACAAGGTAGGTGTTATCGCGGCTGCTGCAATTTGTGTATGGCCACCCAAGGTCGAGAATTCCCTGAAACGAGTGTCAATTTCCTGGCTGCAGTGTCAAGTACAACTTAGCTTAGCTGTTCAAATAATCGAATTTTTCATTCATTCCCGCCTGACACCCAGGCTGCAGCCTACGAAAAGTGGGGGTCCACCCACCCCCGCGTCCGCCTATATAAACTGCACATAGCTAGTCGGGAACATCCCACGCTGTCCCTTGGACTCTCCGGTTGTCCAGCCGCTGCCGTCGTCTTGTTCCACGATAGTCACGGTTTCGCCCTGGGTGAGGTCCATTTCGTCGTCTCCGTCGGCCGTGTAGTTGTAGAGCACGGTGGCCTGTGGGAGTTTCTTGCTTCCTTTTCTGCGAGGGGCCACTTTTGGAGGAGCCTTCTTACTGATTACAATATAACTTGTAGGCACAAGCCCCTGGGTGCCGTCGGACTTTTTCACGGTGGTCCAGCCTGACCCGTCGTCTGTTTCTACAACCTCGAACTTCTCGTTGGCCGCTAGTGACACCTCGTCGTCTGCGGTTGCCGAATAATTGTAGCTCGCAGTACCTTCCTGAATCGACAGCCCGGCTCCATTTGATCCGTGGCTTACATGAGAACTGATGCTCAAGCTGCTCATGAGTGACCCAAACCCACTGGCAGTCGACGGTGCTCGCTGCACCGAGTTGCCGTTGCCCTGACTCGTTGGTGGTGCAGTCTTGCTGGTGCTGCTGCTGCGTAGGAATCCTAATCGGCTTTTCTTGCCTGCCTGAACCGGCTCGGTGATGGTCAAGTCTTTGTCACCGGCCGAGGACTGGATGGTTTGCATGGCGACTTCTGCAGCCACACGTCTGTTGTCGTTCTGGATGAACGTTTTAAGAGAATTGATCGACTCGTCCACGTAGTAGTTCATCGACTTGTCGTGCTTGCCTCCGTTTTTCATGTCGTACTTTATCTTGTTCAACTCACTGATCTTCTCCTGCAACTTCTCACATACAGAGTCGTTGCTGGAGAACACCTTGTTGGCAGTCAGCAACGAGGTCTTCAAGTCTCTCAACTCTTGGTCTTTCACAATAAGCAGATCGTCGTCGTGCCAAATAGGAGACGGCTCATAGTAGAAATCGGCTGGCTCTTTCCAAGGCTCGATGTTATGCTTGATGAACATGATCGTGTCGAGATTATAGACGTTCTTACTGATGATACTGTTCAACGAACCTATATGCTCGTTGACAGAATTGTTCAGCTTTGTCTCCAACAGAATAGCCGTGGTCCAGATCTTGTTCAACTCCACTGTCTTAAACTCGTTCAAATCCTGGATACCGTCCAAGATCTCAGGCAAGTCTTGAAAATAATACTTGTCCTTCAAACGGTTGGTCTGATTCACCTTGATGATATAGTTGTTCTTAGTGATATTCATCTTCACCTCTTTGTCCGACAATTTCTTCTGCTTCGACGACAGACTCGACTTCTCTGCTTTCACCCGGATATGCTCCATGTCTTGACAAGCACTGTCGTAGTTCAGCTTGGCTTTCTTCAAATCATTGTAGGCTGTGTCTCTCTCTTTGGTGACAAGTCCATGTAAGTCCTGGTACTTTCTCTGTAACGACTCTGAGATCCGTTGGTACTGGGCCACCTTCTCCCCGACCTTGTTGGCGAAATCGTTGCTGAGTGTCATTCTGTCCTTGGCAATATTCTCTGTCTGATTCAAGATCTCGTTCCATACTGTCAAACTGGAATTCTCCAACGATCCAGGAGTCGTGGCAGGCTCGTCTCCAACACTGACACTGGCACTGACCTTGGCTTTCTTCTTGAACGACTCCGAGCAAAGCTGTTGCAATTTCGTCGAGTACTCTTTCTCTATAAGTGCTCTCTGCTTGTAGAACGCTTCTATATCGACTAACCATTGAAGATTGTTACCAAACCATTTGTCGGTCCGCTTATACGAATCCTAGACAGTCAGTGCATGTCCATAAACCCAACAACATCCAAATACTACTTACTTTTAATTCGTTTCCTATACTGACATTCTCAGCCATTGTGTCTATTTGTCTATATAACGTCTAATAGGAGGTGGGGCAGTTGGCTGTGGGTTTGTGTCCGGGTAACACATAGGGTCTAGTTGAAACCCGTGAAGCCTGAGAGGAGGAAGAATTTGAAGTAGTGTTGTTTGTGGATCTCGTTGGCCCATTCCCACGTACTTGTAAGACGACCGTCAATACAGCTTCCTGCGCTGAAGAAGTCGTTGGCTCCACTTCCGTTGAATGCCATTTTGAAGAAGTTGCTGAGAATCCGTTTGAGAAGCTCGTCCACCGAGGAGAACTCCCCCACAATAAGCTTGTTCAAGAAGTCGTCTTTCTCGAAGTCGGTCTCAATCTGGTGTAGACAATTGTCGATCGGGTTCAAGATCTTAGGCACCTGGAGGTATTTGTCTAAGAAGAACAATCCGTTGGGAACAGTGGAGTCGCCCAAGTGAATGTACGAAGACCCGATCCAGTAGCCGGACTTTTTCTTGACCTGCTCCACAATGTTGAGCATTTGTCTGTACAATTTCGGACAGGGTTTCACTCTGTTCAAACCTTGTCCTGTTTCGGTAAGTTTGTAGGATCCTGACGCCAACAAGTCGTCATCTGCCAAGGACCAGAGGTGGATCATTTCGCGCATGATCACCGACCACAAGTTCAATGACTGCAACACATAGTCGTACTGCTTATCGTGGTTGTGGGTCAACCGCGAACCTTGTTTGCCATACGCAATGTTGAGGTTGTACACTGGATGACTGGCCTGGTTCTTGAAGAACTGGAGTCTCTCGATCATCCGTTGGATAGGTTTTCTGTTTGCGTTTGTGAACGCGTTGAAATCGCCGATCGAATAGAGCACTTGTTTGAGTTCGTCCTGGGAGAACCCAGACGGCTTGCTGTAGGTGCGCGCAAGCTTATCAATGGAATACTCTTTGATTTTGATTTCTTTCTGGATCTGGCGACGGGGTTTGTTGCGCGACGAGATCTCGGCCGTGGCGTTGATAAGCAACTCGTCGTCGAGCATCGCCAACCCGGTCTTATCGGTTCTACTGTCGAGATAACTGTACACGGTTTTGATCGGCTTGTAGAAATCAAACTCCATGTGCGACTTGATCTCCGGAAGACGCGAGTCCATGATCATGTAGATGCATTTCCCGAAGTTGTCGGTGAACCGGTCGGGGTTAAGGATCTTGTAGCGGCGGCCGATCTCAAAGATGTTCTGGAACCACTTGTCGTTGTCTTTGAAACTCTTGTTGAGAATAAGCTCGGTGCCGATTTTCAAGTTCTTGGAGATCACAAGCCCAAGCAAAATCGAGCAGATCTCTTTCAACTGCGCGATTATCCGTTTGGATTTCGACAGGTACGCAAAGATATCGATGCGGTTGGTGTAGTCACTGACATTGAGAGCTGAGTCAAGCAAATGGAACAACTGTCTTTCTTCTGCTGTCAATCGAAGCGGAATATACTGGGTCTGTCTTTTGATTTCTTCTACGATTTTCTTGTTGACGTTCTCAGACTCGTCAAGTGCCACCGGTTTGGAAAGCTGTGCCAACTCTTCTTCGGTGTACTCGTCCTCGATCTCCGCCTCACCGTTCTCAGTCTCCGGTTTCTCAGAAACAACAGGCTCCTCTTCAGTGGCCCGCTTCTCGGTGGTGTGCAATTTCCGTTTGCCACTGCTGTGGATAAGCCGGAAACATACCCCACAGAATCCATCGTCACAATTGACACAGTAGATCTCAATAGGCATGTCGGCACACTCCACACAGAACTGCGACGGCTGCTCGTCTCCGTTCTGGTCGATCCGCAGACTCAACTCGTCAGGCTCGGACAACTCGATATCGTCGTTCTCAAGAATATCGTTCAAACTCACCGGCTCCATTGTTCTTGTCTCTTTCTACGCCAGCTGGTTAGACCCAAAACGAAGCCCACGAAAATTTTATTGGATCCCGGTGTGGCACGTGCCCTCAGAGATCCATGGTTTCTATATTACACTACCTAGCTACACCGACACCTTGGTCTTGTAGTCGCTGGCACTCACTTTATCTGAAAACTTGGTCTCGACGACGTCACAAAGATCCTGGAGATCATCAAGTCCCTTGTGAAGTGCTTCTACGGCAGAGATCTTGCCGTAGGTCTGGATCCGTAAATGTAACTTGTTCTCTGACGGATGAGGAATCGAGTACCCACAGAACTCGACCTCGGGGTTCCGTATGATCATCAGCTTTAACGCATTTCCTAACGTATGATCCTCATCGATGATCTGGAATGAGACTGCGGTGCCATCTTCACTAGCTCCCGGAAGCTTACTTGTTAGCATTGCACCATAATAGCGGGTCTGCATAATACTTACTGTCTTGATTTTCTCGTGGTCCAACTCCTCTTCCTCAGACTCCACCTCGACCTCTTCGTCTACTCTAGCCATCACCTCATCCTTGTCGTCTGCCATGGTGCACTGGGTTCTGACTCCAGTTAAAAATTTTGCGATGAGAGTGTCGTCGAGTTACCCGGCGCCCCGTCCGTCCCGATTAGGTTTGTTCAAACACGATCGGATAGCAGTAATCCATAAGGCGTATTATTCAGTTAGCAGCGCAGCTCATAGGTACGTCGTGCTGCACAAGGGTTATTTTGAGGATCGGATTTTAAGACATGGGATGATAGCACCATGGGTCTAGGGGCATCAGTTGAGGGGCTCTGATTAAAGTTAGCTTTGACGCATCGCATAATTGACTGAGACCACCCTGAGGGTTCCTGGGTGGTGGTCAAGCCGACTAGTCGATTTGCCCAATCTGGACGTACTGACACATAGTTTGAATTATTAAGATCTCTAAGTGACTACGCAGATGATTGGTGCCAGAGCCACTGTCGATCCCGCACCGGCTGAGCACTTTTTTTTTTATATATGTGATTGCACCTCTGCAGTTTGGTTTTCTCCGATTCTCTCAGAGTGCGGTTGACGTGTATATGGAGAACTTACTGATCATCAACCGGCTTGAGCTAGTGGTCGGGTCTTGCCAGGCCCACGGGTATCTGACTCAGGTCTGTGAGCCGGTGCTGGTTCCTGCCCAGATCCACCTGTGCTACGTTAAGCTTCTACTCGTTCTCCTTAAGTCGATTGACTACTACATTCTTATCTTCAGTAATGGTTCTTCTAAACAGACAGACTTCCAGTATATCCGCAACAGTGTGTTGGTGCCAGTGATCAGCGACTTCTTGGAGGAACAGTGGACTTCGCTTGATAACTGTGCCCATGCCACCTCGATGGTGTACCATTTCCTCTTGTTTCTCAACTTCAAGTTCAAGAAACTTATCATGCGGAACCTCACGTTCTACCTGATCATCTTGAAAGACAAGGTGCTCAGTGCTGCCGACTATATCTTGCTAGAAGATCTCTTGGACGATATCAAGAAGATCCAGGTGTTGCTCCAGATGGGGCCAGACATAGACCCTGACTTGTTCCACAGCTCACTCCAGGAGTTTGACATCGACATCGACAAGTACCAGGCTTCGTTCCTTTGCTTGAAACCAATTAAGGGCTATCTTATCGACAAGTACTACTTCGAAACAAGCCATTCGCCTAAGTCGTGGGCAGAGTTCGTCAAATCCCAGACCCTTGCAAGTCCTAATCGCGAGAACACTCGCCAGCTCTACGACTTCATAGGCAACGCAGGCAACTTCGACATCAACGAGTTCGAAACCTTCTACAAGATCCGCTCGCCTGAGGACTACGACTATTCTACTCTGACGTTCATCGAGTCGGATATATCTCGGCCGGCAAGCAGTGGTCAGGTCTTCAGTGTTCCGCAGCTCGGACTTGACTCCACCCCAGTGCTGCAGTCCATAAAGGCTATCAGTGCAGTGTATGGCAACAACCCTACCTACGACAAATACGCCAGCCACCTCCAGGCTGTGCGCATCGAGTCCACCGACTCGCTCCTCGACTTCAACTACTCGCTCTTCAAGTTCAACAGAGGGTTCCTCCAGGCCCTTGCGGAGGACGTCGGGGGCCCGGCCATCTTTGCTTGGCTCAGCGGAGACAACACCGCCTACCCAGACCCCAGCGTGTCTCAGCGGCTCCTTGAGACATACAACATCGACATAGGCCAGTACATGCTCGACTTGCTCTCGTTTGAAAAGTACCTCAATATGATAGTGTTTGGCACGGTGATCAAAAACAAGCCGGACTTGAACATCATCGACTACCTTGCCCAATTCGATGACTCCCTGGTCGACTCCGTCCATATTCCTTCCCAAGGTACTCACCTGGGCTCCGACATCAGCACCCTTAATGCGATCTCCGACAAAATGTTCAGCACAGAGAACCAGCAGTGCATCCGGCAAGTGGCTGCCCTCATCTGAGTGCTCTCGATTTGATGCCTGTGCTCTCGAATTGATGCCTATGCTCTATAGATGTTTAGCTATGTATTTACGATGGTTTTTGTTGGGAAATGTAGACTTCGTGGGAGATTCAATGCAGCCGTCTGTGGTAGTGTTGAGTGTAGGAAGATTCAATGCAGCTGTACTGGCGACTGGGATGTTTGATGTTGGGATGTGGAAGATTTTTCTCGATGTCTACAGACCACGATTAATGTTTAAGCGAAATTCCACGATTTGCAGTTTATTGTTTGAGATGGCTCTAATGGATTCTGTATTGACTTACTGTAACTGCTCGTTTGATTGAGATCCAGGATTTGCAATAGATGCTGGGATTCGAGCACAATAGAAGGCTTGAAAATTTTCTACTGTCAAGGATCTTAGAGGCCTGTATAATGTAAGGTTAGAGGTCAAGCGAATCTTTACAGGGAAATTGTAGGATGTTTTGGGGTAAGCATTGAGGAGGTATTGGAGAAAGCATTGGAGGATTCTGTTTTGGTGGAGTACTGTGGTGTACTGTGGAGTGTTGATGTACTGTGGAGTACTGGTCTCGGCACGCTGTAGTGTACTGGCTCCGGTGTATTGTTTTCGGTGGATTGTATTCTAAGCACCGACATCTTACTGTTTCGTGTCTATTCTGTGTCTGTCGTGTCTGTTCTGCACCTATGTCTGTGCTGTGTCTGTTTCTGCTCTGTGTCTGTTTCTGTCTTTGTCCTGTGCTATTCTGTTCTAACCATTGTCTCTCGAATGTTGTTGTCTCCCAATGTTGTCTCTCAAAGCTCCCATATCATGTCTCAAATATCCAACTCTCCAGCAATCCTCAAAGTTTTCAGGTTCCGGTGGTTCCATCTGTCTTCTCTACTGTCTCAGTCTGTCATACATTTATTCAGTACTCAGTCGTCTGAGCTCATTCTTCCACTCCGACTCCACTCTGCCTACCCTCACTTTCACTCTCACTAAATTACTCGCTTCTAATTACATCCATCAAACCTCACATCCTTAACTCACTTACACCCTCTCCTCACCTTTGCCTATTGTAGTAACCCATTTATCGACTTACATAAAGGTACAACTATACTGCATATGCCTAGTTGGAGGCTGGTGCATACACTTAGGACGAAGTGTCTCTAACTGAATAAAACACTAATTGCCCCAACTCAGTTCCTCAAAGGGTGCATAGCTCCCCTGACAGAAGTCTCCGGATACTGCTGGGGCAAATACTCACTTCTGTTTCTGGAAATTGCTGGATTGAGATTGTTGTCCAGGGTACTAGCATTGGAGTATTATGCATTGGACTTGGAAATGGAAGTTGACAGCACTTGATTGTTGGGTAATTTTCTTGGTTTCTTAAACATTGTCAATTTTTTCATTTCTTAGACATTGTGCTTCTTATTGCTTTCAGACATTTTGCTTCTTGTTGCTTCCAGACATTGTGCTTCTTATTGCTTTCAGACATTTTTAGCATTGGTACTTCAAACATGGCACTTTTTCTTGAACAATTGCAACTTTCAGTTTTCTCAAACATTGCAACCTTTTCTTCTTAAACATTGCAACCTCTCTTCTTAAACATTCCTCAATCTCTTCTTAAACATTTCCAACTTTCACTTTGCAGCTTTGTCTCGACCGTTCTTTTCTGCTACGTTGGTCTGAATCTGTTTCACTTATATTTTCACTTTCTGTGTATTTGGTTTGCTCTCAATCTCTATTGGAAAGGAACCTTCTTTTTATATCCGACACATCTGTGGTCTCAACCTCTTTTCAGCACGTCTTATCTTGGACTCGTGTTCAATTACCACTGCGGTCTGTCTTTCATTTATTAATCCTTGTCTCTTGCTCTATTATTCTCTTCCAGAATCTCTTTGCCGATTCTAGTATCTCACACCCTCAGTCTGGTTACTGGAACATTCACCATTCTACACCATTTCATTCTCACTTCCGATCTCTCACTGTCACTCTTCCAATCTCTCTTTCAGCTTCTCTTACTCTCTTCCTTTCTTCCTCTCTTGAGTTCTTGATTTCTTGATCTCTTTCACTGTCTTACTCTCTCCAAATCTCTCCCAATCTCTCATAGTGTCTCAGTCTACGCCTCTGCAATATCACTATCAGCTTCATATGCTCTTTCCCAATCTCTCTCCCCCTCCTACACTCGTCAAAGCTCCATTTATTACCCATCCATCCTCCTACCTCTATATACACACATCGCCACCCTACTTCAAATATCTCTGGGCCTGCTCTTTCACCTTCTTCATGTACTCCGGCTTGTTTTTCCCAAACGCCTTCCACGCCTCTTCTTGAGCAGGCGACTCTGGGTTTGGATCATCCAACAACTCCTGGATCCCCAACACAATCTGCTTCAACGTGATTGCAGGCTTCCAGTCCTGTTCCTCGTTCAATATACTGAGACAGATAGTGCCTGATGGATACACGTTTGGATGGTAGAACCCACCAGGAAACTTCACCTTTGGTGGTTTGGAAGGATAATCGTCCGGAAACGTTATGGTTATTGGATACACCGCATCGCCCCATAACGTGTTGGCCTTACCAGGAATTCCTGCTGTCCATGTTTGTAAATTCAACGACCCATCTTTATTCTTACTTGGTTTAGCATAGAACCCAAACGGATGGTCCTTTCTCCATGATTTTCTGTGTTGTTAGTTATTTGCTGGTTTGTATTTCATTGAAGAGGCTAGCCAAAAGAAACTTCCTTGACAATACTTACCGCTCCTCTTGGAGTCTCGCAGTTCGAAGTGAACTCATTGTCGATTTCAAATTTTTGGTGGGAACCCAAACATTGAATATCGAGGTGTTGTGTCACGTGATCGCGAACTACAAAATCAAGCGAGCTCATAGTTTGCCCCACACGGCTAACAAATGGCAGCAAAAGACGACGATTTCGACGACCTTGACGATTATTTGGACGAGTTTGCCGACGAGATCCTTGATCGGCCGTTCAATTCGGCCACCAATCTGACGTCGAAACAGGAGACCCTGTCGACAGCAGGTTCGGAGCCGGCTACTAAACCAGTGGCAGGTCCTGTCAAGCCTCCTGTGATAGACGAAGATATATCGGAGGAGGAATTGAGTAGGCAAATTGACGAGAACATGGAGGCGTTGTTTGGGGCTCAGTATAAGGACCCAAACACCAGGGAACAGCTCACGAAGATGATGAGTGATTTGGCTCAGAACTTTGATCTAGACGGGTTGGCTAAAGGAGCCGGTCCAAAAGACTCTGGGCTGACCAAGGACGTTCCAGCTAGTTCTAAGGAGACTGAAAAGCTGGTGAGTGATGCTGACAAGCTGGCAGAAGAGTCGGGAGAGCCTGCAGATTTCAGTAGTATTATTGCTGGTACGATGAAGAGAATGAAAGAACAGAATGCCAAGGTTGATCAGCAGATCAAAGAAGAGCAGGAGAAACAGAAGTCGCCAGAAGATATGTTGGCGGATCTTATGCAGCAGTTCAGTGTAGGTGGCGACGGTGGAGATTTTGATCTTACCAAGCAATTGTCAGATATGGTACTGAAACTCACCACCAAAGAGATGTTGCATGAACCTATGAAGAATTTGTCGGTTAAGTATCCGAAATGGCTTGAGGAGAACAAGGCCAAGGTGTCGAGTGAGGATCTTACTCGCTACCAATTGCAAAACAAGTACGTACAAGAGATTGTCACCATCTATGAGCTGCCTACGTATGATGACGACAATGAGCAAGAACGTGAAGTGGTAAGCAGCAAGCTTGAGGCGTTGCAAGACGCAGGGTTGCCTCCAGACGAGTTGATGAACGATTTCCCCAACGCAGGGCCTGGCATGAATTTCAATATGGATGAATTGAACAGTGCTTTACCAGAAGTACCTGAGTGTGATCAGCAATGATCTGTGTTGTTTAGGGATTGTTGTCATACGTCTACTGAATGGCCATTACACTAGTTGGCATAACCTTCATTACCTATGTACAAAAATATATTCCAAATGAGCTGAGAGTGTGGTTCATAAAGTGGTGAGTTTGTTGTAACAAGAAGTTGCAACTCATGATTGTAATCTCCATTAATGTGAGTTAGGCTCTAAAAGGAGCAGATGTAAGAAGAGTAGTGAAAAGATAAGCAATGAATTAATATCTGATCAGACTAATCGTGAACTCATCAAAATCCAATCAATATCCAATTAAATCCCAATCATATTTCAACGACGTTCAATCAATCACCTATTGCTCACATCTGCATCCAATGATACTCCTATCTCCTACGCACATTTCATTGCTACCTGCATCTCTCATACTTAAGCAGATGGAAGTGGCGACAACAACGCAAACAAGTTTGGCTTGGCACTGGTGTTTTGCCATCCAAGGTACAACACAAATGGAATCCAGCAGTAGTGAGCAATGGTTTTAGAAGTGTCTAACACCTTGACAATACGTTCCTTAATGTTAGGATTCGAACTATAACAGAATGCGAATAAATGGCTCAGAAACATGGGACTCAGTCCGTATGTCAACTACCACCACATCTAACTAATTAAATCATACACACCTTTGATTCTTCAGATAAGTTGGCCATTGTTATTCTATTTATCAGTGATAGGTGCCTCAACCACTTGAGCAGCCCCGTCAAAATTTTCAACCGCGGGCGTGCCGGGTAACGATCCGTCTGGCTGGAGGGCCTGAGTTTGGGCCTGCAAGTACCGGAGGTAGTTGTTGTACTTGAGGACGTGGGTCTGTAGAAAGTGGTCCATTTTCGATTCAAGCACCTTGACGTATCTGTAGAGAAAGTAGTTATTCTCGTCAAGTGGGTATTTGAGCGGTGACTTGTCGCTGAGCCAGAACATCTTGTCATGTTCTGTCAGATCAGGGCCTTCTTCATGGAACAAATCATGAAGTGTCCGCCATTCCTGGTACGATTTGTTGACCACTTTGTAGTCGTTTCCTGGCCGTTCAACAAGACTGTGCTTCACTTGGTCGAGAATCTCAATAAGTTCAATTATATCTTTCTGACTCTGAAGAAGCTCAGAGAATGCTGCACCTCGGACGTCATTGTCATCGAAATGAGACCTCACGTCAGCGTCCAAGTGTGATAAGTCCTGTTGTTTGAAACTAACCATTTTGTTGTGGCCTTCATCGACAAGCTCAGCTTCCAAATCTGGAAGTCTTTCTCGCAGATACAACTTTGGTTCTGGCACTGACGGTTTGGGTTTGAAAGGAAGAAATTTGGAGAATCGTCCAGAGAACACAAACTTCATGATCTTGTCAGAGTAATCGACACAGACAATGAAGATGGTGTCTCCAATATTGGAAATCAAAATAGTATTAAGAGGCACTGCTCCTAAAGCCCAGACCACAAAGAACGAACGTCCAAAAGCAGAGGTTGGTGACGGGATCCCGAAACCAATGGTAAGCAAACATAAGAAACAGAAGTATGCACTGTCGAAATATGTCCAGCCTTCTACAAACTTGAACGCACAAGCTCCCACAAGCCAGAAACTCACAAACACAAGGGTGGTGGTGATCAACGAAAGAAACCGCTGGAAATTGTACGAGTCTCGTCGTATAAGTTCCATAAGCTTGAACACTCCTTCGTCGTCTAACTCATCTACTGAGATCAATGGCCGAGGACGAGTCAACTGTCTTCGTAACGAATGTTTCTTGAGGATTCCTTCTCCGGTGTACGGCTGAGGTTCGTCGTCATCGTCTTTGGACTGAGCATCGTCTATATTTTTCTTTTCAGCCGCATCATCAGACGTCAGTTCTTGGTTCTCTTGATTCTCGTCATTGTCTTGATCGTCTTGATCGTCCTGATTGTCTTGGTTATCTTGAGTTTGTTGAGTGTTACCTTCGGCTTCTTCGATCATAGTACAATATTTCTGATACATTTTCTTTCTTCTACGCTCGACCTGACTCCACAAGAGCATCGGCTCGTTGTTGCCAAGAACCATCTGACGCACCGTGGTGACCACCAAACCTAAAATCAAGAGTCCGATCATGGCGTAGATGAGCACAAACGCTTTGGCACCGTTGGTGATGGGGACAATATCACCCAAACCCACGGTGGTCACCGACACCACACAGAAGTAGAGCGAAGTTCCGTAGGTGATATCAATGAGGTTACAGAATGCAGCAGCTCCAATACTCAACCAGACAGCAAACGAGAGATTGTAGAAAATAAGCCCACGCTGAGCAGAGTCGAGGTTGAACCCGTCAGTGTACTTGTTCATCAAGTGACCCATGAGGTTCATAAGAAGCAACACTGAGCTGAGCAAGTACATCAACGCAGTCATCACTGCGTACCAGTAACCTTCTGTAGGAATGTACTGATGATCACGGAAGTATTTCACGTACTCTAAAAGAATGATGGTGATAAGAAGAACAGAGCCAACAAACCAGCCAGTGATCGAGATGATCTGGGCAGTGAAATAGTTCAATCGTTTAGAGAAGTTCATCATTAGGGCTACATCGGATATCGAGCCCAGCGCAATCGAAATCGAGTTCACGATAAGCACCCACAGAGGATCTGGATGGGTATGGCCGTCGGCAGTGGCTCTCCAACGGTCGACCAAAGCTGCCACTGAGATCATGTTGGCCAACGGACCAATACACGACGCAAACAATGGGAAGTACGAAGAGAGCATGAACCAGAACACAAAGTGCGGTTCTGACGGATGGACGTTCAAAGAAAGTGCCACATCTTTATTGATTCGCAACGACTGGTTGGGAATCGAGTCGGCGGTGACTCCCGCCCCAGCAGTATGAGAGTGGATACTGATCACCGGCTGGATGCCTCGTTCTCGTCGCAGAAGCAAGTAATCGATATGGGAGTTGAGATCGGCCGAGATCTTGTTGAGCGACTTCTTCTTATCATAGTTCTTGTCCAGGCGGGAATTGTCAAGGAGTATATTGAGTTTGTCCATGGTGGAAATTCATTATCTGGAGACCTGGATCTTGGGAAGCACACTCGCTTAAACCTGGTAAGCAAATATATTTGATGGACCGATTAGGTAGTGCAGGTGAGGCTGAGGTAAGCAAACACTAGACAAATCAGCAGAGGAATTTCACTGGGGTTTTGTGGAGAAGTTTTTCAGATAAGTGTCTTGGATCCAGCGAATAAAGTTGCACGGTGGTGTTGCTTTTTTTCAGTCGGTGTTTGTGTTAGGGTACTAATGTATTATGGTATTTATGAATATATATGTGCGATACGGGGTAGAGATATCGAGCAGATAGAACGGTGCGAAAAACGTGCTAACGCAAATGATGCTTCGACGCATCTGGGTTGCGGCCAGTCAAGTGCTATCGACATTATTGGATGCATAGGTTTTAGTGCGCGACTGCTCTAGACATGTTTCTGGAGTGTCGATTGCAGCCTGGAAAGTTCTAGGCAGAAAAATGAAAAGCTATGGGCGGGAGCTATAGGCAGGAATTCTGAGCTGGTAGGACGAATAAGGCAATAGGTATTCACATCGTTAGGACGAGCCGGTTCCAGAGTATACACTAGGTACACAGTTGAGTAGGAGAGTTGACGGGATGATTGGCTAACATTTTCCAGCAGTGGATCTTGATAAGCTATGGAGTGTATGAGTTTCGATTAGCCATGACTTGGACACTCAGTGAGTTTTGATTGATTATGCACTAGTGAATGAGGCTTGACGATTATCCAATAAATGTAGTCAACGAATTATTATTAACCGTTGTCTGTCAGCATTACATGGCACTCATGATTTCCCAATTAGTGTGCCATGTTTAATTGATCTTCCATGTAGCTCTGATCTCCCTGCCAATTTGTCCTGATTAGCTATGATCACCTGTCAATTTATCTATGACTTCCCTGCCAATCTGTCTTTACAGACTATGATCTCCCTGTGTATGAATTCCTGACCCCCTTTCCAATACTTCTTTCCAATACCTCCTTCCAGTATTACTTATTAAGCTATAAACTACCAACCATTACTCTGTAACTCTCCAAGCCAAAGCCTCCAACCTCCAACTTTTTACCTCCCACTCTGAAGCTTCTCTTGATAAACCAACTCGGCAGTGTCGTAGATGAACAAGTACTGACTCCGGCTCTGCACCAGCATCATCCTCTGTTCTCTTAGACTGAGCACGATCTGCTTAATTGGATCTTCAGAGTTCGGCAGTGGCTTTGTTTCCGGAGGATTCACAAATACGGAACAGCAATTCAAAAGATAATCAAGGGTGATGAAGGTACCAGACCGTCCAACCCCTGCAGAGCAATGGACATAGATCGGATTGGAATTGAACTGCGAAGACGTCAAGTTCGGGTCGCCATTGAGGTTCCAGGCCAAACGTGACATCTCGGCAATGGTATGGTGGTTGGTTGGTTTGGAGAAATCACTCCATTTGTCGTAGTATAAATGATGCACGATCTTCTGCTTGAACCCCTGCAAAGACTCGCCATTACGTGCCACTGGGGTTAGAAGAAGCTTTGAATAATAGTATTGACCCTTGTTCTTTGTTTCAATGAGTGTCAATCGCAAAGAGCACTTGAATCCTTCATCGAACTTGTTCTCGGTGTCAAGATATATCTCATCGTACTCGGAACCGTCGGGCCAATACTTGTAGGACTTGCTGATGCCTTTTTCAACCAACGGAGTCACCATAACGATGACAACTGGTTTTGTGTCATCGGTAGGATCGGATTGCTGGTAGCACATCTGCCAGAAATGTGGTACCGTGTTCTCAGTAGGGCCTTGAGTGGCAATGTAGTACCGTTTGTACTTGGAGCTTTCGGGTAAAGCTAATCGGATATGGGAAGCATTGACGTAGTCACTATGAGGCTCTGCCACATCGAGCTTGACCCTGTTTTTGTCCCATGGGAACACGTTCAGGTATCTGCTTCTGCCTTGCTCATGAGATTTTGCACTGTGATGAAGACTCCATTGGGACTTGACTCCTCGGGCCACTGCCTCGTGCACACGCTCATCTTCTTCCTGATTGATCTCTTTGTAGCTGCGGGCAAGGTCCTGGGTGGTTTGTGTCAAGAACCATGGGATCTGTTGCCCGTGGGCCAGCACAGACTTCATCGGCGTCGACTTAATATCTGGGGCAGCCTGTAACGAATGCTCTGGACCCCCACTAGGATGGTGGAACTCGCTGAACAACTTGTGCAAGCTTGCTTTGGGTTTCATGCGTGGCGCCAATCAATTGGGATTTTAAAGTTGTTATCACTTTCCTCCAGTGACACTGACCAACCCCAAATATTTTAGGACTGGAAATCAACCTGTCACGGGATTCTGTCTGGGCGGGGGAGGAAATCTCAGCGGTGGGTCTCAGCAAGGGCTTGCGTCAGGATCCTGGGCGGTTGTGGAAAGGGATGGAAAGGGTGGTGGTCGGATGTCTGTACAAACAGAGGTAAGGATGCTGGGCTGTACGGATGTACAAACTGGTGTAAAGGTGGTTAGAAAAACAGTCGGTGAGGTTGGTGAACGGATGCGCAGGGCAGCTGTACATTTCCAGGCGACGTACAGGGGGACGCTGGAACAGGGGACGAAAAGCTGAAGCAGTGCAACGGGCGGACGCATGGGGCCGGTGGCCGT
The DNA here is from genome assembly GCA_030578595.1 of Saccharomycopsis guyanensis. Taxonomy (NCBI): domain Eukaryota; kingdom Fungi; phylum Ascomycota; class Saccharomycetes; order Ascoideales; family Saccharomycopsidaceae; genus Saccharomycopsis; species Saccharomycopsis guyanensis. Next base: position 640,747 of record JAJMSQ010000001.1, read on the forward strand.
GGGAGTGGGCGGGGTGTACGGTTGTTTAGGGAGTTGGGCGGGATGCACCGAAGGTTAATCTAGGTTTTCTGGGCAGCGAATGGTGCGATAGGCCCAGAGGTCTGGGCGGGCGCTGGGCGCACAGAGATTCGGCCAAGGTTGCTGGGCAGAATGCAATGTGCAAATGGCCAAGGCTTGAGGCAAAAGGAAAGTCAGGCGAAACATTAAATCCAACGGTCTAAAGGCCGAAAACAATAATGCTAGACAATACAATTGGGGATTCAGTGAAAATTTTGCCGGCCCGGTTGACGCAAGCACTCTCATAAGACCTGGGGAGAGTTGCTCGTTTTCATGTGGGATGCCACAACTGTGGCTCCGCAGATAAGCTTCGGAGTGGTGCAATCGTCGCTATATAAGACATGCTCGGGGATTTTTTTCTGTGGTGAAAAATAGCTTTGTTGGTTTATAGAATTATTCAAGTCTGTTGAAAATGGTCAAATTGCCTTGGTTTATTCCTCACAAAAGAGAGATCGTCGACACCAACACCTACTACTCTGACGAAGATACTCTGTCTGAGTCGGACGCAAAGGTCAGCCCTAGCGGATCTGTCACCGCAGACCCTGCTGCAGGAAAACCTCGGATCAAGTTGGACGACGGCAAAACCGTGGTGATCAACGAGTTCAGAGACGAGGCCGACCGTCCATGGTGGAAGTTCTTTGACGAGTTCGAATATCGTGAGACCACCGAACAATCTAAGAACCATGTCTGGTACCAATGGTACGTGCCAGGCACTCCTCCAGAAGAGAAGAAGCTCCTCTGGAAACTCGATCTTTTGATTGCCTTCTACTCGTTTTTGGGTTACTGGATCAAGTACATTGATCAGACCAATTTGAACAACGCCTATGTCTCCAACATGAAGGAGGATTTGGGTATGAAAGGTGACGACTTGATTAACACTCAAGTCTTGTTCACCGTTGGTCAGGCTCTTTTTGAAATCCCAATGACCTTCTTGATGCCTCGTGTCCCAATTCCTTACTTGGTGTTTACTGCTGAACTTTTCTGGGCTCTTTTCACCGTTGGAACTTTTGATGTCAAGACGGTTTCTGCTTTGAAGGCTCTCCGTTTCTTCATTGGTGCATTTGAAGCTGCTTACTTCCCATCGATCCACTACACCTTGGCCAGTTGGTACAAATCCTCTGAAATCAGTAGAAGAGGTGCTCTTTTCTACATGGGCCAGTTCCTCGGTGTGCTTACCTCTGGTTTGTTGCAATCTGCTACTTTCTCCAACTTGGACGGGGTCCACGGGCTTGCTGGTTGGAGATGGATGTTCTTGATCGACGGTCTCATGTCTATCTGTGTCGCCTTCATTGGTCTCATCATGCTTCCAGGTACTCCATTCTCCTGTTACTCGATCTGGTTGACCGATGACGATATTATCTTGGCCAGAAAAAGAATGTATGATAACGGAAGTGACCATTCGTTGTCGACAGCCTCGTTCTTTAACAAGAAGGACTGGAAAAAACTTTTCAGTACATGGCACGTTTATTTGTTGAGTGTGATTCAGATGTGTGGATTCAACACCAACAACACTTCTTCTGGTTCGTTTGCTCTCTGGTTGAAATCTCTTGACAAATACTCTGTGGGTAAGATCAACAACTTGACTGCTGCTCCTCCTGCTGTGGGTATTGGTTATATCGTCATCATTTGTTTTGGTGCCGATTTGACCAGAAAGCGGTTCGGATTCATCATCTTCTCGTACATCATGAACTTCATAGGAAACATCATCTTGACGGTATGGGATGTTCCTGACGGAGCCAAATGGTTCGCATTCATGTCCGGTTACTGGTCGTGGTCTCAGTCGTCGGTGTTCAATCCTATGATCAGTGATTTCTTCAGAAGAGACAACAACGTCAGAGCTATCGGATGGATGATCATCTACACCTTGGGTCTTCAGTCGTCTGCTTGGGTTTCCAGACTTACTTTCCCAACCACTGATTCTCCTAAATTTCCAAAGGGTTTCGGCTCTTGTGCTGGTTTCTCTGTTGGTTTCATTGTTCTCCTTTCTTTCGCCTACTTCTTGTACAAGAGAGATGAGAGATCTGAAGCTTTGGAGAACGGAATCTACATCTACAACAGTAAGACTGAAGGTGTTCCAGAGTTTGTCAAGGAACATCAAAACTCTACTGCTTACTTGAAAGATAGTACTACTACTCCAGTGAAGAGAGCTACTGCTGGTTCTAGCGAGAATGCTTCTGTGAAGGATGTGGACAGAGTTTCCATCCAAGAAAACGAACGTGAGTTGTAACTGAAAAGGAAGTAACTCTCTTTTCGATTTCCCAGTTTCTATAGATCGGGTTTTATTTTGCTTGATTGGTTTTTTCTACATGATTTTTTCTACTTTTCTAATCAATGTTTTATTCGAGTTCTTATTACCCCGTACTTCTTTGCCCTAGCCATTCAGTAGTTTCTTTTTACTCCTGATCTCAAGGGATAGTTCCTTCATTACTGTTTTCGTCTACGTCCGAGACGTGCATCAATGCATGAGACTTTACTTGTGAACCAAAAAACTGTGGATCGACCCCAAACCAATCAGAGCAAAAGGATAGATAACAGCCCGCACGTCTAGCTATTTAGATTTAGTTTAAGCTGGATTATGTTGCCATCATACAATAGCCTATATGCAGCGTGTCAAAGCATCTACCCGAGAACCACAGTTTTCTCGGTGAACCGGTGAAAAGTTTTTAGTTTCAGAGGCCGGTGAATGATTGGCTGGAAGTTCTTCGATAGCGAACTGAGACAGAGCTCCCTTTAGAGTCTGTACATTACGTTTGATAGGTGTTCCAGGTCATTTGTAAGCAAAGAGTGGGGTTTGACACCTGACACTCAGAAACTGAGCCCCTTGCTTGAAACCTCGGCTCCGCTATTTCTACTCTCGAAACCGTTCTCAGTCTTCAGTCTACAACCTCAAAATCACAATGAAACGGTCCATGTAACTTTATTGGACATGCTAGCACAATTCCCACAGTTTGGGCTTTGGTATGCTCCACAGTTTTTCTGGTGATAGACCGTGCAGTACTCAAAGATCGAACTTATGACATACATGATCATGCGTATTTGTGCATATTTACATGACACTCTCTGAGGAAGTGATGGTTAATCAGATTCTCACAAGTCTCCGAGAAACGGATTTAAATCAAATGGTGGTGTGGAGATTTTTATAGAAAATTATTAGACCGGAAAATGAAAGGAGTCGAAGCTTTTGTTGGTTAAGTTTTTGGTAGTTTTACTTTGTGAGTTTGTAAAATGTTGCTGGTTGACAATGTTCAACCCCCCTACTCATACACGTTACTTGCTATGGAGAAAACATATTCATTAAAAAGAGAATTTTCTCATGAATACCACTATCAGTTTCTTTTTTTCTGAATGTTGCGCCTCAGAGTTCTTTCGACGGTGTTCAACTGTTGGCTCTTGGTTGATGCTTGACTTCTCCAAATTTACCCGGCCTAGCATCAATCAAGGGAACCGGGTAACTCACAGAATATTTTTCACTTTTTTCTTCAGTGCACCTATAGACACGAAGAACCAGTGAATCAAGAATGTCTGACGAGATATTGAACTTGGTGAGACCTAAATTGCCAGGGCCAGTGGCAAATGCCAGCATGTCTGCTTTTGCAGTGCATCCATTAAAAGTGAAGATCCAGTCGCCAGCTTTGTTGCTGATCTTGGAATCATCGTTAAGAACCGACAACAACGTCAGATCGATCGGAGCCTTGTTGGGAACCCGATCGGAAGACGGAGCCGAGATCGAGATCCACGACTCATATATCATTCCACACGAAGAGAGAGACGACGAGGTCACCATAGATAACAAGTGCCACAAGAACTTGCTCAACTTGTACCGTAAGGCCACTCCAAGAAATAACATTGTCGGATGGTTCCAGACCTCCAGCAGCCTTGACACGGTATCGTCGCTTGTGCACGAGTTCTTTGGGTCTGCTGAAGGCACGTATCCATACTCTGCCATCCACTTGACTCTTGAGTCCAAAGACAGTTCTCTTGCCAAGATCAACACATATGTCACGACCCCAATTGGCAACGGCACTCCAGGCGAACCTAACTTGAACAATGTGTTCACGCCTATTCCATACGAAATCACCTACAACAGCAGCGAGTCGCTTGCACTCAACTACGCCATCAAGACCACCGAGACCGAGAACAGCGTGCTACCATTAGACAAGTCCTACAACGACTTGGCAGTGATCGAGAAGAACTTGAAACAGATCAATGAGTTGCTTGACGCAAACATTGCCTATGTCGAGAAGGTGTTGTCTGAGGAGAACTTCGAGGACGACAAGATCGGCAAGTTCTTGATCTCCAACTTGTTGTTGTTCAACTCCAACTTCGAGGGCTTCAACAGAAACTTCAACAGCCACGTGCAAGACACCTTGATGGTCGAGTACTTGGTGTCCTCCATCAAGACCCAGATCGAGTTGTCGGCCAAGTTGACCACCATCATTTAACGGCTCCTAGTAATGTACGTTTCATATGACTTAGACGTAGTGCGTAGTGTATGTTGGGCAAGTCTATGTATGTTTGGGTGTACATCCAGACACCGCAGCAGCTATGTATGTTTGGGTGTACATCCGTACACCGCAGCAGCCGTCCCAAAACGGAAGGGTCCGAAAGCATCCATGTTATGCAAAACAAAATAAACAGGTTTCTTCCGTCCGAAGATATTTCAGGAACCCTTCGCTTAGTGTTAATCCTGGTTTTTTTAGTTGTGGTTGCTGGGTACTGGCCACAGGTTTATTTTGTTTTGTTGGGTTTTTTTCTTTCGTTTATCTTTGGTTGTTTGCCCTGATGCTAAGGGATGGGGCTACTATGGTGCCCAACAGCAGCAAGATTATCATATTGCTTGTGGCAGCCAGATTTATAATGTTCAAGGTGTTCCTAGGCTCGATCCAGGGGCTCATGATCAGCCTTGAGGTGGTCATCAACCTTCTTATCTTGAGCAAGTTCTTGTGTAACACTGAGGAGGAGCAGGTTGAAAGAGAATTTGACAGAGGATTCAGTCAAGGGTTTGTTGAGAAGTCGACTGAAGTGTCGAGACCAGTGTCGAAACCAGTGCTGAGACGAACGTCTGGTCAGAGCTTGAGGTCCATTCTGACACGAACTTCTAGCCAGAGTTTGAAGTCAGAGAACCAGCAGCTTGGAAGAGCTATTGTTGAGTTGCTGGAAGAGAACTCCAATATCAAGCACAGACTTGAGAAGATGACAAGCACCAGCAAACTCAAGGTCAGTGAGGCACAGTATTTTGAGACCAAGTTCAATCAAATGAAATTGGAACAGGATAAGCTTATCAAGGAGAAGAAAGAATTGTCTGATAAATTGATTAAAGCCAACATGGAGAAACATACCATGTCACTTGAAGTGCAGAGGACAAGAGAATCAAACTTGAACTATGTCAAGAACTTGAACGACTTGTACGACAAGACCCATGTGCTCAAACAGCAGCTAGCATTCAACGAGAACAAGTTGGCGTACCAGAGTCTTCTCAATATTAACGACAGTGAGATTCTGTGTAAGAACGAGTTGATTGAAGATTTGACCGAGTCTAACCAGAATCTTCGTAAAGAGTTGCAGGACAAACTCCAAGATTTGGTGTCTATCATCAACAAATTGTCGGAGTTGCAGACTTCCAGGGACCGCGACAGAGAAGAGATCTCGAAGTTGGAGTTCAAAGTCAACAGATTGCAACATGAGCATGAGAGAGACAAGGCAGAATATGACAGCGAGATCTTGACTCTCAGCTCAGACTATGAGTATGCGATCAATTTGAACCAAGACTTGCTTGGCATTGTTGACAGCACCTCCAGTGAGTTGGAGTTGTTGAAAGATTTGAACCAGCAGTTGAAGAATGAGAACTTTGAGTTGTCAAGACGCACTACCAACAGCGAGTACAACCAAAGTTATTTCGTCAAGTTGTCAGAGACGAGACTTGTTTTGCAGGACAAACAAAAGTTAGTGGCTGAATTAGAGGCACAGGTTGAACAGTACAAGCAGGAAAACTCCGAGCTTGAAAAGTACAACGAGGATTGTACCAGCACTATTGAGGTGTTGACAACGAACTTGGCGGAGGTGGTACCAAAGTACAACGAAAAGAAACAGTTGGTTGACCTGTTGGTTCAAATGGTTGAGCAGAAAACTCCAATGGACCATTTTGTGAGTCTTAGTGTCAAGAACAAGAACTTTGAGATTATTCTTAGAGACTTGATTGATGAGAACACCACCATTAGAGAAGAGCTTGAGTTGAAGAACGAAGAGGCACACAGTTTCAAGAACCAGTTGCAATTGAAGGACGAGTTGATAGGAGTGTTGACGAACGATAATAAGCAAATGGTACAGAAGATCGAAGAGGAAGTGTTCTTACCAAGAGATATAGTGGTGAATGACCGAGTGCCGAGTGCCGGGTCCGATGTGACTCTTATTGATGAAAGAGAGCAAGCAAACGATAGAATTATCATAGATTTAGACCTGCTCGTATTGAGTTCGAACCAAAAGAAGATTTTACAAGGCATAGATTTCCATATACAAGAGAGAGAAGAGCAGGAGTGTGAGTATTTCTCAGGTGATGAGATCAAAAAGATACAGAACAAGTTTTCAAAGCAGATGAAGTTGGCGCAAAGCCATTCTTCTGGTAAAGAAAATGAGGTTTTGCCGTATTCTAAGAAAGATACCAAAAGACCTAGAGGGTTGAAGGTGAAACCCGACAATGCAATTAACATACCGCATGTATTCTAATATAGACCTAATGATTAATGTTTGATAAAGTAGTTGAGTATATACACTAAGTAGCAATTGTTAGATAATATTAACAATTGTTAATCTTTATTTCTTCTTTGCTTCATTCCCTGCTTCAGTTCTCCATTTGTACATTCTTTCAATTTCTCATAATCCCTCTCAACGCTTCTTTGAATCATGCTTCCAATTCTCTGCTTAGCCATTCTCCTAATCATTCTTCCAATCTCCTCTTCAATTCCTCTTCAATTCTGAGTTCAGTCACACTTCAATTCTCATCTCACTCCAGATCTCATTTACCACTGGTACTTTCAGCCTCCTTCTCTTTCTTTGCTTGCTCCATACTTTTCTTGATATCAATATTATTACCTTCCTCGTCAAAATGAGGCACTGCAATATCCTCTCTCAAGTTTCCATCCTTTTGTAATTGCTCACTTAATGTTAATACTTGTTCCCACATATTTCTTCAAGTCTACTTACACAATAATTGGAGTGAAAAATTTGGAGCCTGGATGTTAGTATAACTCATAGAATTTAGCAAAAATTTCATTGGAAACTCATCAATTCAACTTACCAGTGTAAAACCCAACAGAAGCAACAAGCCCAAAAGTGAGCACGTCAAAAGCTCTTATCCGTGGCATTTTGTTAGGTCTTGTAGAACACTACAGAAAGTTGAAGATCGAGATTTCTAGTTTAGTGTCGCTCGTGACTTGATGAGCCTACACTTGTGGAGGTGTTACAGAACGCTATACGGATGTCTGTGCTGGAAGAACACTGAAACTAAAAGTAAATGGACTACCCCTTTCAAGTACCCCTTTCAATTTCTGAGTGTGTTTCCAGAACAAATGCAGCTCATATTGAAGCAGGTACTAAACGTTTACCGTAACCCTCGGTTTCCAACCCCGGATTCAATCTCGGTTTATAAGCTACAATTTCAACTACCGTTTTCTAAACAACAAACACAAATTCTTTTATGAATTTTTCTAATGAGTGGAACGTCATACGTCGTCACATGGTTAAATATTTACTAACTATCCAGCTTCGAAATCATTCCAGCAGTCAAAGCTGTCTCTCATCTTTCACACTCCCGTCTCATCGCGTTATGTGCCCCGCACATCAAATTTTTTTCACTCCTAAACAATAAGGCAAGGACCTATTGATTAATCCACAGACCGACCTCAACCTTAACAAAAAATGGGTAAAAGTAAAAAGAAAACCAAGTTGTCCAACTCCAATGCCACGCCTTTTGCAATTCCTAAAGGAAGCGAGTCGCAGGTGGAGAAAGTCATGACGCAATTGAAGTCTCAAGACAGAGTAATGGCACTCAATACGATATCAGTGATGGCCAATGATTCACATTTCCTCCAACAGTTTTTGAAACAGAATTTGGTGGGGATCATTTTTGACAACGGGTTTGTCTCGGCAGAAGATAAACAGTTGACAAGCCTGACGTTGGAGGTGCTTAAAGTGGCTGCCTTTGAAGACGGGTATCCATTATGCACACACCTCTGGAAGAAACGTAAGATATGGTCGCACTTGGTGGTTATCATCAAGAATTTACAAACAGCATTCAACGAGTTTGCCATGAGCGAAACCCCAGGCGACGGGACTCAGATCTTCGAGTTGACCGAGAACTTTTTTGGGCTTCTAATAGCACTAATCAATGGCTCTGAGCAGATCTTTGACGATTTGATGCAGGACGAAAAGATCGATCTTATTCTTGATTTCCTTGTCAACTTGATTAGATGGATATCGGCAGTTGAAGAGCCGGTTCTCAAGGTATCACTCCAGCTTATAAACACTCTTCTTGATGTGATATACGATTTCAGTTCTGAATCAGAGACCTTCATTGAGAAGTTGACCCACGAGTTCCATTTTGATTTGTTCCAGTTGATCCGGTTTGTGAGCCTTGTTAAGGACAAGGTCAACAGTTTGACCACGATCTATGTCGAATCGATCAAGTTCCAGGTGTTTGAGATTCTCCCAGAGAACAAAGACGAGATCTTCAAAGAGATCCTCAACAACTTGAAAGGGTTCTTGAAATCCATTGACATCAGTGCAGTGTTGAACGCAAACACAATCAGTCCTACACAGTACCTTGCACACGGACTCCAGTCTGAACAGTTTGTGTCTGCATACCAAACCAAAATGTCTTCCAACGACGATATACATGCCATTGAAATCGCTTTGGACGTGATCACCACGATAATCGAGTTTGTGGGAACCAAAGAAGAAGTGCCGACTAGCAGCTCCGATCTCGTGGGCTATTTCAACAACGATCCAATCATATCTAGTCTCATGGCCGACACAGACTTCATTACTCTTTTGTTTCAAATGTTTGAAGGGTCCAAGTACAACAAGAAGTTCCAGCTCCGTGGGTTGGACTGTCTTATCAACTTAGCATGTCTTTTTGAGCCTTTGAGCGCCGACGATATTCCTGAGAACTGGAAAACTGTTGTGGACGAAACTTGGAAAATAGTGCTGCAGCAATGGCCATCAAGCAACGACGATTATGCCATGCAATACAAAATCAAGGCTTTGACGTTCCTTACAGCTTCCATGAACGGATACCAACGACAAGACCAGTTTCTTGAAGCAGTCACAAACGATTTCAGTCTGCAAATTGCAAGCTCCGAGGAGACAACCAACCATTTCTTGTCAGCAAGTATCCAGTTCTTGGGTAAAGTAGCAATGAAAGACGCTTCAGTCAACGGTAACATTGGAAGTTTCTTGTTGAAAAACTTGGTGGAAGCAACTTTAAGTCCAGTGCTTGTGATCGAGACTCTCAGTCTTATATTTGATATTTATGGCGACAGCGAATACGAATATGACGGTCCAGTTTTTGTTGGACAAGGATACTTGGCGATCTTGAGAGACTTGAAGGAGAAGTTGAAGAAAGAGTTCAAGAAAATCGACAAGAAGAAAGACCCGCAGTTGAAACAGCTTGGGTTCGACACCATTCGCGAGCTCGAACGGTTCATTAAATACAAAGACATGGAGCGCAAGAAGACTACCACCTGATCTTGGCCAGTCCTCCTTTGCCCTGATAATTGATGTCGACCGCAAAGTCGGCGAGCTTGAAGTTGAGGAACGCCTTGCTCTGGACGTCCAAGTTGCCGTTCATTGCGTGTCTCAAAATATCTAATCCCTGAGCATCATAGACCACCGGAATCCGAGGTGTCTTTGATCTGCCAGGTGGGATTTTCATTTTGGTGAACTCTGGCACATGTGCAAGTTCGATTTCCTCACCTTCTTTTATATAGATAGCTCTGCCTTGGTAAACCTCTATCTCGATTGCAGAGTTAGCCACTGGATTATAGACATCAAACTCGATCTCCGACGTCATGACATGGAACGTCGAGCTCAATATAAACCCATGACCTTCTGTTCCTTGAGGACAATTGTATTCTGGAAGCGGAAGATCCAAGTATAACCCATCGACTGCTTGGGAAATAACTTTGGAACCTTCAAACGTGGAATTATGTGCATGAACAGATATCTCTGGTGATTCATTGGAGATGAATCTTGAAAGCAATTCTTCAACCATTAGCTGTGAGTCGACAGATTCTGTTTTGAGTTCAATCAAGATCAGAATACTGGAGCTTTCCTCGGTCAAATCAAGATCTTTAATCAACGCCTGGCCAAGTATCGTCTCATTGTAGCCAAAATAAACATCCACCATGTTCTTGCTAACAATATTAATCTTCTGTGACTCTCTGAAAGTTTTCAAATTAAGAAGAACCACCAATGAGTCTGCACTGGACAGGATATGAGTAACACCGTCAATAGCAAGGTTCAAACTCTCAAGCATGTCATAAACTATATGAACACTTGGAACCAACTCGTAGTCTAATGAAAGCGGCACCTGTTTGAACCGGTGCTGGTCCCCTAGAATCGATAAGTTCTGGACCGTGAAATCCATGGCAGGGTCTAAATGTAGAGTGAGAGTCTCGTTTTTCAACCATTTCTCAAGCAAACTATGGATCGATTCAGGGTTCAGTAACTCGATATGGTCCAATATCTGGGCAGTGGCATTTAGATATGCTTGGTCAATGAACAAGTTCGAGTTTCCTTTGAAACTGACGTTGGCTATAGGTTCACCGTACGACACAACTAGCGTACCATTAAGATCATCAACGTCGAACAAGTTGTTGTTGACCACGTAGTTGGGCACTGGGATTGCCACTTGGATCACCTCGCTAGTTCTAGGAATCAATTCTTTGTTTGCGGTGGCAGAAGGAAGAGTGATCGAGGCATTGAAGTCTGCGCTTTGAAGCATCGACGACGACACCGTGATTGGAGGCTGGATCAAAGGAACAGGAAAATAAACATGGCTAAGAATGTAACTGAGCCAGAACGGATTGTTGGAGGTTCTGCCCTTGACAAGAACGTTGGTGATGTAGTTGAGTTTATCAGAATCAAGCCATTCCTGTTGAAGTTTTGGAATCTTCACTTGAACTAACAAATCCTCAACGGTACCGTTCACCAAATTCACCAGTCCCATCTGCAACTCTGCAGCAGCAGTCGATCTGTCGTGTGGTAAATATACATCATATACAATATCATTAAGGTAGAAGTTGGTGATAGGGAGATCAGAAACATACGACACCACGGCACTGGCCACGACCTTGTCGTCTATCACCACGTTCTTCTCTTTGATAATAAGCCCTTCAAGAAGCTTTGTGGCTTCCCCCACAGGCAAATGGACTGTCTGTTGGAACTCAAACCCAAACCCGAACAACCCAGTCTGAACACCTTTAGCTTCAAGAAGAAGCCGGAAACTCAAATCCTGAGTGTCTTGGAACTCGGCAGCAGCACTGTTCAAAGCATCTTTGGTGGCTTTCTCGTAGATCTTGACCTCCTGATTAAGAAGACTAATACTGGAGTTGGGCTCATTCAAATTGATCCGTATCTTGTTGGGAACACTGAACTGATACACCTGATACGTCGAGCCATTGATTCCTAAATACACATCGACCTGGCGGATTCTCTGGAAATCCATATGTTTGATCATCTTGCCCGCTCCTTCGTACCACTTTCTTATCAAAGAATTCTGTATTGCTTCATAATCAATTGAAACCATACCGTCTACAGATACAACAAGACCGTCGTTGTTGATTTCTTCAAGCTTGATCCGACCAACGTTGAAAGCCGTAATGGAATTGAATGTGCTATTGGCATGTTTCTTCAAGAAATTGATGGTGACAAGAGTCTCAAAGAATGCCATGAACCATACAAACCGTCTCCACCAAACACCCCTGTTTTTTCTCAGACCTCCACCAGCAACCGGGAGCAACGGTGACTGCTCATCGGCTGAATTCTGGTTTTCAGGAACAGGTTCATTGTCATTGGGGGACGACATTAGGTATGTTGCTGGTTCACAGTGGTGGAAACTGAGGGATGAGCATCTGCATATGGAGTGATTACATAAGCATGAGATTACATAAGCTGCAGGATGAAAGGGTGGGCTTATGTAAGGATGGAGGGAGGTAGGGAGGTTTAGAGGTAAGGATGAAGAATTGGATCATGTGATAAGTAAGAGTCCGAGTTAACATCACGTGCCCAGATGTAGTCTCGTACTAAGCAATTACAAACAAAAGGAAGTTTGTGACCCTCAGTCTCCACTGGGGCGAGGGACACTGTCGAGCGGAAACTCGCCGGGGTGGTCGGGTGGCTCGACCGGAGAAATGTTGATGATGCATGGGGTCTCAACACCCCCTTGAGTGACGGTGAGGTAACGGTGAGGTAACGGTGTACCGGGGGGAGTGTTTGGAGAATGACCGAGGCACCGAGTGAGCCGGGGGGTAGAGCCAGTGACCGGGGGCAAATGGGTGACCGAGGTTGACAGTTCGGGGGGAAGTATTTACAGAGAGTGGAGGGTGTGCAGTGGAGGGTCGGCAAAAAGTCACAGGCTATTTTGTTGTAGGTTTTTACGGTTGGATTCTAGAGTTTCTTTTTTCTGTTGACTGTTGAAGTTAAACAAACAATCCAGTGGCTAAGTTGTATTTAGATGCTACTCGAATTTTTTTCTTTTTCCGTTTATTTTTAAATATAGCAGCGTCGAGTAACGTGCTGGACAATTTTTTACTATGAGTCAAGTGTTAAGTATGGCAGTAGGAAAATTTTGAAGCCTTGGACGCACCACGTGACATTGCAAAATCGTTGGAGCTTGAGGTCAGCGACTGCACAACTGTCCAAGGCACATTTTTGTGACTGAGTTGTGGGGGTTTGCAAACAGGATTGTAAGACAATTGGCGACAATTATTTGGATTGTAGATAAGATCTTGAGCCGTAACTACGACGATTGAGTAGCTCTGGTCTGATAAGACGGCTGGATGCCATTGGTCGAGAGATACGTTTGCAGGATATTATTGTAATGTTGGGTGGGAGCTAGGTACAGCAGCCGGTGGTTGTAGGCGGCAGGCTAGGGTTTCAAACTAAATAAGCACGGACAAACTTAAATGGAGCCATTTGCAGCCATGGTCACTTACAAGTAAATGAATCATTAGTTGGAGAAGGCGAATTTATTTATAAACAGAGGCCCAGCAGATTTGACGAGAGTGCTTAGATATATTGCAAGAACATATACACAAGCATAGGAGTTTGTGTGATTAGACTGAACATTACACAGAATCATTGAACGAGATTGGCACTCAATACTAGGAATTGGTCCAACACATTTGGTTTCGAAAGATTTCCCAAAGACTTACAAGAAGAATTTGTTCAACATATTTGTTTGACTGTCCAATATAACTGTTCGACATTCCAATATAATCGTTCAACAGTCCAATATAATTATCCAATATTTTCCAATACAATTGTCTACGACAGAATATCAATCAGGCCTCCATACAACATCTTTATGAATTGCTGACATGGGCGTGCTTCTTACTATATCTACAATTGTGACCTTGATCAAGGTCTTGGAAGTGGCCTTTGGAGACCCTGATCCTTCAGTGTATGTGAATCAAGATTTCGAAGAAACACCAATTCATAAACCTAGCAAGGTTGTTACCAGTGTGCCAAAAGAAACGGTGATCCGCAAACCATTGAAACCTCTCAGCATCAAAAACCAAGGCGATCTTCTTCGACGCGCGGTGGTGATCGAGCAAGCTTTACATTATGGAAGTGAGGTCGGCACTCAAAAGCATCGGAAAATGGTCGAGGCTTTCAAAAGAGAATGTTTTGAGGCTCGAGTGATGGGTTAGCTTACAGATACTTCCACATGCTAATACTTCGAGGTATCATTCCAGATCACACGAGATCACTCAGACCAGAACACACACATGCTGGTGCTAATAATTAAACATGCAAAGCCCTATCAACGGGATACCAATAAAAATACCAGCGTCCAATTGTTATCGGCAAAGATAAGGATATACACCGGGGAACTGATGCAACTCCACTTGTCTCACCTCCACCATTAGTTACGACACGGCTTCTAGCCACGGCCACATCATTGCTCGGCACGGTCACTACTAATCATTCATTTCTAAGTGAACCTGCTGGCAGGACTATTCACAAACATGTATAATATATAATATAAAGGGTTCTTTTACTGTTTAATTGTTGTAGGTTGGTGTGGTGAGTGTTAGAATTGATGAAGATGTGAGATCCGCCTAGACGTGTCGGCAACTTAGTTGCGATCGGCCGGGATTTGTAGTGGGGATCCGCCTAGAAAACGAGTTTGTCGCCTAAGTCGACAGCGTCGACTGTTCAAACAGATTGATGGGGACCCACCGAGACGTTAGGCCGGGACAGCCGATGGCGGCCCAGAGTTGCCGCCTAGTGATTGACCGACCCAACCGACGATAGCCCAGAATTGCCGCCTGGGATCCGACAGGGTCGCTGCATTATGAGCCCTGGGCCCACGGACCCCAGGTGGTTTTGCCCTGTTACCAACCTACGTTAATGTTGTTCAATTGGTTTGATTTTTTGTAGCGGTGATTTGAGTAGCGTTTTTAAGCAGGGACCGTCTTTATCTTTCACTTATTCCGTGGTTTATAGCGGTATACTTCTGTTGACTTCCTGTGTAGATTTTCACGTGACATTTACAAGTATGGAGTACCTTAGTTAGCACAAGAATAACAAAACAGAAGAAGAGAGGAAGAATGCGCTTATTGTAGCAATAAATTGACAAGAATCCAGTCGTTTCTGAAATAACAAAATCAGTATAATCCATCAGGGCAGCCTACCTCTGCTCGGAGTTATCAGTATCAAACGCGACCTGTAAGATAGTGCCTCAACTCAGAATCTGCGACTGTCTCTATCTACGTGAATCAATCAAGTATATGAGCAACATCTAATAAGACAGTCCTTTCAACTGACACAAGTCCCACAAGTAAAAGCACCATGTAACGCTATGCCAAACCGTTGATCGGGAGTACCGTTAAGTACCGTGGACTATCTAACCGGCAGATAATCTATTAACCGGGTGTGTCGAACACGTACCAGCCCCTGCCAACCCGGACAACCATAGACTAAGCAGTTCAACCCGGTGGAGATTAGTGTCCAACGGGGGCTCCACCCGCCCAGACAAGCCGCCCGGTAATTTTCTTGGGCTTCGCTTCCGATCGCCCACCGACCACCGACCACAGTTCGGCAGTCAACCACAGGGCAGCTCCAACTACCATGTACAGCAGACTACAGCCAGGGAGACCCGTCTAGCATACAAGAGTAATACCGAAACCCGCGCAGAAAAGCGCATGGGTAACCACATGGCAGTAGAAGTACACAGCACAGTAGAGAGTCCTGTGAGCCCTGTATGATACTCTACATTAAACCAGTGTGTCTCCCAGTGCGTCCACCGCTTACCGTCAGACCACGGGGTGTCAGGGTAGGCTACGGGACCCGACTGACCAGTGTGCACTGATGTTTACCCCGGGATTCTCGATTGAGCGTAGGGCTCCGGTGTGCCTGGGTTTAGATAAGTGGGGGACTAGAACAGTAAGGATCGGTGAAGAAAGGCGTACGCTATGAGTAGAGAGTAGAATAAAATGCCATTGATCAATGACCACCGTTTAATGAACTATGTCGAATTTTTAGAGTCTCAAATGATACCAGACACATTCAGTAGTGGTTTGCTACCAAGTTCCCCAGGTTTCGGTAGCCCCCACCCGATTGAAAAAAACCCCGAGGTCTGCATATATAACTATAGGCCTCTGGGTGCCACATTGTGATTTTTGCTCCTGTAAAATTGCCCTGACAATACAACCCCCTCCCCAATGTCACTCAGCAGCGAAGCCAACATCCAGACCGACATCGTGACCTTGACCCGGTTCATTCTTGAACAGCAGCGGGTGCTTGCCAGACCGGCCACGGGAGAATTGACTCTCTTGCTCAACTCTCTTTCGTTTGCGTTCAAGTTCATTGCCCACACCATCCGCCGGGCAGAGTTGGTCAACCTTATTGGGTTGGCCGGAGCCCAGAACTCCACCGGCGACGACCAGAAGAAGTTGGACGTGATTGGAGACGAGATCTTCATCAACGCCATGAAAGCGTCCAAGAACGTCAAACTTGTTGTGTCTGAGGAACAAGAAGACTTGATTGTGTTCGAGGGCCCAGGCAACTACGCGGTGGTGTGCGACCCGATCGACGGGTCCTCCAACTTGGACGCGGGTGTCAGTGTCGGCACCATTTTCGGAGTCTACAAGCTCTTACCTGACTCCAAGGGCAACATCAACGACGTGCTAAGATCCGGCAAGGAGATGGTGGCCGCAGGGTACACCATGTACGGAGCCTCGGCCCACCTTATGTTGACCACCGGCTCTGGTGTCAACGGGTTCACTCTCGACACCCAATTGGGAGAGTTTATCTTGACCCACCCAGACCTAAAGATTCCAAAGTCTCGTAACATCTACTCGATCAACGAGGGTAACGCAGCCTACTGGCCTAAAACCACGTTTGACTTCATAAACTCGCTCAAGAAACCACAACCAGAGACAGGCAAGCCTTACTCTGCTCGTTACATCGGTTCCATGGTGGCCGATGTCCACCGGACTCTCTTGTACGGAGGACTCTTTGCGTATCCTTCGGACGCAAAGTCCAAGACCGGTAAGTTGAGAATATTATACGAGTGTTTCCCAATGGCGTTCTTGCTTGAGCAGGCCGGCGGAAAGGCAGTCAACGACAAGGGAGAGCGGATCTTGGACTTGGTTCCAAGAGCCATTCATGACAGAAGTGGGATTTGGTTGGGAAGCGAGAGCGAGATTGATAAATACTTGGCGGCTACCAAGTCGGCATAAATGAATATAAGTTAATGCGTTAGAGAGTAGTGGGGTGAGCAGTAGGAGAGAGTGGACAGTGAGAGGAAGGTGCTGAGAGAAGTAGTGTTCGATGATAAAGAGAGATGCATGTAGTAACATGATTGATGTTGCGATGTGGTAATGATGGAGTGATTGAAAATTGGATGTGAATAAATAAGAGTGAAGTGCTTAGCAGACATACGCAGGGTCTTCAAGACCAATGCATGATGAGTATGGTAGATGACAATTCATGAACATTAGAATAAGTGTATGACAATGTATGCTGAGGCTAGCACACATGATTGACGACTCTCTAATCATACTCCTTAGTGCTGGTCTCTCAATGAAAAATCTACAGCTGCTGACACGAACTTCTACAGACCAACACCAATCTACTTAACTAAAATGCAATAATCTATTATTAACTCTAGACACGAAGTAGTATCTCAAGTAGTATCTCGAGGTAACACCCAGGTATTATCGTGAGCGAATACCAAAGAATCTCCCTCGGAAAAAAGTCAAGCCAAGAATGAAGAAAGAACTCTCAAGCAAACAGCAAAGTACGCCAACAATGCAACTGACAGATGCACCTAAACTAAAAATCCAAATGTGTAACTCCTCAGACGACCAAACTAAAAGTCCCCACCTAATAATCAAACACATTGTAAATCTCAAAGCTCTTGATCACAGGCACTGGCATCTCATCAATAAGATACAATTCTCCCTTGTCATTGATCCGGGTCCGGTCATCTTCTGTCATGCTGTAGATCTCTGCAACATGTTCCTGAAGCAACTTGATCACCTCCACAAAACTTTTCTGAAGCTGATACCCTTGCTCAAACTTCTTTGTTCTGATCAATGCCTCAATCAATCGTCTAGCTTCAGGCTCTGAATCTCTGAGTCTTTCAATCAATCTTCCAATAGAGTTGATCAAATACTCTTCTTCGTACACCGTGTTCTTCTTTCCACGTGCCCGCTTCCGTTCCTCTCTTCTCTTGTTCTTTGCAGTTCTTCTACTGGCACCTGTCTTAGCTGTTCCTCTTGTCTTTCCAGTGTATCTTGTGAAGAACGACTCAGTAGTAGAAGCTTCCGAAGCAACAATCGACACATTGTCAGGCACATCCTCAGCTCCGTTCTCATTACTGATTCCAAAGAATTCATAAGGCGACTCTTTCTTCTTCAACCGCAACTCTCTAAGTCTCTTCAATTGAGAATTGATCTGAGCCTTACAGTCGCTGGTGAGTTCTGCCATATTACCAAACCCTTCGCCCATCAACGGTTCGACCAACTCACCAATCAACTCTGGCTGTTTCTCTGCCAACAAGATCGCTTCGTCATATCTGTAATCTTTACAATACAATCTGATCGACTCAGAAATGTTGTTGAGATAGTGATACTCAATGTAAGCCGCATCCGAGTACTTGTGCAGTTCTGATAATCCACTCACAAGCTGCTCAGCAACCAGATTCTTCTCTTCCTCAGTGGCAATATAAAGTGCGGTTTTCCAGTTCTTAGCAAGAATGTAACTATGTAATGCATCACTAAGCTTTCCAACCATCTCAAAAATCAAACCAGCTTCGTTGAATCTCATGCTTTCAAGCAAATAAACCGCATAAAGACCAAGCACTGCGTTCTTTCTGTCATTGTTATACTGATACGTTTTCAAAGCAGTCTTGTACAACTCGTGGCTCACAATGTAACTGTCTATCTCTGTTGCAACATCAGGTTCTGCTTCTTCCATGGAATGTAAATGCTCAAATGCCTTCACGTAGTCCTTCAAGTAATCGTCAATCATGAACTGTCTTCTCAAAGGCTCTTGGTCATTGAGAGTCTGCAAGAATGGCAAGTACTCCTTTGGATCTTGCTGCGACTGCTGAGCAATAAGCAATGTCAATGGAATATCGTAGGTTCCAAGAGCTTTCTTATACAATAAGTTGACGTCTTGGAGGAAACACAAGTACTGAATCGACTGTTCACGTTCTTGGTCTTCCAATTTCGACACCAACTGTAAAGCTTCAGACAACTTTGGTGGGTTCTGACAAGCATACGCAGTGATGATTGTACGAAGATACTTGTCCTGGAACTTCGGGGTCTGCAACACAGACAAAATGCTGGAACACACTTTGTTGACTTTGCTTTCGTTTGGTTCAAGTGCAAGTCGTTCGATTCCAAACGTCTCAGTTTCACGATACTTGGTTTGACACACGTCTCCCTCATGCAAACAACCAATAAACAACTCCAAATGACCTTGGTCGTCAATGTCGGTGATGAAATGAACAAGGTTCTTATAGAACCCAGCAGGATCGTAGTCGTGCAAGATGTCAAGATCAATACGGTGGGTTCTGCAAGTCAAGAACGCTTTCTTGTAGTTCTTGGCCCGGATGTTGCGTCGGATATCCGAAAGAACCATGATCCGTGGGTAAATGGTTTCCAAGTTACCTCTTGGAGCCTGTAAAACAATAGAGAAGTTGGAAGGTGACACAGACACAAGTAACGATCCACGTTCCACTGCTCTAATTCTCTCGTCTTCAAAAGAAACCAGATTCTGGTTGTCGTTGTTATGGTTGACCACCTGCTCTCCGCTAGCTTGATGCAATTCTTCATCAGTGACAGTGTAAATAGAGAAATCGTTACTCAAATGTACAAACCGTAACTGATGTTGTGCTGTGGTGAACAACAAATGAGACTCCGTGACTTTGAAAGACGTCACTGCAGACGCAATTTGTCTGCCATTAGCATACAATTTCCCACTGGAAGCCAACCCGAACCCCACAGGTCCCAGCTCGATTTTGTCTATCACTTGGTAGTCATAACAAAGCAGAGGAAGTCTAGTTAATGTTGTGAACTCACCGTTCTCAATACCGTATATCGTTCCATCAATTGCTTCAAAAGTACAGCAATTGTATGAGGTATGCGAACGCATCAAGATCACTCTGGTAGGAGGATCAAGAACATGTTTCACAGTAGGGTTCTTGACACTTGAAACATCCAACACAACAATTCTGCTAGCCACTCCGTCATCAACAAGCACTGCCACCTCGCTGTTGCCTACAAAACACACCTGTCTGAAAGTTCCAGACTGGACAATGTGTGGTTTATCCAACTCAGAAACTTTTCTTGGCACAGTTTTCTTCTTGAGCGACATCTTCCAAATACTCACAGAGTTCTCTGTGATCACTGCAAAGGTCTCGTTGCTTTTAGAAACAGCAGCATCCTTGATGTTCTCTGCAACATTGAGCTCACGGTACGCCATTGGAGGAGGCACATTGGCCATGGCAATAGGTGTAAGGTTGCAAGTCTGTCCATCTATCACTGCAGTCATACTGATATCTGAAGGAGCCACAGTAGGACCGGAGATTATTCCGTAAGCCAAATCAACGATCTCCACCGACGACTC
The DNA here is from genome assembly GCA_030578595.1 of Saccharomycopsis guyanensis. NCBI lineage: Eukaryota > Fungi > Ascomycota > Saccharomycetes > Ascoideales > Saccharomycopsidaceae > Saccharomycopsis > Saccharomycopsis guyanensis. Next base: position 661,165 of record JAJMSQ010000001.1, read on the forward strand.
TGTTCCAAGCATGAACGTGAACGGTTTCTCTGGGTGCCATTTGAGGTATGCAATAGGCGATTGATCCTGGCTTTGGATCTCTTGTTTCAAGTACCAATGATAATTCTTCATGGTCCATATCTGAACAGAATCTTCAAGCAACACAGACAACACCTCGGAGGTGGTGTTCCAAGCCAAGTCTTTGATTCCTGTGTTCAAAGGTAATCGTAAACTGAACTCACCATGACGCAATCCGTTTCTCTCAAAGAAAATCAAATCGACGTCTTCTTCAACGTCCTGTTTGTCCACAAACTCAGGATTGATCAAAATGTCTTTCACAGTGGTCTCGTTTTTGTCGTTAGGGTTCTTTCTTTGAGTAGCAGCAATCAATGCTCCTTGAGGTTTCCAAGCCAAATGGTCTTCCAACCCATTGACTGGCTCACTGACATTCTGGAGAGTTCCTTCTGCGTCATAAACACGTATCAAACGCGATTCTGACCCGTTGATGACCTCCAACGACGACACTGCAAAGTACTGGGAATCACCACGCCACGATACTGACACTTTGCCCAGATCAAACTCACTTGTCAACCCTTGGTCGATCTTAGCAGGCATCGTTGGATCTCTGAGCTGTTCCCCTGACTTCAACCCGGAATTCTGTAAACTCACCATCATTTCTCTCTCAGCAGCTCTAGCACCTTTCCCTTTGAACTGGGTCTCTCTCTTTCCCCAGCCCACACTCACATGTTTAGACTTGTTTGCGTCCTCTGGAGTAAGATCGACCTCAGCCAAGGTAGCAAAGTACTGCGACAACACCACCAATTGATTGCCACCAGTAATCAATGCCAAAGTCTGACTATCAGTGGACCATGCTGCAGCTGCAATTCCATCACTGAAGCTGGCAGGGATCTCGATTCTCGAGTACAGTTCCTCGTCGTTTTCTCTAGTGGCAGTCAAAATGTCTCCACCAGAAAACACAAACACCAACAATCCCAAATCAGAGAAATGATCAAACGTTAAAAGAGTTCCAAAGGGTGCAGGCTCAAGCCATGCCAACACTTTCACTTCACCAGATCGCTCATGCTGACACACTTCGATCGAATCACTGAACTCACTTGGGCCTAACACCACAGTCACGCTGTTTGTGACAGGATCAAACACCGACCCGGTGACAGGAAGATCCGGCACATACTGTGACGAAGGCCGAACCACACCTCTGTTTAAGAAAAATAGATTTTTCATTGGCAGATTGTCTATTGTGCTGTGCTTCTTACTCAATAAAAAAATTTTGGTCGATGCCTCTGCTGCATTGAGCATACCATGCTAGCATACTCTTGCAGCAATGCACTTCCATACACACTACATTGCTGCATAGCGCATGTTTTAGCCCAGGGTTTTGAAACGTTTATTTCTTGCAAAACTTAACCACATACCAGGACCTTCCTTGTCAGCATTTTGAGTGCCTTATATTCCTGGGAATTGTTTCGAGTTTTTTTTCGAGCCCTGTTTTCACCAGCTTCGTTCCTTTCCACTCATTATCCCCAATAGTACACCATGAAGTTCTCCAGTATCTCTTTGGCAGTGACGGTTCTTGCAGGAGTTGTCTCGGCTAACTCTCCACCAGCCTGTTTGTTGGCCTGTGTTGCCAGTGTGGTGAAATCCAAGTCCCAGCTCACTTTGAACCAACAGCAGTCTATCTGCTCCAAACTCGGTGGTGATATCAGCGACTGTCTTGACTCCACTTGTCCAAACGGCAACGCAGACACTGCTAAAGACTACTTGAAGTCAGTGTGTGGAGACCTGTACTCTGAGTCAAGCTCAAACTCTAGTTCCAGCTCCTCTAGTTCCAGCTCTTCCAGCTCCAAGACCAGCTCGTCCTCCTCCTCATCCTCTACTTCCGCAAGCTCTTCATCCTCTGGATCTTCGTCTCTGTCGTCTAGCTCTGGATCTTCTGCTTCCAGCCACAGTCACAGTGCTGCTTCCACTTCGTCTGTGGTTGAACAAGAATCCAGCTCCAGTGCTGCTGCCGCCACCACTGCTGCCACCGTTGCTTCCGACTCTTCCGAGTCTTCATCTGCTGCTTCTGTCTCAACTGCGCTGAACGTTGCAGCTGTTGCAGCAGGCTCGCTCCCTGCTGTTGTTATTGGAGCAGCTCTCGCATTGCTTTATTAAGTTAGTTCATGGGACTAATCATTGCAGATTACTTAGAAACAGTTGTTGATGATACAGTTATTGTTATTGATGTTTAATTAAAAAGTATTTATGGATCTATGTTGTAGTGTGTAGTTGTGGGTGGTGTTTACAACTAGTAAGAAAGTGAGGGTTTAATTAATGCCTGTTAGAACTGACCAGTGAAAATAGTCGACACACCAGCAGACTGTGCTTGTCAAAAAATACTTCCGAACAAACAAAAAACCCTGGAAACTCTAAACAATGCTCAGTAGTGTGTCGCTGATTTATATCACATTCCGTCATTAACCTGTCCACTCCAATCCCCAAGCCAATGTTCAGACATTCTCAATCTGTGCAGTGGGGGAGGCTTTGAGCCAGTATGCAGCCGAGACACTCTCCCACCAGTCACCAACCGGCTGGGTCGAAGGTTCAGACCCGTGCAAACCTGCCCGTGAAAAACAAAAATCGCAGTCTGCACCTGCCTGGAGGTTCTCCCAAGACCTGCAATGAACTCACGACTCTTTAGTACCAGTGCAAGTCGAGGAGCATTCAAAGCCCTCGGTAGCACTCTCAAGAACACTTCTCCTCGGGAGTTTGTGGTGTCGGAAATAATCAAACCGGTGGGAGTCAGCACTCGACCAAGCAATAGTGATGCAGTGGATAGTAGGAACTGGAGACAACGCAAAGACGATTGGCTCGACAACTCGAACCGATTGAAACGTAAGGCGGTGTTGGAAAAAGAGTTTGCTACCAGTGGAATGTACGACTTGTTTGTGTTCCGGAAAACAAAGGGTAAAGTGTTTTGGTCACCAAGATCATACTTCAATCCGGACAAAGCATTGTGGTTTCCACTCTTGAAAGCTGCCATGAACGTCAACGGTAAGAAACTGATCTCCACCCCAAGTATCCTCGATAATGGTTCCAAATCCAGTGTTGTGAGAGTGTTCACTACTGCCATTGGCCAGAAAATGACTGCCAAGTACTTGGAACAAGATAATGTCCAGTACCTTCTGAGCTCCGAGCTGTACCTGCAGTTCACCTCCAAGTACCCAAAAACCCAAGTGGTGAGCATCAATGTCTACGATAATTGGTTCAAGAAATTTCTTTTTAAATGGTTCGGGTCCCGCCAAATCAAGCTGCTGTCTCCCAACGATCCTCTGTACTTGGCCAATTATTTGCTTGTCAGTAACAAGTACTTAGACACGGCTACCAGAGACTCGATCAGCATGCCTAACAGTGTCACCGGATACGTCTACATAGTAGATAAAGATGGGAAAATTAGATGGTTGAGTTGCGGAGACCCGCTGGAAAAAGATATGGTGACTTTCTGGAAAACTATTGAGGGTCTTGAGAACGAATGAACTCGGTAGTATTGATGTACCTTGAGTTGTTTCTGTATAGTCCCGATTCTGTAAATAGCACATGTGCCTGAAAAATATAGCATCCATATTTGTCAATTGTACCCAGTAGATCAATTTCCACAACGTCTCGGGACTCTGCTGCCACGTTACCACCAGCAAAAAGATAATCATTGGAGAATCTTTTCTGGCTCACATACACCAATATGATTGGAAAATTACAACTAATAACGTTAGCCTCGCTTTGCTGGCGTGTGATATTGTCGGTGCTGGACTCATACATTCATCCTGACGAACACTTTCAAAATTTCAATGTTCTAGCCACGATATTCAACCAGAAGAACTATATTCCATGGGAATTCACCTCTGAGAACCCAGCAAGAAGCTTGGTGCCGCTTTACGCAATCTATTATCCGTTCTTCCAGGTGATTTATCAACGTGTGTCTCCACTAGTATTAGTGTACTACACACGATTAGCATTCTGTGTTGTCAGCTGGCTTACAATCGATTACACACTACAAAAATTCAATTTAAGTACGAGGAAAAATATCACTGCCAAGACATTGGCTTGTACAAGTTATATCATATGGTGTTACCAAGGACACACTTTCTCTAATTCTGTGGAGACTGTGATCCTACTTCTCTGTCTCTGCATCATCAACAATATCAAAGTACAAATGGAAACCTCAAAAGGACCACTTACGAACAGACTCCGGCAGCTTGTGCTTTTGGCATTATTGATTACTTTTGGTGTTTTCAACCGAATCACATTTGTCCTGTTCCTCGTTCTTCCACTGTGGTACTTGGTGAAATTCTTCATTTATCACCGCAAAATCTTGGCTCTACTAGTCTTCGTCGGCTCTGGATTAGGTTTTACTGCGGCCTTTGTGTTGGCTGATACTTACTTGTACCACAAGTTTGGCCAATTGACATCCACCGTGTATCAGCATAATTTCATCTTGCTCGGTCGCCCAGTGATTGTGGCTCCCTGGAACAACTTGGTCTACAATTCCAGCACCGCAAACCTTGCACACCACGGGATCCACCCTCGCTATACACACGCCGTCGTAAACCTCTTCCAGATGCTAGGCCCACTCTATTTTGTGTTTCTCTACAACCTTAAAGACTACTGCAGATACTTGTATGTGAATCTTAAACTCCAGGGCCGCGACTTGAGTCACAACGATCACTACAATCTCCTAAACAGGACCTCCCCGCTTTATTTGGCCGTAATCTCTGGGCTTGTGTTGATGTCGGCCATACCCCATCAGGAGCTCCGCTTCTTGGTGCCGTTGCAGCCCTTGATTCTCTTTGTTATCGACTTTGAGTTCTTAAATGAGAAGTTTCTTGTCGGCAAGAAAAAGGACAAGGTTGTCATCATCACCCCGCGGGCCCAAATGCTCATTCGTAACTTGATGACTGTGTGGTACGCCTTCAATATTGCTCTCAGCTTGTTAATGGGGGTGTTTCATCAAGGTGGAGTGTTGCCTGCACTTGATTACTTACGCGAGCAGAAACTGGATTCAGTTCAAATATGGTGGAGAACCTACTCACCACCAACCTGGATTTTGGCACGCAACACAACCGTTATCAAATGCGATGGCAATCTCACTGAAATTCTAGGTTATGATTTCAGCCAGCCAAACATTGTGGTAGATGCCATGGGCATGGACTTGGAGCCTCTTGGAAAACTCATAGCTGCAGTGCCAGACCCAACTCTTGTGCTTCCTCAAGGCTCGTATCTGGATTTAGCTCTGGTCACACCACAAAAACTCACCAAAGTTTGGAGCTATTTGTACCATCTTGATATGGACCACTTAGACAAGTTTAAGTTTGGGATTGGGGTGTACCGAGTTTCGAAGGAATCTCAAGGCTAGACTTCTTCCAATCTGTCACACATGCATGCAGTTGGATACAGTGACAACTGAAATCCCGTTTTCCTTCAAAAAACATTCCTTCAGTGGGCGCTGAGGCGATATGATTTGAATCTGGCAAACCATTTTTTAGACTTGATATCCATCTTTCAAATCTAGGTTCTTCTTTTCTTACCTTGTAAGTGATCCAGCATCGCTCGACAACGCCTTGAACTGAAGATCTAACCGCTTAGAATGCTTCCTACTCCGCCTGCCAGCAGAAAGACGTCGATGGCCTCGCTTGTCTTCACGAAGGAAACTTTTGCGATGTTAAGCTGTCCTCTCAATAAGCCACGAAGAATGGTGTCCATCCTCAACACCGATCCTCTTGTTCTCAGACGGCGCCACAAGCCCAAGAAAGTTAGAGAAAGTGTTTGTGCTCACTGTGGTTCTGTGAAATCTGCTCAGTGGAGAAACATCCCAAACTACGAGAATGTCAATGGAAAGAAAATTTGTGTCTGCAACTCGTGCGGGATCTTCTTCAAAAAGATCGAGAACAAGTACAGCCGTGAAGTCAGTCTAGCGTATTTCAAGTACCAAAAAGACACCCAGCTCTTAGGTAACAATGATTTTGCCAACGTCAGTTTCTTTGTCAACCTCCGTCGCAACAAGGTGATTTCCTGACTTACTTGGGAGTAAGAGCGGATGCCCTCCACAAAGACGTCAAATTGCCTACAACGTCACTATTGCCCACAAAACAAAAACACAGTCATCAAGAAGTTTCTAAAACACTCTTTTCTACAGATTTGCACTTTAGTGTGCGATTTTTTATCACTTTCTAGTCTATCTTTATTTAATCAAGAGGCGAGTTACGCAAGGAAATAATTGGGTAATGGTTCTTGCTTTTGGGAAACTGAAATTGCCTCGATCTCTACCAATTCATTTAATCACAACCCTATTTTTAATTCCAGTATTGAATATAAAATTTTAATTATCCTGAGCCAAACTAAACCTACATAGTTTAAAATTTGTAGCATCCAGTTTCATTTGTGTCTGCATCAAACTGTGATGATGTATGGTGAAGAGATGCGTTTGCCAACGTGACTTTACCATGTAGATTCATAGAATTTCGATTCACACTGCACCATATTCTATATCACAGTTCTGACTCTATAATTGTCAACACATTGAAATACGAAATTGATTTAAAAAAGAACTAGTCCTCATAAATACCGCATCATGTTCAGAAGACTCAGATTAACTCAGGCTCGTCGGTTTGTGTCCAATGTATCAAAGCCCGAATCAAAACCTACCATCAACCCAGCACAGGCAAAACCAACCGACCCACCACATGTATCAGAAGACGGTAGATTGTCACATACTGCTTTTTACAGAGATGTTGGGAAACCATTTGCGAAATGTGTTGCTGGAACTTTTGTGACGTTCTACTCTCTCCGGTTTTTGTGGGAGTATTTGGAAGCTACTGATTGAAGAGCTTGGGCCAATGTGGAGTAGTGGATAGAAATTGTTGGAATTGAAACGATGTTGGTCAAGGGGACATTATGAGAACATATTAAGGTCATCAAGTGAAGAATTGAGAGATACATTTGCGTTGGACGCTTGAACTTCTAAAGATTGTCAATGCCAATGTACGTTAAAGATGCCATAAAATCTAATAAAAAATTACGAAGTATAACGTCGAACGAGTCAAGGTTACGTCGGTTTAATTGCCAATAAAGGAAGATGGAAACAGCGGAGAGAACAAAAGCATGTTACACAGAGTAAGCAACACCTTACATGGTACTAATCACACGAATTCATACATTTATTACCCTAGTTGAGAGTGGTTTTCAATCTATCAGCGACGGCGTCGAGGAACTCGGTGGTGGTGACGTAACTGTCTCTTGAAGTTTTGCCCATGGTCAAAGCAAGATCTTTAGTCATAATTCCGTCAACTTGGACGGTGTCAATGGTGGCCTTCTCCAAAGTCTCAGCAAAGCTCTTGACGTCTGGAGTCTCGTCCAAAATGGCTCTTTGTTGAATACCCTTGGTCCAAGCAAAGATCGAAGCAATTGAGTTGGTGGAAGTCTCCTTGCCCTGCTGGTGTTGTCTATAATGTCTAGTAACAGTACCGTGAGCAGCCTCAGACTCAAATGCCTTACCATCTGGAGTCATCAACACAGAAGTCATAAGACCCAAAGATCCAAATCCCTGAGCAACAATGTCAGAGATAACGTCACCATCATAGTTCTTGAGTGCCATAATAAATCCACCCTTACTCTTGATCATCTGAGCAACCATGTCATCGATCAAACGGTGCTCGTAGTAGATACCGGCCTTCTCGAAGTCAGCCTTGTAGATGTTGTCGTACAAGTCTTGGAAGATGTCCTTGAAACGACCGTCGTATTTCTTCAAGATGGTGTTCTTAGAAGAGAAAGTCAAGTTCAACTTCTTTTGAAGTGCAAGCTTGAACGAAGAGTGAGCAAAACCCTCAATCGACTCTTCAGTGTTGTACATGGCCAAGCCCACACCTGGTCCCTTGAAGTCATAGACGTTGTAAGTCTGTTTCTCACCGCCGCTGGCTGGGGTGAAGCTGAGCTCCAACTTTCCAGCCTCTGGAATGGTGATGTTGGTGGATTTGTACTGGTCTCCGTGCGCATGTCTTCCAATGACGATCGGTTTCTCCCAGCCCTGAACCATTCTTGGGATGTTTGGAATGACAATCGGCTCTCTGAACACAGTACCGCCAAGAATGTTTCTGATGGTTCCGTTTGGCGACAACCACATCTTCTTGAGTCCAAACTCTTTCACTCTGGCTTCATCCGGAGTGATGGTAGCACACTTGACACCCACACCGTACTTCTTGATGGCATTGGCAGAGTCAACAGTGACCTGGTCGTTGGTGGCATCACGGTTCTGGATGCCCAAGTCGTAGTATTTCAAGTCCACGTCAAGGTATGGGTGAATCAATTTGTCCTTGATCCGTTGCCAGATGATTCTTGTCATCTCGTCTCCGTCCAACTCCACGATCGGGTTCTTGACCTTGAGTTTGTCCAATGCAATTGCACTGGTGGAGAATTGGCGAGGCAAGGTGCCCGTGAAAGCGGTTCTAGCAATACGTCTGCCGAGCATTTTGATGTGGAAAAGAATTAATTGGTAGACTTTTCACCTGGTGAAATATATGGTTCATTATGAGTGTCTGATGATGACTCAGCGGAGGCCGTTAACGGGAGGGGGTGCGAGTCGGAGTACGACGGGGGTGCGGTCGGTGAGCCGAGCATGTCGAGATGCAAGGCGTAAGTTACGAGGATAAGAAACGCGGTTTAAAAGTGGTGTATGGAAGTGGAAGGGTGTGTGATGTTTGGAAGTATCTAGAGCAGTGATGTGTGGATGAATGATGTTCGGATGAGCAAAGTTTGACCATGTGATGTTCCATTTAGAGATTGTGAGGGACGAATTTGTGAAGAAGTCACCGGACCAAATGAGGTCGTACAAAAACATCATTACTTACCGACAAGCTTAGAAAACTGACCGTAAAGACCTACTGAAATAATACGGTCGAGTAACAAACCAATACGTGTAATAGATACCATGTAAAAATAATTACACCTTCAGACACAACTCCTTAGTGGTTTCCACGCCGTCAAACGAGCCTGCTTCTGGTATCACAGGACGGCTACACTAAACATAAAAGTAAATGACTAGTTTAGAGTTTTATTGATAATCATGAAAATATAATGGGTGTGCCTTAAAGAATCCTAGCAGTATTGACAAATCTCTATTATGCAAAGCCTCAATAACGTATTGCCAGTGTAGTCAGACCCCCTAAGAAGCATCACGTTACACCATCTGTGTCTCAGGATGTTTTGTGGTATCTCTGGATTTGCGTTATCACTGATTAGTGTTTAATCTCTAGCGTTTTTGCGATCATTGAATCGGCGTCTTTGTGGATTTTTAAGTCTAACTGTGTGAACTCACTGCAAGGTTTCATTTGCAGTAATTATGCGTACCAGTGAAATGAATCCTACACAAACCAGCAGAATGCTATAGAACGCCAGCTGCTTAAAATCAATCAACTCTCATAAATGAGTGAATCTCAAATTTACCACACTCAGTTTCCCAAGAAACTAGTAGACCCTCTTGGCCAGATCCGTTTGTAAAGTGCCATGTAAACATAATCTTGAGCACTGAGTTTACGGTTGAAACTGGCCTTGAAGTATCCATGGGTACCAAGACTTTCCTTGATAAATCCACTGGCACCAGTCTTGGTGAACAATGGCACGGACTTGAAATAGTTGATGTCTTGCGGGTTGAAGAACATGTAACGGATGGTGGTGACTTGTTTGTGAATCTTGAATGGTTGTCCTGCAAGAAGGGCTCTCTTCACCACGATTCTTGAATGGTCGACGTTTTCAAACGAACCAGACCCGATAAATTCTATACCTGATTCCGTAGATTTGAAGAAAATGGCAGGTACTCTGCCAAAATTCACCGGCACCACGGCAGAAGCAATGTTGATAGTATCTGGAAGCGAGAACCTGAGGTACTTGTGAACATTGTCAGAACTGTTGGAGTTAGTGTTGTAGACAGGCTCGATAATCTGTCTTCTAGATCCATATTGCGCAATAATCTTGTCTTTAGAAGCAATTGGTTTTGTGTAGTCTTCCCATGCCTTGATTGTGAAATTACACAACGATTTTTGGGTTTCGTTTTTAAGAAGACCAAACACAGTGAAAGGACTAGTCTTGTAGTTGTCAAATCTCGACATCTGGTCCATGGCCAGCGCCAAATCGACAATCTCAATATGCAATCGCACCTTGTCACCTAGCACCACTTGCTTCTTCTTGTTAAAAAACTTGAACGCACGATTAGTGGCAAGCTTGAAGCTGCGCACCTTCAAATTACTATCCCAGTCATCTGGAGTCTTGTCATCTGTTTCGTTGGCTGAGAACTCAGCGGTAGAGAAACGGTACCGTTGCAATCTCTCAACAGCTGATCCCCGAGGATCCAAATGGATCTCTTCAGTAGATCCTGGCGTCTCCGACTCTTCTAAGAACATGTTCAATTGTCTTTGTTCCTCATCCTCATTCAATTCGACATCAGGATCTCCAGACCCTGCCTTGATTTGATGCTCTCCATTCAAAACAGCTTCAATCTCAGCATCATAGCCCTCAATCTCTTCCTGATCTTCCTCAAACGGTTCAACTTGATAATCATCAAAGTCTCCCATATCATAATCATCCATCATGTCGTCCATCTGGCTGTCAGCAATCGAACTCAAGTCACTGTCATCTTCATCAACATCAAGCTCTTGATCTATCACTTCAACGTCTTTGCCTAACTTCTCGATATACTTGATCTTGAACTCTCCCAAGTTAGGAATATTGATCATTTGGTTGACATAGAATCCAGATCCTCGCACTGTCCCTTCCACAACCAAGTCATTGTTGTCAATAGCAACTTCATCGGCAATCAAGTACCCTCTCAGGTTCAACCACGTCACTCCTTTTGGAATCACACTACTCAAATGGTGCACCACTTTAGAGACATCGGTTGGATTCTCGATGGAGTACACTTTGTCTTCTGCAGGAAAGAAATGCTTGAAATAAGATGCCAACGAAGCCACCGTTGACTTCTGGTGTTTTTCTTTCATGCTGGTATCAATATTGGCAACCACACAAACAGAGTTAGACACACCTTGGAGTTCAATCGCTCTAATAAGCTGTTCACCATATTGAGGGTCGACTTCTTCCTGAGCACTCAAACAGAACACCACAAAATCTGATACTTTAGCAGCATCAAGAACTGCCAAGATGTTGTCTGGATTTGGAACAACAAACTTAAAACTTGACTTGAACTTGCTGAACTTGGCCCTGGTGATTGGTGCTATTTCTACTGTCTCATCATCAGTACCTGCTTGAACAATACTGCTCACGATCTTGGCCGGATCAATATCTTTCGTTAGTGCTACAACAGTCACAATTTTCTCCACGCCATTTGCCGATTGGAACAATTTTCTGTTCTCGGCTGCTTGCAATATTTTAGTCTCTTTAAGCTGTTTTGCAAAATTCTTTCTTTGCAATTTATTGCTGATCTTATTACTGGCTTTAGGTCCAGGCTTTGATTTCTCAACCTTACCAGCATTTCTGGCTTTCAATTGTCCCTTAGAAGCATGCTTTGACTTGAAAGGCTTCTTATCCTTCTTCAAGGTTGATCTATGTGAATGTCCTGGCATTCTGATGCTATTATTCAACTCTCAAACTTCTGCCCTGTACCTCTGCGAAACTTTTTTTTCACATCTCCAGCTCATCGGATCACGTGTAACATGAAAAATTGTCTCATGCATATCATGTGAAATTACACAGGGCACGACGAACTCAATTTTTCACCAGTCACTTTCATCACGTGGGCGATTTTTTTTTGGTCGGTCCTCAAGATGATAGCTTAGTTCTGCACCAGAAGTTCCATTAGACACAACTACACATCAATAATGTAAGTACCAGTGAATTAAAGAACGACTAGAATCTATGAATGTGACTTGAAATGTGAAAGTGAACGATAATATTTGTGTGATACCATAGGAATTTTCATCAGAGTTTGTAGGACGACGGACAACCCAACATTGATTTTGAAAAGTTTGAATTACAGAAACATACTAGAATGTTCTTTGATATTGGAAAAAAGAAACTGGAATCGAGGCTATAGGTTTTCTTGTATTTCTTGAATTGTTTTCTTGAATATTTTTCAGACAGTTTTTAGAAGTTTAGATACTTATACTCGATTCAAGTGAATAATCAGACCAAAGAAGTAAGTGGAAGTCAGTGTACGACAAGACGAATACTACAACAAACGCAATACAAAGAATGAAAAGAGCAATGAATAATTATGATACAAGGTCGAATAAGAACACCAGAATAAGAGAAATCGAGAGTTATTGATACGCGAAATACTTTTTTGCAGGTATTGATTGAACTTCCTCATGAGTGAAGATCTCTAAGTCAACAATGAAGTACACTAAGAGACAAAAGAATACTTTCCAACCGTTGTTCTCACAAGCGTCAATGTTTGACCCATTTATATTCGCACATGATTTATCGTCGACCTATCCATGTTTGGCATATCCAAGATTTCTTTCGTTCGAAATCACCAATTCGCTAAGCACCATACTAACTATTATAGCAAGATGGCTCACGAAAACGTTTGGTTCTCCCACCCAAGAAAATACGGAAAAGGTTCAAGACAATGTCGTGTCTGCTCCTCCCACTCCGGTTTGATCAGAAAATACGGTTTGGACATCTGTCGTCAATGTTTCAGAGAAAAGGCCAAGGACATTGGATTCAACAAGTTGCGTTAAGGTCATGAATTGTCATATACTATGCAGATAGGATGTAATGCAAAACTTAAGGTATGATACTTGTAGGGATGTTGGATGAGTTAATTACAAAGAAGATTTTAGGATTTTGAGATTTTGGAAAAGGTCAGACGATTTGGTTCATTCAATGAAAAGTGTTCAATGGATAATACCAGCACGTAGAGGAAATCGTTCTTACACAGTTGAAATCAAATGACAAATTGAATTTATTAGGGATGGACTGACAATAAAAGTGATGATAATGAATGTTGGTTGATGAAGATTGGCTAAGTATAGACTCTTGCGAATGAATGGTAGATGAATGAGCAGAGTAATAACCGCTTGATCAGCAATAGTAAGAACTTGTTGCGTAGTTAAGTATTTGAACAGTGTCTGAGAATGAATGATTCTCAAGAATAATGTCTCTGAGAACAAAATGCAGATAACAATGAATCACAAGCGACGACATACCTGCGGACTCTCATAATGCGCTTCTCAAATCTTGTCTCATTTCTCATAACTTGCTGTCCAACTCGTCTTCAACTTCTGAATAAGTTTTGTAGTAATCCAAACTAAGGATTGGTTTACCACAAGAAGACAATGGTAACGACGCTTTCAAATCAGTGATCTTTGTCACAAGTTCTCCTTGAGGAAACTCGGCAGGTACTTGGCTCTGCCCACGAGCCTTCTCTTTAGTACCCTTAAGATGGATCACCAATCTCTTTGAGGTTGCATCGTTCAAAATATACTTTTCAAAGAACAATTGCACATCTTTCTTGGTGATCAGACGCAAGGTCTTCAACTTGAGCCTAGTCGAATTGAAGTTATAGAAGTTGCCGTAGATCTTGTTACTGTAGTTTGTGCCTTCCTCACCGATATTCTTCACCTTCAACTTGTTTCGATAAGCGTTGTTAAGCGAGTCGATCTTCTTCTGGAAGTCTTGGTCTGTCATTTCTTCAACGATTGTCTTCAACCCATTTTGAATGAAATCACAGATCCGATGCTCCAAGTAGGCAGTAGATTTCACACTGCTTTGAACCAATATTCTGAACCCAGCAACAGTACGTGTGATCTGAGAAGAGGTGAACACAACATAACCAAGTTGCTCTTTGGTTCTCAATTGGTCAAAGGCAGGTTCTCTGGCAATAGTCTCAAGAAGATCTAACAAAACAATCAAATTTCCCGGATGAGAACCTTCATTCCCATGTTGGAGATCCATGTATATCTTGTACAACTCGTCCACTTGGAAGTAATAGTTGATACATGAGTTGATGTTATCGATATCCTCCTCATAGCGATAGATGGACCCTTCAGGAATCAAGATGTTTCTGCTGCCAGTGGCCAAGCTCTGAATCGAGGAAATGCTCTTGTAACTGAGCTTGTCCAAGAAATTCTCCCGCAAGATAGTTTTGAACTCAGAAACAACACAGTCGTCGAAATTCCCATGGATGAGAATCGTCATATACAACTGCTTGAAGATCAAGTTGAGGAAGTTCTGGAAGGTGGCAAAGTTAATGTAGTCGTCGTTGATAGATCCATCAGGATCAACCAAGTATTCAAGTTTTGTTCTTGCATCCCACACGTTTTCCTGAACAAGAACATAAGAATAGGATCTGACCTGGGTGTAAGGAGCAGAGAACTTGAAGTTCTTGAACCGCTTGATAAGATTGTCCTTGATCAACTTGAACTTTGTAGGGTTATTGAACTCGTTATCGCTCTGGAACTCGATGATTCCGGCAAGGAACTGTTTCAACAAGGCCATGATCTTATCGTTATAACCATTGATGACGAACTCCAAACCCTTGGAGGCAGAAAAGAGCTCCGCCTTCAAGTTGACAAGCGAGGCCTGGTACACCACGTCGTTCAACTTGAAGTTGATCAACTCCTTGAAAATGCTAGTGAGAATAGAATTGACCGGGGTGACGGTGCTGAACGGCAAGTCGAAGAAGATGCATACACTGCCTTTTGGCACAAAGAAGCGGTCGTCCTTCTTCAACCAGATCTCATAAAGACTGCTGTTCTCCACCAACACCGGACGGTGTTTAGGAGCCGAGGACTTCGTGGCCAGGTTCTTGATGGAGAAGTCTACTGGGATGAAAGGATTAGGAAGGTGGGGCAAATGCAAATGAGGGTTTAAGTCGATGCTATGCAAACTGGAGGTCAAGTCGAGGGAAAGTGGCTCGACCGAGAAGTTTGTTCCGTACCACTTCTCTTTGGAAGGAAGCTCCTTTTCCTTGAGGTTGTGGTTGATAAGGAATACCAAGAAACTCTGCGGGTTAAGGTGGGCCAAGACGTTCTTGATAGAGGCGTAGCTGAACTGTTTGTTGAAGAAGTAGTAATAGTTCAAGAACTTCTTTCTGTCGGTAAGGTATTTCTCTTGGAGCAAGCTAGAGAATCCCGAGACCGTGTTCATGAGCTGATTGCTTTTCTCCTTGAACTTGAACTGCACCTTAGATATATCGACGAGCTCGTTGTAGACTTTGTAGAAGTCTGCCTCCGACACCGTAGACAAGTATTGAATGTACTGGAACACTGCAACCACGATGCTGTTGAGATTGGCGAGTCCTTCGTCAGTGACATCGATCTCGCAGTCAAACAAGAAGTTATTGTTGCAGACGATACGGAACGAGGTGGTGAGATCCACGGCCCAGTTCTTGTTCACCTTAAAATAATACAAGAGCGATCCCTTGGATTCATGGCCCATAAGATGGCTGATGTAGCCCCCGGGTTTGTAGAGAAAGTTCTCGTGCTCGGACAACGGTACAAAGAACCGGATCTGCACCACCTTGGTGTGCTTGATCGGCTTGACTTTAACGAGTTTGCCCAAATGGTCGGGGGTAAGAAGCGGGGTGGAGTCAGCAAAACTGTTGAGAGCAGCTAGGTCGAGGTGGCGGTCCTCGATGGCCGAGAAGTGGCGCACCACCATGTCTGCCATGTCGTCGAGCGAGTGGCTCGAGAGCACGCAGACTTTCATGATGTTGGCGGAGTAATGCCTGTGGTACCACAGAATCAAGCTGTCCCGAGGATTAACGCCGTTGGCAGCAGGGAGGTGACGGAGGGTGTCGAGGTTCCCGGTGGAGAACTTTGTGTACGGGTGGCCCTGGTTGGAGATGGCCTTCTCGAGCTGGTGGATGCGCCAGCTGTCGTTCTCGAGGTTCTTGTCATTCTCGGAGTTAATGGCGTTGATCTCTCTGTCCTGGCAGTCGTTGGAGAACAACGGGTCGATGAAAAACTGGGCAAACCTGTCCAAGGCCCCGTCAAGGTAGGGGGCACCAACCTCGAAGAAGTAGTTGGTATTATGTGACGAGGTGTAAGCGTTCGACTTACCGGCATGCGACGACAAATAAGACTGGTACTCGTTCTCGGCAGGGAACTTCTTGGTCCCCATAAACAACAAATGCTCGCAGAAATGGGCAAGGCCCTGGAGGTCCCAAGGGTCGTGGACCGAGCCGACGTTGACGTCCAAAGAAGCCGATGCCTTCTCGGACAGACTGTCGTGGATGAGCACCGCCTCGAGCCTGTTGGAGAGGCTGATGATCCGGTACAGTCTGTCGTCGAGGTCGGGGCGGTCGAGGTCGTTATCGATGACCACCTTGTAGGGCAGCGGCACAGACAACGTCATTTGCGGATGGTGGAGCTGATGATGGGTGCGATGCTGGGAATTCCAGGTCGTCCAAATTCGTGCCCGTTCCTACTGTCGGGGACCCGAGCCGCTGGATTAGGCACCCTGCAAGCGGCCGAGACGCAGGCGGAAATCCTAGGAGCCAATGACAAGTAGCGGGGGCGGCAGCCCAGGCTGCCGGGGACCATGTTAGGTTCGGATGGTGATGTACAGGGAGGTCTGGATGTAAGTTTTAGATAGAGGTTTGGATGGTGGTAGGTACGGATGGAGATTAGAGAAAAGAGGTGTACGGATGGGGTGTACGGATGAGAGGTATGGATGAGAGGTCTGGATGAAATGTTCGGATATGAGGTTCGGGTGAGAGTTGGATGGCTGAGGATGTGAAGATTTTGTGGATTTGATCTGGAATGGTAATTGAGAATATTTGACGGTATTGGGTTGATGTGGATGGTTTGAGTTTGGTAGAGAGTGTCTAGATTGGAGAGTTCTGGATTAGGGTTGGTAATGGTGAGCTACCATGTGGGGTTGAGTGGACTGCAGTGGATTGGAGTGGGCTGCAAAGTGTATTGGAAACACTGTCATGTGTGGCATGTTGTGCTAAGCAGATCAAACAAAAGCGGCAAGGATTATGATGTGTTGGTGGGAATGTTGCTTTTTTTCAGAGAACGAGTCGTATTGTAGATTTGTTTAAGATATGTTTGAGATATGCTGGGTCGCAAGGTCTTAGATTGTGAAGGAGATGGGATGGTATTAAGATTGGAATGCATGTGGAGAGTGGGTGAGAAAACTGTGATGTTGTGAGAGGCGGGAAGTAGGATCGAGCATGAGCTAGGCTAGAACTGGCCGGCGAGATCGAGCATCAGCTAAGCCAGTAGCGGAAAGTAAGATCGAGAAAGGAGAGCTATTTTAGAAAAAGAGTCTATTAATAGGACTGGAAACAGTGACTAGTGACGTGGTTAGCAGTTGAAAGTGGTTATAAAGTTCGGTTAACTGGTGTAATATTAGCAGCTGAAAGTAGCAGTTGAACGTAATTAATTTGAGGAACACCGGCGAGTTTTGATTGACTCTGACTAAGAAAGAGAGTCAATAAAAAGGTGTGTCCGATCAGAACAAGTAAGCAGTGACACAGCCTGGAAGTTGTAAGACCTGGTGAGTAGTTGCAACTAGTCCAAGCAAGTAAATCTAAACATCAACATACTACAGAGTTTAGTGGTTCATGCGAGTAGAATGTAAGTCTGGAGAGACAGGAAAAAGAATGTATGTCGGGAGCGAGTAAAATGCAACTCGGAGCTAAGTAGAATGCAACTAGTTGGTTGTGGTTAAATCGTAGGTAAACACAAGTGAGAACTGGGAGCCAAGTACGAAACAGTCAAGCACAAACAGGTCAGTGAAACAGAGGTACGAAACACCCACAACCACAAAGTTGTAGTTAGTACTTAGTTCATCAGACTAAAAAGAAAGTAATGAGGCTTCGTGCTCCCTCACCAACAAGCTAAATTTACAGTTCATGGTAATCCATTTGGAATATGCTGTGGGGTGGATTTTGGAATCTCACTTCACCAGACGCACGAAACAATAGCCGGAGGTATGTGGAGTGGGTGATGTCGGCGAGTTTGACATAAAATCTATGCGAGGTGTTTGGGTGTCTAGAATCTCCTGAGTTTCAACTGGGCGCCATTCACTAGTGCGTGGTTCACTTCCTTTTGGGTTTGGAAGTATTGTCAAACATTCTAGAACACTGGTACTTGCTGGACATTGTTCAGTGGTTTACGAGCCCAATCATTGTTCTCATAATGTGCAATTGTAAAACAGCATTCAATGAATGTACGAGACTCAAACAGCGTTCACGTAATGTATGATTGTCAAACATTGCTCATACAATCCTCTACCTAGTACACATGGCACACACAGTAGACATAGTACACAGTTTAACCCTGTCAGCTATTGTCCAAATCGCCACATATTGACAAATTATTAGTTGCGCTCCTGTTGGAAAATACGCACTGGGTTAATAAATTGGGCACAGCAGCATTTTTGTGGAGCCTATTGTCTGCTGATTGTGTAGTTCTTTCACTTGCCTCATAGAGTGACTTTGTACAGTACCTATGCACAGCCTTTGAAAAGAACTTTGTACAGTAACACTGCCCAGAACATTAGTGCCTAGAACACTGGACAGTGGTTCGAATAGTTTTGTATCTGGTTACCGTATCAACGAACCTGCTTTAGTGTCTTATTGAACAGCCTACAACAACCCTTGTTCAAATGTTTGAGACTCCTGCGTTTACTTACGACACTCGATTTTGCTTGACATGTTTGACTCCTTTGCATAACTTACGAGTAGTCAACCTAATTGCTCGATATGTTTGAGACCTCCAAACAACTTTATTGATCAATGTGTCTGGACCCTTCAATATGCTGTTGCACAATGTATCATATCCCGCAGTAGCTCAGGGGCTTCTAAATCAACTTCAAACACTCTTAGTAAAAATGACTTGGATTCTATTCCCTGTTAAAATTGGATCAGCCGACTTTATTTTATGGTTCTCCAGTTTCAGCTTTTGGTCTCGATTCCATGTCTCTCAATCTACACCCTTCAAAAAAACTTGGCAGATTTCATTTTCATTCACATTGTGTCTTTAAAATTACTCCGTTGACATTCTCTTGACATTCCTCACTCCGTCGTATTCAAAGTTGTCTCACATTCTTCCTTGCTTTTTCTCCTGCTTCTGTTGACTCCTATTTTATTTCGTTCTATTCTATCCCCTGTCTCTGCGTTTCAGGATTGTCCGTCGTGCACACATACTCAAAGTATTCTCTTTCATTTCATCACACCAATATTGCACCACCCTTTAACAATCATTGATATCTTGTGGAATAGCACAGTTGATAAGCTTTTTACCATTGATAATCTCATTTGTGATGATCACAAACGTCTTCTGGATTCCCTTCTCCTTGAGCTGTTGCTCAATGTATCGCAAAGTCGCTATCTCTCCGTAGGTGAACCCACCAATCATCACAATAAAACAGAGTGATTCAGACTTGCCTGATGTCTTAGATGGCTTGTCGTAGAAGCTTGTTTCATCCACCACCCCTCCGAGGAACCGAGACAAGTCCTCAGTACCTTTCCACGAAGCATTCGCGGTCAAGTACCGCGAGGACGTCTTGGTGAGGTACGACGAAAGCGAGCTCTTCATGAACGTACGGTCGTAGGCACTTTGCACCAATCTGGTGGTGATAGGCACATACCCTGGAAATGCAAACGACGCATCCAATGGGTTTTCAGGATCGTCGTTCTGTTGGTCGTCAAATGTCGGCACTAGATGCAAGTAGTTTCGAAGACCCGTGAAGTCCTTGATGATCTCCTTCTCATCAGTAGTTCCTGCAGAAAGCAAACCTGTCGACTCCTTGGCAAAGAACAATCGCATATGTTTCAAATTCTGTAGAGTCAACAAGTGCTTGACTCCGAAATTGCTGATAATTTCTGTCTTCAACAAATGGTAGCTCTTCTCGTTCACCCCGTTTCTCACTTTGCTGAGCAAACAGCAGAGCCGAAGGGTGTCATGGATGCCAAGTCCGTTGTATATTAAGAGAATGATCTTGTCAGTTGCACGTCTATAGTCGAAATAATTCTCCAAGATCCCCTGCTCGATCTCAAGCATCTGTGAGAACAACTGGGTTTCGTCTTCTTCATCGTCTTCAGGCACTCCTCCAGGGTCTTCTTCTGATGGGTTTCCTTTCACTTGGTTCAAGATACTTTCTGCCAAGTTTGTATGGTTCTTCAAATTGATTTGCTGTTTCTGGAGTCCTGAAAGCTTGCCTACAAACTCCTTGACCTCCGAGATCTTCTTGACGTTGTGCCGTGCGTCAAACTCGCTCTGCAACGATTTGGCATACTGGTTCAAGATCGGACCAATAGCTGCAAAGTTAAGATCTTTGATCCGGTTCAAGATCTCGTCTTCCTTGTAATTGAACCCGATCTTCTCTTCTGCTGTTCTTGAATCTGGATCTTGACTCGGTAAGCTGACCACGCCAGACTGGAAATCGTAGAACTCATCCACAAGTCCAAGATACGTAAGCTGGTTTAAAAGCGGAGTGACCATATCCACGTCTCTGTCCAACACAATCAAATCCGAAAACTGACCGCTGGTGTTCTTATCGCTGTTTTTTGTGAGATTATAGCCAAGGACATTGGCGTTTTCCAACTGTTGTTCTTGTTTTCTTTCCAATGGGTTCAAACCAGACAAATACTCTGCTCGAAGTTTCTTGTAAGTCTCAAACAACTCAGCAGCACGATCACCTTTAAGTAAAGTATTGTTGAACTTGACAACACTAGGAAACAAGTTCACTAATCCAACCAAAGTCTTGGCTAATTTATAAACAGGTTCATTGACGTCTTCCAAATACAATGTCTTGAACGATTTCTCTTCCAACGAAAGCAAGTTTGTGTCAAGAACACTCGGTTTGAGATCCCACGAGTACAATTGCACCTCGCCTTTCACTGCAAGCTGCTCAAGCTTGAACTCGAAACTCAGTGTCACTTGGTCCACTACTATTGCTGATATCTGTACTCTAGAACTGAGTGCCATCAACTGTTTCACTTTCTCATCAATCAACCCCGGATTCGTAAGACTGTTTGTGCAAAGAATCACAAAGCTGTTGACCTCGAGGTCCACCGCATTACCATCAAGAGGCTCGTTCAACCAGAGCACACTGACGATGTTGCCTTGCTCTTTCAACACATTGAATGGTGTGAGGATGTTAAGTCTGTTAGCAAGCGAACGGTCAAGCACTAAAACATGCCGAGTGCCAGGGATTCTGCCAAGAATATCGAGCAACGACAGTAGGCAGCTGCTAGATATTTCTCGCACATCAAATCGTAAAGGCGAGAGCGACACCATTTGTGGAGAGGATTCAAGAGCCACTGGTGGATTGTTTCTATTTGATAATGTATACCAAACCGCTGGGTCTGATGGCGGCAGGTCTGTGCAGCAGTGCTGTGGAATTGGTTCAGCTTAACGACTCAATTGCAATTACATGGAGCATTGTTGTATCGGTATCGAAAGAAGTATTAAAAGTAGCAGAGTCAATTATTCTGATTCCAAACTAGAAACCACGTTTTGGGGTGCCAGAACTCTTCATTGTGTAGAATATGGTGCTTGACATAATCCCTCATTTAGTGATAGGCGTGGGAAGGTCTGGGCGGGTATGGAGTCAAGGAGCCCACCGAAACTTGACAGCCTCGTGGACAAGGTTGTACAATTTGGGCAGCACATTGGGCGGGAAAAAATTGGTCTGGGCGGATGCCGTGTGTCAATGAAAAACCTTCACCAAGCCAGTGTTGGACTCTTGCATTCAAAGTTGTGAGGTTCAATTTGGCCGTTCAATTAGTCCGCTCAATTAGTCCGCTCAGTTAGGACCTAATGACAAACCACTACGTATCTTAACACCAAATTAAAACAGAGTCCGAGTGGCATAGGTTATTGCCATATCAAGGCACTTAGTCCAGATAACAGATTATCTTCTATTGTGTAGTGTCAGCCAATGAAATCCGCTTGCCATGGATTGGGTATTGTCTGGATGCATACATGCTATGCCGTGCGATCCCAACATGGCACTGAGGCACCAAAATTCTTGATCGCCACAGATAAACGATTCGGGCCAAATCCATGAGAAAGGCATCAGATATATAAAAAGGAAGATCCGTGATTTTTGCGTAGGCCAGTTCTGAACACTGAGAAATAATAATGCACAACTTATTGTTGGGATCTGTGTTTGCAGCCACTGGTATGGCTGCTGCCATCACTCCAGCATGGCAAAACTACGTTGACTTGTTCACCACCAAATCAAACTGTGCTGGTTCCAAAGAATTGTTGTCCTGTTCTTTCGGCAACAGCACTTCTGGAATTGACGAATGTTGTGTTGAGAACCCAGGTGGTGTGGTGCTCTTCACTCAGTTGTGGAACACCGACGTACCTAACTCCCCTTCTCACACCTGGACCATCCATGGGTCATGGCCAGACAACTGTGATGGATCGTACGGGTCTTTCTGTAACTACGAGAACACTCAGGTGGATGATGTTGAGAGTATCTTGAGAAGCCATGGTGAGGATAAGCTTGTGGACTACATGAACCAGTTCTGGTTGAACAACAACGGTACCAACAATGACTTCTGGGGCCATGAGTTCAACAAACACGGTACTTGTATGTCTACTCTTAAACCAAGTTGTTACTCCAACTACACCGACGGACAAAACGTCGTTGATTTCTTCAAGATGTCTGTCAGACAATACCATGAGTTGCCAACTTTCACCTGGTTGGCAGACGCAGGAATCGTTCCTTCCTACTCCCAGACTTACAAAGCTGACGACATCCAAGCAGCTTTGACCAAAGCTTTTGGTTACGAAGTGTTCCTCGGATGTACCAACGGAACTGTGTTTAATGAGGTCTGGTACTTCCATCACGTTCAAGGTTCTTTGTTGAGCCAGAACTTTGTCAAGATCGACACTTTGACCAAGTCCACCTGCAAGGGTGACAACATCGTGTACACTCCAAAGCAAGGAGAATCGTTCAAGCTTTGGTAAGAACTTTTAGGTAGATATTGGGACTGTAAGTTAGCGACGTATTTAATTAATGATTTTTTGAGTGAATGTAGATTCAACACTGTAAATCTCCAAGTGATACTCTTGTTGAGATGAGTCTTTGGGGACTTATTACTTTGAGAAGCAGTAATCTAGTGCCGATTTTTATCTAGAATTTTAAAGGGAAGTCTCTCGGAACCAAACTTCTGCAAAATCAAGATGAGTAGCTTAGATATTCAACAGTTTCGTTATGAAGTTACAACACTCCAATTGAGCTCTAAGTGAGTAGCACCAACAAATCAGTGATCTACGAAAACAATTATCAAACTCAAATATTCGTAATAAAACACATTACGACCATTAGAATCCAATTTCTACGAACTGTCTCCGATAGTCGGTGTCGGAATAAATGTCACTACTTCACAGAATCTGACACGCACAAATCTGCGGACCGTAACTCAACAGTACCAGACTCAGGCCTCGAAAATTTTGCGGACGATTTGGGGGTGCAAAGAGGGGGTGGCCCGCTGGGACTATAAAAAGTTGTCAAGATTCGATCCAGGTTTTGTTCTTTGAATCAATTACACGGAAATATTTGCCACGGTGAACTGACATATACTTTTCAGGTCTGTTCATTGCCATATTTTAATCTAAATATGATTTCATTTCCCAGACCAATATCCTCGTTAGGAAGTTCATGTTTTGCTAAGGCGATAAAACTTGAGTGTCGATGAAAGGATAACAGATAATGTGTAGATGCTACGGTTGATTGTCTACAACAAGCTGCTATCAGCAGTTTAGTCACACACATCCACACATCCAATTTATTAATCAGCAGTAGCAACTATTCAAATTTACAGAGTACAACTAACTAGTGACTATTGTCTATACCAGACCAAAACCTCAGACCTAATCATCCACTTTCTCTTCCCAATATTAAATACTTGCCTGGATGTTCACTTTCCCAGATAACATTGTAACCCTTCCTTATATACCATTTCTTAGCCCTTTCATTCAGATCAAACACCGTCAATTGTGTGTTGAGTTTCAATTCTTTTGAACATTGATGGAACTTGTCTAAGAGTAAATTGCCCAACTTTTGGGCTTGCCATTTGGGAGACACATGGATCTCATACAAATATAGCACGTCTTCACCGTCCTCTTCCACTATGGCAAACGAGATAAACGCTTCTATTTCACGGTTATCTGCTGTTCCTTTTCCAGTTCCTCTGACAAGTGATTCTTTTCTGTAAACTACAAATACCATTTCTTCTGCGTCGGTTTGCATCTCGGTGATTTTCTCCAGTCGCCAGTATCTTCCCTTGGCAAGTCTGTAAGTGGCTCCCAACGTCGAGTCTATCAAGCGTACCATCGACTGTAGTGTTGTCAAAGAAGCATCGTTGCTTGTGTGAATCTCCCGCACTAGTGTTTGTGTCCCCACCGTTATTATAGGCTGGTATAATTGTTGAGCACTGTTTTTGGCTGGTCCCATAGTGTATTGGATCGCATCTCTAGTATTTTTCTGGCACGCGTCTCCAGAAAAATATCCTTCTCTATTTACATGCAATAACACTCCGTACTAAACATCCATACATTCACTTTCGACCTTTTCCTGACGTTTCTTTGAATTCTACTGCATCACAATTTATTCTTATTTTATCTATGAGTAACACTTGGCACATGAATCGACAATGACTGAAATACAAGGCTCAGATCTAGAGTGTGATCTAGCTGAAGCAGACATTGACTTCCAATTGCTTGTGAAGAACGTGAGGCGTGCCCTAACAAGAAACAGGCACAGCAATGGTTTGGAGAACAAGGTGGAGAGCTCACACTACGCGAATATTGTCAAGAAACGAATCAGAACAGCAATTGAGGAAGCGAAGTATGAGTTGATTGTTGGTGAAGAAGAGAGGGAAGACCAGAGGACAGAGAGTCAAAGAGAAGAGCGGGGGCAAGATCAGAAGGAAGACCAGAGGAGAGATACTGAGAAGCATCAAGAACTACAAAATTCTATTGGTAACCCAGATCTATTAAATGGCCATGCCTCAAGTAAGGATCGTCATTATGATCCAACAGCTGCAAATGTGGTGCCTCCAGATTTAGCATTTGAGCAGTTAGCCACTGGACCGCCAGTTCCTCCGACAAACCATCCAATTGGCAACGACCAAACTGATTTCATTCCTCCAGAGCTACTAGTACCTGATCTTATGCCTAAACGTCATTTCAGACCCCGCACTCTTAAGCAAATGAAACCGTACCTGGTGGATCGATTTGAGCATCGAGCACAATTAGATGGCGATTCCAAGCGAGCAGCATTAATTGAAAGAGCTGCTGCTGCTCAAGATATGGCGTTGCTTGAAAGATTACAAGAGGAAGATAGACAGATCCGAGCAGAGAGAATGCATCGAGCACTTGAGAAAGAGAAATCCAAGGAACGTCGCAGACATATTGATAATAGCATTTTTGATAGCGACGGATCAACCGAGGAACAGAATGATAATGATCCAGATTCTGACTCGACAGATGGTTCTGTTGATAATCCTCTGGATAATGACGAAAACGACACACAATTACACGAAACAACTCATGACAGACCTCACAAAAAGACGCTTAAAACTTATAAGATGCGTCAAAAACCGACAGCCAAACTGTTGAATACTATACGCACTCATGACAAAATATTTAATGACCAAGACATAATTGAAGCAAGTTCTAACGTGGGCTCTGGTGCACTCGATCAGTTGTTGACCCAGAGTACACAGAGTGCCAGTGACAGTGAATATGAACTGTCCAATTCAGAAGAATCTTCACTGGATGAAGACGAAATGACGATTTTGCAAGAGAAGTTGAGAAAGTATCAGGTGCTTCCTAGATCTTATATTCGTACTCTTGCAAAGCCTAAAGCAAAGCTAGTGTCAAGGACTCTTCATAAAACACAACAGACTCCTCGCAAAGGTTTGGCTATTAGGAAGAAAGGAACAGGTATTGTTCCAAACGTTTTGCTGTTTGGTCTGCCAGAAAATGAGCTGGGAGACGAATTAAACACAGACTCAGTTGTAAATCGGCATACTGTTTCTGATAGTGAATTGTCTGCACCTGAGCTAGGCAGTTCAAGCATTTGGCAGATAACTCCAGAACCTTCTGACACTACACTTAATGAGGATACGTTCCGAGAAGACACGGTTGTTCCTGATTCGGACGATAATTTATCAGATGGAGACTCTATCAGAGAGACCTCACCATTCGAAACATTGCCTATTCTTAATGACGACTACGATATTGTTGAAGACAATCTGTCAGGTATAGACCGGATGTTGAACCATGAGAAGCGCAAGTACACTGGTGCAAGACTGCAGAAACGCAAGAACACAATGCGGCGAGCAACTCTGACCAGTGGTATTGCCAACTATGTGAGAAGAGCTCCAACAAAGCAATCAGTTAGACTGGTTAGTGGTCCAACCAAGGGCCATGTTAGTGGTCTGAGTGGCAGTGTTAAACCAAACAAACTAACCAGTACTAAACCTGGGGTGTTCTTTCGAAGACCCAAATCTGGTGGTATGAGTGAGACCCATTCGAATGATGTCACTTATATCGGAGAGACTAGAAGCAGGCCCGAGAAGTCTAAGACTCAACACAGAAATAAAGAAAAGCGCAGAGTAAAGAACAAATCTTCCGACAGGTATAAGAATGACATACAGCGAGCATTGTCAAGATCTATGCATCAAGATGCTGGTGGAGTTAACAATGAAAAGCAACCCATTGAGTCTCATACCAATTCAGAGAAATCCCAGAAAGACGAGAAGTTGAAGCGAAAGAAGAAGAAGGTTTATAAGCATCGTAAAGACACCACTCATTATGACTTTGCAAGAAACCCACAGTTTCAGACTCTCCATATTGAAAGAGAAAGTGGCAAGTACAGAGTGCCTAGGCTCAAGTATCACAATCAAGTGTTTGACAACCATAAACATCAAGAGAGTACAGGATACACTATGCGAGTGTTTGAAGAGATTTTCAATTCTTCACCTAAAGCTTTGAAATCGTATCGGCTTCAGAACGTTAAGTATCCTAAGAACAGTTTTATAGGGATTTTTGCATTACCATGTTTTGACGTACCATTCGATGCCGAAATTGAAGCTTGGAAACCTCGGTCGACCTTAGGAGACGTGGAAACAGAAGTGTTATCGTGCTACAGTTCAACTTTGGAGAGTTTCAAGAAAGGTAACTGGAATGCAGACGAGTTGGTGGACCAGTTGAAAAAGTTGACCGAGACTATACTGAATCTTGATCCAAGAAGAGCACCAAGAATTGCTGGCGATATAGAACGGTTCACTCAGAACTGTGTTAGTGTGTTGAGTTCTAAGTTGGAACTACAACGACACTCAGACACACCAATCAACTACTTCTCGTTTGTAGTGATGTTCTTTCCAATCATCCAGCTCTACATCGCTTCAACTTTAACTCCGTCTGTGCCAAAGGAGAAGTTCACCAAATACGTCAGAATCTTTTTTAGTCTTTTGATGAAACTGTGGCACCCATTGAAACTTTACAATGTGCTTGTTGACGCAAGCGATGGGTACTCAACTGTGATCCATGATATCCTTGAGGTTTTCAAGTCTGTCTGTGATATCTGGCAAGTTTCAGAATCTTCCATTAGTGAGCTTAGTCGTGGTGGACGTTTTGATGAAGCTTTGAACTACATTTTGGTGTTGGCGAACTTTGCCGGCTCGAATTGGAGATCGATAGAGCTGGTGGTCCAAATAGCTTTGGGTACTCTGTTTGAGAACGAGACTGATCAATACAACGCCTATAAGACTATATTCAAAAGTTCTTTGACTCTACATTTTGAGTATGAATGGTCAGACAATGAACAAGCCTTGAAAGCGTTGGTCAAGTTGGTCAAGAAGCGCAAGTTTGCAAACTTTGCTGAGGAAATTCTTGATTTCAGAGTGTTCAATAAACTTGATTTCTTTGAGTTCAAGACCTCAGACACGCTATGCAACATTTTCATCAAGTTTGTGATGTTATCACTCAAACCAGAAGCAGATAATTCAAGGCTAGTCCAGTTTTTTGAACCAAACACCAATATCTACATCGATCCAAAACAGCCTGACACCTTGCTTCAAACCTACATCAACAAGATGAATATCTGTATAATGAACACAAAGCTTTCTCGGGTCGACTACTCCAACTCAGTGAAGAAACTCTCTAAACTTATTATGGGTCAGAATGACATTGCTTGTTACGAAAAGGCTTTCAACTGCGTTGTCTGTTTCTATAGACTGCAGAAGAAGAAACTGAACGACGTCTTTGAAGAATTGGTGACTGCGATTTTCCGAGGTTTCAAGTCTTTCATTGGATCACATCCACAACGAACCCCGAAGGATATAAAGCAAGAGAAAGAGTACCTCGAGTTGATCAGAAATGTGGTCACTAAGATCACAGACTTGTCTATCAGTTGGGATATGAGTCTTTTCTTGCACTCTATAAGTGCTGCAGCTTATCAGCTTCCATATTTCCAGTTTGGCCCTTACACTAAACCAATGACAAAAGTTCTTCAGTTCATTGTTCGGAGTATCAGCAAGTACACTGAGAAAGCAGCGAGCTACAATGGAGACAAACAATTTGGTGCAGTGTTGAGGAACCAGGTATGGACACCGATTGCTAACTTGCTAGCGTCCACGAAGACTGATGACGCATATATTCCACCAGAGAACTGTAACATAGAGTTAGTAACTGCTCTTGGAGGTGTTTCAAACTTGCTTGTCAAATACGAGTGTGACGACTGGTCGTCATTGAACTACCGATGGAATATGTTGGGCCTAGACATGTACGGTCTTGTATGGTTGACACTGGTATTACGTTATGGAAACCCAGAGGAACCAAACTATTACATTGAGAAATACGGTGCCTGTGTTGTCAAGTATGAGCCAACAGTATATGAATGTGAGTTTTACAACCAGTTGGTGACCAAGAAGTTTTTGTTGGGGTTCTCCAAAATGGCTTCGTTCGAGTACGGATCTCGACGTCTTCAGATTCTAATGCTGCTCATTGCCACAGCAAACGACAAGACACTAAGGGCAATGGCCCATGCTTGCAAGCAGGAGTTTGAGACAATGCGCCGCAAGAACCTCAAGGAAACCAAGTCTTACTACCAGTTCGCTCGCAGGTCATTAGTTTATCTCTGCAACACTGTGTCTGATGATCCAGCATTGAAGCGAGCGTATCAATTTGTTTGGTCTGTGACATTCAGTGGTTCAGATCTTCAACGACAGCTCGAATACCTTGAATCTTTCGAAGATCGGATTGCCTTGATTCAAGAACAACTGATTAGAGCAGTACTCAACAACGACCTGGGATTTGTCAAGCATGTTATTGAAGCCATCTCTAATGTAGAGACTGGACTCACTGACAAATCTCGAATGTATTTGATTTCAGGTTTGGTTGAGGCTCAGGTGTCTATTGTCAATGGCTCCAACTCTCATGTTTGGGTATTGTTGTACCATTCAACACAGTGCGTGTATCGATTTTTGTCAGAATCAGGTCCATTCAGCGACAGGGCGCTTTACTGTCTTTGCAAACTAGCCGTCTCGATAAATGTATTGAAACGCCGCTACGATAATGCCACAGAATACTTTGGGTTTCGCAGCGGTGCGTTATACTATTTTGTGTTGATCATTGATTTGACATGGAATCTTCTTACAGGCTCGGACCAGGAGTTATTCGAAGATATATTGAGACGGACTATGGTGCTAGGAAGTGGCGATTCAGAGAGTACAACAGATATAGATTCACTGGTTAGATTCAAGGTTGAATCAACTGTTGCAACGTACAAAGAAAGATTGCGAGCAGTGAAAGACATACCAAATAATTTCGATTGGAACGCCGCTTTATTGCATTTCAAAGAGAACTTCCAACTGACTGAGGCAGTTGAACTAGATGAGCTTGTTCTGTTGGATGTCATACTTTGATAGAGTATTGTTTGGTAGTGGGTTATAGTTTATACAGGGGCGTCCTTCCCCTTTCAGCAATTGACAAAATTTTGTACATATACATAGCATTATTAACACAAGCATTTATTTTAGGTTGTAGGTTATTGTGTTATTAGCTGGTCGAGGAACCACAGTAATTATCCAGGGAGTCTGATTTTTTATTTATATCGAATGCCTGTAGAAAGTTTCCGTTAATACTGATTTCTTGCATGTCGGTCAGATATCGATTTTCTCTATACCTTTCAGAAACCGAGTGACAAAAAAAAAAACTTCGAAATGAATAGAAAATTTTACACATTCACCTAGCCGAGCTCATTATTTTGATTTACGTGCGTACGACTTGAATGCTATAGGATCTGTAGTTACAAATGCAATACGGTTTACACATACAGTCAGCCCTGAAAGCAAGTAAAAACACTACCACAATATCCAGTGGGACGAAAACTCAATCCTACTCTATCTTCTCTGAAATCTTCCCCAACCACTCTCCTCCAACCTACATCTTCTTCCCTAGCAATCATAGCATTATTGCACAGCCGTATAGACAACTACACAAACAAATCTATCATATTCCAACAAAAACACTCCACAAGTCCATAATACAAAAAGCAGCTACTTTAGAGATGAACCATTCTGCAACTAGTCATCATCTTCACTCTCCAACTCCAACTCCAACTCCTCTGCAAAATCGTCGTCGTCACCATCGTCACCGTCACCTTCACCATCTTCTTCCAACTTACGCTCCTTTGCAGCACCATTTTCCAACGGCTCTCCCGCACGTTTCCCGTTTCTGAAACTCGAATCTTCTTCGTCATCGTCGTCGTCATCATCACTATCACTATCGCTGTCGCTGTCCAAGAAATCATCCACCTCTTTATCGGCCTGCGAAAAATCGATGTTCTCTATCAACTCAAAATTGTCTTCCTTGTCCGGCTCGTAGATCGTCTGCTTGAGATGCTCCAATTGTGACTTGCTGGTGATCTTGTCCTTAGGGTCAAACTTGATCTCAAACTCATCAGTGTCTACTTTCTGCCAGCTGGAGAAACATGCAAACAACCAGTCAGGGTTCACCACCTTCACCTTGTCACCGTACATGGTCTTGGCAAGTCGCACCTTGGCGGTCTTTGCCTCGGACGACACAATGTGGGTCAATTTCGACGACACTTTGTGGATGATGTTGGCACCAAACGACCGGGTCCAGATCACAATCTCAGGCTCATTGACCATATTGAGAGGAAAAACTCCCGAGAATATAATGTAGCAGTCTCCAAGCACCTGGCCCTTCATCTCAGGCATTATTGATTTGATGTCTGGAGCACTGTCGGTCTTTAAGTCCTGGTAGAACCGCTCATTGACGTTAATCAACACGTCGCCGAGATTCTCAAGCTCGTTGTCGTCGTCATTCAAGAGATTGTGTGTTTCTTTTGAGTTTCCTAGCTTCTTGTCAAGAGTCTTCTGGAGTTTTGAAAGTGGTCTTTCAGTCTTGAGCTTCTCAAGATACTTTGCTCGTTCTTCATTGGACTCGCTACTTGGTTCATTTGGAGGACCGTCTGCATCCGATTCGGTTTCTTCCAAAGACTCTTTGGCTGCTTCTTTCTGTTCTTCTGTCTGCTCAGGTTTTGGCTCCTCTTTAGTTTCTTCTTCAGGTGCTTCTTCAGCATTGCCGTTTGTCTCCGGCTTTTGAACCGTCACTTCATTTTCGATATCATCGATGATCTTCCGTTTCAGACTAGGACGCAACAAATTGTTCTGTTTAGGCAAGAACCCAGAATTGATGTCGCCCACGCCAATGAAGAACACAAACGGCACCACTTTAATGAGGTTCGGACTCCAGTGCCACACGTCTCCTCTATCATCTATTATTACCACCATCGAGGTGTTGGTAGGAAACAAACGATGGAGCGACTTCTGAGTGATGGACCCACTCTCGTCTCTGCTAAGGATCCGGTCACCAAAATACTCACCGGTAGGATCGATGATCTTGGCGATCTCCTTGGCATAGTCTCTGGTGGCCATGGTATATATATGCATTTCGTATTTAGGAGCGATTTTAGCAAGGAACTTCTGCAACCCAGGCCGGAGCTTGACATAGTACCACGACTTGGTGCTCTTGACTTCACCATTCACTGGTCTGTACTTCTCCTGAAGAGAAAAAGATCTAACATCTTGAAGTACTTTGTAATTAGGATTGGATGGATCCTGTTGCCACACACGTACTGTTGGATCGTTGACTGCTTGGATAACTGTCTGATCGAGATCTACAACCAAGATGAGCTTCTTGTCTTCAAGTAACTTCCTTCTCGAAGACTTCTCAATGCGTTCTGCTTCCTTTAACGACACTGTGAGCTGCGACAGCTGATGCAGCATCGAAATTGGAGCACGTTCTTTGTTATTGTCGCCGTAATCTGCTAAGTTCTTGCCACAGATTCCACACAACCCTCCAAACTGCACTGGATGAGTGCACTCCTCTCGTATAAGTCCAAGCACAGACTTCTCATTCTCAAACACATCGCCGACCTGAGCGTGCCATTTGACGACCTCGCCTTCGAGCAGCAGCACATACGTGCCAATACATTCTAGTTGCACGATCTTGGGACTGTTGGCGTACTTAGTAATCTCTTCTGGCTCCAATTTTTCAGTAGGCACGACCTGATTCTCTATGTATTTATACCGCAAGACCTCGGTGTCCTTGGAAACAGGCGACCCCGGCCGCACAAGCACCGCCGTCACAGTGATCGGATAGGGGAGCAGCGGAGGAAGGTACAAATTGGTAACGTCGGCCATTTGGTTGGGAGTGTACCAGTAAACAGATGCGTTATAAATCAAGATGGGGATCGCTGGGGCCGGCAAGGGTTACCCGGCCGAGGGCTGCGGCTACCCCAGACACGCGGGTCTGGAGCAACTGTACCGAGTTATTTTTTCAGTGTTTTTTATTAAGAAGGCTATTAGGTATAAAATTGAGGTCCTAGAATTGAAGGTCAAAGGGGTTGGGCTGTATGTATGGCAATCCATTACAGGGTAACTTTGAGGAATAACCATGAGCACAGCCGGGAGTGTGTTCCATGACAGCTTCCATTGGAGCAGCGATGGATGTACCATTGGAACGGTAACTTAGATCTTTCTTTTTCTTTCTTTTGGAGCTGGGGAAGGACTGTAACCAGAGGTTTTGGCCATGTCGATCTGGACGTATTCGTTGACTTTAGCAGCGACACCTCCACGGACGCGTTTGATGACCTTGGATTTCTTCGAGTCGCGTTTCTTGTAGACCTCGATGTAGAAGGCAATGAAGAGCACAAGGTAACTGCTGAGAATGCAGCAGCCCCAAGCTGCAGCGTACATAGAACCCTCACAGTTAGCACAGTGAGGCAAGATTTCTGGGAAGAAGTCGTTGGCGACTTTCTGGTACGAGGCAAAGTAGACAAAGCCGAGGTCGAGCACAAACTGGATGATTTGGAATCTGGTGACCCATTCTTTCCACCAGACTCTGATCCCGAACGAGCTCAAGAAATAGTACCAGTACATAACAACGTGGACGGCCAAGTTGAGCGTGATAGGCACCCAGGAGATTGGGGTGTGGCCCACCAACTGGGTGTAACAGAGCAAGGCAGTGGCTCCGTGGTGGTAGGTGTGCAAGAAGGTGAGTTTCTTCTGTTTGAGCACAAGGAGAACGGTGTCGACAAACTCAAAGAATTTGGTAAGGTAGTTCAAGTAGTAGAGAGTGATGAGAGGCTGGGTCCAAGCTTTCTTGTTGCAAATGGCAAAGTAGAGTCCGTTACGGTAGATGATTGGGAACAACTGCTCGAAGAAAAGTACCAACAACACAAACGAGATCGAGGTAAGCAAGAGGTTGTGGATCTGGGACAACGTTTTAAGCTTGAAAGCGGTGAGCTTGTATTTCTTGAACACCCAATCGCCTCCGAAGATCAAGGTGTAGTAGAACGAGATCACGGCCAACACTGGAGTCAATGTCGACAACGGGTTCTTGCCGTATTCAAACACAAACTCCTCTGGCACAAACCAGCCGCCGGTGATTTGACGAGCAGCACAATTGAAGTGCGACCACAAGTCAAGGCCGAGGAAGGGGTGGTCGATGGTGGGGACAAGGGACATAACGAGAGACTGGGTAGAGGTGGGTGGAAACCGTGGTGAAAACTAGCACAGAATTTTTGGAAATCCCGCCCTTTTACAAACGCGGTTTCTGCAGGCGGGGAGTAAAGGATACGTAGGGGGAACAAATTTTTTCCGGGCAGGAGAAAACAGATTTAATCCCGACATGCAGGGTGGTTGGGGAGAGAAGCTATGGGTAGGGAAATGGTGTGGAAATTATGAGGTAAGGAAGTGGCAAGGAAGTGATGTGGAAATGGTGTTGTGATATTGGGAATAGGCTTTTGGGAATAGTTTTGTTCAAGGAAAGAGAAATGGATGGAGGAAGTTGGACTGGGGAGCCCTGTGGCAGAGAGTGTTGTACTGTGCTGGGCGGTTTTGAGGCTGGCTGATTTTAGTTGAGGTAGTGGAGTAGTGGAGTTAGTAGAGATTGGTGGAGTTAACTGGAGTTGAATTTAGAATGATTTGGAGAATGTTGTTTGAAATAGAGTGTCTGGGATAATGGGCTGTTTATTAATAGGGGACTGCTTTTTTGTTTACTGTGTTGCCGTATGGTAGAGAGTGTTAATTTATGGGAGGGTAGACTCAAGTGGTAGACAGAACAATGTAGGTAAGTAGCCAGTAGAGAAGCAGACTTCAAAACTTATGTACGGATGTTGAATAGGAACAACATGTTTTTGGCATGTGCTAATCTCTGGCGTGTTACTATTACCAGCACTCTATTATTGGCATTCGGTGAGCCGTGAATAGAGTACGTTTAGTGTAAGCAGTGGAATGTGGAGTACTGTTAGTTGCTTTTTTTTTTTTGTTACACCAGTCCTAACGGTTTTAGAAACAGCAGTCAGTACTATGTACTGTGTACGACTGTATGTACGGATGTATTTCCTTTGAGTCTTCTATGGACTCAGTGATTACCTAGAATGACCAGGAATGACTCCAAGTCATCTGAATCCTGCAATGAAATTGTTCCAATATGGAAGTCATGGATCTCCTGCACAATTAGTGATGTAATGAAAAATTGTGAGTATCACGGTTGGATCGGAACTCTGTGGTTGTGAAAAGTTCCGAGCAGATTTCTGGCGTGATTTTTAGGTTGTCATGTGTATTTAATGGAGATTGAATGTAGATTGATTTAATCAATGGAATTGTCTTAGCCGAATTGTGGAGTCGTGCTGAGACAGTAGGTACAAGCCAATCCGAATTTGGTAGTGGCAGACAACTGTTTGGCCAGTGATACACTCCGATTTAGTAATCCACGGAGGTGCCGACCCAGATCGTAAGTAGCACCTGATCAATTAGCCCGGAGTTTATTTGGGAGAGGAAGTGGAGGGAATCAAGAAGATAAATGGTGGGGATTAAATTGATGTGGAGGTAAATTGAGATAAAATGAGAGAGTAGGTGATGAATGAAGCAGCACCGATCTACTACTAGTTAAAGATCTTTGTAGATTATAAAGTTATGAAATAGATCTTTGACGATAACTTTGAGAACAGATCTTGGATAATTATTCCAGATCAGACCTTCTTGATTCACTAACAGACATTGAGCTTGTCAATATTAACAACATTCAGATCTTATGTGCATTTTCAGATTTTATTTCACGGGACTACTTCCAGTCCGGTTCCCTTTCGTAAGACACGTTCTACTAAGTGAGAATTCTAATCTCAACTCTTCGGCATACCAGAAACACTAGAACTCTCTTTGGCAGAATATCATTTGATGAAACTGGAACTCCAGATACCATCTGGTTGCAATCGCTCATTTTCACATGTTAGCTGCAGATCAAATGCCAAGCTACTCCATTCGACACCAATTCCGGCCGTGCTCTACTTGATAATTACAGAGCGAAGTTTCGGTCCACATTCCAAACAAACTGGCAAGACCCACACCCAACGAGTCACTGATGGACACTGCTCCAAGAGCAAACTCTCGCTGGTGTGGGTCCACTTCTTCAGTGATAAGCATGAACGTGTTGACGTAGGACGCACCTCCAAGTAAGCCCTCGTAGAATATCACCAAGAACATAAGATAGATGGAAGGAATCACCATATGCATCGACTGAACGATACATAGGAGCAAGTTGAGTGCCTGGAGGATAGACGGGATGTAAAGACGTTTGATACGGTAGAACTCTGCTGATGATCTAGAGATGAACACTCCGACTTGATAGAGGGTTGCATATGTCACATAGATGTCTCTGAATTTCTTGAAAGGGGTTTCTTCTAGCGGGAACAAGAGTGTTGGTGAGATTCCTTGGTTAATAAGATATTCGGAAAAGTATACGGTAGACAATGGAATCATGTAAGGAACCACAAGTCCCTTGATTCTGTCTATGGTTGTGAGCATATGTTCTTTGAAACTTTGAGGTTTAGGAGCGTCATTGAGAAACCCAGTCTCTTCTTCGACCAGGCTATCTTCTAGACGTGAATAGCCACCGTTTATGGAATCTGTCAATGGCAAGAGACGCCAGAAAACTAGGACAAATGCAAAAGGAAGCACACTGAAAGAGAACAAAGTAGTTTTTGTAGAGACGGCAAGCCAGGTGGTCATTACCATAAAATTGAATGAGCCAAAGATCCCAGCAAATCCAGTTCCTGACGACCAGCCGTTCAATGCCACCTTGGAGTAGTAGTGGGTCATACTGAGAAACGTCACTTCACCTAAACCTGAAGAAAGCGATGCCAAGGTAATACCAAACATTTTAGGGCCAAGCTTTCCAGGGCCACTGGAGGAGCTGAGAATCACCATGCCAAAGAAACTCAAGCCAATGAGCATGTAGATACGGACATTGTAGGGAATGAACTTGATGAAGAATGGAGCAGTGAGTTTGATCACAAACGACGGCAACACGTCAAACAACAACACAAGAGCCTTGGGCACGTTGGGACCCACAAGATCGCTCGCAGCACTGAGGATCACCACATAGAGTGAGTTGTTGATCAATCCAAAGAGCCAGAATGCTGCAAATATCCGGGAATTTGTGCTGAGTCGAAGCATTAAGGGCAGGAACAGATAAGAAGAATCGCAGCATTGTAGTGTGGGGTGGGAACAGGGGGTGTGAGATGGGGAGGGCTTGGCGGGAAGCTTCGGGCGGATGTTTTGAGGCAACCGGCCGGAAGGGGGCCCAAGGAAGATTGGTTTGGGCGGGGTGGCTTAGAATTTGGGGGCTCTTCAAACGGGTCAACGAATGCGTTGTTTGGCTGTGCAGAAGCAAGGAGACGGATAGGCCACTTTTTTTCGTCCATGCCGCCTGGAGTTTTTTTAGTGTAGGCGGCCTCGGACGGGTCTTTTCTTCATATACCCTTCTAGGACACTGTCTACCGACGTCCCCAGAAATAATCACCGAGTCAATAACTGACAAGCAAAACGCAGTAAGCACCAATTCATAAACACACTGAAATCAAGTGAACCATGCATTTCACCTACATCCTACTAATTCATCCTTACACCACAACATCCAATTATCACTCATACCTCGTGATCCTTCGTCTACCATTCCAACTCTAACCTCTCCACTGTAAATCAATTCGATCTTAGACAAAATCGGATCAAAAGAATCAAAACTGGAATACAAAAACTTCCAAAAATAAACACTACCCAAAACACTCACTGTGAAATACACTTAGCAAAACTCACTACTCTGTTCCCTAATCTATATCCTTTGTCTCTCCCCTGCTCCAACTCTTTTGCCTAATCCTTTTCTTACTCCCCACAAATAAGCCCCAATCATACCTGCCACTCATCCAAACCCCATCGTTTCCGACTGCTTGGACACCCCCGATTTTGATGCCGCACTCTGGACACCCCCTAAATCTATTGCCATGCCGTTTATTCTTGCAACAACAGATCGTGCTGGGGTTGTAATTATCCATCATTTTGTTTTTTCAGTGTTTTCTTTCCAGATCAGTGTGACTCGTCTACCGTGACTCCCTGCTTTCACAAGCCGACCCCACCGTTTCTATTGTGTCTCAAAATAGAAACCTTCTACTGTACCCGGATGTATGATTGTGATCCTGGAAAACCAGTCAAGTTGTGGATCACCAAACAGTTTTTCCTGAGTATATTTTGGTCATCGCTCCCTTGCATTTAAAAGCACCCCTGGGATCAAAGCACCACCGTGGCTCCTCGTGGAAAATGAACTGGTTGTTGCTACTACTAGCAGCTCCGATTGCTTGCTTCTCGGAAACCAATGGATCAACCATCGTGGTTGCCGAGAACGCAGCCCTCCTCCAACAGAATGATCTGGGGTTCAACCTGCTCACCAACATCACCGTCAACAACGCCAGCAGAGACTTGGTCTTTGATTTGAACTCGCCATTGTTGTGGTACTACGACAACTCTACTGGGTTCAACAACTCTGTCGGGTTTGCCTTGACTTATGATCCAGACCTCCAGATCACCGGAACTTACACCGGCAACAACTCGGTTGAAATCTCATACCTTGAGCTCGGCAACCAGAGGTTGGGCCATGTCAACAGCTCCTCGAATCAGCTGGTATTTGGTTCGGTGCCCGGAGTCTTTGGTCACTCATACTTCAACCCAATACTAAACTCACTCAATTCTACACTGCCGGCCAACTCCTCCTCGAGGTACGATTCCGAGTTCATGATTGCCGTGATGAGCGACGACGAACCCCCGGTACTTGTCGATTCGGAAGAGCCTAATTCGACTACAAAAGCTGTGGTGATATATGGAGCTGTCAGTGCAGACTTGATCACCGACAACGTCTACTTCACCTCGGTGTTGTTCAGCGAAGACTATTATTGGCTTATCGGAATTTCCACAGTGGCTACTCTGCTGCAAGACGTGGTATTCAACCTGACCTTGACTCTTGACGATGGGTCCAGGCTTTCCAACAGTTCAAGAGCAGCTATCATTGATCTTACAAACTCCATCGACAACCAAGACGTGTTGCTCATCGCCTCGTACGCTGATGCTGCTGCACTCCATGCTGCACTCTTTGGGTCCAATTACAGTTTTGACTCTAGCTCCAATCGATTTGTTGTCGACTGCAGTGCTTCTAATGTTCTGCTTGAACTTGAAATTGGTGCACGGTTGTGGAACGTCACTGGTAGCCAGATCATAGGAACCCAGACTCTGGGTGGATGTTACAGTAGAATAAAAACATATGGCTCGGTCGACAACTCCAGCTTTGCAGTATACAACTACCCGAAAGTTGCACAGTCCAATTACTGGATCCTCGGCACAGAATTCTTTAAAAGCATGAGTCTAGTGTTTGACGTCGACAGCAAACTTGTGGGACTCTCACGTCGGAACCTCACCCACCAAATCAACTTGGTCACCAATTTGTCGTCAATAGCATCTCTTAGAGACTCTGACTCTGACTCTGACGATCTGTCTGTGACGACTATCAGTAGCATGACTACAGTGTCGGTGTCGCTCGACTATGCAAGTGCATACGGTACAACCACTACAGTTGTTCGAAGCCTGATTATTTTAGGCACGCTAGAATCAACGTTCTCAATGGGAGTCACTGCTTCGACTTCTTCCACTTCTAATTTCCAACCTCATACTTCTCCAAGTTGGTTCTGTTTATTACCTCTCTTATGGGCATTCCTATGACGTGCCTTGTGCTAGAGACTAATGACCCTACGAAATAATGAAATTAAAATTGACGACTGCTGTGTGGACGACTCGTCGCTTATGTCCCCATGCAAACCTTCTTCAAGCTTCTTCAAGCTCCCTTCTAAAACACCACTCAAATACCTCAATGTACGATTAATGAATACTCGAAACCCTGGTACCGACCCGACCCATATTTATGGACCCTTGCCCACCCCCACACCGCCACCCCCTCGCCTCGTGCGTGTCACGTGCCTCACCAGCAGCCCCAAGTCTGCACAATCAGTTCAAGATTACCTCACTAACTTCCAGCTCACCAGAATCATGGCGGCCAAAAACAAGCGTGCCTCAGTGAACTATGGTGATTTGAGTGAGGACATGTTGTTGTTGGCTTCACAGGCCAACAAGTCCAATAAACCCTCGCCGCTTCTCAGAGACGAACCCAAAAACTATCATGAAGAGGCACTTGCAAAGCTATCTGGCACTTCTGAGGTACGACCGTTGTCGCAAGACGAACCTCTTTCGTTCACCACTGCCCGGAACAAGCGTCACAGCATGAATATCAATGATTTGCACAGCAGTGGCAGAGGTGCACCGCCTCACTTGAACCTCAGCAAGAGCAACCGATACTCTACGATAGAAGACCCAGAGAAACTCAGCTATGTCAAGCGGATCTTGTCGCCCATCGACACCTCCGGGAGCGAGTCGTTCTCGCCGCACTCGTCCAGCCCTGCTGGTTTAGGGTTGGACTCGATCTTGGCTCCTACAATTATCACTCCGGACGAAAACCCGTTTGTCGACAAGAAACTGAGCCGGCCGCAAACCGCAGGCCCTTCGGTCAGTTCCAAGGTCCGTCATTTGCGGTCACAGTCAGTAAACTTCCACTCAAGAAACAAATCGTTGTCAGTAAAACCCAACTACAGTCCTGTGGTGACGTCTCCTGTGACTAACTTGAAAGAGAATGCCACATACGACGACATTATTGATGACTACCCTCATTGCATGCCCAGTCATACCGAAACCAAACCATCGTTGCTCTCGCTTATGAAAGTGGTTCCTGACAAGGCGCTGCACCAGCGGCTGATCTCGTTCTTTGGTCTTAAGAACTTGCTTATGATTCTATTCGTGGTCAACAATTTCGGGCTCTTGCTCGAGTACTACCACAGCTATTTCAACCTCCACTTCTTCGAGTCGGTTGTTCTTCAGTTCCGCTACAATCTCGACGTGCAAAGCTTCTGTGTAGTGTTGGCTTTGACTCCCGTCTACTTCTTTGCCACCTACGCCATCGAGAAGATCCTCTACTACATCACATTGAAAAAATTCAACCATATAATCCGCAGCCAGTACTCGGACTCGCTCAGAACTGACAACATGCAGGAAACCGTTGGCGGCTTGAGCTTCAAGCTCACCAACAACTTGTTGCCTGAAAACTATCTTCTTCCGGTGT
This sequence comes from Saccharomycopsis guyanensis, assembly GCA_030578595.1. Taxonomy (NCBI): domain Eukaryota; kingdom Fungi; phylum Ascomycota; class Saccharomycetes; order Ascoideales; family Saccharomycopsidaceae; genus Saccharomycopsis; species Saccharomycopsis guyanensis. The sequence goes on from JAJMSQ010000001.1 coordinate 702,204, forward strand.
TTGCCCTTATGTACCTCACCCACATTTCTTCCATCTTTGCGTTCAACAACTTTGTCATTGTCAAGTTTGTCTACAACCCGCTTCTTGGTACGTTGCTTGAGCTCCATACCATTGTGATCATCTTCAAGATCGTCAGTTACGCCTTGTGCAACAAAAACTTGCGCGACCTTTACTTCAAATCCATCAACGCCTCAAAATACCTGCGGAGCTTCAAAAAGAAAGAACCAGTCTCCAAACCAGAGGACGAGCTTTTGTCAGTTAGAATGACCGGCTCCGAATTGTCTCAGACAATCAACACCCTCAAACAACGTAAAAACTCCGACCCTGGTGAAAGACACCCTGAGGAACCACAACTCTTGGACGACGACGAAGATTACGTGGTCCAGAACTTGCAGCCTCGGTTCTATCAGTCCAACTACTACCCTGGCAGCATATCTTTGAAAGATACGTTTCACTTCAGTGCCGTGCCTACCTTGGTGTACCAACCAGTGTACCCTTCATCTGGCAAGATCCAGTGGAAATACTGCTTTGACAAATTACTTGAGATTGCGATCTTGGCTTCGTTGGTGTTGTACCTCAGTCTGCAATACGCAGTGCCTATTTTGAAAGACTCGATCTTCAACACTTTCAACTTATCCAACGGGTTCCAGACCCCAAACTTAGGCTCCCTGCAACAATCCAAATCCTCGAGCACTCAATTGAAACTCGTTGAGATTCTCATCAAGCTTGCCAACATCTCCATCATCATCTGGGTCATCACTTACTACCTTATCTTCCACGACTTCCTCAACTTGTTGGCCGAGTTGACCTCGTTCAGCGACCGCGATTTCTATCATCAATGGTGGAACTCAGGCTCCGTCAGCAGTTACTGGAACTCCTGGAACAAGATCTTTGCCGACTTCTTCCACCGTCACTTCTTCAACCCACTCGTGATTGCACGACAGCGGCACTCAGTCGGAGGCCAGACACGGTCCTCCAAGGCCAACTTCCTTGTTTTCTTTGTCATGGCGGTATTGCAAGAGCTTGTAGTCGGCGTCCCTACTGGCAATATCATGGGAGTGTCGTTCATTTGTATCATCATGCAGTCGCCTTTAAGTATGCTCACCGATCCACTCGACAACTTGCCGGGAGAAAGCAGCACCATCGGCAACGTGATCTTCTGGATAAGTTTCATCATAGGCCAGCCGTTGTGCATCTTGCTCTACTACTTCACCTGGAATATCAAGTTTGGAGAACTCAGCAGCTACTAATATACATCCAGTTAAATCCTTGCGAAGGCTTGTAACCGTTTGCAGTGCGCCCGCCTGCAGCAGTTTGACACTCCGATCGCCTGCAGTCAGCTGACCCCTGGGTTGCACGCACGTGACCCGGGACAGTTGCCAGGTTTTGAAACGAGAAAAAATGGGATCAATCTTTCACGTCGGCAGTTTAAAAATAGTGTATACGTCAAAGTTAGGGCTTGATACTTCCAGGAATAACACGCGGATTGGTTGCATAAATCGGGTCGCACGAATCTTGGACAGTAGAGACGGAGCCGAATATTCAGATTTCACGGAGGCCCAGCTCTCAGGGTTTATATAGTGCGGTGTATCTAGTGAGGTGATACCACAGTCGCGAGCAATGTATCCCAACTACAATGGACTAGGGTTCCAGAATCAAGGACATCCAGAGGAAGACGAGTACCGGATGGGCCAGATGATGCACGGGCAGCAACAGGACGACGGTTCTGCTGCTCCTGGCAACGGAGGATATGGCCAGCAGATGAACAACTTTCAACTCCAGATGCAGCTCCAGGCATTGCAGCAGAACCAACAGGGAATAAACCAGGTGAAGTCGCCGACGATGAACGGGTTTGGGCTTTACAATGGCGGCCGCAAGCGGTTCAACAACACCAACGGCGTGGGAAACACTCTTGGGTTTGCCAAGGGCTCGTTGTTCAAGAATCTTCTGGGCCCTCCTCCGCACCCTCAAAGCCAGCAGATACTATATAGCCACCAGCTGGACAGTGTGCCTCAGACCCCCTTTGATTTGAACTACGGGACCTCGATGTTGCCCACCAACTTGTTGATCTCGTCTCCGTACATGGCCTCGCCAATGGCTCCAGGTACTCCTGGCCAGAGCTTCCAGCAGAGCAAGTACATGCTGGTGACGGGCCCGGCGCCGCCAATTATCCAGGCCCCTCCTAAGAGCAAGAAGAAGTTTTTGCGCAAGCAAGAACCTAAGCCAGTGGAGGAGGAGGAGGAGGAAGACGACTCATCTTCTGATGAAGACCTAATCATCACTGAGCGTGCCGACGGGGCAGCAGCATCGGACACAGAGGACACCAAAGACGACGACACTGCCAGCTCCAAATCGTTCACCAAGAAGAAGGAGAAGTACCGGTCGCTGAACCTGCTCACTAAACCGGAATTGAAAGGTGTGCCAGTGACGTTGTTGGAGAAAAAATTGCAATTCTCGACCAAAGTGATTGTGCTTGGTCATATCAACCCTGCAGTCAAGGTGTATGAGTTTCTTAACAGTCTTAAGTTTGGGCCGTTGCAGTTCTGTTACATTGACAATCAGTCTGAGGACGGAGATGATCTGGACCTCGAGAATCTGATCAAGTTGAAGTTCATTTACCAGCGGACCCACCATAATTTCATTAATCATTTCCACCTCTACATTGCTGAGTTCTATCAAGAGTTCCGATCGCCTAAGGCTACGTACCGGATCATAGACTACGATATTCGTGACGACTACCGCAACGCTACTGCATTGAAGCATGTGATTGATTCCCAAGGAGAGATCACCGAGGATCCTGATTACGTGGACGTGAAACATGAGGTTGAGACCTCTAAAGCCACTCGTAGCTTGAAGATCACCAATTTCACCAAGCTGACACTTTTGAACGACGACCATGAGAACTTGGAAAAGAAGCTTCGTTTGAAATACGGTGAGATTGATCTCATCAGTACTAACGAGGACAAGCATCACATGGTGATCCATTTCTTGAACCTTGTGAGTTCGATCAAATTGTACAAAGAATTGAGTGAGGTGAGTGGTGTACAAGTCGAGTACCACGCAGACCGATGCTGTACTATTGATGACGATGAGTTTGAACAGACATTTGGTCAGACCTCCGACTTTGAAGAGCACCTTGAAAACGAGTCGGAGCGTACTCCGCAACCTACTATTGTCAATCCGTACATGGCAACCAGCAGCTTGCTTCCTCCTATCATCCTGAACCTCAACAGTTTGAACACCAACGAGAACCGTACGGTGTACTTGGGCAACTTGTCGTCCAAGACGACTGTCGAGGAGATCTGTAATGTGGTTCGTGGAGGTATCTTGCAGTCGATTAAACTCATTTCCGAGAAACATATCTGTTTTATCACTTTCATTACGGCTGCATCAGCTACCCAGTTTTTCGCCAGCAGCAATTTGAACGGCTTGAGCATACACAACAAGAAGGTTAAGGTCGGTTGGGGAAAGTACCCAGGCGATTTGCCAAACTCGATTGCACTTGCCGTGACGGTTGGGGCTTCGAGAAATGTGTATATTGGAGTTAAAGAGGGTGACGAACATACCAAGGTGGTGCCAGATGAGCCAACGTTGCGCCGCGATTTCCTGCGGTATGGTGATATTGAGCAGATTAATTTCTTCAAAGACGGATACTGTGCGTTTGTGAATTTCATGAATATTGCATCGGCCATGAAAGCAGTGGATGAGTTGAATGGACCTGACAAAGACAACGTGCATGAGTTGCTTGGCCAGAAATACATACACTACAAGATCAATTTCGCCAAGGACCGATGTGGAAACCCTCCAAAGTTTGTCAACAAGCAAAAGAAAAAGAAGAAGGCGCCAGCAAAGAAAACAGAGACCACCCCCCGCAAGGCTGAAGTAACTGACCAGCAGGCAATTGCTCTTGCCTCAATTGGAATCACATCGGCGCTGATTGACGACAAGATGAAGTCTCAGGAAGAAGCTCCGTCGCCTTCGCGATCAGCATCGCCTTCCGTAGGTGACAAGAATAAAGTCCAATACAACCAGGGATTCCAACGCCAGAAGCGACAGCCAAAGCGGCAGTCGGTGAATGGTTCGCAGCAGATGCTTGGGTTTGGGTCGTCGGGGTCGCAGGTGATGGCACAGTATCTTGCCAAAGCACAGTTTGACAGTTTAATATTTAATTCTCAGGGAGACAACGACAAGAAGAAGGGCTGAGGGTCTGCGGTGGTAATTAATGGTGAGCTTATGGAATGTACCTAATTAGCTAGAGCACGTTGATTTTTATAATGGACCTATTAGACACCGGCATGAATCGAGTATACGTTGTAGATGGGAGATGGTACTGGGGATGTTGTAGAGTCGTTGACTCGTTATACTTCTGTGAAGAACAACTAGTTCGTAGAAAATAGTAAATTGGGTTTCTGTGCGTAATTAGAGAAATATTAGAGTATGAAGTGCTATTAAACAGCATGAGTCTGTCGGTTCAATCAAAGCTAATATGCACATTGATAAGAAAATGAAGAGTCTCGCCCAGTTGAAACAATCTTTCTTAAAGGTGACTGACGTATTTTTAAGATAAAGCTTCGGTGTCAGAAACAGGGTACGAAATACTGGGTTAGCCAAGTATGGGTCTAGATCAAGTCTTGGTTTCGGGTGCCCTAGCTGAATGTGCTACAGACATCAAGCAATGCATCCTTAACCCAATTACCAGATGCGTAACCGTTGGCTATGGCAAAAGAAGATGCCTGGATGCAATTAGGTATAATTAGGGTATATGGGGTTAATTAAAAAGTAATTAGAAATGAGAAGGAATTCTAATTAGAATGTAATTGCAAATTGCAATCAAAATTTCTGGATGTGACATGAGGGCTGGGGCGTGCCAGGGTGTAAAATGATATCGAGCAACTCACAAGTCAAACCCAATGAAAAACGTAACCTTGACACAAACCTACAAACAGAAAATAGGATCTAACCAGCCAACACCAAATTCTAGCCCCGCATCTATCCGCCACAACCAACATTCGATCACTTACTTACCACGAGAATCGGCTTCAGACCACGGATTGGGGCGACACTTGGCACTGGACGCGAGACAGTTAGCTTTAACCGTCGATCCAAAGGGATGGTCGAAATGTGGGAACTGGCGTACCTGTGAGTGAGGAGTCTTTAGCTTCAAGATTTAAGGGACTAATTTAGATTTAGTGGGGATTTTCTGAGGTACCGTACGTACCTTAGACTAGTGACTTGGCCTAGGATTGACTATTGCATAACTGGTATAGGCTACCACTTTCGCTGTTGAAAGTCAGCCGCACAGTTCTAAGAACAAGTGTTGGGCCAGACAATGATCCTATCCAATCGGGAGTGTTACAATGTGGAACTAGCGTTCAAGACATTAAGAAACAAAGCTGTGTGAAAGTTGTAGTTTGGGGGACTGCAGCATGACAAAGAAAGCGTAGAGTCACGAATTGCTGGAACTAACCAATCTCAGATTTGCAGATTTCCCGTAACTTGAGTCACCATTGGAATTGTAGACAATAGCATTTGCTGACAACATAGAAACGATACAAAACAAACACAGAAACGTAAGAGAGAAACGGCTTCAATTCTTAGCACTCGAGAAAGTCCAACTGTCACCTTAATCAGTATAGGCCTCAACTCGATCCCCCACCGAGATCCCTAAAAATAAACCAGCAAAGCCATCTTCAGGATCTGATCCAAGACCGAAATCACACCCGAGTAGCTACCAAACTCTTCTTCAACTACGCTAAACTAGCTGTCGATCTAGTCGAACCCCTCAAGTTACAACTTGAATTTCGCCCAAAGAATATTATACTTTACTCCACTTGGACAAGAGGGTAGTTCCAAATCAAGAAATGCTACGCATCCGTGGGTAATAATGGCCAACAGTTAGTGTGCTGACAACTTCGTAAGGCACCTTTCTTGACTTAGTGGCTCTAAAACAATGGCCCACCTTGGATCCAGCCAATTTTCCACAATGGATTGGTCCAGATGGTTAGCCTGAAACCGTGCCTGGCAGCCTAGTTTCCCGATCGGGACCACCTCTGGCCCAGAAGAACCTGCCTAGCGGTGATCTGCAGCTTGCCGAAACACGCTTGAGAATGCAACTCAGGGTACCTCGGTCAAGTGTTGGGAGTATATATAGATTGGGAGGAGTGTCACCTCGCTGGATATAGGTTCTGGTAGTGAATATTGATCAGTTTTGCTAAGACTGAACAGCTATTGTATATCGAAAGATTCTCGGATACTTACTCAAAGTATCTTGCCGACATCCCGATCAAGTGTGCTTGCAGATCTGTTAGAGGTTAACACTCAAGAGCTGCCGAAGAAACGTTGGAGTTTTGTTAGATTGTGCTACCAAAACTTGCCGGAATTTACTCAACTCTGTTAAAGTTATTTGGGTATACTAGTTTGCCAGTTTACTCTATTTTTACTTTGTGAGTGAACCTACAGTTGCCAATACTGGTTACATCTTGCACAGATTAAATTTGAAACCCTCAATCTACGGGACTGAATACTCAACGATAGCTAACAGCCCTAAATACCCGAATACTCAAAATTCAAACCAACAACAATATCAAAATGAACTTCCTTATATTGACCTTGGCGGCTGGAGCCTTGGCCGAATCATCCATTAGCTATACCGTTGCTATCGACATGTCGGTGATCAGCAGCGAGTTAGCCACTGCTACTGACACAAGATTAATCGAGCTTGTCAGTGAGTTTGAAGCAGCCAAGGGAACTGCTGCTTTAATCTCGCTTGCTTCCGTCTACGGCACCGACTTCTTAAGGGGAACCTTGACTGATATTACGTCGCTTGCAGCAGCGGTAGCTACTGTCCAAGGTGAGAACGATCTGGGCAACATGATATACACCGCTAGTTCCAGTTCTAGCTCCAACGCTACGACGTCTGGTTCCAGCGCTATGGTTATATCGACCGATACACGCTTACATACGACCATGGATATGAGTTCTATGGACATGAGCTCTATGGATCTGTCAGAGATGAGCGCCATGGAAAGCAGCAGTGTAGTGAGTTCCAGTAGTTCTGCCAACACTACTAGTTCCAGCAGCGCTGCAGGTTCCAAGGTCGGCTTGACCATGGCAATCCCAGCAGTGCTTGGAGGACTTGTTCTTGGATTGCTTTGAGACCGGAGTGCAGATGTGTTTATGAGAGAAATGAATTGTATAAGAGCTACGAGTTAGAAACGGATTAGGAATGGAAATGTGTGTGATAGGTTTTGGAGCCTTGTGGAATTAGTTGAGGTGGTAGAAATTTACGTGATTTATGACTTGGTGTAGAGGTTGGTCTGTTGGGGTTGCTTGTTGTTGAGATGTTGAGATGCAATGATGTAAGGTGATGAGGTAAGGATGCCGATGTAAGGATGCCGATCCGAGGTAAAGATGTGAAGTGCTGATGTTGAGATGTTGATGTTAAGATGTTGATGTAAAGATGTTGAGGTTAAGATGCTGATGTAAAGGTTAGGAGCGTCTTTTTGTCCAGGTTGGTTCAGAGATGTGAGGATATGCGTTGGAGATATTAGAGAGAGTGCAAAGAGTGTGTGCGGAAAATTTGTCAGTGGTTATTAGCGCCAAATAGCACGAATTCAGTCCGAGACCCTTGGTCAAATATAGCTGGAGACAGTTTAAGAAAACCCGAAGTAGAATGGTGGATCACAGATAACAGATTCCTGGATAACCGGTGGTAGCTAAGCTTTAATGTTGAGCAGTGCTGCAAAGCAAAGCCACTTAAATAAGCTGGACAATGTCACTTAACAGTGTCAACAGTTACATTCAACATGAGATCTGACGCACGCAGTTAACATTTGGACAGAGGCCCCTTCCTCACAGTTGTTTATATGGCCTCTGTAGTCGTTTCATTTGTTTCTCTTATTTGTGGCGGCCCCTCACTTTGTCACTCCGCTAAGCATTCTATTTGCTTGGACTGGTATTGAGAGAGAGCAGTTGTTGGCGTGACAATGCACAACTGAGACATGTCAAGGAGCCAGTGACCAGGCTCGGAAGAATAAAAATGGAGTGCATAGAACCTCGAAAATCAGAAAGGTGTCAAGGAAAATTGTTGATAGACGTACAGGAAAGTGTGGAGACGTGAACATGGAGAAGTTGTGGGGTGTGACATACGGTGCGAGCCCCGGAGGAGAGATTGGAGGGGAGAGGAGTGAAGAATTGTGAGGGTGGCTGTGGAGGTTAGAAGACAGTAGGAGGTGTATATGTGGTTGGGTTCGAGTGTACGAAAATAAGTTGGAGTAGAGAGAAAGGAGGACCTAAGTATGAGAGAAGTAATAAGTGAGAAGAAACAGGTATGGAAAAGGCGTATCTGGTAATTTGAAGACAAAAATTTAAAAGAGACGGAATGAGAGAAGGAAAATACGAAAGGCAAAAGTGTAATTGAGAAGCAGCCATGAGAGGGTTGTGATCCGAGAGTATGGGGTACAGAATAAAGCATAGTGTGGCACAGTAGAGCTAGATTAGGATAAAGAAGCAAAGAAGACAGAAGCACATAGAATAGAACATGGAAGCTGTGGAAGGAACAGGGAAAGGGGTACAGTAGAATGCAGAGAGAGCATGAACAAGCTCATTATAGCTCATGAAGTCAACAAGCAAAAACATGGAGAAGGTTTGTAGAAGCCGGGGATCATCGTAAGGCCTGAGAACCTACAGGAATGGTAAGAGATGAGGCACACGGAGATAGTGCAACATGGAGAAGACTCGGAAAGCAGATGATAATCTACGGAGACCGGTGAACACGGAACGGAACACTCAACAAACAAGGCTATGTGTTTGGATCGAGTTAAGCCACGAGGGATTCGTTGAAAACAGGTCCAATTGGAATATCAGAGGGTATTTCTAAAGAAGCGACCCTAACTACTTCGAACAGGAACCAAGGCTAACTACATGGTGGAGTACTGACCGTGATTTCAGTCCATGATTGACACATTCTATTTATTTCTATCCGATTTGTGACAACAATTTAGGCTTAATAGAGGTTGCCGCAATAGTTCACTTAACCAATAGTATACCTACCAATTCTCTCCACAGTGACTGTTCAACATATCCATTGGACTACTGTGGAGAACACATGCGATAATGTTCACCCAACTTTACCCCAATATTCTTACTTGCTGTAACTTTACCCCAGTCTTCTCAATTACTACTCACCAGCTACGTCACTCAATTGCAAATCTCATATCGATCCACGGTAAGTCCACTGGCCGGACTAATGTTTTGCCAAGACTCTGAGTATCTGACGACACTGTAATGCAAGGGGATCTGAGTCTCCAGCGACTCGGAGGTACGCGACAGAAAAAGCCTATTGCCTCGAGGCCTACCCCACAAAAACCGGCCGAGGAGCCGCTGCCCCGCCGCACTGGCACCTGCGTCTCAAGGTCACTGCCGGCCGGAGCAAGCCCTCGGGGGTTTGATCCTCCGGGGGGATCCCCATATAAATCCAGACCACCCCACAGTCCACTCGGCAACTCCACAGCGAATATGTCTTACAAGGATATCTCTAATAAGATCGAGAATTTGATTGACAACTTGGTCAACATCAAGGACGACTCCGGCAAGTTCTTGCTTGAACTCGACGACGGAAGAGTCATTGACACCAAGGGTTGGAACGGATGGGAGTGGACTCACGGTATTGGTCTCTATGGAATGTGGCAGTATTACGAGATGACTGGCAATGAGAAAGTGCTTGACATCATTGTCGACTGGTTTGACACCCAATTCGATAAGGGAACCACCAAGAACGTCAATACCGTGGCGGTGTTCCTTACTCTTGAATACGTCTACGAGTCCAACCCAACCAAGTTCCGTAAATACAGAGCATGGATTGATACCTGGATCGACTACGTCGACCACCAGATCCCTCGTACTAAGTACGGTGGTATCCAACACGTCACCTACCTCTCGGAGCACACCGGTCAGTTGTGGGACGACACCTTGATGATGAGTGTCATGCCATTGGTCAAGGCAGGCAAGTTGTTCAACAAGCCTCTGTACATCAATGACGCCAAGAAACAAGTGTTGACCCACATCAAGTACTTGTTTGACCCAGTCTCCGGGTTGTTCAACCATGGTTGGAAATTCGAAACAGAAGATACTTCTGCCTTGAAGAACGGTCACGGATTCGCCGAGGCTAAATGGGCCCGTGGAAACTCTTGGCTCACCATTGTCATCCCAGATATCCTTGACTTGTTGGACCTTCCAAAGGAGGACTTCTTCCGCTCGTACTTGGAAGACACTTTGGACGCACAAGTCGAAGCTCTCAGTAAATTGCAAGACAAGTCTGGCTTGTGGTACACCATCTTGGACACTCCAGGCGAGAAAGGTAACTACCTCGAGGCCAGTGCTACTGCCGGGTTTGCCTACGGTATCTTGAAGGGAATCAGAAAGGGATTCTTGCTGCCTAAATACGAGCCAGTGGCCCGTAAGGCCATCAACGGAGTGTTGGACAACATCCTCGAGTCTGGTGAGTTGGACAACACCTCGTTTGGTACCCCGGTGTTTGACACCTTGCAGGGTTATTACGATATTCCAGTCACTAGTATGCCATACGGTCAAGCCATGGCAATGATTGCACTTGTTGAGTACTTAAAAGATTTGATTTAGTTTATGAATGAATTGGTGATGTTTTCAATTGTAGTGGTTTGTTAGTAGGTGTTAGAAACTGATTTAGAGAAGGCTTCCAATTGATAGAGAGTTTCAAGAATACGGTAGGAAAGCCAATTTCAACGATTGAACAACCATAAAGAACTCCTACATTGTTAGCCATTCATATCATTTATTCTATAGAACAAAGCAAAAGCGTTCTGGGGGTACCTGCACTCCAGAACTCAAATCTTTCTTCAACATGCGACCTGCCTAATCAAATCCACTGGTGGTCTCAAACAATTCCACATGCTCGAGACTCACTGGTTTCTTACGGTACGCTTCCGGTGAACGGTCCAACAACTCGTCAAGTTCTTTCTCACTAAGCAAATTGTCATTAACACCTTTCAGACCATCAAAAAATGAAGCCTTAAACAAACTTGTAAGCTCATCGGTAACAATCTTGGTACCCATAGCATGATGACGTCCGTCTTGCTTGTCTTTAGCCAACTTACTCAACGATTCAAACTGTCCCAATTGGATAACCACCTTCTCAAGCATCCGCTTCGAATCTGCTCTCATTAATAAAACTTGTTCCACAGTATTGACAGTAGCAAGTCTGTACACAACAACTGGTCTGGTCTGGCCCAATCGATGAGCTCTGTCCATTGCCTGTAAATCCACTTGAGGGTTCCAATCACTATCAAACAAAACAACGGTATCTGCCGCTACCAAATTAATCCCAAGCCCACCGGCTCTTGTAGATAACAAGAATATCTTCTTGTCAGGATCATTGTTGAACAGATTGATTTGTGTCTCTCGGATTTCCTGCGAGGTAGTTCCGTCAATTCGACAGTACCCAAAATTCTTATACACTGCCCAGTCTTCAATCAAGTCGAGCATCCGAGTGAACTGCGAAAATATCAACATCTTGTGGCCCCCTTTCTTGAACAAACGAGTAGCAATCTGATCCAACTGAACCATCTTACCAGAATTCTCTATCAAAGAGTTATCAACATCATCCTCGTTCATCCATGGAAAGAAGAACATGTAAGGAGAATCACAAGTGAGTCGCAACGGCATCATCATAGTACCAAGTCTGAGCAGTCCTATCTCCAACGTGACCGTGTTCCAACTATCTTCTAGAATTTTCATGTCTTTCTTGCTTATTGCTGGCTTGCCCTTTCGTGTATCTGACTCTATTATGATTTCCTCCAAGTCTGAATCCAGTTCTTCTGTCTCGTCTAAAATCTCAATCACCTCGTCCAGCATAATATCGCTACTGGGAGACGGCTGAGATCCAGTAACAATTTCTTTCTCTTGAATGCAGTCGACGCTTGATTCTTTCTCGGGAATTTGCTCGATAGATGGCGACTCTTTCTTTAGAGTCACACCATTCATTTCTGGTTTTGAAGCAGTATCATTCACTTCAGGTTTAACAGTAACATTATTTGGAACATCCCCACCCAATTTCTGTCCTTGCTTGGGTTCTTCCTTTAGTTCTTCCTTCGGTGCTGCCTTTGGCTTTTTCTTAGGTGCCGCCTTTGCCTCTTTCTTCTTTTTATTCTTCAGTACTTCTTTCTTTGGAACAGTGAGCATGTCCAATAAAAGACTATACTCTTTTGAGCCGAGCTTCTCTTCAGCAGCTTTCAATACTTCCAACTCTTTACAGGTCAAACGAATTTTCTTTATCCGAGGCTTTCCCTTTGGTTTCTCCACCGGTTCAACTTCCATTTTCACATTTCGTCCATATGGCCAACTCTGAGGCACTGCCAGAAAGGGATCAGGCCAATTGAGAACGAAAAAAACAAACCATCCATAAGGTATACTGACCAAATACTTAGCAAAGTCACGCTCATCTTTCAGAGCCTTCTGTAACCATTGTTGTTTGATTTTCTCAACCCACCGGGGCTGCAATCCTTGAGCATCTGAAAAATCAATGACAAACTCACCTTCCTCTAGTCGTCCAGGTTCATCAGTAGTCGTGATATCCTTTTCAGTTTTAGCTTTCTGGGCTCTAGTCTTTATACGTTCTGATTTCTTGTTTGCATTGGCTGTTTTAGCTTTCTTATTAGTTTCTTCAGCTTTTGCCTCAGTTTCTTTAGCCTTAGCAGATTTCGATCCACGTTTGCTGCTCCGAGTTTTCCGTTTTGTGTTGGTTTCAAACTCCAGATCCAGCGACTCTTCGAAATCCGTGTACTCAGCTACTCGGTAGTCCACTTTACGTCGTTGCTTTCTATCGGTAGGAGCATACCGAACAGTTTTGTAAGTGATGAACTCCTCAATGTCTGCCGCCAGACAGTTCGGAACAAGCTTATTGGCTCTAATATACTCTTTGAAGAACGTCTTCTCAAGCATCGGTTTCAAAGTTCTGCTTAAGGCTGCCTGATACATATCAGACTGGAGCTTAGTAAGAGCACTGTAAACGATATACTCTCTCTTCGGAGGCAACGACTTGGTGACAAGACTTTTGAGCCGTCGAAGAAGGAAAGGTTTCAAAATTGTATGCAAATTCTGAACCAACGATTCTTTGAATTTATCGCTAAGTGCTTGAGACACCGACTCGCCTTCCACAGCTTCGAAATCAAACCATTGATGGAAAAGTTCTATGTCTTGGAAGATATCTGGAAGAATGAAATTGAGAAGAGACCAAAGCTCATCAAGATTATTCTGGAGTGGAGTACCAGTAAGCAATAATCTGTTGGTGGTCGGAAGTTTTCTGAGTTGTGTTATAAGCTGAGAATTGATATTCTTCAACCGATGACCTTCGTCAACGATCAAGTACTTCCATTGAATATTGTTAAGCCATCTTGAATCCCGCACAATAAACTCGTAACTAGTGATCACCACCGACAACTTGGAGCGGTTCTTCTTGGCAAAATGAATGTTACGAAGCTCGGCACGTCGGTCCTTATGACCCATGTAAGCAAACACTGGGATTTTAGGTGCGAATTTCTTAAACTCCTTCACCCAATTTCCAACAGTAGACAATGGGCAAGCAATGAGGAACGGACCTTTAATTCCATCACCGTACAAAAATGCAAGAAGAGAGATCGACTGGATGGTTTTTCCAAGTCCCATCTCGTCAGCCAAGATTCCATTTAACCCATTCTCATACAATGTTACAAGCCATGCAAGACCTTCCAATTGATAATCACGCATGGTTGCACCGGTGAGCAACCGGGGCTGTTCAGTCTTGGTGCTGTCCTCGAGTTTCTTTTTAGTATTTTTAGTCAGTTCAGAGATAGTTGACTGTTTATAAATCGTCACCAAATCAGGAGCAGGCTCTCGCCTCGTGGGTTTGCGACCACGCTTTGCTTTAGTCGGTGAGGGTTCTGGTACGGTTTCCTGTTCGTCTGCCAACCTCTGTTGTTCTTCTCGTTCTTTCTTCTTTTGCAAACTAGCTTCAAGCAACGTATCAGAAATGATAGAGGCAAACACTTTAGACTTCTCTAACAAATCCTCCAACCGCTTTTTCTTTGTTTCATCATCAAGACTATTGAAAGCTTCTTGTTTCTCGCTCGGTGGCAGTTTCTCGACAGGAATATTTTTAATGGCAACATCTTCTGCCTCAGACTCACTAGAATCTGACACAATGACGTTCTGGCCCTCATCTTCATTTTCCAGTTCACTGCTCACGCCTATAGGTACTTCACTGGTCGATCCCTTAGGCTTAGTAAGATCTAGTTGGTTCGCATACTCCTCACTGCTACTGTCGTCACTACTAGACCCTGATTCACTGGACTCACTCTCACTGTCTTCGCTGCTAGGACTTAAACTTGGTTCTTTGTAGCTTACTTTCATTGTCTGACGTCTTTTCAGTAACCTTACTGGTTCCAGTTCATCCGATAAAGAATCCTCTGGAACAGAAGTAGGTCTAGTGTTCGATGTCAGTTTACTAAAGTAGTTTCCATCTCCAGACAAGTCATCAGAATCATCTTCCAGTTCACTATTATTGGAATTGTTGCTGGTACTGCTATCAGAATGTTGATCCGAGCTGCTATCAGAACGATCTCTGGAACTCCTCTGTTTCAATTTCCGTTTAAGGCTCTTTCTATTTGAACTATCATCCACTGGATCCACTTCAATTTCACCAGTAGTGCTCTGTTCCGAATCACTAGAGAACACAACAGTACTCTTTCTTAGTGGCTTGTGTTTAGAATACGTCTTTTCTTGTTTGACCTGCACACTAGTAGCATGGTTAGCTCCATTACTCAGCTCATCTCCAGAATCATCTCCCGAATCTTGGTCGTCACTTTCTCCCAGATCACTATTTTTCAAGCTCACAACTCCATTGTTGTCAGTCTCAGCTTCATCGCTCAGTGATCCCAGCGATATTATTTCCACATCATCATCCCATAGTTCAGGTGGCATTGTGCTGTGCACCATAGAACCACGCGTCGCGTAAAAAACTTGCTCTGAAAAATTGGAGTGTCTTGCATAAAATTTAGTATGAGATGGTGCGTATGAGTTTGGGTGGGTTCGGACGGGTTTTGAGTATGCATGGGCGGGTTGGTGGTGGGCTTCAGGTGGGATCCTAGGATGGAAGGTACTGGAGAGCGGCCTAGAGCTTTTCTTACATCTTACCATTCGCAGCATAGAAAAGTGCAGTGAGGATCAATTTGGAATGAGCACTTTCTCCCACACTTTCTCATTCTTGTCTTGTCTAGATTCAAATCAAAATACAGAGACTCAACACCACCGAGTATACATCAATAATTCCAAATGTTGCAACTAGCACTTCTGAGATCGTGCATTGAATATGCAGCTGTTTCAATTGCATACTGAACAGTAGGTCCTCAAAGTCACAACTAATAATCATTATAATAATAATAACATCTTATTAAGGTATATACTCTGCCAACGCGGGAGCATCACCTGAGGAGCGTCCTGTTACTGGGCCTATGTAGTGTATCCATTGCAAGGCAAACCTGTTGTGGGGCTAATAATCATTACATTCTCAAACTGGACAATAATATAATCCAGCCTAAAGTAGTTCAGAATCAGTTAAGTTTAGAGACCAGCTAAGTTTAGAGACCCAAGTTTCTTCATCAGAACAGGGGTTCTGAGTTTAATTTGTCATGCTGAAATGCATTGTTCTTGGAATTAATATTCGCTACAACTTACTGCGTGCTCCATTACACACTCCCCATTTTCAAACACCGACTCATTTTTTGTCTTACTACTAGTACCCACTACCTTATCTAACATTGAAATTTCTATTTATTATCAAACTATAACCTCTTTTGGGGTCACAAATATATTTGACTCTTCTCAAACTCTCCATTGCAACCACTTTCCCATTACTCCTACTATCTCACTTTTTCTTCTTTTTCGTTCACACATTCTCACACTCTCTTTCACATCCTCGCTTTTAGCTCGGGATATTATTTAATCAGCAACTCTCCACCCTCGCTGATGATATCCTCTCATTCCTTATGAACACTTCTCCACTCCACCCCTTTTCTCTCCTGTTTCAAACTCGCACTATCTCACATAGTTAGACCCTGATTTCTACCTCAACCAATTCTTGTAACTTTGAAAGATCGTCAACCCCGGTCATTTCTTAACCACATTCTATACCTATATACTATAATGAACCACATACTCAACCTCCTACATACCTCAATTGATAATATTGTGCAACATTCAGCATATTAAGCCCCCGATAACGAGTTTAATTTCATTACTTAACATGTCTAATGGCTGACCATCTTCTGATTCTGGTCTCTAACTTTCCATCGGTACACTTCAACATGAATTGTTGGTTGGTTCTTCTAGATATGCCCCGCCCATAAAAAAATTGAACTGTTGACTAAAACTTCGTTCGACAACCACTACCAACCGCCTACAATATCCCTTGTAATAGTTTATTATACATGCTGTAACAGCCTATTCTAATGTATTGCCAACATTTCAAGACACCTTCAACTTTGCCCAACTTTTAGTAACCAGCCCAAACTTTGAAAAATTGTGGAGTTTCTAATGACACTGGTCCCAATTTGTTGTGAAGAGCCTTGGTTTGGTCTTCCTCTTCTTCTTCGTCGTCCTCTTCCTCTTCTCCTGCATCGTTATCAATAACATTGACATCGGCTGTTTTTTGTTCTGCCGGCAAAAGAACCACACGGCTTGGTTTCTTGATATCTTCTAATGCCTGGTCCAACAATTGACTCGATTTTTCTAATCCTTCCTGTCCGGCAATGGTGTTGCCTGCTAACTGAATAGCACTGGTGATTTTGTCTTTGACTTGTGACGATTGTTGTCTGAGAGCAAGACGGTCCAAGAACAACTTCTTCTTCTCGTTTTCCAACTCCAAACGTTCATTGTACAACAGTTTCTCGTACAGACTCAACGATTTCAACTTCAAGTCGACCTTCTTCAACTGGAGAGCCGCCACTTGGTTCAACACTTTCTGCTGTTGTTTCAACTCCTCCATTTTCTGTCCCACAATGTTGGCTGATATGACTCCAAATGCAGACTTGGCAGCCTTACTGATTTCTTCGTCGGCCAACACAGATTTGTCTACAGAGCCTGCCAGTAGCTCCTGCTCCAATTTCTTGACGGTGCTGGCGGCAATCTCAGGGTTGATCTCCTTAAGCAAGTACTTTATCGTGCTCAACACCGCCTGGGTCTCTTTATGTTTGAACTCTCCAGAAGCATCGGTGGCTTCTTTCTCTATATATTTCTGGTACCCTTTTCTGGAGATATTGTTGTTCAAATAACGGTCTTCGATTGGCAATTGCAAGAACTTCGACACACACTGTTTCTTGTTTCTGGTGCCCACATGTCCTGCAATCTTGTCCCAGTCTTCTTCAAACATCTCAATTCCTTCCAACAAAAGGAGGATCTCTTGTTCGTTCCATTCAAGCAAAGCCTTGTTGTTCTTTACAAGTTTAACGAAATCAGACGAGTGGAAGTTCGATGGGAAATGACCTTGCTCAAAACATGTTCCGCAGATCGAGTTCTTCAACCGGAGATTGTAGTATCTGATTTCCGTGGCGTCGTTACCACAAACATAACAAATATACAGTTTAGTGCCGCCGTTCAACTGCAACCGGTCTTTTTCACGCAACAACACCGCGTCTTCAGACGAGTCAAACACATTCTTACGGACCTCCAAGTTCAAAGGAATGGCCGGCTGTTTTGGTTCTGGGTCAGGAGTACTGTCTTTGTTGGTGGCAATTTTCTTCTCAGGAGCATCCAATGGGATGAACGGCAGGATTCCCGTGGGCGTATCAAGAAGCACTTGGAAATGGCCGGTATATTGAGGACCAGTCAAGGTTGGTTTGGTCCGAGGGTCAATCTGATAATTGATAATTCCCCACTGTTCAAGAAAAGCATGAACTCTGATGATAGCTGCCACGTCTCCGGCCAAGTTTCGTCGGCACGCAGTCACTGTGAGATACTCAATTGGGTTCAACCGATAAGTGTTGACCATGAAGTCTCTGTAATTACGGTACACAGTTTCAGTTTTGGAACGCGACTTGTTGCTGAAAAATTCCGGCAACGACCGACGTTCGATCTGATGCACGCTGTTCAAGTCGAACCAGCCTGCAAACGATGGCACGACAACAGGACGCGTCTGTTTGGCAAGATACTGTACTGCTTTCTCCTCCATCGATTGTTTGATTTGGTCTGACGGTTCTTGCTTTGCTTCCGGAGCAGGCACCGAAGGTTCTTCACTGTCCTCATGCTTGGCACCATTGCTGGCAACATCTTTCATGTCGACATCATTAGCCTCAGGAACTGGCGATTCTTCTGACGGAGAGTTTGTCATTACGTAGTGGTATAAACAATATATGTGGTGATTAAAAAACAAGCATGAAAAATCGTCGCGCACTAAAACACCGGGTAACCACAGAACCACCGAACCAACCTGCTGCGATAGAACCATGCACCTTGCTGTACGCAGCTGCAAACGCACGCAGCCACTAGACGAGCTATCTTGAACCCATTGTGAGGGAGTAGGTCTATCTATAGAACCACCAGACCGAGTTCCAGCCTCCAGTAGTGATATATTGGGGAAATCCGTAGTTGCAAGGATTTTTTCTGTTTTTGCTTTTTTTCTGCCTCCGTCTACTTGCAAGCATTGTCCCTCGAACTTCTGGAATCCTGACTGGGCCCACAATGACAGGCACTACCAGCAGCTCCAGCACCAGTCGCAAGCCGACTCCCAAGAGCAATTCGATCTCGCCCACCGGCAATCTCGCCAGCACCCTCGGGCCCAATGTCACTGCACCCGCCACCAGCAAGCGGGTGAGTCTTCTCTCCAACAACTCGGCCAGCGTGCGACAGAAGTCGTTTGACAGTCCTCAGATGTTCAGCACTCGCTACTCCCAGTACAACACCAGTGGCTCCCAGGCATCACAAGTGCATGAGTCCAGGATGACCCAGGACCCCGATATCGTTGCCGACAACAACGGCGACTCCTCCAGTCTGTTGTACACTGCTCCGGGTTCTCCGACCTTGGGACGTAAACCTAGCATAGTCAAGCACTCGTCCAAAGACCCACGCAACACCAATCTCAGCCGACGTCCGTCGGTGTTACAGAACAACGGCAAGTCTCATCGTCAAGGGCTCCGGAAGCTCCCACCGGTGGTGACTGCAGGTTCGACGAACCCTCTCTTTGCTCGGCACAGACCTTACAAATGGGTGCTTTTCAGAAGAACGGCTAGAAAACCGAGTCAGAGCAAACCAGCTTATGCCACCAGAGAAGAGCTCTACGCCAAGATGAGCTCGGTGATGCGGTTCAAGCTGGTCCAGCTGAACGTGCTTCCTCCTACCATGTTGAATTTCGGGTATAACTTCAAACAGGATCCTCTAGGCCGGTACTATGGGGTTGCTGCCAACCAGTCCAGGCTGGGATCTGCCTTGGGAAGAGGACGTCACATCAAGACCGTCAACAACAAGAAGAAACCTCGGTTTGTGTTCCGTAGAAGAGCCAACAAGAACAAGTCTATGACCAGAGACCAGCGCAAGCAAGTGTTGAAGGAGAAGATCCGCAAGTTGAGCAACGAAGATATCAGTCTCAATCCTCGTTACGAGAATTTTGTCGACTTGCAAAACCGTCCTAGTCCTGCTCTTAGTCGTCGGGAGTTCGACGATGCCAGCAGCAACTACAGTGTGCAGTTAGTGACTAATGCTAGAGTGAACCGTGCTCCTTCAGTAAGACAGCAACGCACTGTTGGCAACTACAAAGTGTTCCTTCAATTATTGAAAATCAACCCGCTGCTCAAGTCTCAGGTCCGTTGCACCGACCTCACCAACAACTACGACCTCGTGTTGCGGTCACCTGCGCTCCACTACCTGTCTCAGAATGGTCTCAGCTACGGGTACAACAAACGGCTTTCTATGGTGTCTGCTCTGGGCCAACCAATCAGACACTCCAAGGTCTCGTTAGAATCACCGCGTCCTACTGTCCAGAAAGTCGTGACTGAACCTGTGGTGCCATCTATTCCTGAACAAGTCGTTGTTGCTGGCAAACCAATGATGTCTAAAGACACCCTTGGGTCCAAGAGTCCTCCTATCGACTCCCCTATCACCTACGAGTTCCCACGCAGTGTCATGAGTATCCAGGGCAAAGACGACAACCAGTCCATCAAGCAGGAGTTTGTGCGTCACTCTGTTCTCTCCAACACTACGGTCAGTGACGACAACTACTACACCCCACCTTTGCGGACGTTTTCTCCAGTTTCTGAGGGCTCGGGCTCACCTACCGAGACAACTGCAATGCTCCCAACCGCAGCTGACACCCACAACGAGAAAATCAGACAGCAGAGGGGTTTGCAAGGAAGCCAAAGCAATATCCCTGGCAAGTTTGTGACGCCTGAGTCTAAGGACACTTTGCAAAGCATCAACAGCCAAGCTTTGGGTCTGGGAGCAATCAAGGATTACTCGCCAGACATCGAGGTGGTGCCAGTCGGAATGGCTAAGCAGTTTGATATTTCTAAGAAAGACAAGAAGAAGCGCAAGTCGGTGTACTTGAACAAGAACGAGTTGAACGACCAGCTTTGGGACACTCAGAAAGAAAGTATGCTTGACCGTGTGACTTCAGGCAAGAAGAGACGGAGTAGGTTGATCTTCGGTGCGCTTTTCGCAGGAAAGACTGGACTTAAACCTAACAAACGATCTTCCATCATCAGCACTCGAAGTGTCGAACCTACAAGCACAGTGTCTGGAGGGTCTGCCACTGCAGGAACTGCTGGGACTTTGATAGCTCCAGTGGTCAGCACTGGGTTGGGGATTGCTTCCACTTCTTCTTCCAGAGAATCTAACAGAGTTTCACCACATTCCGATAAAACACAAGTCCCTGCCGATGAGAAGCTTGTGCTTTCTCCTCCTCGTTTTGACGGGTTCTTGGAGAACAGAGAGCAAGTGATCAAAGACATCCAGTCCAGTTCGTCTATCAACATGAAAACACGTCAAGCCTCGCTCCAAAGCGGCGACCATGTGTCTCAGAAATCAGGACACGAGCTTGAACTTCGAGTCACCAACATCTCTGCTGAAGAGTACAAGCGGTACTCTGATTTGTTTGAAGAGAACAAAGACAAGGTCATTAATCCTGACTATGTGATCTCTGATAACGACGATGCAGAGTTGCAACGTGAGCTTGATTCGTTTAATCCAGAAGAAGTCCAGCAGCTCATCCAACGGAAATTGGCTATGGACAACGGCTTGGCACCTCCTACTGTTCCTCCTACTGGTCCTATCAGCCGTTCAGTTTATGGTGGATTCTCACCATCTCAAGAGAAGTTCTATACTCGTAGAACTATCATGGACAACGCTAAGGCAGCTGCTCAGCAAAGTATTGCTTCTGATGACCAGGACGATTTGCCAGATCCTAGTGTTCCAGAGACAGTGGTTGCTGGTTACAAGAGTCAAGGTAAAGAGAAACAGCCACCATCCACTTCAGAGTCCACCGGCACCGGCACGGAGTCTCTTGCTTCGTCTTCAGAACAAGCTAGTTCAGCAGAACCTCAGTATGAAGCCTGGGGTCAGTATATGAGAAAGATTGTCAACAACAGAATCAGTTACAGATTGAACAACTCGTTGCTTGAACAAATCCATGAGAACACCAGCAGAAACTTGAGTGGACAAGGCTTGACCACTGGAATGACCACCGGAATGACTAACCCTGGATTAGGTCTTGGTCAAGCTAAACCTGCACAAGCAGTCACTACCAATATCAGTACTACTGGTACCTCTGCTGACTATACGAACGATCTTGCTAGATACACTGGGTTCACGTACAGCCCACAAACAAGTTATTTGGCAAGAACCGCTTCCAATGCAAGTTTTGTCACTGCCACTAGCGATTTTGAAAGTTTGAGACAGGAGACGCTTTCAAGAAGTAATCCGAAACTTTACAACCAGCCAAGTCGTCAGAACACTCAGACTTCCGGATCATCCAGTTCAGACATGTATGGAGGATCTTCATCTTCCTCGTCTTCAAAGAGGCCATTGAAACTACTTGACCCAGCTTCTACTGCTCATGTTGCTGGTCTTACAGCTATCACTGAAACTGAATCTCTCAAGAGACTTGGAAAGAGTCCAGTGAGTGACCGGTCTCATAGCACCAACAGCAAACGTTCAAACGATTCTGTGTCTGTTCGTTCAGTGATTGGTTCGAAGGAAGTCAAACTTAGTTTCACCAGAAACTCGCCAGTGAAAGTCGGTGACAATTACAATATTGGAAACATTTCCAACAGTTCAGTGAACTTGACTTATAAGAACACCGACTCTCCAAAAGGTTCACTTCGATCGAAATCTTCAAGAAGTTCTACTAAATCGTTGTTGATGAGAGGAGCTTGAGGGTGTCCACTATTGTCATTGCGACTGACTACTGCATTCTGCTATTGCACTACTGTTTTATCATCATTGCTATCTTGTTTGTTTGAAAGACTTGGTTTCTTGCTTGAGTTTTTGCATCGACTATACAATGTCTACAATTCAAGACTTGTCAGGTTGCTTGGAATTCCATCACCACGCATTGAACAGCATCCCTACACCACCACCTATACCCTTTTCTTGTTGGCTTCATGCCGACACCACCATTTTTTTTATGGCTCTCATTGCCATTTGTACAATAGTGTTAATCGTCTAATATTTAGCTTATAGATGTCGTCTTACTCTACTTCTGTAGTACCATGCAAGCTGCATATACCACCCACTCGGGTCATCCATCATTGCTATAGCAATTCTGGAGAAAGTCTAGTTTTGCTAGTTTCAAGTACCTCTTCCTTCTGCTATCTCAATTGGTTTCCAAGCGTTCCCAATAGTTTAAAATGAGTGAGCAAAGTGAGCAACCGGATAAACATCAGCCTCGGGTGCTTGGGTCGGAAAGAGACTCGGAGTCGGTCAGTAGTGGTCAAGTGGACCGGTTGATGGATGAACGGCAGCCACTTTTGTCACCAGAAGACCCACGGGTGACCCCATTGAACTTCAAAAGTGTCCAGTTACTTCGGTTTGGACTCCATGTGCTTCTTATATTCAATATCATCTGGCTCATCTTGTCGCTTATCTCATATTTTGTTTCGATTCCGGGGTTCGACAGTCACGGTAAATCGTTCCTTGAGTTCAGTTTCATCTTTGTGGGACTTTATGTCAACTTTTTGTCCTACGCGTTTTTCTTGACTCCGTCTGATTTGGCCAGTGACAGACGGATCAATTACGTTGGGTTAGGTCTGCTTATTTTCGTATTCTTTTTGTTGCTTTTGATTCCTTACCAACGCAGCCATACAGGGATATCTGAGTTCATCTCTTTGTTGTTTGCTATTTTCACATTAGCATTGAACCTGGCCAGCAACAATTTTGTTCTCAATGCCAAAAAGGAAGAAGAAGAACGACTCACTGGAAGAGCAGAGACTCGCAAGACTTTGTTTGAGCATTTCATGTTGTGGCTCGAGCTTTTACTTAAAGTCTTTCTTGTAGTTTACATTGTTGCCATTTCTCTCAACATCTGCCTTCGCTCAGTGGACGTTCTTGTGTCACGTCCATGGGGAGAATTGGTTCCTGCTGTCGATGATCTGTACGATATTCATTTGTACTGTCAAGGTGATGTTAATGGTAACAGTTCACAGCCAATTGTGTTGCTTGAATCAGGCCATGAGTCAAGTGAAGAGTTCAGTGTTTGGGTAAAAGAGTTGTATCAACTCAACAAAATTGAAAGGTATTGTATTTATGACCGGCCAGGGTACGGATACTCGGACTCGTCACCTTCTCCTTATTCTATTGGAGTCAACTCCGATATGCTTTCAGCAATTTTACTGAAGAAGCAAATCGAGGGTCCGTTCCTTGTGGTTGGTCATGGTATTGGTGGATTGTATGCTCGTGTGTTTGCTACAAGACATATTTCCAAGATCCATTCTGTGCTTCTTGTGGATGCTTGGTCAGAGAAGTTGTTGCTTAACAATCCTTTCAAAGACAGTAAGAACAAAGACAGTGCACTTCCAAGACATATTCATCCATTGAACCGTTGGGCTGGATTCAAGCTCTGGCTCCGTGGAATTGTGTCTTCGGCTAATGTATTGAACTTTTACGATTTGATCTTCCATCAGTATGGATCCAGTGAAAGACTTTTTGGCAGAGACATGAAGAGACAGGGCAAGTATTTACGAGCTAGACTTCAGGAACAAGTTTCCGCTAGTGTGTTGTCGTACAACGATCTCAAATTGTCTGAAAACAATCTCCGGGACGCCAGCAGACAAGTGTCAGTGATCAGTGGGAAGTTGTTGATCAAGCAGTCGTTGAACTGGGGGAACTGGCAGCGAGAATTAACGAAATTGTCCAACAACCAGTACAATGAGTGGATTATTGCAGAGTCTGGATTGTTCATCTGGGAGTATGAAGATGGTAGAATAAAGTCGCAGCAATTGTTGTTACGGATGTTGGGAGTTGATGATCGGTTGTAGGGTGTCGAGAGAGACGATGATGTGTTGTGTGGCAGTACTAGTAAAATAGATAAAAGCTTTGCAATGAGGTTTATTTTTTAGAATGAATTGTTATACTCCGATAATAGAATATTGATGTTTGAAGAGGGAGATGTAGGATTGCAGTGTAAGGCTGTGGTGTAGAGTTGTGGTGTATAGTTGTTGTTTGGGATTGTGGTGTACGGTTGTGGTAAGGTACTGTGGTGTAGAGATGTAAGGGAATGTTTTGTGGCATCGTCCTAAAGAATTGTGGTGTAGAGATGTATTGGAGAACTGTGTTGTACGGATGTATTAAATGAGGGTGTTGTAGGGATGTATAAAAGTCTATGTTGCAGGGTTGTGCTGTGGGATTTGATTAGTGCGTTATGAGATTCCTATAAGTTCATGATTATAAGAATGTGACGGATCCATTTCATTTTTAGACTTCTCAAGGAGAATCTGAATATTCTAAAATTATAGTATCCGATGCTCATCCAGTTCTCATGTTTCATTCATTATTGTGTAAGACAGAATACATGATTCAACACTGCATGAATCAATGTTAGAAACTATGCAACTTCTACTGTGCTTAGACACGGTGCTTGGCAACAAATATATTGCCTTCATGCGTTTCTGAGAATCAGAAATCAATAAACCACATACAATCTTTGCTCTCTCCCTTATATTACGCATCTCCTTTTCAGTTCATTCAACAATGCCTGCCATTGTGTTGACAGTGTCTCAGTTACAATCGTCACTTCCGCCTGCTCCAATCTGCGACACAAATCCAAAACAAGGTTGACAAATTTGCCAAGCAGACACTCTTGTGGCCCTTGAAAATTGTGTGTTATCCAAATATCCTGCATTAGATTTGACACACCAAACTAAGACAACAATAGCAGTAATTCATAGCGGCTAAACATCAATGCGATCTGACACAGACCTTACTATTAATGGTGGGATTTATTTATACTGGTCAGTAACAGACATTTTCTGAATAACTTTTGGAATTATATTGAAATGCTAATTACAAATGCTTCTTCATTATCTCCAACGGTAAGTGAGAAAGGTGAAAAAAGCTGGCCAACTCACTGGCCAGCATAGAATGTTCCAGTGCCCATTACTGACAAGTACAATCGGATCGGATTGCCACCTACCAATATTCTATGGAGAACACCGATATGAAGTGGCAAACTGACAACGTGACACTGTTTACTTGAACCTACTGACACGGTTCACAACATCACTCGCAACACTCTTTCTGTGAAAGTCCTACACTTTTACTTTGATCTGATCGGTCTTACATAAACCACTCCAGGCTACCGAGAAATTCTTACGCCCTCCACTGCACAGAAGAAGAACTATCACAAAACGCATACCTCTAAAAGCTCCAAACATCATTGAACAAATCCAAACACCAACACAATTCCAAAAGCTATTAATCTTACAGAACAACCACAAAACAATTTTAGTCGCCAAAGAAC
Source organism: Saccharomycopsis guyanensis (assembly GCA_030578595.1). Lineage (NCBI taxonomy): Eukaryota > Fungi > Ascomycota > Saccharomycetes > Ascoideales > Saccharomycopsidaceae > Saccharomycopsis > Saccharomycopsis guyanensis. The sequence continues at coordinate 728,212 of JAJMSQ010000001.1, forward strand.
AACGCCTGACAATCTCAACACCTCAATCAAGATACCGTTATAGTTTAACGTCTGCCACTGAGCATAGTTACCCGGATTTTTCAAGTTTTCAGCGCTGCGGGTTTTGATGCGACGCCAAACCTTTAACCAAACCAGAATTGCAGCAGTGAAGTTCTGGGACAATGAAATCAGAAGACGAGGATCTGAAGCCGTACGTGGCGAAGCAGCGGGCCCCTGTATTTTATTTGGATAAGCCTAGCAGGACCAAGGAAGCGTTGGCGTCGTTTGAATTGATTTCAGAATGCAGTTACAGTAACAAACAGCTAGGTTCTAGTGGCCAGCTGGAAGTGATTGCCTGTGATTGTGTGAAGAAGATCGAGGGCGGATTCAACAGTGCCTGTGGCGAAGATCTGGATTGTATCAACAGATTAACGTCAGTGGAATGTGTGAACGAGAGTCATAGCTCGTGTGGTCCTGATTGTCAGAACCAACGGTTCCAGAAGAAACAGTACGCCAAGATCACGGTGTTCCAAACCGACAAGAAAGGGTATGGAGTACGAGCTGACGTCGATATTGCTCAGGGCGAATTTATATATGAGTATATAGGAGAAGTGATTGATGAGAGAAACTTCCGCAAGAGAATGGTTCAATACGACGCAGAGGGGGTCAAGCATTTCTATTTCATGATGCTTCAGAAAGACGAGTTCATCGACGCCACCAAGAAGGGTACGTTTGCTCGGTTCTGCAACCATTCGTGTAGCCCCAATGCGTATGTGGACAAATGGGTGGTGGGCAAGAAACTCAGAATGGGGATCTTTGCCAAACGAGATATCGAGCGTGGCGAGGAGATCTGTTTTGATTACAACGTCGATCGGTACGGAGCAGTGGCCCAGCCCTGTTACTGTGGCGAGCCTAATTGTCTTGGGTTCTTAGGAGGCAAGACTCAGACAGATTCTGCTAGCTTGTTGCCACAATCGTTAGCCGATGCACTTCTGATCAGTACAGCTGACGAGAAGGCGTGGTTGAAGGAGAAACGTAGAGACAACAAGAAGTTCAAGCCAAAGAACAGCGAGCTGAATATCAACGAGGAGTTTGTGCGGGATCTTGTGGTGAAACCGTTGGCCACTGCCGACGTGCCCAAGGTCATGGGTGCTTTAATGTTGCCAAACCAAGAACTTTTGGTGGTGGAGAAGTTGGTCGAGCGTATATATGTGTCCGGTTCTGCTGACGATTCGTATGAGATCAATCGGTTGTTGATCCGGATGCATGGATACAAGCTGTTCTCGACTTTAGTTAAGGAAGCTTGGAAGAACCAAGAGTACGATGTGTTGTTGAAGATGCTTGAGATCTTGTTGAGATGGCCTGCCATGAGCAAGAACAAGATCACCAGTTCGCAGATTGAGGGTGTCATTGAAAGTGTGTCGACTCAAGCAGAGAACATGGTGGAGAGTGGAGTGGTCCACAAACAGTTTGACCCTTCAGTGTATAAAGAAGTGTACGATAAGACCAAGGAGTTGTTGGCAGTGTGGGACAATTTGCAGATGGCGTACAGAATCAGAAAGGCTCAAGATGGAGCTGCAGTGCAGACGATAAATTTCAGGGGTCGCAATACTGAGGAAGCACAAGAAGTCGAGAAGAAAACTGCTAGAGTCAACAGTCCTCGTCCTAAGAAAGATCCGAAAGAATGGCATAAACGAGACGAGATGCTTCGGAAGAAAATGGAGAGGGAGATTGATCTTCAGAATAAGAAGCTTGAGGAGCAGCGTCGGAAGGAGTTTGAACAGAAAAGCAGTTCAATGGAGAAGATCATAGCTCAAGCAAGACGAGAAGAAGAACGGAAATTGAAGGAGTTGCAAGAGAAACAAGCCAAGTTGAAAGCGTCGAAAGTCCGTAGTCCAGAGACAGTGGCAAAACAGTGGACCAAAGTGTTTGCTCAGCATGTTCCAAATATGATCAAACGTTACGAATCAAAGATCGGCCATGACAATATCAAAGCATGTGCCAAAGATATCGTGCGGATTTTATCAGAGAAGGAAGTCAGCAGGCATGGGTCGGAGATGCCTCCTAAGGAATTGAAGAAGGAGAAGGTGCGGAAGGTGAAAGATTTCTCAGCAGAGTACATGGGCAAGTGGGTTGCCAAGTACGATGAAAAGAGAAAACGAGGCGCCAATGGAAACCATGAACATAATCAAAAATCGGGATCTGACAAATCCAACGGCAAACCAAAGTCTGCTTCAAACAAGAACGGTGCTAAGCAGACAAGTAAGCCGAAGGAGAAAGGACATTTGCAGAAGAGAAAGGCAAATGGGTCGGAGCCTCAGGCTTCCAAGAAAATCAAACTGTAAAAATATACATTAGGTTGAGAGAAGTGCGTAGGGGTTGGACGTTGCTAGTTGGCTGTAAAGGGTCAGTTTGTAGATGCTTGGTGTGTATGTGTTTGAGTTCAAGTAAACAGCTGAACACTATTATTCTATATGCTAACAAGTTGATCATACATGAGAAGGTGAATGAATTCAATACAAACACGCCGAGCTTCTCTATTTTAGTTTCACAAACCAATCACTCTCCTACACAACCTACAATATCTAGGTGAAAATATACATTAGGTCAATTACTTGTCCTTCAGTCAACTATACTTGTCCTTCAGTCGACTTGTCCATTAGTCAATCCAGCAAAATACCAAACATCCTAATCTCTAACCACTCTTGCCCAAACTACTGACAAAGCTCTTCACATTATACTCATCTTCATACTGCGAATTGTCCCACATCTCTGACAACGCACCCAACGCCTTTTTAGCCTGGCCACCCAATCCGAGATCGTCGATTGGAGCACCTTCTGATTTTGCACCCTGCTCGCCCTCAGTCGTTTCCTTTTCTTCGACTTCAAACAAGTCCAACAACTGGTTGGTGTCCATAGAATTCATGTTATTGTTCTGCTGGTTCACCACTGCCGAGGCAACGTTCACCTTGAACTGCTGCAACGACATGATTTTCTCTTCCAAAGTGTTTCTGGTAATAAGACGGTACACATTGACTGCCTTGGTCTGTCCTAACCGATGTGCTCTGTCCATAGCTTGTAAATCGTTCATAGGGTTCCAGTCATGCTCAACAAAGATCACGGTGTCTGCACCAGTCAAGTTCAATCCAAGTCCTCCCACACGAGTCGTCAACAAAAGAACATCGATCGAAGGATCCGAGTTGAACTTCTGCACTAATTTCTGGCGGGTTCGAGGCTCGGTACTACCGTCAAGTCTCATATACGTCACTGACGGCAAATGTTTTTTGAGCAAATCGTTCTCGACTTTATCAAGCATTTCCTTCAATTGACAGAAAATCAAGGCACGATGTTGTGAGATCACTCCATCGGAAAGCAATTGCTGTTGCTCTTGTTGTTTCTGCTGTTTCTCAGATAACCGTTTGCCCACAGTGCTTCCTCCGATTCCACACTCGATCAACAAGTTCTTCAAATCCATCAACTTTGGTGCGTTCCGGATATCGTCGATATCAGATTTAGACTCGGCAAGATACTTCTGGACTTGGTTGTAGTTTGGATGGTCGGCAGTAAGCACCAACGCAGGACTATTACAAAGTTTCCGCATGTACTGCAATGCTTGGAAGATATGCTGTTTGTCCTTGCCGTTCTCGTCAGTGTCAATTGCGTTTTTGATATCTTCTTCCACTGCAGTCTTTTGTTTTTTGGCAAAGTCTCTGTATAATGCTTTCTGAATATCACTCAATTCACAGTAACGATCCTGGATGATCTTCGGAGGAAGATCACTAAGCACCTCCGACTTCAACCGACGCAACATGAACGGCAACACCTGTTTATGCAACGCTTCAAGTGCCAACGCTCCCTGTTCCTGTTCTTTGGTCGAAGTTTTGGCGTTTCTGGAAGCAGCAATAGGTTTCGAGAACTTCTCTTGGAAATACTTCTCAGTACCCAAGAATCCAGGCATCAAGAAATCAAACAACGACCAGAGTTCAAGTACATTGTTCTGGATAGGTGTACCAGTAAGAATCAATCTGTGCTCAGCACGGATCTGTTTCACCGATTTAGAGAGTTTCGAGTTGGAGTTCTTGATGATATGTCCCTCGTCCAAAACTGCATAGTTGAACAGTTTAGTGGCAATGAAGTCAGCATCGTTCCGCATAACATCGTACGAAGTCACCACGATATCGGCCAGCTCAAACGAACCTCGAAGTGGGATCCGGACCCCAGGAGCTCCGGCGTAAACAAGCACTTTCAAGAACGGAGCATATTGTCCGATCTCCTGTTCCCAATGTCCCATAACCGATGGAGGACACACCACAAGCGATGGAAGTTTCCGGTACTGCTCGCTTCTGGTTTCTTTGAATTTCTCCATCCGCAAATGATGGTCACTAGACACAATGCAGATCGTCTGAAGAGTCTTTCCAAGTCCCATATCGTCACAAAGAATTCCATGAAGATTGTATCTGTTCAAGAAATGAAGCCAGTTGACTCCAGATTTCTGATAACTTCTAAGAGTAGCTTTGATGGCAATAGGCAACTTGAACTCTGGAATCTGGTTTGGATTGAGAAGCTCTCGAATAAACGACCGTTCTTTCTCTCTGTCTGCAAGCAACTCTGCCGGCATGTTTGGAGGATCAGCAATACCTGCTTCCAACGGCACAAGTTTAATGATAGATGCAAACGTGGTCGTGGCTATGACTCTGATCTCGGAGTCTGAATCACTCATCCGACCAAGAACTGGTACGATAAAGAAGATCACGTATGGCAAGATGTCTGAACCCATAACGTTCGACAAGTGATAGATAGATTCGATGGCACCTTGACGATGGTGGGTGAACCCAGAACTTTTCAACAATGGCAACACTTTTGTCACCATGAAAGGAATGGATTTCGTAGGGAAGTACTTGCAAAGCACTGCAAGACACTTGGCAGCAGAGAATCTGAACACTGAGAAATCGGATTTCAAAGCATTAAGAAGCATCTCCAAATCGGTGTGTTCGAAAATAATCGACTCATCGATCTTTGGTGCCAACCACTCAATAAGTCCAAGACTGTCAATGATAGACTGAGCAAAGCTGTTGTTTTGAAACACCTCGTCCGACTCCTCGTAATGAGTTTTCAACAGTTTCAAAGGCTCAAACACAATCTGTTTCAAACTAGGCAACTTGTTAAACAACTCAGTTCCGTAATGGTCAAGAATCGTGTACAATGTTGCCTTAGCACCAAGCACCTTAGCCACATGAGCAGCCTCGTTGTTGATTTTCGTCACCGATTTCTGATTCTCAAGTGAGAAGATCACCGAGGTCTGTTTGTTCAATGCAAACTCAGGGAACTGCACACATAAGTACGAACACAAGTTCTTGATCATCTTTTCGTAGATCTTAGACTTGTTGTTAGCAACCAAACTGTAAATCAATTCGGCCACAGACTGTGCTGTGAACTTTTGGTACAATTCCATGTCTGCCTTGATGGAATCCATAAGACAACGGATGAACGGATTGAGTTTTGCAGGCAACGAGCTCTGGAGGTTTAACCCTGCAGCAGCATAGAATGCTAGAACTGTAGTGTTACGACTAGCTCGAAGCTCTTTGATGTTTTCGATACTGCTGATGATGATCTGGTTACTTTTCTCCAACACTTCAGAAGCAGTGAACTTAGACGGGCCACTGAGATGTTTCATGAGTTTTGGATAATAATGCAGCACCACTTTCTCTGCGTCTTGCACCGTGAAAGCATTAGTACCAGCCTGTTTTTCTCCCTGACAAACCACCGGAAGCAAAGGAATCTTCGAGTGCGGCACACCTCCGTTCTCTTCAAACCGAAGGAACAACTCAAAACAACTGTTTCTTAAAGACCGCAACGACGGCACAAGTTCTCTGAAGAACGGCAATTTATCCGATTCGTTCAAGTTGTTCATGAGTGTTGGTTGGACGATCTCAGCTAACGGTTGGGGGATCTGGTTTCCAAGAGTCGTCACTTCTTTGAAGAAGTTCTTGACGACAACCGCAGTGAAAATCCGAGGCGAAGAGAATGGCAGATTCAAAGATGACTTGAACTTGGCAAAGATCTCTTTAATGACATCGGAACTGTAATTGAACGTACCCAAAGCAATTCCGAAATTCTTGGACGCAGTAAGACGGGTTCGGATGAAAACATCAAGTCCCAACAACGTGATGTCTCCATTAAGAATAGGAGCATCGATATTCACATGCAAATCTGCCATGGTTGGTTTGCCCATGGAATTGTCGTCTGAGTCAGAAGCTTGAGCTTTCCGTTTACGACCTCTCTTGTTAGCGTCATTACCATTACCAGTCGACGGTTTGCTCATAGTCTGGCCGTTAGGTTTCATCACCTCGGCGTAATTCATAGCATAATTCAACCGATTGACACCTAACGGAACAGTGATAAGACTGAACAAAGGCAAGCAGTGTTCAGCAAACGACTTTTCAATGGTCGAAGTAGTAGCACCAGCACTCTTGTCATGCTCCAAGTTTCTCTTCAAGATCCGCTGGAACACTTTCTCAGAAAACTCAAGAATGTCAGGATGCTGTTCAAAAATAAGGTTCTGGAACAACAACCGGAGAAGCAAAGTGTCCTGGTACCATCTTGGACCTGGAGAGTCGTTGTCATTAATGTTGGAAAATGAAAGAAACGTCTGAAGCACCGAGCGTCGGATATTAGAAATAGAGTGACGCAAGAACGGATATAGTTTCGGAATAAGGTTTTCCAATGAGTACAATCTGTCCAGTTCCTCAGACATCTGTTGCATGAGGTCCAACACCTCAGGGTATTGCGACAACGAGCTGATGAGGTCCAAGATATTGTTCAACGACGATTTCAAATCGTCGGTGACCGACTCAAGAATGTCCCAGATGATGTGAAGAATGCGCTTGAGCCAGTCTTTATGCAGTAAAATGTGGTGGATCGCCGGAATAAGAAGAGCCGCCGACTCCGACTGGATCTCCTCGACATGGTTCTGGAGCCCGTCGAGAACCACCGAGATCACGTTCTGGTACACCTGCGGATCGCTGAAGATGAACTCCGACTTGATCGACACAATGTACTTGAGTCCAAGCACCCCACCATGAGCAGCCTCCCAGCAGCTTTTTTTCAACCCGGTGGTGTTAGGGTCCTGGATCACAAGCTCGATCAATTTCTTGAAGATCTTCTCTAGAAGCGCCCGTTCTTTCGGGTTCTTCTCGTCGATATTCATGAGAAGCGCAGCTAATGCCTGGCCAGTCGACTCTCGCACTGGAGCAACTACGTTGTCTGATATATAATCGCCAAATCTGTCCAACGCAAACAACGTGAGGATCTTGGCACACAAATCTTCTAAAGCACACAAGTTGCGTTCCTCGTTTTCTTCTCTGGAGAACTCTTTGATTTTGTTGATCGACTTGGCATGTTTCTTCAAGAGCTCTTTAAGTCCAAGAGCAGACCCATGACGAATCTCCCAATTAGGATTGAACAAATCAAACACAAGAAGCTCATACAACCCCTGGAAAATCCATACTTTGTCAGAAACTCCTGACTGCTCGAAACTGATATTGGACACCTTTGTCTCCATCACGATCTTGTTTGTGTCTGCCTGTGACGTGATCTCGAACTTGCTTGGCTCGGTCTTCGTCACAGGAGAATCTTCTTTTGGTAAACTCGAAGACAACGACGACTGCGACAAATCCACTGGGGAATTGCGGTTCTGCAGATGAGCAGCCGCCACCTTGGCTCGACGACGTGCCATGGCTCGTAATCTGGCAGCAGACCCTTTACTCAACACCGCCGACTCAGCAGGCAACGGTTCTGGGTGTTCGAGTTTGACGGCGTTCTGCTGCTGCTGACGGTCCAATTTGTCTTGGGCTTCTTGTTTGATCCGTTTGTTTTCTTGTTCTTGTTTCACAAGAATCGACGGATCTCCAGCTCCAAGTCTAGCATTCAAGAGCTGTTTCAGTAACTTCAAATTCTCAATCAAATCTTTATTGTTTTCCATATCCAACAACGGTTCACCACTCGACACCAATTTCGGACACTCCTCGATAAGTCTGCCAAAGTTCAAGTCGTCCAATCGGATATTGTCTGACACCGAAAGCACCTCTTTCAACTTCCGGAACTCTTCCTCAGGATCCACCTTCACCACCAGCTCGTCTTCTTCTTCCTTCTTGACCTCGACGCCATCCTCGGTCTTGATCTCGATCTCGGTGGCAACGGTCTCTGTGACCTGATTGTCGGTCCCACTGACCTCGGTGTCCTGTGGGTTTTCCAGGTTCGGATCCCAAAGTGGCGCGTGTGAAACAATGCCCCCGAAGGCCCGGGCCGCGGCTATTCGTGTTTCCCATTTCTTAGACTTCAAATATGGATATACCCGTGCCAAGATGTTTAGCACCTCCTCCGGATGGTTCTGGGCAGAGTCTGATAACTGATCGGCAGCAGTGTTTCGAATAAACGTGGAAGAACCACTATCTAGCAATCTGGGGTGTTAGTGGGTGTCACAGACATAATATTCATGCAATTAATATGCTACCTACAATACTAGCCGGTCCAATCGGGACATGGTGGTGTAGAAAATATATGCTAATCCCAAGCTGGGACGCTAACAATCAATGGCGGAACTTGGATATATTTATACAAAATTTCAGACGAAAAACAAAAAACTAGACCTGCCGACGCACGTGACCGCGGGTGCATATAACATTGGAAGGCGTCACCATCTGACACACCGGAGTTAGCCCCAGAGACTTTTCCAGAGACTTGCCCAGAACGAATAAGCGTAGTCAAGAACTGATCCTGAGTCGGAGGCGGCGTTGCCGTAGATCTCGATTTCGATTTTTTGTGGTCCGGATTCATGGTACCATTCCAACACTTTCTTGTCGTAATCAATAGTGTAGATTCCTGAAGACACCTCGACTTTCAAGATATCACCAGTTTCGTTTTCAAGTTGATAATGATGGTCTGGCAAGTAGATGAGGGTCGGATGTTCTTTTGATGCGTCTCTTCTGCTGTCGATTTCAGCAGTGAACTTTGCAGTCTGACGCACAAACTCTGCAGATGTGATGGCTCCGTTGGATTTCAACACGTACGGTCTAATGACAGCATCAGCAGCTCTCACACCGTCTGCTGTTGCAAGATATTTCTTTTCTTGAATTTCCAACGACTCCATTTGTTTGTACTCGCTCAGCTGGTCGTCAGCAGACCAGAAAGTGAAATCCTCACAGTTCCATTGATCACCCCATTCATGAGAATTCAATGAACAATACGTCCAGTAAGTATGAGAGAAGTCAGAGCCTTCAAGAGCAAACGAGATAGCGTCCATCGCATGAGTTTGAGATGCGTAGTTACCATCCAGATAAGCTGTTTTGTTGTCCATATCGAACGGCATCCCAGTCTCCGACATAATAATAGGAATGGCTCGTCCCATGTACTCTTCAGCCTCACGTTTCATTTCTTTGAATTGATTCCGCAAACATTTACGGATATTCGACTCACCAATCACCAATCCAAATATCGGGTTGAGGTACCGTCCACGCATGATCCCAAGCACATCTACGTTGTAAGTTCTGTTCCACGACTTCATCATCAACGACAACCCGTCGTAATAGTGCAACGCCAAGATAACTTTATCGTCAAGCAAATCAGTACCGGCCAACTTAGGAGGAAGCTGCATCACCGGTGGATGGAGCAAGATATAGATATCTGGTTTCACTGCCCGGATTTCTTTTCGGATCAAACTGTAGAACTCAATGAGGTTGTTGTTAGTGAAATACTCCATATCCAAGGGAACTCCGGTGTCTGGATGTACGCCAAAGAAATCTGGGTTAAGAATCTCTTTGGATTCTACGTCCCAGAGTCCATGCTGAGCCCAAAGACACGACCCCAACTTCCAACCAGGGTCTCTTTTAAACCCATACTTTTCATCATACTTGGAAGTCTGGATCCAAGCTTTCTCACCTTCAGGATCGATTAAAGTGGTCCCTGTCTTGCGAGGACCTGTGATGGTGATCTTATACACATCGACTGTGGCAGAATAACCCAGTCCAAGCAACAATGTTTGATATATAGTAGGAGTAGGACCGACTCTGAACTTCTGACTAGAAGGTAGTTTAGTCATATCTTTTGCACCAAACAATCCTAAACTAGGTTCGTTCATCATCTCAAACCCAAAGATCGTCTCATCAAACAACTCCGGTTGGGTGTCGGCAAGCTTTTGTACCAAGTATTTGAAAGCACCAACAAAGTGACCTTGCAAATAGTCCTGGATATTGACGCCATCAATAATAGCTTTTGGAGCGTACGTCTTACCAGAAAAGAAAAGCGTGAACATCGTGGCCGCAGCAAGTTTCTGATAGTTCAGAGGCCAAAGCATCTTAGGATATACGTCTGGGTCTTGAGGAAAGAATCCATGAAGCACAGAAGCATGAGTCTTCTCAAACTTCAAAGGGTCCAAACCAGCAGCATACAACGTCCACAAAGGTGCTCCACTACCTCCTGTGAACCGAGACCATACATCTTGATGAGGATCAAGGAACACATAGATGCCTCCAACTTTACGAATGATCTCAAGCACTTTGCCAGTGTACTCGATGAAATCGTCATCATAGATCCCCGGACCACGATGTTCGATCGCCTCCCATGTGATCACGTACCGGATAACATTGTAACCCCAAGACTTGATCCGTGTAATATGGGTTTCGGCGTGTTCTAATGGGAAAGGACGACCCACAAAAGAAACAGTGTCACCGTCCCAGAAAATGGAGTCCGGACCAGCAGGAAATTGCGAGGGAATATCAGGGGTGGCAGGAAGCTTTGCGGCTGCATCTAAGTTGATACCTTTGAGGGTGACTTTGCGGCCTTGTTGATCCACAAAATCACCATGTTCATTGGTAGACAACCGTCCTTCAACAAGAGACATAATGATACAACTATAAGAATAACCAGAAAAAAGAGCCAGAGAAAATAACCTTGGCAAGCACCGTTTAAATACCGAAAAAAATCCCGAGGAAAAAACCTAAACTCCGATGAATCACCGCAATATTGATTGTCTATTGGTGTTCAGGGAGGTTTGATTTGCACTGAGCATATTCACGGAGATGGGGGTCCATCTGATTGCTGTGCGATACGGCACCCAGACGCACGGGTCACGTTGCGCCACTGTGACACGTGATCTGGAAATTAACTGAGGGTGCGGGAACGGTCAATTTTATGACCGGCGTTTTATTGGTGGAAACCATTTATACCTGTGAACGGGGCTGCGTAACCGGGGAGTTGACCAGGCAATCGAAAAATTTGTGGTAGTAGTTTAAGAACTAACAGATATACATACCAACCATTCAAGATGTCTGCCTGGAGAAAAGCGGGATTTTCGTAAGTAATATGATTGGTTTTATTGAGATTGAAAGGAAACGAGGGTTTTGGAAGGATTTTGTCTTGTGATAATTGAATGGAAGATAGTAAGAATGGGATAACTGCATTATGGAATAGACAACCGACGTGAATCATCAACAAACAGAACCAAGCAAAATCAATTAGTATCGAAATTATCAGTATCATCAAAATTACTTTCTATTCATTTCCGACTCCTCATTATTTTTTATTTGTCTTAGATTCACAACAACTAACAGTCAGATTCAACAAGTACATTGCAATCTCTTCGAGAACTCTTCGTTCCGTGTTGAAAGAAGACTTGCAAGCTTCTGCTCAGAAAAGAAACGTCACCGAAGTCAAGGTTGCTAAGTTTTCCAAGGGTGAGTCTTCTGCTGCTACGCCATTGTCTTTGTCTAAATAAAAAGATCCATCGAGTTTGGATAATGAATGAATATTAGCACAAGTGTAGTCCATAGTAGCACCCCCATTTATGGAGTGGACGGAAGTTGACGGGAGGTGAGCGGACGGAGGTGGGCGGGTGGAGAGCCGCCTAGGCAAGTCGAGAGTCGCCTAGGCAAGTCGCCCGCTGTTTGAGGGCCCGCCTAGAGAAGTCATCTACGGGGGCCTAATCTAAGTTTGCTTAGGGACCTAGGCGGCTATTCTCAAACGGAAATTACAGTACTTTATCAAATCTGATTTCCCTCAAGCAACAGACATCTCGAATGTGCAAACCAATCGTTGACCTAAATATTTAAAATTCAGTTTTATTCTTCACTGTTTGAAGTGATTAATAAATTCTGTTGCTCTTTGTTAACTCAGATTTGTGAATAGTCACGAGCTTCACATCAATGTCTCCAAATCAATTATACTTAAGTCTCCCCTGGTGTCGCCTAGAGCCGCCCAGAAATAACATCTCATCCGCCGAAAGAAAGTTTTTTCCCCCCAGCACGTTCACGTAGCCGTCCCCTCGCCCAGAGCCAGGCGGGCATCCCAAGATGTATCACATGACCAGCATCAAAATAAAGCTACGTTTTCTTTCAACTGGTACTCAATATACAACTCCATCAAACATGATTAGCGACGAACAATTGAACAATATGGCTATTTCATTGGGTCTCTTGGCCTTTGGATTGATATTTGTGTATCATTTTATATCGTCGAATACAAGAACTCCAACTGTTCCGCAATCAAGTTAAGGATTGGCAGATGGAGTGAAAGTGATTATGAAAGTGGGCACAGTTAGACAGAGTTGATGAAAGTATCAGACATTGTAGATTTTTGCAATGGATTTGAAGAAACAAACATGTTTGGTATGGGTGCAAATAGGAGCGGGATTCATGATTATCAATGGTGATTATAATGTTGCTTTTGAATCAGTTGATGGACAGATAGTGTCCGAGATGTATGTGTTTTTAATGTATGCATTATTGTATTTTAATGAGTAGCATAGTAGGAGAAGTAGTGGAGCATCGACAAGAAAACGAAACAAAAAGAAAAAAATTCAAGCAATCGAAAGAAGACAAAAAGTATAATAGACTATAAAAAATTGGCGATGGAATATAGTTGAGAGAAAAAAAGCGGACAGCACGACTCTGTCTTTAGAGACTGGGTCGCTTTGAACTCTGGAGATCTGAGTGTTTCACGTGATCGCATCTCAAAATTTTTCAGAAGTTTTTAGTAACTAGTGATTTCAACAAGATAGAACTAATCATTAGCCTGTTGTTTCTCGATCAATTTTGAAGTATATCAGCTGAAAAATGAAGGTCGATATTTCTCAGATGCGGTATTTACTGCCGGATGACTGGAAAGTGTTGGTTGCCGTTGAACTTGGCACGAAAAGTCACGAACTTGTGCCGACCACAATGATCCAACATACTGCCAAGATCAATGCTGGAGCAACCGGTCGTTGTATTTCGAATTTAGCCAAACATAAGCTCATTTCACGTATGAGAAACGCCAAATACGATGGTTACAAATTGACGTATCCAGGGCACGATTATCTTGCTTTACGGTCGATGCTTAAGAGAAACACTATCTATGGTTTAGGTACTGCAGTGGGTGTTGGTAAAGAGTCCGATATCTATTCAGCAATAGGTCCTAACAAAGAAGATCGGATCTTGAAGATCCACAGACTTGGACGGACGTCTTTCCGTGCAGTCAAGTCTAAAAGAGATTATTTGAAGAAGAACAGCAGTGGAAGCTGGATGTTCTTGTCGAAAGTCGCTGCCAACAAAGAGTATCAATTTCTTACGATATTATACCAGAACCAGTTCAAAGTACCGCGAGCCTTTGATTATTCTCGTCACTGTATTTTGATGGAGCGGATCAAGGGGCACCCTATGACAAAGTTGTACGAGTGTAAGAATTACAAACAATTGTACAGTGAGTTGATGAAGTTCATTGTGCAATTGGGTAACCACGGTTTGATCCACTGTGATTTCAACGAGTTCAATATCATGGCCAACGAAGACGGCAAGTTTGTGGTGCTTGATTTTCCTCAGAGTATTTCTATTGATCATCAGGATGCAGAGTATTATTTCAAGAGAGATGTTGACTGTGTGCGACGGTTCTTCAAGCGTCGGTTCAAGTACGATCCTGTAAGAGACCCTTCTATGCTTGATGAAGATGGATATGGTGAAGGGTTCAAGTATCCGTATCCTGATTTCAAACAAGCTGTTCACAGAGAGAATAATCTTGACGAGTTGTTGCAAGCTTCAGGGTTCAAGAAACAACGTACAGGCAGAGACTCTGAATTTGAAGATGCTATGAACCAGCTCAGAAAAGAACAGCCAGCTGATTATGATAGTGACAACGAAGAAGAGATTAATGAGGAGGGAGACTATGACGATGAAGAATCGGATTACAGTGATTATGAGTCTGAAGAAGAGTCTGATTCTGAAGAGGAAAGAGCACAAGAAGAAGAGAACGAACGGATAGTAGAGGCGTTACAGAACGGAGGTGAAGGTTTGAAAGTCGATAAGTTGGGTAACTACATATTGGAGGATTAGTGTATGGCCATTCTTCCTTACATCATTCAAACTGAAGACCTAACGATCTTCTTTCATATTCTTTATACAAGTATTAATGTATGATTATGTAACAAGCTATAGTACAGTATTGTGTATCACAGATGTGAGTTTGGCAGTGGGCAGTGAGCAGTGAGTATGAGTTTAATATTGGCAGAGACTCTAACTCACCGAAAATCCCACTAGTCCCCACTAAAACTCCCAACTACCTCCACCTTGTCTCTTACTCTTCCCTTTCTTCTTATTAACTTTCCGGATATCTCTCGTCATTTTATCTTTCTCTGACATAAACCACCCCTCATTATCATTACTATCATGTTCACTCTTCACAGATCCACTTCTCTTCACAGATCCACCTCCCACTGGACTCTCTGACAACACATTGGCATTTCTTGCAGCCTCTTTCAATCTTACACCCCGACGTTTCCACCTAGCATAAACTTCTTCTTCCTCTTCCAAACTTTTAGGTTTCCAGTTAGACTTCAAGATCCGTCGCACTGCTTCTGGTGACACTTTGAAATGTTCAGCGATCTGCCGATTATTGATGCCAGGAACTTGCAGCTTCAAAAACCGTACAGACTCCATTTCTTCTCTGGACAACTTCTTGCCTGGGTTCCAACCTTGTTCTCCAAACTTGAGTTCTAAAGCCAACTTCTGTTTCTTCCATTGAGGTACATTTGGGTTCTTGAAGATCTGCTTATTGTCGTCATGGTTGAACTTAAGAGCATTCACTAACCCGATTTTGCTCATTTTTTTGCCATCTCCATCACCTCCCAATATCACTGAGCCACTGAACCGCCGTAAAAATCCATTATTCAATCCTCGAGTCCTCTGTAACATTCATACCTTCGGCTCCACTTTCATCTCATCACTGAAGAATTTATTCTCACAGACAAGTTACCCGGGGGCATCTGCAAATCTGTATGTGTTACCCGGCCGCATTCAGTATTATGTAAACAAAAGTTTGGCCAAAGATAAACACATAAACAGTGTAAGGGGGGAACAACTAATCATGAACATTCTAAAGCGAATGCTAGGGTCCAATAAAAAGGACGAGCTTGTGGTGATTCCCTCAGGGCTGCTTGTGTTGACCCGTAGTCCTAACTCTCCGAAATCGGAGTCCGAGTGTCTCTACAACGACGCAGTGGCAACGATCCGTGCGACAACCAACTCGTTTCACTATCAATTGGTTGTCCAGAGAGCGTATGAGGAGTCGGAAGGTCCTTTAAAAGACGACGAGGAGAACGACGACTCGTTGTTGGACGAATTGGAATCGAGCGACGAGCGTACGTTTCTTATTAGTGAAGAGTTGAAATTCTACAAATCGATCAGCGAAGAAGGCAACAGTACTATTGTATGGAAGGACGTCTTGGGAGACGAAGGCGACAAGTTCATGTTTGTATGTGACAGTTCTGCTGACGAGGCGTTGGTCCAGCTTTTCATGGACACTCTTTATAAATGTGAGTATGAGATCAAGTACAAGAAACTGTCACAGAATGTCAGTGAAGAGACTCTTGGAGAGTTCAAGTTTGATCCTTCCAAAGAAGTTCTTAACGACGAGTTTCTTGATTTGAACGATGAAGACGGTACTAGTTTGGCTGAATCGTTTGAAGATGCTCAAGAAGTTTCTCCCGAGGCTGTTCCAGTTGCTAAAGAAGCAGCTCCTGTTGCTAAAGAAGTTGTTCCAGAAACTCCAAAGGCTGCAGCAGCATTGACTCGTCCAGACGGTGAACAAGTCCACCAGATCGAATGTAGTTTGCACAAGTACGATCCAGACCATTCTGTGTTTGTTATGGCTTACAACAAGTGTACTGTGACTGTCATCAAAGGGACTGATTGGAAGTATTACTTGGTGGGAGAAGCAAACAATAAGGTAGTGTTCAGCCATGTGATAGAGCAAGAAATGAGTCCTACGTTCAATTACGAGCATTTGTCGTTTATTTTCAATTATGTTGAAGGTGACAACGGTGGGACTTTACTTATTAAGGTGGCCGATTTCAACATCTTGTCTGAGTTTCAGCAGAGTTTCATCAGTGCATTGTGGGAGTCTTTGAACAAGGTTTCGTGGACCAAGAACAAGGAATCCGACAGAGACTATATTGTTGATGCGTTCAATGAGTTGAAACTTGAGGAATTGCCTGAAGAAGAAGAAGACAGTGATGATGAACTCGTAGACATGGGCGAAGAAGATATCCCAGAAACACGGCCAGTGAAAAAATACGAGAAGTATGCCGCAGAGGAAGAAGAGGACAGTGCGCATGACATGTTCAACCGTGTTGGCGAGAAGAACAAGTCGTTGTCTGTTTCATTTTTGAACGATCGGTCGTATGTTGTGCGTGGATCGAAGGTGGGAGTTTTCAAAACCGACGATGACGAGGAAGCCTTGCAATTCTATACTGCTATTGAAGGGGTTAAAGACTTGAAAGGACGTATTCTCACGCCAGAGAAGATGATGTTGCATGAGAAAGACTCTGCGTTGGTGATGCAGGACGCATCCAATCTCTCCACGTTGTACAAAATGGATCTTACCAAAGGAAAAGTCGTGGAAGAGTACGGAATCAGTAAAGACGAGGTCAACTTTGACGTTGTTGGAGTGAACCAGAACTCGAAATTCGGACAAATGACCGACGAAAAGACATTCTTAGGTTTGTCGAACAACGGGCTCTTTACTGTTGATCCTCGGTTGTCAAGCACCAGCAAGATCGTCGATTCGCAAACCAAATTCTGGGCTGGCAAGGCTGGACACACTACCTTGGCAGCAACTAAGGACGGTGGAATTGCCGTTGCCGGTAAGAATGGTGAAATCAAGTTGCTTGACAGAGTGGGAATCAATGCCAAAACAAGACTTCCAGGGTTTGGTGAGCCAATCATTGGTCTTGACACTTCTCCAGACGGTAAATGGTTGTTGGCCACTTGCGACTCGTATCTTTTGTTGGTGGATGTTACTATCAAGGATGGTAAGTATGCTGGCAACACCGGATTCAACAGATCGTTTGCTAAAGATAGTAAGCCAACTCCAAAGATCCTTCAATTGTTGCCCGCCCATGCAGCTATCATGAGACAAGAAACTTCCAAGCCAATCAAGTTCACTATTGCCAGATTCAACAGTGGTGTGGGAGCCAAGGAAACCTCTATTATCACATCTTCTGGTCCATATGTGATCCGGTGGTCTCTCAGAAAGATCTTGAAGGGAGACAGAGAACCATATTTCATCAAGAGATATAGTTCAGAAGTCACAGGAGACAATTTCAGATTCGGATCCGACAAGGAGATCATTATTTCCATGGACGACGACGTTGCAATGCTTAATAAAAAGAAGTTCAGAAAACCTACTCGGGAGTCGTTTGCACGGTTCTAATTGTGTGGTGGTGCCTTCAGGTTTCGATCAGTTTTTTGGATCTTGTTATTATACCTACTGCCTTCTCCCTTCTCCCTTCCACCATCTACCCTCTTCTTTCCACCTTCTACCGTTCATCCTTTACGTTCGACCTTTTGTGACTTTCAAGTCATACTCTATTAATTTCCATGATGCTTTTGCATGTATATACTTAATAAATGCTAGATGTTGTGACACGTTGTGGTAAGCAATGGTGGGAGGCCTGTCAAAAGATCAAACTGAGATTCTCACTTGACAATTAAACTAAGATTCTAGAAGCAAGAATCTCACTAAACAGTCTCACCTCATTTCAATCCAAAACTTTTCTTTAATTCATCGAAGAATAAAATTTTATAAGCGTTTGCTTTCTGTAATCTTGTTGAAGTATCTATAATTAGTAATTGTAGTTGATTGGAATAATTCAAATAGCACTCACACATTGCGTAATTTGTCTTCTCTTTTGATTCTGGATACAAGCTTTGGTAAGGTATCTTGTTGACTTTGCAATAAACTCGTCTTACAAATCTATGGAACCCTTTCGAGTCCATGAGCTAATGTTAGTGAGATGTTAAAGGGCACAGCCTGGGGAGGATCATAAATGATCTGGACATTGAATCTGGAAAAGAAGACAACTTCGAAGAAACTAAGTCGAGAAGAATTGTGAAAAGAGGCTTTAACAAACTAAATTAACGTTTGAAGCTAGTTATTCAATAAGAAACTGGAAGAAACCAGAAACAAATGGTCCACCGGTGTAACTAACTGCCTCACAATACCCAATGCTCATCAATCAAATCATGAACCTCTAAGTCTCTTTATTTCATCAAAAACCACATTAATTAAAAACCTTCCATCAACATCCAACCTCCCATCAATCAATAAAACAGGCATCTACTCACCATTTGATAGAGGAGCTCCTCTATATTACGAGGTTGTGGAGCCATACCATACTAAAAGAGATCCTACAGAATCAAATCATCCATCACCCATCGCTTTCGCTTACGTAATCCATGAGCACCTCCTTACATAATACGACCGCCCTACTGCACTGCATATGCATACACTGGTATAAACATACAGGTTCACTGACATAACAGATCATGTTTAAGTCCCTAGTTACCAATAGACTGGTTATCTACAACCTAACATCCTTACATCATCAAGCAACTACTTATCTCATTGATCTGGCCTCAATTATGTCATAGGTTCACTGTAATTACGATTAGGTTTGAAGGATAACGCGGGGAGGTGAAGCGGAGAGGTGGCGGGTTTGTTTATGTCATCGACACAATTACTATGCGAGTTTTGTACCCATTCGATTTTTCTTGATCAGCAAAAGCAACCTCCGATCATCTTAAAGGTTCGCTTGTGGTTCCTTTTTTGAAGGTTTTGACTTGGTGACTGAGTTTGTGACTTCCACTAGCTGACTTTCTTTTAAACTTTCATTGGTTGTTGTTGCTTGGAGGTTGATCTCACTCTCCACACCATGAAAAGAAGTTATATAGTGAGTGATCCATACTGTGATCAGTATGTGATAGTAGATAAGAAAACAAAAGACAATTGTCATTTACCCAAACCTGAACTCATGACTGCCTATGAGAAAAATAATCCGACTTCGATTCTTGAATTGAGTCGGTATGTCGAGGCTCAGAAAGCTGAGATGGGGCTAATGCCTGCTAAGTCCAGTCAGAGTTACACTATAGATCTCCACTACGAGTTCACAACAGTAGACCCTAGTGCGGTGGTGCTAGCGTTCTTTGGAGTGATGAACACTGAGCATATCCAGGCTTTAGATCAGTGTTTGGATGAGTTACAGAGCAAGTATGATGTACAAGTCATAGGAGTGTCTGCCAATGTCAAAGAGAATCCATACAAGTTTCCAATAATCTGTGACAATAAAGGAGTTTTGGCAAGGTACTTTGGAGTGCTAGACCCGTTGGGAGGAGGTGTTTATCCTTTGGATAAACTGTTTTTGATGGACAAGTCAGGACAGACTAGAGCAGAGTTTACTATGAACAGTCGGCAGTATTGGCTGTTTGAGAAGACATTGAATTGCCATGAATTAGTGGTGAATCTTGTTGAATGTTTAGATTATCTCAGTGGGATTTAGCATGGGCGAGGTATTTTGTATTAGCGAGGACTGTTTTTTTGGGTGTTCAATCTGATGCTTCACTATAGGACTCTACTACGGCACTCTGCCATAGCAGTCCACTGTGATCTCTCATTACGGCATTCTACTATAGTGTTCCTGATGGTCAATCACAATGATCTCAACTACTATCTCACCTGCCATCCCATCTACTCCTCACCTGCTCCCCCCTACAAAACATGAATATAAAAAATCCATTGCCTTCAATGGAACGTCTATAAGTACATTATACAAAGAGCCAGCCAAACTGCACTGGCACTCCCCGACTAACACCAGCCCGTAGCTTCGCCCCAGGCCTCCCTAGAAATCATATATCACATTATACTGACCGGAACTGTTCCCAGAGGCGTTCTCGCCGTCCTCAAGTGCCCCCGGCTCGTTTTTCACCTCGCCATTGCCATAGTACCCTGGCCCCATGTAGTTGGCCGGCATTGCTTTGGAAGAATCCGGCTCATTTCCAAGAGTCTGATTGGTGAGCGAGTTCAACGTGTTGGCGCTGCTGGCCCCCAAATACTGCTGGTACTTGTCCTTGTTGTCCTTGTCATAGAAGCCCTGGTAGCCGGCAATGTCCAACCCCACACCAACTGACCCATGTTTCTTAGGCTTGTCGTCGTCCCGCGGCACAATGTCGATCAAGAAATCAAACATATCGGATTTCTGGAGCGCGGCGCAGATATCCGACTTCTGTAGAGTTCGTCGTTTGTTCTCCTCGGCATGGATCCACGCACGCATCGTCAATTCGGTAATGAATATGTCACAACCTTTAGCAAACAAGATCGGGGCTTCTGCACTGATCATCTTGACTGCCTCGTCGGTCTTCATCACCTTCTTAATCCGTGCCAACGGTAACTGGTGGTTTTTGAAATCGTGATCTTCACGCTCAATCGAGTTGATTGTCTCTTGCCAATACTGCATCATCATCCCTTTGTATTGTCCTGTCAACCCCTGTCCAACATTGGCAAACGCGCCGCTGCCGTCGTCTGCCGCGTCCATTCCCTCTGCCACTTCTGCTGGAACCGCAGCTTCTTGTACCTCTCGTGACACTGGTTGTCGCTGCTGCTGCTCAAGCTGACTGTGCTGCTGCGACTCCCGCTCGCTGTCCACGCCATTGGAGTCACCCGGTCTCTTTGCAGGCTGGTCCTGGTACATCTGCTGGTCTCCGCCAAGGTACCCCTCACTGTAGCCGTGCGGTTGTTGGTCGTTGGAACTCATTTGTGATGCTAGATGGCTTGCTCGGTGGGTTGAAAACTCCAAACATACCGACATGGGGGTCCGGGTAAACGCCCCGTGCCTGGCACGTGAGCGCAGCAGTTAAGGGCTGGCAGTGGTCTCAGATAGTTGCCCAGGACATGAGTGACAGGGCATTTAAATCGTTTGAAGACACAGTCTCGTCGACGCGGAAGAAGTCGGGGACTAGTGGAGGCGGGGGTCGATTCAAGCAGCAGACGTTTGACGAGATTTATGGCGAGCCGGAGAATTTTCTTGAGGTGGAGGTGGTGAACCCTCAGACTCATGGCTATGGTCGTAACATGTTCACTGATTATGAGATTGTGTGCCGCACCAATATTCCGGCTTTCAAGAAACGGTCGTCACGAGTAAGACGTCGGTACAGCGACTTTGAGAGTTTCCAGATAGCATTGCTGAACGAGACGTCGCGGGTGGTGATTCCTCCATTGCCTGGCAAGTTGTATTTCTCTAGTTCGAGATTCGATGACTTGGAGATCGAGAACAGACGTGAGGGGTTGGAGAAGTTTTTGTCGGTTGTGGCAGGGCATCCGTTGTTGCAGACGTCGAATTCGAAGTTGTTGACTAGTTTTGTGCAAGATCCGGTTTGGGATAAGCACCGATGGTTGTGATGATCAGCATTGGTGGGTGTTGTGATGAGTGGGTGTTAGGATGTGAGAAGTGGTTGTATGTGTATTGTGCTCAGTTGGGAATGATGTTGTGTTGCTCGATAAGAATATGCATTGGGAGAGAGTTGGGTGTTCGTTGGAGAAGAGTGGTTTAAGCGAAGAGCAATGTGGATGTTAGTTGTGTGCTAAGAGAGGAGAGGAATACATAAGAGAGAAAACGAATGCATAGGAGAGAAAAGAATAAAGAATGCACAGTGAAGACAAAGTTGAGAAATGGAAATGCACAGCAGTGACAAAACACAATGAAAGTGCTTTGGAGAATCGAGATTGTGAAAATGCATGAGGGTAGGCGCTGAGAGTAGAGCGCTGAGAGTAAAGTGAACAAGCTCAAGTGCAGACAAGAAATACTTACCAGAGTTGGAACCAAAACTACGGAGATGCTGAAGGATATGTTAGAAAACAGCGCGATAAGCTACAGTTGAATGTGTTACAGGTGCATCAAGACAGTGGACTACAGTACAGCCATGTGAGTAGGTGGATCGGTTGGGTTGAGATATTAATAGATGAAGAAGAAATAATAAGCCTAGAGAAAGGCAGGTTTGGAATAATATATTTGAATAAGAGATGTAAGGATGTAGTGGGAGGTGAGAAAGTTTGTGCGGAGCTTAAACAAAGCGGACTATCGAAGATAACTGTCAAAGATAACTGTTAATTAACCGAGTAAGACAAGATTCAACAAGGTACGTGGGTCAGAGGTAGTATATATGAGACGAGTGTAAGAATGCAAAATTTTACTTGACCAGTTTTCTGTCAGTGTCGGGTTCCTAATGCAAGACAAAGATCTAACGTGGTCGGTGGCCAAATCTACAACCTCTCAGGGCATGAATCTACAATCTACCAACATCTCATGTTCAAGCTCAACAAGTTCCATGTTCAACCAATTCACCCTGCAAGGTCACATGCAAAGTCTCAAAACACCCTTAAACCATCCTTACTACATCCTACCCTCAACTAATCCACACATCAACATCCAAACCTCAACTAATCCTTACCTCCTTCTTGTGTATCTTCGACCCAACTTCCGACCAACCTCGACTGTGCATAAAGTTCCATGCGGTTCTTCGATCGGTCGCCCACCGGGTAACGCACACTCTCACCAAGTCGAGCTGGAGTTTGCGAAACCTAAACTTTGGATCATCAGGTTCCACCATGGCTTCAGAGACAATAACTGTTCATATCAAGTAAGTAGACCTGTGTTTAAGGTTTGTGTAGACATCCAGGAACCCAGCAACTAACCCCCAGGTCGGCGGGCGACAAGAAATACGAGATTACTGTGGCTCCGTCACTGACGATCGGTGACTTCAAGAAACAGATCGAGACGGTGTCCAGTATACCCCATGACGAGATGCGATTGATCTATTCGGGTCGGGTGTTACGTGATTCCGAGACTTTGGCGTCCTACAAAGTCCAAGACGGTCACTCGATCCATCTTGTCAAATCGGCTAAGAAGAACCAGCAGGCCAGCACCAGCTCCACCTCCGCCACCCAGACCTCAGGGCAGGCCAGCACCAGCGACAGCGTGCCGCAGAACATCTCGGCCGGTATCAATGCGTCGGACCCGTTGGCCGGGCTCACGGGGGCTCGGTATGCCGGCTACGGACTCAATCTTCCGAGTGCTGACATGTTTGGACCTGACGGAGGATTGAGCCAGGCTCCTAGCGAGGAACTGATGGCCAACATGATGGAGAACCCGATGTTTCAGGAGATGATGCTGTCGATGCTTAGCAACCCGCAGATGCTCGACAACTTGATCAACCAGAGCCCTGCGCTTCGGTCAATGGGTCCTCAGGTCAGAGAAATGATGCAAAGTCCGTACTTCAGACAGATGATGTCGAACCCTCAGATGCTCCGTCAGGCCATGCAAATGCAGCGTGCGTTTGGAGGAGCAGGAGGACTTGGAGGTGGTCAAGGTTTGGGCGGTGGGTTTGCAGCTCCAGGTCCTAATGCTGCTCAAGGTGACACACAAGCTTCTACTGAATCCACTGCTACTAACACCAACACCACCTCTACTCCAGCAGCTGACGCTAATCCGTTTGCTGCCATGTTCCCAGGTGGTGCAGCAGGTGCAGGGCTTGGTGGAGCAGGTGCTAATCCTTTCTTGAACCCAGACTTGTTCTCGATGCTTGGAGGTGCTGGCCAAACAAACAACGCTCCGGCAGATACAAGACCTCCGGAGGAACGGTACGAGCTGCAGCTCAGACAATTGAACGAGATGGGGTTCACTGACTTTGACAGAAACGTCAGTGCCTTGCGTCGCAGCGGAGGAAGTGTCCAAGGTGCCATTGAGGCACTTCTTAGTGGCTCGGTGTAATTGGTGGAAGTTGTTAGAGGGGCCTTGGGCATAGCGGTGTTGCGTTAGCTTGGTTTAGGGGCCAGTTTAGGACTTGCTGCTTGGTGAGTTTTGGTACCCAATTCTTCATTCACAATCGTTGGTAGTGGTTAGATGGTGTGATGTAATGTTACACTACACTGATTCATTCATCGAATCTTACTGGTTAGTCATTAATGGAATGCTGTCCTATGTGAGTTGTATCTTTCTTATGTGTAGTGGCATAGTACTTTTTTGGGTGTTTGATCTTCAAACAGTGTTTAATAGTAGTGTTGCTGAGCGTTGTCACTTCTTTACATTTTTGCAAATACTTCTCTTTACAATTTACAAACACTTCTCTTCACAATTTACAAACCTCCTAAAGTTTAAGTCATTTATGTAATCGTATATAAGTAGAAAAGAAACCCAACCTGTTCCAAAATTCTGGTTCGTTGATTTATCTGAGACACTGTTTCGACTCCGAATCGACCGTTTCTAAACCGTTGCATTATTGTTGTCAATTCAACATCAATGGTAGAGTAAGAAATATACTATACTGTCGGCTCATCAGGATCTCTTGGCAGCTCTTTCTGAATAACAACCTTCTTGCTCAATAACCCACGAAGATTATCAGTTATCTCATAAGCCTGCGGCAAAGCAGTCAGTTTCTTGTTAGCAATAGCCTGTTTTCTGAGCTCATTCAATTTGTCGTTCAATGTGCCTCTGTCAATGATCTCCACCATCTTAGTGAACCGTAAGAACAAAAGCTCAGCACGAACCAATAAATCGTCTTTATCCATGGTAAGACTGAGATCGTTCATGTAACGCAACACCTCGTCGAACCGGTTCAAGTGCTGCACAATGATTTTCTCATGCTTTGAAAGAATAGCCAATGCAAAAAACAAGTGGAACTGCGACGAGTAATAGTCGGTCCAGAGCACCTCCCACAACGTGATGATGTCGTCAAACACAAACTCTCTCTTAAACCATACAAGAAGCATCCGGAAAAAGAAGAACAAGTTCATGGAATCACATTTCTCCAAATGCAAGAACAAGTCTGGAAGCATGAGCGACACCAACTGGTTCAAGGTCTCCATCTGCTGTTTCATACCGCTTTGATCACGAAGGAAGTTACGTTCCATACGTTCCATAAACTTGGTGAAACACCAGAACGTGATTGATCTGTCCTGGAAAACATAGTAGAGCACCGACAAGAGATCACACATTCCTTGCACGTACCCAAGGTTCGGGTTGTACTGGTTGTAGGTAAGAAGAATCTCTCTCAAGTTGTTCAAGTGAGGGTTTTTGATCTTTGACACGTCAAACGTACCGTCGTCCGGTTCTTTGCCGTTATCTTTGTAGATATAGATATGACGGTCGTTCCTATTGACGTCCTTTTCAATACGGAACTTCTGGTCTTTCCAGTAAGCGTCGTGCTGAAGTTCGTCGTCGAATTTCCATTGGTTCAAATAATTGGTATAATCTTCACTTAAAGCAGTGAGCATCTGTTTTCTCTCAAAGCTCGAGCTATCCCATGGATAAACCTCAAGCAAGAACATCCAGACCTCAGGTCTAATAGCTGGCGACACTCCGCCATGGAATATTCTCTCCTTGACCTCATTCACAGTAAGAGACAACCGACCTGAATGGTCAAAGAACGAGTCCCATTCGACCTTGGAGATCTCTTTTCTACGCTGAGCTCTTTCAATTTCCAAAGGACTAAGAGAATCAAGAGACGGAATTCCAAGCTCGGAATTGAGCAACCGTCTGTAACTGTCGTCAACCACAAACTTCTTCTTGTTCTTCTCTGCTTCTTCTTGGATACTTAGAGCCCATTTTGCCAAGTAAACTTGAGCACTGTCAAAATCATCGTTGATCCGTTTCACTTCTGGACGACTGAGCAATTTCTTGACCGGGGCAGGACTGTCGTTGATCACAGAATTGACATTGGTCTTTGCAATCAGCGAGATCTTGGCCAACGATTCCAAGAACGTCCATTTGGCACCGTTCAAGATCCGGTTAAGTTGTTCTCCAGGATGTGCGTCTTTCTTCTCGACCACATTCAAAGGCGCAAACGCTCTGCGGTCTTCTGAATCGGGATTAATAAGATACATGGTGCTTTCAAGACTCGACTTCTCTACCACACAGTATTTTCTTAAAGCGTCGAAGAACTGATCTCCTCCATAGAACAATGTCCCTGGATTATTAGACGAAAACGGATTGAAATCTTTATTTTTCATGTTCTGCTGTTTCAAAGTACTGGCAGACTCGTCGTCGTGAAAGAAAAGAACTGGCAATTTCTCGATCTCTGATTTAGAATGGAGCACAATCGAACCCCACCACCAACCAATGTTAGGAGTCCGAGACTGGATCGAGTATATGTTGGTGATTCTGAGGTTGAAAGCGTATGCTCCAAACCCTGCTACGGTTTCTTTCTTAACGAAGAACTTGTTCTTGTTGGCCTTTCTGGAGACATACAACACATGATCCAGAGACATATTCTTGAGAGTAGCATCGTCAACGTTAGTATAGATATCGCATTCGTTCAAGATCGCAGTTTCAGCTGGATCAAGCAAGAACTCAGGGGTCCATGCCACAGAGATCTCTTTGTTAGTGACATTGTGTTCTTTGCTAAGAGTAAGAAAGCCTGGGATGTTGTCCTTCTTGTTGCTTGTAGGGTGGACATAAACCTTTGATTTGGCCCAAATAAGTTTGACTTTTCCAACAGGATACACCTCCTCGAGCGGAGCAGTGGTCGTCTTCACTGGAGATGAAGCTCCCGAGGAGTCTGGGGTAGACACATTGGAGTCATCGCTTGGACGATCACTGTCGTCGTCTATGGTCTCTACTATCTTCTGTTTACCAGCAGACATCTAGAATAATGCAGGCAGAGAGATGCAGGTGAGGGTAATAAAATGCGACTGAATAGGTGTGCAAGTGGCAACACAGAATATGATGAGAAACTGATTAGTTTATATGGTGGCAAGGGAGACCAAAGATTAGGTTCATGTGACTGAAATACGGTTGGGTTGCTGCATTTGCTGCGGCGAAGGTTGGCAACTTTTAACGTATGGGTCACGTGAAATTGGGGTTGCCGCGGGTGGCCAGCGACGACGGTGATGGAGATGGTGCTCTATGGGTTGGTTTGGGATGATCTTTGGTGTTTGAAACCATGAATGGGATGGTTTTTTAGTTGAAAAAGTTACGGGAACATTAAAAATCGACCCCCAAGCGACCTTTAGAAGTGGGAGGTTTCTATAGAAAAATGTCCATACAAAAGGTCTTGGGGTCTTAGAACATTCAAGCTCTAAGTTGACTTAAGTCACTCCAAGGTTATTCCAAGTTACCTCAAAGCATACAAATCTTTACAATAGTCTAAAACAAATAAACACCCCTCCCCTACAAATCAATGAATACCGGCTCAATTAACTCCTAGCTTTGTACTTGGTATAACATCCCTAGTCTAACTCCGTCCAGACTCCATCAAATATAATCGTCATCACTGTCGTAGTACTCGTCCTCTTCGTCGTCGTCAATCAAATGCTCAAAATTAACCTTGTAACGAAGCAACGCTCCCACTCCACCGAACCCCTTGACAAACTGGGCACCTTCCGACGACCGGTCCGACACAAACTCCAACGTGGCTCCGAAGTTCTTGTAGTTCTCGGCCAACCACTCGATCAAAGGCTGCTCCTCGCTCACCTCCATCTCCAACCCGGTCTTCTTGTCGACCAAATACTCTCTGTTTTCTTTCTCACCTTCTTTTGGTGGGTTGTTGAATCGGATCACATTGTTACCCTCTGCGTCTTTCAAGGTGTATCTGACAGTCTCCAAGTTCTCGTGGATAATCAAGATCTCGGCTGCTCCCAAGTCCAAAGCCTTCAAGGTATCGTCAATACCGTAACAGAACTTCCCGGTGTCCTGGGCAATCTCCTCGTAGTAACGGTCCAAAAGCTTCTTCTCTTGCACAAACTTGACGTTGGCCAACGTCTCAGCAGACAACTCAATCGCCTGGTTGAACCCGTTCTCGCCTCCGTACGACACGTCGACAATCTTGATGATCTTGGCCTGCAACCGGTTGTCAAACATGTCCGACTTGGACAACTCGGTCTTGAAGTCGGCCGAACCTGCAAGCACCAACCCGTTGACGTTGACCTTGTCGCCCGAAATGAAGTTCTGCACCGCCACCTCCGCCACCTTCCGCACGTAGTTGTGTCTTTTCTCCTCACGCAATCTCGAGAAACGCACCGCAGACTGTCCTCCTCTGCCGTGCTTCTTAGGAAGGTCCACCGTGAACTTGTGCAACACTTCTCTGGTGTTTCCAGATAAGGTACCAAACAATGCTCCGTTACCGTCCATCACAATAAAACCATACTTCTCATCGGAATCAAGCAACTCACTGAGTGCCTCGGTGTGGAACTTGTTGTCACAAAGATATAACGAGGTGTTGATTGGTTTGAATGGCTCAAAGTCTATATTCAATTTCTTCTCCTTTCCCTCATCGGTAATCACATCTCCACAGTAGATCACAAGTCCGTTTGGTGGCACTTTGTTGAACAACTTGAGCTTCTGTTGAGTGGAAGTGATTGCTGACAAAACAGACAATCTGTTGACTCTGGATTTGATGTTGGAGGCCGTTCCATACTCATCTGTCAACATCTTACTTAAAATCGAAACCTGCCCCTTTGGAGGAATGATCAAACTGATCATCGAGGTCCCGTTACCACGGGCCGATTCCAACTTCTTAATAAGCTTCTTGATCTTCCAGATCTCGATATTTTTCTCAGCTTCTGTGTCTTCCATTGTTGCTGGCCTTTCACTAACTGCTACCCTCTAAAATTTTTCAACACTGAGTCGCCACTTACCCGGGATTTTTAAAGATCACGTGCGCAGAAATCTTTAAGGCCTGCCAAAATCTGTAGTATTACCATAGGCCTGGATATGAACATTATAAGGACGACGTTGGCTTGTCATCAATTGAATCGCAGTTTCAATCGAGGGTATAAAGTGCTTGCAATTGAATCGTCATGTGATGACAGTTGTGTGAGTTTAATTGACAGACACAGTAAGAACGAGTCTCCACGAGTGATAAGTCAAGTGAGGAAGACTCTTAATAGTAGTGCTGATGGAGGGGTGATTCCTATTAAAGCACACTTGCATCATCAACAATCATTAGGTCCGAGTGTCAGGGAATTGTGTGAACAGACCGGGATTGGAGGTACTAATGTTCCTGATTTGGTTTGTGTGACAAGAGGTCCTGGGATGCCAGGATGTCTAACTGTAGGATTGGAAGTTGCCAAAGGATTAGCAGTTGCATGGAACAAACCAATGGTTGGAGTGCATCATATGTTAGGCCATTTATTGGTTCCTCGGTTGGCAACTAATGGAGAAGCTCCAAAGTTTCCGTATGTCAGTTTGTTGGTCAGTGGAGGCCATACTATTGTAGTGATTTCGAAAAGTGTCACTGAACATAAGATTCTTGCAGAGAGCGTGGACATTGCAGCAGGAGACTCGTTGGATAAATGTGCTAGGCTTATAGGGATGCAAGGGGTGATGCTTGGGAAGGAGTTGGAGCAGTTTGTGTTTAATGGAGGACAGTATCATGATACAGTTAATGCGGCTATGGATTTGCCTAATCCGTTACAGAACAAACGGGGTCGTGTCAATGTGACTTCGTTTTCGTTTGCTCCGTTTGTCACACAGGTCAAGACTTCAATTGACAAGTACCATGGTGGAGACGTCAGCAAGCTTGATTTGCAGGTGCAGAAATCGATAGGGTACCAAGTGCAGCGAGCGATATTTGCTCATGTCGTGGGGAAAGTGAGACTTTGCTTGGAGGTGTTCCAGGACGAGTTGGCAGGGGTTGAGGATTTTGTGTGTTCTGGAGGAGTCGGGTCAAACATGATGTTGCGGCAGATGTTAGAGGAAGCTATGCCTCCACAGATTCGGCAGGTGCATTTTCCCAGTCCGGAGTTGTGTGTCGACAACGCTATTATGATTGGTTGGGCAGGCATAGAATTATGGGAACATGCCAAACTACAGACCGATTTGGGAGCTTGGCCTATACGTAAATGGCCATTGACCGAGTTGTTGACAGTTGAGGGGTGGCAGTCTGTTGAGTAGGGGTGGTACCAGTAAAGCTGAGATGATTTTACAAGCAGAAGAGTTTAGTTACGAGCAGAAGAGTTTAGGAGATGCTACAAGCAACGGAGCTTAGTTGATCCCACAATTGCTCCTCCTGTAAATAGAATTGCTCCACTGCTGTTTCAATGATCCACCTGAAACTGTGTGGAACATCCGGACCTTGATATCCGGTGGAACATTCATCCCTTGCAAACTTACCAAGACTCCGGTGTCAGGTTGTGGAACATTGTGCAGAAGATGAGGGCGGAGTTAACAAGAAGCAAGGAGTTATGGAATAAAGGACCGAGAATTGAAGCTGCAGAGTTGAGGTCGTCTAAATGAAACTTGAGGCTGACGGGCTGGTCGCTGATGAGGTTGATAAGCCCAATGGCAGGTATGATTAAGGTATGGAAGCTGCTAAGGATATTATTAATGGATTCCAGATTACCCCAAAATGTAAATTACAAATACTAGCAAGGAGAGACAACACCAGAGACATACCGACAACGAAAAGAAACGACAATGGAACCTATGCAAACGGCGACAATCGGCCCTGCTGAAACTGCAGATTAAAATTTGAATCACTCGGGCAACTGTTTCGGGCTGTGTGCAAGTCGTGATATCATATTTAAGGTTGATGGTGTGAGTGAATGATTGTAAATAAAAAGAAGTGGCAGGCAGTCTTAGACGTGCGTTTGAGGGATTCCAAATCGGGCCAAACATAGACACTGTGGTGTCTCACAGTTGGTGTAAATAGGGTTTGGATTTTGGATAGCAAGAAGTTGCGAATAGATGGAATAAGATACTGGAGAGGATTGTAATTGTAGGATGATGGTTTTGGGAGTGGTAGGTTTACAAATCACTGTGTTTTTTTGGAGTATGTTGTTATGAGTTACCGAAATCAGAGGCTCAATTTAGATTTTCTGGGCACATTTACTGGATTCAACCCCGACCGAGCCTAATGCAAAATGGACAGTCCGGAAAAAAGTAGAACGAAAAGCAATGGTGGGAGAGAATTTGTAAGCTTGCTTGAGTAATGATGATTGATGATTATGACTGATGAGTAATGATTTGAATTGTGTGGTGTTTCAACTGGTTGTAAGGGTTTGTAGATATTTCTGAGAGAGTCATTGACAAACAGTGGTACTCGAGTATCCAAGGTTTAAGATCAACGTAGCCCCAGTAGATCGTTGATCAACAGTCTAAACAGACGGTAAACCTAAGAATAGAATCCTCTAATTCTACAATTGGGAACAGTGTCAATGCAATTTTATTAAAAGTGTATCAATGCAATACGATAGAACAAACTTATAGTATAATAACCAAGAAGAACCAAAACAGCCAAAAGGTATCAGCAAAAACCAGCAATGCCGTAAGCGAACTTACAACAAAACAGCAGCAAGAGCCAAAGCACCGGCAACGGAACCAGCAATGGCACCCTTACCAGCAACGGCACCGTTAGCAGTCTCAATGGTGGAAGAGTTGCTAGAGATGTTGGAAGCAGAGGTGGTGTAGGTGATGGACACGGAACCAGAGGTAGCGTAGGTAGAGTTACCAACGGTCAAGGTGGTGCTCAATGGGCAGTAGGTGGTGAACACGGTGGTGTAAGAGACAGAGGTGACAGTGACAGACATTTTAGATATGTGATAAGCGAATGTGTTTGATGAGGAAAGAAAACTTTTCACCAAGGGAGAGGGCACCGGTTTATATAGTGCGAGAGTGCTCGTGGGATAATCAAATATCAGTATCGGTTGCTTTTAATATTCGTGCAGTGCGTGCAGGTGCATTGCGATGCATGACGAGGCGCGCGTCGTGGGAAAGATTTTCGAGCCTGGCTGTGAGAGAATGTAGGTGCTGGGGTTGTGGTGACAGCACCAGCCAAACTACAAGGAATGAGTGTTCGGTTAAAAACGATGCTGGGTAGTGGATGACTCGAGGGTGGTGTTTGTTGTTATGATTTACGAAAAACCATCAGCAAATCTGATAGTCAACCGGTTGTCTAGAATTGGAGTTGTCCAGGTCAAGCAATCTAGTGCCACACTAGTAATCCCCTATCTGCAAGTCCGGTACTGCAGACCACCCGCAAGCCTGAGGTGGTGGGTGTCGGCCAGAACACACTAGTCTGTAGAATTGGGATCGGATTCACGTCAAACGCGATATCAGCAGGCTGGAGAGTATCCTGGACTAGTTCGGGGTCGCGTAAGGTGACAACCGGTAAGCCTTGGGAATAGGAGGTGGCTCAGGGTCTGGCCTGGAGTGTCTGACCGAGTTTTACAAAAGGGTCTCAGCTACTGGTTATGGACAGGTCTTGGGCTATTTTTAGGGGAATAAAGAACCATTGTGGAACATCGTAAAACACATCGACGAACCAGTGGAACCTGGTAGTAACGCATTGTGACTTACCTGAACAAGTGTATTAGTAAGTCTGAGGTTGTAACAAATGTCAAACAGTTCCATGAGTAATCGAGCAGTCTCAATGAGTAATCAAGCATTCTCAGCTAGTACAGATTAAGCCCACACCTAAGACTCTGAATGAATAATGTATTGGCCCATTCCCAACAGGTAATTATCAGTTGCCCAATCAAGTAAACACGATGAGTGGTGCCAGATGGCCGAGGTGAAAATAATTGGTGTGGATCCAAGATCAATGCCGTAATAGCATGGACTATTGAGTAAGGTGATTAGGATCGCCAGCCCGCAGCCAACTATAATTAGCTACACATATGATTTACTGATGTGCGATCGTAATGGTTAACGATTTGTCCGTTCTACATAGGCGATCCGATTGGGAAAATCGCTGTGGATTTACTGGCAATCGAGGCTCGCCAGTTCCATTTCATCGCGGTGTAATAACATAACCATTGGGTTCCAGCCAAGAACAGTCCCTTTCAATAGCCACCATTTCAAACAAAACATCCTCACACCGTAACATCCTCACACCGTCACATCCGGACATGCAACCCACATGTCCTCGTAGAAATGAGACCTACATCCGAACATACATGGTGGGCCGATTCTTGGCCGACGCCTCTCCTTCCAAAGCCTTAACGTCGGCCGCCTGTGCACAGGAAATTTAGGCGGGTCCACGCGACGGGCCGCACCCAGAAGTGTCGCCGGTGGTTGGCAAGCGTAAAAAGTTTGGGTCTGGCTGATTGAGTTGGGGCACTCGATCACGCAACACCAAGTATTTTCGGTACTCCAGACTACCTGAGAGTTTGAACTTCACCTCCAATTGGTCCAAGTGTGTTCGTAGCCACCACAATCCTATCAGAACCTCAACCGTCTGCATCCCCCATACCACGTGAGTACGCGAGGCGGCTTTGGGCTCCTGGCTGCTTTAGGACGTGATATGACTAGGTTGGGAAATGCGGATCCTCGGCAGACGTTGTGAAATTTCTTCTGGCCTCGAGGCGTAGTGAGACTTGGCCGACAGCACGGGTCCAGACCCTTCCAAGGCTTGGATATCCCTTGGTTCAGGCTTGGTAGGGCTTGGGTCAAGGCTTGGCTGACACACGATTCGTAGGACTGTAAGACTGGGTCTTCTACAATTGGCGACACTCAGCACTTATTAGGAAATCCCTTTTCCAACACCCATTGGGAACACCCCTCTGAAAAATAAGATACCAAACAGCTCTGAACAATCAATGCATCTGTCACATTAGCCTCTCAGCAACAAGGTTTGGAGTCAGCTCACTTGGGCCAGAATCTCACTGGAACTAGTTCTGTTCGTCCATTACTAGTCCCAATCGAGCTAGAGGTTTAGTACCTCACAATCTTAAATCTGTCGGGGTTACAGTTTTGGCAAATATACTGCTGCCATACAATACAGCCCTTAAAAACAACCTTGCGACATTAGTTTGCAACTCTATTGGCATTGGTGAGTTTGTGATGATCATTGAGCGCGGTGTGTTACCGGGGTCTGGTTCGTTTGACTGGGGTGGTGTCCATCAGTTTACATCCCGCCAGGATCTTACAACTTTTCTATTGTTTTCGTAATTCGATCCTGGACATTCGCTAGATCGGCCAGATCTATTGAATTGAGGGCTGGCCTAGATGACAATAAGACTAGAGTCTAGCACATGTGCTTCTACTTTCGATTGGTGAAGTGCTCGATTAGCTACCGCGTCCAGTTCCAGAGAAATGCCTGCCCAGAACGAATTCACCGCTGGAAGGTATCATTGACCCTTATTGATTTGGAACTGAATATTTCTACAAGCAGTACTTCAGTTTATGATATCTGGTGTCCAGCCATCAGATGGATCAAATGAAGAGCCAACTCCGTTGCACAATGTTACCTCTTGCGAGTTGCACTGTTTTGATTGGATCGAGTAGCGAATTTTCAAGCCATGGGGAATTTCCTATTCAAATGAGCCGACGAGTCATAAGAAATTCAAGTCGTCCCCTGGTTCCCTGGTAATTCACTTTACCCATAGTCAGTCCTCTGAGCAACAAACTGAATTTCATTTTGCGTAGAACGGAAGACATGCTCACAAATTGTTTCAACCGCTCACTTCCAGGAACAAAGTACAACGTAGCTCTCCTTCACTCATCAATCCAAATAACACTCACCCGAGAAAATCTACTCATCTCAACACCAGTTCATAAAAACCTGACATTTGGACCCATCAATGATTCTAATGTCAATTGGAGGGTTTCTGCAACTGAGCTGCATGTCACCGCAGGCGAACATGAGACATTTGGTCTACCATTGACATACAAAAACAAATCAATGTAAAGCAATAAGTCTATATGAAACGATATGTCTAAAAGTATTCTATAGTTGTTTGGTGAGACCCTATTGTTTTTGGCCCTGGTTGGAGATTGCTACTTGGAACATTGCTGCCATTGGTTCTTTAAAATGCTTGAATCTTGCAAGTTCTTTGGTGAACCCAGTCCCTTTGGCGAATCGGAAAGCATTGGAAATTTCAGACACAGTCCGTCCTAGTCTGACCCCTTTCAATATAGGCAGGAGACCATCGAATAGTATACCCAATCCATCGCTGAGTGTCAACTTTCCGTTGATTGCCCAAGTGGAGAAGATATTGATGGCTTCAAGCATTATCTGCGATACTACCGACCCAACAGGTCCCAAAAACATAGTGAACACACCAACAAGTGATAAGACAATGTTGAGGATCATTTCCTTTCTTTGCTTTTCTTCAATCTTTTCAATCTCTTTGCCCTGAGAATCAATTAGCATGACGTTCTCTGCAACTGTAATGAAAAGCATTAGTGGTGTCAAAGAATCAAAGATGTCTGACCCACTCATCTTGCCAAGGCCGTCGTGAGCACTGTTAAGAAGCGATTTCATATCTGTGATGTTTTCTTGATTCACTCCTGATAGTGGGTTTTCAATAATGTTTGCTGCCTTTGGAGCAGTGACGTTTCTCAATTGCATAGGGCAGAAGTCTTTTTTACTAGATTCAATCGTTCCCAGATTGATGCTGGTGAGATCATCTACTTCGATGGTAAGATTGTAATACTCAGACAATGATTTGGCAATCGCAAATTTCTCGGTATCATTAACAAACAAGTTCTTGTAAGTGCCTGTCGCACCGTAACAGAGGCCCTTGGGATTTCCAGCGTTTAGTTCTCGACACTTAAAGAAATCAGAGTCCACTGAGTATTTCTTTTTACTCTTGGAGCACATGTAGAACAGCTTCCCGCCTTCGACATTGAACCACTGGCCGTAGCTTTGAAGAATGTTGGCTTGAATTGCGTCGGTATAACTCTTGTAGTGTTTCTGATAGGTCTCGTTGTTTGCAAGAATATATGTCAAGTTTCTGACTGCTGTGTTTCCGATATTAATGTAATAAGAGACTGCGGCTTCATACTTGCACCCATATTTCGCATTGGCGATTCCATTTATATCTTGTGCATTGACCGTAGTGCAGTCATATATCTGAGTGTATTTGTAGTCTGGTTCGGCAGTTTGTGAAGCAAGATTCTGAGTAGCACTTGTCTTTGGAGCAGACTTCGAGGACTTAGAGGCTTGAGTCTTTGACGACCGCGACATCGCTGACTCTAATGATACAAAGGCATCCACAGTGACATTCAAAGACGATTCACTTGCCAGGGTTAATGAAGTTCGCGACATCGACATGGCGGACTCTGAAGTTACAGAAGCACCTTGAGAACCGCTAAAAGTTGACGATACTGCTTCCAGCGTTATTGAGGTCTGTGGCGATTCTAGTTGGGTTTGCTGACTTAGGAAACCAAGCATTTGTAAAGCCTCAAGCGGAGCTGCTTCAGTAAGAGCAACGAGACTTGCAATTGTCGTACACAACAATGAAACTCTCATGACTCTGAAGGAAAAATATTTGGGGCTTTCCCAACATATTGGAAGAATATCCGCTCTGTTATATAGGTGTGTGTATTGCTCTGTGAAAGGGGAAGGGTTTCGACTGGCTGCTGTTTGCTGCACGATGTGGAGTTCTCACGTTGTGGTAATTGAATGTCTCAATCACCGAAGACTTACCGACGATCGATTAAGCGAGATGTATCAGCTGCAGAAAACTAGTCTAAGGGGACTCTTATTGTGTGTTTCTGAATATTTCTGAGATCTTTTTGGATTAAATGAAGGTTCTTAGGTTTAGTGAGTGTTTGTACTTTCAGTTAGTGTGCTAGACTGGATGCATCCAGTAAACAGAACCAAAAAACTCTAATGACACAATAATTCTCGACTCAAGCACTTCTCTACATCGACGGCATTGTATTATTTGGTTCTCTTCAAGAAGTCTTATAAACCAGTTTCATCAGAAACTCATTACATTTATCTGACATGACAGTCTCATCTGACAGTCTACCACTTACAGGCACTCTACTGCGTACTGGCAATCTGCACTTGACAGCCGAAACCTTGGCAGAACTATGAAACATCCACCGACAGTACCTGCCCCGATCATTAGTTGTTCCCAAAGGGTGGGCTCTGTTAAAAACCCTGGCTGTAGTATTTTTGTATTACGTGGGTGGCTGGTTTTCTGTTCCACTTTCAGAGTTATGTTTGCTGGGTTTCTGTTTTATGTGGTTCGTAAGGTATGGTTTTATGAGTTTGTGTTTGATGTAGCTCACCGCCCGAGTCTCAGTAGTTTTGCATTTCTGGGCGGCCCGTTCTTTGGATTTCCGTCCGAAGAGTCGCCCATGAAAATTGAATGAGCAGCGTATTCAAGTTGGGCGGCTGGCAGGTTTCGTCTGGGCGGCTTCCTCTGTATTTTTGTAACTACGCCGTCCAAGTAAGCCGCCCAAGTTGAACAATTTTCCGCCCACCAGTCCACTCGAAGGTTTCAGGTTCTTGTACACGTGATCTCATAGATTTGTCAATTGGAGACTGAAGAACCAGAAAACAACCGTGTTACAGAGTGAATCAAAATGAGTTACAGCGAGTCTGATTTGTCTTCGATTTCCAGTAACGGAGGTGACAAGGTGAAGTCTGGTTACAGCAACATTGACACATCTGATGTGGAAGATGACGACATGGAGTTGGGAGATGAAGATGTAGATGTTGAAGGATACGACGAGGAAGATGAAGAAGATGACGATGAGGAAGGTCAAGGGTATGATAATGAAGAGGATGATGAGGAAGAAGAAGATGATGAAGACGACGAGATTGATGAGCCCCCTACTGTGCGGAAATCAGGAGTAAAATTAAAGTTGAGCTTGAAACAGAAAGGTATTGAAGAAGAACACACGAAGAGACCGCGACGACAAGCTGCACAAGCTGCTCTTGCAGCAGCAACACCTACGATCATCAGTACGAGGCCGAAAAGAGCTCGGGCTAATGTGGTGAGTTATAACGAGTTTGACAACCCTGAGCTTGAAAGTGCATTGAGTGAAGAAGTCACCGATACAGTAGAGTATGATCAAGAGGAAGACTTAGAATATTCATCGAGCACTCCAGATTTGACCAAAATGACCGAAAGACAACGACGGAAATACCTTGAGGAAAACAATCCAGACAGCGAAGACTCGTCGTCAGTTCCTGCTCCTGAAGCTTCGGTTCTGAAATCGCGGAACTTCATGTCGTTATCGAACGATATCAAGAAGAAGAAAGTGTTGACTGAAGAAGAACAGCAGCTAAGACGGTTGGAGATGGCTCGGAGACGTAAGAATTTGAATGAGCGGAAATTGAAGGAAGAGAAACAGGATACATTGAACAAGTTGTTGAAAAAGAGAGCCAAGAAAGTGCGAGACTTGAAGACTTTGAAGAAAGAGGAAGAGGAAGATGAAACTGCATTGAAAGCGAAACCAAGACGTCCTGTAATGCATCATCCAGGATTCTTCCGTTGGGTGAGTGACAAGGATGGGTTCCGTTTGGGAGTTCCAACTGGAGCTCCAAGTGGTAATTAAAGGTTGGTTGATGTGAAGCGTAATGTTAAGGTAGCAACAGTTTGAATTGGTACGGTTATGACAGTAGGATAAAACTGTAAGCAATTTTAATTAGATGTAGTTTCTATGATGTTAATGTGAACCTGTCTGTGATATATTGTTGAAAAGAGAAATTAGTTTAGTATGTACGACGTGAAAACACGAAGTCAAATGCACTACACCATTAGCAAGAATATCAATTGGAAAGCAAGAAAAATCAATCTAAACAGTCGAAAATCTAAACAATCAAATAAATAGCTTGTCAATCAGAAATCTGTTGACACTGCATAAAAAAACCAACCAAGTCATTCCTGAAGGTCTATAGTCTATCGCTTCAGCAACGGACTTGAACAAGTTTCTGCTCATACACAGTGTGTTTGCCCTGTATTCTTGAGCTGACAATCATTGCACTGAGCTTTCCTCCAATGGCACACGCACTATCGAGTCCTTTAGAGTACTCTTTCAATTTCAATCCTCTGGAAGCATCATGGCCATAAAACACCACTCTTCTGTCTGCAGGATCGGAAATCAACCGTTGTTTCTTGTTCCAGATCCGGGCCCATGGTCGTGTGATTGTATCGTCCACTACGTTCTTTGAATCATAGCAAGGCTCAGTGAAATTTGGACGGTACAAACTACGGATATTGGTGACAACATCGACTATCTGAGACGTCAAGTTGCGATCCCATTGTAACCCTGCGTGCACTGCCACGCCGTCAAGAGCCACAGAATAATCGTAATGCTTCTTGAGAATTGTCTGCTCGTCTCCTGATGCCAATGCAGATTTATGTGGATGGCCAACAGGTCCAAGTTCCAATATCGTCGAGCAGTTAGTCAAATAATTAAGGTGTTCAGGTTTCAACCGCTTGGCAATCGAGAGTTCCTGATCAAACTTTATTCTCGAGACCTTAAACTTCTGGAACGTGCTCACCTGCTCTCCGACACAAGTGTTGTTCTTAGTGACTTCGTCACAGAATTTAGGAGCCCCAAACCCATAGTAACTGCTGTATTTTCTAAGAATCCGGATCTCGTGGTTACCTAACACACACTCTGCTTTGTGCTTGATTGCAAAATCTAACACCTCGAAGTTCTGGGTACCTTTAGATATGAAGTCGCCTGCAAACACCAACTGGTCGGTGTGTTTGTTGTAATCAGCTTTGGTCAATGCAGCTTGCAAAGCATCGTAGCATCCGTGGATGTCTCCAAAGATAATCATTCTTGACACTGGACGTTTACCTCCTTTGCCAGACGTGATATATCCTTCAACTACTGAAGTATCAGGCTCTAAATAAGCACCTACCGACCGAATACTCAACATATAAGGAAGAGCAGTGCCGTCCTGACTCATAACCGCCATGAGCATCACGGTGGTCATGAGGCAGAGCACAAGCCCTAAACCACAATAAGCAATTTGTTTGGCAAACTTCATTGTTGGG
The DNA here is from genome assembly GCA_030578595.1 of Saccharomycopsis guyanensis. Classification (NCBI taxonomy): domain Eukaryota; kingdom Fungi; phylum Ascomycota; class Saccharomycetes; order Ascoideales; family Saccharomycopsidaceae; genus Saccharomycopsis; species Saccharomycopsis guyanensis. The sequence continues at coordinate 768,232 of JAJMSQ010000001.1, forward strand.
TAGTAAACGATTAAGTTTGGATATACCAATAAAAATATATAGAGCTCATCGGCACGTGGGCAAGCCACGATTCACGTGATTAGCCGACGGGGGTGCTAGTTGTGTGTACAAAAAGGTGGTGTACGGATGTGGGCTAATTTACCCGGACCCCAGGTAGATGTTTTGATTAATCACTTCACCAACTTCTAACAACTCAACACCACAACACCCTAACATGACTCTGCACGAGATACCTACATCGTCCAGCTTGGTGGAACTTGGTGCAAACGCGTCGATAGACCCGCAGGTGGCAAGCGCGGACTCGCAGGTAAAACTTGCAAATACCGATGACGACGAATTTCAGTCGGCTGTCAATTCTCCTGACGGCAGTCTTGACGGTGCTACTTTGGTGAAGCCCGGCCAGATCTTCTTCAACATTAGAGACAACAGCCCTACGCGTTTCTACGTGCCTGCATCCGAACCCAACCGCGAACAGTTGGTAGCACTTATCGAGCGGTACGGCGGTGCAATTTCCGACGAGGAATCGAGTCTTGTTATTTCTCAATCGTATTATAATGGAAATATCACCTTCAAGCCCGAATTTATATTCGACAGTATCAAGCACGGGGTGTTTCAGCGATCGGACGACTACCGCGTCCTCAAACCTGGGGAAGCCGGTATCGACGAGAATGAAAGTATTTCCAACGCCCAGATGGCGATGTCGCTAGCCAATGGCGACGGTCTGACCACAATTATAAGTGTAAACAAAAATGGGTTTACGCGTACCGAGGACGAGTTTATTTTGGAAGAGGTGCGGAAGAATCCACGACGACGGGCCACCCACAAACTCTTCCATGAGATTGCTGCCAAGCTCAATCGTCACACTGGGAACTCGGTGCGGTATCGGTTCCGCAACCATTTGCAGAAAGCGTTGCTGTACGTCTACAAAACCACCGAAGACGGCGAATTGCTTACTGATTCCAGCGGCAATTATATAATCACCAACAGTTTTCCAACCACTGTCAAGAACAAGTTCACGAGTGAAGACGATTATATTCTTTGCAAGATGGTCAAGGACAAATGTGTTGTGCAGTTTGGCGACAAGGGCGACAAGAAATCGACGTTGCCGAATAAATTCTTTGAGACGTTGGAGAAAGAGCATGCCCATCATTCGAAGGCAGCCTGGCGTGATCGGTTCCGGAAATTCGCAAGAGTTTATGGCATTGATAATTACATTGAGTATTTCGAGGCGTCGAGGGGCCAGGGTAAGGACCCTGAACCAATGAAGAATTATACTGCCAAGGCAAGACTCGAAGCCTTGGAGGGTTCGCGGAAACTCAAGCGAGCTGTCACTGCTGGGACAAACATGCACGTTGGAGCCTCGGGAGCAATGGACGAGGGCATGAATTTCAATGACTTAATAAACAGCAACAACTCTGCCGTTGGGTTAATGAATACCTTGGCCACGCCCACGAAGTCCACCAATAAACGGCAAAAGACTCAACAAGGCGGTGAAGAATTGGACTCTTCAAGCTTGTTCTTGGCGGACGATCACCGTAGTGAGCTCTCGTCATTGGCCGACATCGACTCACACTTGTCACAGAACGCGTTCCTCAACACCAACCCAAGTCAGATCCCATTGATCAACAAGCAGGCGTCGTTGTCTATCAGCGAGCTTCTTGATCCTGAGATCTTGGCCAAATATTTCTCCAAAGAGTACTTTCATTTGTCGTTATCCAAGATCCTTAATAAAGTCAACGAGATTGTTTCCAGAGACTATTCCACCAGTGGAGCAGATCTTTTACTTGACTCATTGCACTCGGAGCTTGGTATAAACAAGAACTTTGGTACTGAGATTTTGACCAACTGTTGTGGTGACTTGTCGCTTGTTTCCAAATATATCAATCTTGTGATCAACACAGGCAAGAATCCACCAGAGAACGTGTCCGGAATATGGACCAGAGAAGACGATGCACGCTTGCAAAGAATGGATGTCAGCAAAGAAGATAAAGCATATTTGTTGGCTAAACACGGAGAGGAGAGAATTGATTTACGGAAGCAGTTTATCAGCAGTATTTAAGGGAGGGGTTCCATGTAGTTTATTCAGACCAGGAGTTGTCTGTAGTGTTATAGCTAGGTTTATTGTTGGGCTTGTTCTAACCTGAAGTTTTTAATGTACGTTTCTTTAGACTATTGTTTTGTAGTTTGGCCTTTTGCTTCTTGTGTGTTTATATCGTCAAGTTTAGAGTTGCTGAGGCAGATAGAACGTGCCAGAATCACTGTGAAAGTCTGCTACGGCAAGAATTGATATTTTTTGAACGCAATTTTTTATAGAGAATACTATGTTTATATTTTATTTTGAGTTTTGACTGAGCTAACATTTTTTAGAAATACGTTTGCTGTTAGATTTACAAGTTGGAGAACTCCGAAATGAAAAATCAGGGTTTGAAACAGACTCAAATCTTCAAGTTTCCCAGACTGATGCCTAATTAATTTCTAAAAGAGGCAAAAGATATAAAAATAGCAATTGAGTACTCCTCTTGGTTTGTACTCTTCAGGAAGGAGCTTTCTTATTAGATTACAATTCTCAATTGTGCGATAGACATGAACAGTGTGATTCTACAATACGACACGACATTTTGCAGTGTTACGTCTTCACAATTAAGTTCAATCCACTACAGAAGCACTCAGAGACACCAGAAAATGCTTCTATACCTTTCTTTTCCTATTTGAAGAAGAGCATGGCGTGTTCATGGAATGGTCTAAAGTAACCCAGACACCACGATCATCGCCAAAAGTTCCGCCCGAGCTAGGCGGATTCTTAAAAGGGACCTGCCCGAACGAGTCGCTCGTGCGAGGTGTGCATCACGCCGCAAATTGTGCGTCGAGGAAAACTCTGCGAGGCTGATCCCCGAACAGAGTTTCTGGCAGATTCCATATGGCGGTTTACAATGTTGCTGCTACGTATGATTTTGTAAGGAATGTAATATTTCTATGTCTACTTCAGAGCTATGTTTGATTTAGCGATTGTCGTTTCCTTTTTTTTGTGTTTTGTGTTTTTCTTTTTTTTTTTTTTGATTCCGCTTTGATGATAAGGAATGTATGAAAGTCAGTAACGGAATACGGGATGCGTCCATTCCAACGTAGAACTCAATTAGTCTGAAAGCCAAAAAAGAAAGTCATTCTTTCGACTAATAATAATATTCCTGGTAAAGATCGATGCGAGTCTAACTCCGATTATGAGACAACGAATGTCAATGTTCGTGATATGGTAATCAATTAGTACCCCAGGTTTTAAGGTGAGCCCGACGAGTGGTACACTGATTGTCTCAAGAAACCTTCGAACTGAAGAACTTCGAATTGAAGAACGTCACTTTTTCAACAACCCATTCAAAAAGCCAACCACCCCTCAACCCATTACAATTAATAATCGAACATCTTGTATTAGTAGTAAACTGCTAGTCAGACACTAACCATATCACTGGCCAACCGACTAGCAACAACCATCAACTAACCACCAGCAACAAACTAATCATTAGCAAGCAGACAATCTCATGGAAACTATCAATAGACCAACGACCAGCAACCAACACTCAATCAACTATTCCAACCAACACATTTAAGCATTGGCAGAAATAGCAGCATTGATAGCGTTTGGATCAGCACCAATGACTTTCTTGACTTCCTTACCACCCTTGTACAAGATGATGGTTGGCATGGCACTGATCTTCTGGGACTCAGCAACGGCTGGAACCTCGTCGACGTCGACCTTGTAGAAAGTGGCCCCGCTGTATTTCTCGTCCAACTTCTCCAAGATTGGGGCAATCATCTTACAAGGACCACACCAAGTGGCAAAGAAGTCGACAACCACCAATCCATCGGCAGCAATAGCAGCAGAAAATTCCTCAGCAGAGTTAATAACCTTGACCATTTTGTTTTGTGTATGTATTTATGTTTGCTAATTGAAACTGGAAACTAGTTAGGCAGACGGAAATCCGGCGATATTTATACAATCCTCTGGCACATGTCCTAGATCGCTGCCCAATTATTAATGCGGTCTGGGGTCACGTGGACGATCACGGTCAGTAGCCCGTGCTTACAAATGTTAGTCTGTGTAACAGTGTGTAACAATTTGTCAACGCCTTAGTAAAACATCGGCATGACCTTGGTTAAATTAGATTACAAAATTTTCAAACCCCTATTTGTGGTTTGCGAACATTCCGGAACAATTATGACGATCGGTGAATGATCTTCTGGAATCACCGGCTATGGTGTCAGTAGTTGTTGCTTCTTCACGTGACACGTGACACGTGACACATTACTTGCAAGGTTTACCCGGTAGCATGACTGGTGAGCTAATTCCTCGGTGAATATTTAATCAACGAGTCTGTTCTGTTGATAACTTTGTTATAAATTAAGTTCCGTAAAAATAGGTTCAATCCCGATCTTTCTCGAGCAGAAACTCATGTAATTGTCACTCTCCCACCGTAAAGTAGCAAACCCCGTTTGTGATCCGTTCAATTGGTATACAACCTCCAAACGACCCATGGCTCACAACCCACAAACACCCCTCCCCGGGTAACCACTTACAATCTGAGTTTTCGTGATTGGATGAAAACTGTCTATAGTTATACAGTGAGAGAGTTCATACACCATGTCTAACCCAGCTCCAACGGCACAATATGAGGTGAGTAATATTGCAGCAGAATGTCAATTACATAAGACCAATATTAACAGCAAAAGAGAATTGATTCCGACCCTTCGTTTGGAAAGGTGGTAGGATACTTCCGTACGTCAGACTATGGAGTTATTGCAGCTTCCACTGTAGCATTTCCTACTCTTCTTACGATATTCGAAAGATTGGAGCCTGTGAACGGCAAGGCGTTTGTGAAGCCATCAGGTTCGTTGATCAGATTCACTTCATTGTTGGGACTCACCGGTGGGTTTTTCATTGCTTACAACCGTTCGTCACAGAGATTCTGGGGTTGGACAGAGAACAAACAAGAAGTGCAAAAGTACAAGGAGTCGATCAGACAGAATTTGCTTAAGGGCGACCCTCCACATGGGAAATCGAGTTTAAGCCCATGGTTACAAGACATTGCCAACAGAAACAGTGTCAACTCTCAGCTTGCATTGAACATCATCCCATGGTTCAACTTTGTCAACCACCCATACCATGGGAACGATCGTCTTGTGGAGGAGGTTAAAGCTGAGTTGAATAAACAGTAAGTTATGCATTGATCTGTGTAGGGGGTGGTAAATTAGAGGACCGGTTTGAGTTGCCAGGAGGTGAGTAGCAATAGCCGGCTATTAGCTTGTGGTTATTAGCTAGTGGTAATTAGCTTGTGGGAGAATCAAGTTAGTTAATTAGTGAATTGGAAGATATTAATTGATGAAAATAGCAATGGATGATTGTAGTGAAGCAGGTGGAAAATGCAAGAAAGTGGAGGCATACAATGCCAATATGTAAGAGTAGCAAAGGGTGGAAGTGAGAGGCATGATTTCAAGGCTCGGTAGTTAATGGTGTGTCATCTTAGATCATGCATCTTAGCTAGGGCCACTCTGGTTAGAGCCACAACCATCAGTAGTAGATTAATGCAAGACGTGAAGTATATACTGGTAAGTGACAGGCAAGCGAAAGCAAGACAGACAGCAAACGACAAGTAGTAAGACTGCAAAAATTAATCAACCCTCGGCCCCAACCCAGTTCGTTGCCGTGCTATATACATCTCGATCTCAGTGGAGTCTGGGGTGATTGGCATTCCAGTGGCCGATCGAGGTTGATGCACAGAATTAGCATTCGTCCGAGGTTTGGACTGAGGGTCGAAGTTATGGTTCAGAGTGCTAGCTTCTAGAACAGCAATTCTTTGAGACACCCCTTTGTAGAGCCCGGTCAAAACGTCCACCCTGTTCATAAGGTCATAGACTAAATCTGTAACCGACCCAGTGTCATTGTCGACGCTATAGTCAGACCCCACCGATGCAGTTTCCCGGAGAATTGGAGACACTCCGGCACTTTGCTCCTCGGGTTCCGACGACGATCGTGAGTCTGGATTTTGGCTGCTGGTGTCAATGGCACCACCAACGAAATACTTACTGGTTTGCGAACTGGACGGCAGCGGTTTGTGGTTGCTAGAGGGTGGTTTTGTTGAAGCAGCAGAGTTGTCATGTCCCGGACTATTTGCAGTGTGTATTGAGTTTTTTGGCTTAACATGCAGCAGCTCACTAGTGTGAGAAGAGCCGCGGGTGTTTAGTTGCGGAGGTCGTAGAGAAGAGTTGTTGAATAATCCAATTGGGTGATCTGTTGGTTCTGAAATAATTGAAGTCTTAGACTTTTTTTGAGACATGTTGTGGAGAGTGGTGTGTTGTAGAGCTCTTCTTTTCTTAGTCTTCAGCCGTGAGGAAGAAACAACCGTCTGCCGTTCAAGTTTCTTGGTCAATTGTGTGGCCAAAGCTTCCATTCTTGAACTGAACTCATCTGTTTTCTGTTTCAAATCAAGAGATTCTAATTCAAGTCTACCTGCCCATCGTATAAGATTATTTTTTGATTGTTGTTCGTCTGTACTCGACTCGGAGGATGGAACGATTTCGCTTAACTCCGACTCGGATTCCAAGATTCGCATTAATGACATATTGGGGTTGGCTGGAGCAACTTAGAAGAATTACAACAATAGAACAGTGTCACAATAATGACAACGACTCACAACGACTCACGACAACTCACGACAACTCTCCTCTGATTTTGTATCAGCATTAGCCAACCTCATACGTACCACCCCGTTGGTACACACCCACCGCACTGGAACCACCCTCGACAACCCCCCGACGACCCCCTTGGTTTACCCTCGGGTGAGCGTTCGTCAGCAGATGGCCCGGGAAAAGTCTCCCCCCACGTGACGCCGCACTCCCCGACGGAGTCCCCCTTGGCTATATATATTGCAGCCAATTCCCAGAACCTGGGCTTGCAACTATCCACGTAGTATTACATAGACCAACGAAACCATGGGTGTCCAAGACGTTTTATCCAGAAAGACCGGAGTCATTGTCGGCGACGATGTCCGCAAATTGTTCGAGTACGCTCAAGAACACAAGTTTGCTATTCCTGCCATCAACGTCACTTCTTCTTCCACTGTGGTTGCTGCCCTTGAGGCTGCCAGAGACAGCAAGTCTCCAATCATCCTCCAGACCTCGCAGGGAGGCGCAGCCTTCTTTGCTGGTAAAGGAGTTGACAACAAGGACCAGGCTGCGTCAATTGCCGGATCTGTTGCTGCTGCTCACTACATCCGATCGATTGCTCCTACCTACGGGATCCCAGTGGTGCTCCACACCGACCATTGTGCTAAGAAACTCTTGCCATGGTTCGACGGGTTCCTTGCTGCCGACGAGGAGTACTTTGCTAAGCACGGCGAGCCATTGTTCTCTTCTCACATGATCGACTTGTCTGCTGAGACCGACGACTACAACATCGAGACCACTGCCAAATACTTCAAGAGAGCTGCTAAGATGAACCAATGGCTCGAGATGGAGATCGGGATCACCGGTGGTGAGGAGGACGGTGTCAACAACGAGGCTGCTGACAAGGACACCTTGTACACTGCTCCAGAGACTGTGTTCGCAGTGTACGAGGCCCTTGCTCCAATCTCGCCAAACTTCTCGATTGCTGCTGCCTTCGGTAACGTCCACGGGGTCTACAAGCCAGGTAACGTTATCTTGAGACCAGAGATCTTGGGTGAGCACCAGGCCTATGCTGCCAAACAGATCAAGGATGCTAAGACCGACAAGCCATTGTTCTTGGTGTTCCACGGAGGCTCCGGATCGACCCAAGAGGAGTTCGACACTGCCATTGCCAACGGAGTGGTCAAGGTCAACCTCGACACCGACTGTCAGTTTGCCTACTTGTCTGGTGTCAGAGACTACATCTTGAACAAGAAGGACTACCTCATGACTGCAGTTGGCAACCCGGACGGCGACGACAAGCCTAACAAGAAGTACTTTGACCCACGTGTCTGGGTCAGAGAGTCGGAGAAGACCATGGCCAAGAGAATCACCGAGGCTCTTGCCATCTTCCACACCAAGGACCAATTGTAAGTAGAGTGAATGGAGGTTTTATGTGATTGTTGTAGTGGGTGGGAGGGGTGTTAGGGGGAGAGGGAGGGGTTTGTAGAGGGATTTCCAGTGGGATTTCCAGAGAGGATTGTACAGGGAGGTGAGTAGAGGGAGGTGAATTGAGTTTGGAGGGAGTCAGTGGAATGAGGTATTGTGGAAGGGAGGTCAATTGGATCATGGCTTGTACAGGGGGTCAATTGCTCCCTGTTACGATCTTACGATTCAATTTACAAGATACTCCTGTTGTCTTGTGACGGTATAAGACATAGGGCAAGATAAGGAGGTTGAAACTTGGCATCGTGTGACGTCAGTGCGTGGAATCAGTGGTGAACAATTGTGACCAGTGGTTGCAGAAATCTGAAATGTTCTGGAAGCTCAATGGTTGCAAAATATCACGAGGTGCAGCCAACTATTGTAAGTTGTAGATCTGCTGGTAGGCATTGGCCATATGCGTTCAAAGATCGAGATATGCCGTTGTGTCCGCCGACTCGTACACTTTGTTCGGCGGCACCATCCTTGACCACCGCCTGATGACCCGCCCGTATTCGTCAGGGGTCGAACAAGCCCACGCATGAGTTCCCAAGGTCACCGCCTGAACGAATCCGCCGAAGGTGCTCCCTCTGCTTTCTCTCTCCGCTGTACTCGCGCCGCCTAGTCTTACGTTCTCTCGTTTGTCCATTGGACAGTCTACTGGCGAGTACCTATGGAGTGCATTCTACAATTCATTAGCACTTCAATGGTAACACACTGGCTATCAACTAATTTATCCATTATCTAATGAATTGCGGCGACTATGTTAATATTAATTAGTTTACCTCTATATGTTCACAGCTTCGTACCTTGTCTTCGCAGCCTGTCTTACTTCTTCTATTCTTCTTGTTAGCGTTCTATAGATTGTCCAGCGCATGCCCCCGCCGAGTATTCCTAGGCCACCCACGACTCCCCAGCAGACATTCGCCTACACCCACCGGCCTTCCCACGCCCCCGGGTTACCGCGGAACTGCACGAAAATCCTATCTAGAAATCGACGAGGTGGTTTTCTAGATCTATCTCGCAGTCCACAATGTCTCAAGAATACTTGGATTTGTTGGACGAAGCGAAAAAGTCGATTGTTAGCCAGTTGCCGTCGGCCTTGCAACAACCCAGAGTCATGATTATTTGTGGTTCTGGGTTGGGAGGAATCGCTGATAAGATCGATCAAGATCCCCAGGTCACTATTCCATACAACAACATCCCAGGCTTCAAGTCTTCTACTGGTGAGTACATGTTTAGATTCACGCATTGGTTATGATGTGGAGTGGCATATTAGCTTTTATGATTGGTTCTGACGATTACTTTTGAGAAACTCTCTGTTGTACCAATCAAACACAACCTTCTCCACAAGTTCATGTCTACATCATATCTGCAGTCAAGATCGATAGTCCCCCAACTAACAATCAGTCCAGGGCCATGCCGGTAAATTAATCTTTGGTTATCTCGGTGCCAATAAAGTTCCTGTCATGTGTATGGTAGGACGCTTACAGTAAGTAGTCCCTGAAACTTTGTCAATGCAACCTACTAACAATCAGCTTCTATGAAGGCTACGAATTCAACGAGACAAACTTCCCAGTGCGTGTTGCTGCGTTGTTGGGAGTAAAGGTTCTTGTAGTGACCAATGCTGCTGGCGGAATGAACACCAGTTTCAAAGCTGGTGACTTGATGATCATCGACGACCATATCAATTTGCCTGGTCTTGCGGGGTACCATCCGTTACGTGGACCTAATCTCGAGTCTTTCGGACCTAGATTCCAGCCGTTGTCTGACGCATACGACCTAGAGTTGCGGAAATTGTTGTTCAGAAAGAAAACTGAGTTGGGGATCGAGAGATCTATTCACGAAGGTACATACGTGTTTGCAGCCGGTCCTACTTTCGAGACAAGAGCTGAAGTAAGAATGATCAGAGCTATTGGTGGAGATGCAGTAGGAATGAGCACTGTTCCCGAAGTTATCATTGGTCGTCATTGTGGATTGAGAGTTCTTGCATTGAGTTTGATCACTAATGAAGGTGTTGGTGACAAACCAGCTAGTGCGTTTGACACCAACCCAGTTCCTCTTGATGACGGAATGGCTAGTCATGCTGAGGTGTTGGAGTATGCTAACAAAGCTTCCGGTGACGTTCAGGCATTGGTTCAGGCGGTTGTCAATGAGCTATAGTGAGATGCTTAGCATTTAATTGAAGCATAGACAATATTCTCTGGTGTGTAGTGGATGGCTGTAGAGGCCTTTGGGTATGGCTTTAGGCGGGTTCTAATGGATCGGCTGCTTACTCCCAAGGGAAGGCCCGCTTAGACATGTAGATGCATGGGCGGGTTTGAAGTAGGAGCCGCCTAGAACGAAACATGTCGCGTGACCTTTGGCTTCCAATTGTATGGCGTTGAAAACTATGGGACCTTAACCTTTAAATTAGAAACAAAGCACATAATATTACTCAATGAGTTCATAAAAACCATCCATCCAATTTCCAGAACATAAATCCAACTTTTATGTTGTTTTGTCGACGGGCTGAAGCTGCTGAGGTCCGAGGGGCAGTGTTCGTAACCATTAGCATTAAGGAGCCTGGGTGAGTCTGGGCGGCACCCTAGGCGGCCCACTCGAGATCTCTTAGGCGACTCCCTAGCCAGCAACAGGCCGATCTGCTGATTGCTACCCGCACGCCAACACCATTACAGACAGATATTTCAATTGATTACCAAGACCCCACAGATTCCAGGTTTGCTCCTCTAATATCCACTGACCTCAGTTCTTCGCCAAACAAGTTCTTCGCCAAACATATCATGAGACTTGCCCTGGTGCTAGCAGTGATATGCTGGCAGTCGTTGACTGTCAGTGCTGGTGCTGAGCCAGACAGTACTCGGGCAAATGCTCTATACTCACAAGCAACAAGTATACTCAGTACAATACCGACCCTCAGCAGTCAGCAGGTGTGTGACTATATCTCGATGAAATACGAGCTTGTGGAAGACATAGAAATCAATATTCCTGCAGGATACTTCTCAAACGTGTCGCAAGTGTTGCGAGACAAAAAGAGTGAGCCCAGCAAGAAACAGCAGAGTGTAGCAGAGTTGCTCAGTGCCAGTGCCCACCAGGGACATGCTGATAGTGCGTACTTGCTTGCCGAGCTCTACATGTACGGGAACTACCTGTTTCCAATTGATCCGGCGTCTGCGTTGGAGTATTACGAGCTCTGCACTGAGTTGTCCGGCAATGCTCTGGCGTACTACATGGCAGGCTCTCTTTATGCCACTGGGTTGTTTGGGCAGGTCCCTGTTGACCAGGCGAAAGCAGTGTTGTACCTTACACAAGCAGCACGTAGTTTGGAGCCTCGTGCCATGATGGTCATGGCGTATCGGTACTTGAAAGGTATAGCCGTAGAGAAGAACGATGACCTTGCACTCTACTATTACTCAACGCTAGCCAAGATTCTTTTTGATGCACACATAGCTCCACAGCTAGCGGTGGGAGGATCGCATTTAGAATCGTTTGCTGTACGAATCAGCGACTTTAACACTTACGATTTCCTCAATTCTGCAAACAGACGAGCCCTGAGCATGCAGCACCAGAATATGGTCGGGAACAACTTGAACAACAACAACGGTGCGTTTGAGCTCCCGAACTCGGTGGACCGCACGGTGTTGGATTTGATGGACGGTGGCATTTTGAATGAGCTAGAGGCCCATGAAGACAAGTACAAGTATGCCAAGCTCTATTTCCAGTCACGGATCTACTACGAAGGCGACTATGTGAACCGTAGAAATTACACGTTTGCGTTTGAAAAGGCGTTCAAGTGTGCAGAGGAGGGCAGAAAGTCGCGGCCAGAAATATTCGGAGACAAGCCGATCAAGAAGTTAAAGGAGATCCCTTTGGACGTCCAGTATATAGCCAAGTGTAATGCCATGGCCGGTCATTTGTACTTCCGCGGCGAAGGCACCGAGCAGTCTTATACCAAGGCAAGACAGTATTTCAGAAGAGCAGGCAGAATCATCCGTTCGCCAGAGATTTACACCGATATAGGACTCATGTTTGAGTTTGGACTCTCTGATGACTTGGACCCTGATCCAGCCTATGCCGAAGAATACTATATTGAAGCTGCCAAAAAAGATTACGCACCAGCGTTCTTCCATTTGGCACGATTGAGATTGATGGCTCACAACCAGTTCTTTGGTAATGATTTAAGACAGGAGTTTGGCATTCCAGTGTCGTTGGGAGACGGCGATCCGTACTTGAAAGTCAAATCAAAGATCAACGACAGATTGATCTTGGACACCTTTGAAAGAGGAGCCATCCGAGGCAGTCCCGAATGTATCTATGCACTTGCCAGACTCTATGAGCTTGGGTTTGCACGGAGCACCAACGTCGAGACTGCCCATTTCTATAAGATGTTTGTCCAGAAACTCGAGCAGTATATAAGTCCGCTCGAGAACAGTCTTCAGAACCTTCTTATGGAGAATTACGAAGGAGCATTCATAGGCTATGCGTTGGCTGCAGAGCAAGGGTTTGAAACTGCACAGTCTTCTGCTGCGTTTATGTTGTTCCAGACCCCTTCGAAGTTGAAACGGTTGCCTAACATCACCAGCGAGGTGGCACTCCAGGCCACCAACTATCTTACCAAATCGTCACAGCAGTACAACGTAGACTCTGTGGTGTTGTTGGGCGATATATACTACTACAATTTCATCAAGGAACAAGGATTGAACGACACCGAGTCTGCTCACAAAAACTACGAACGTGCCTCGCTTTTCTACCAAGTGGCTTCTCATAAACACTCGTCTCAAGCAAGCTGGAACTTGGGTTACATGTACGAACATGGCATTGGAGTTCAACGAGACTTCCATTTGGCCAAACGGTACTACGACTTGGCACTCACAAACCATCCTAAAGCGTTCCTCCCAGTGCAAGTGTCCTTGATAAACTTGGCTGTCAAGTCCAAGATTTACCAGCTTCTTGGCTGGGACGTGATGTCAACGGCACCTCAGCAGCCAGCTCCTAAACGAACTTTCAAAGACTGGGTGAACGTGCTTCATCGAGTTCGAGAAGGTACAAGTAGTATATACACCGACGAGACTATGATCGACCAGCAGCCAACAACAGAAGACCCTCTCGAGTTCAGTACTGAGGAGTTGTTGCTTCTTTCGTTTATTGCAGGGTTTCTAATCTTCTATGCTGCTCAGCGGTACTTCAGACGGAACAGAGCACAGGAGAACGGCAACCAGCAGCCAGCCCAGCAGAATTTTGGGTTCTTCATGGTACTTCCTCTTTAGCCGTGGGACCAGAAATTGCTTTGAGTTGTGATAAAGTGTTTGTTTACCTCTGTGTTTATACCTTTGTGCCTACGTTTTATAGATGCTTAAAAGTTATGTGATTGTTGAGAATGGAGGATTTTCAAGTTGTGGATTGTATATACTTGGCTAGTGAATCTACTGCTAATTAGCAATAAGTAGTAGTTCTGAGCACAAACCAGTACTGGTATTGTTTAGTTGTTGTCTACTCTAATGTGTCACTAGTAAATAATATCCAGTGAGCACTACGGTTGCTCATTAAGCTATGATACTGTTTGAGTAATAAGAGTCAGCACTGAGTAGCTACTTGCTTACATTAGTTGATGGCTGCAACTAAGTGTTGTCAAACAACTAGTAAGTACCATTAACAAATTCTCAATGGAAACCTGTGCTCTCTAAACATTCTCTCCACTAGACACACACACTCTACTAAGCACACTCTACTAAGCACTCTCTTACTAAACTACTAAACACTCTCTCCTAACACTCTCTAGTGACACTTTCTAGTAACACTCTCTAGTAACAACCTACACCCTTAAGAGACACATCCATTCGTATTTGCCTATGTCAAAAATTACAACACACCACCTACTGGTCAACATCACCAGCCGATTCCCAGTCGCCAGCCAAGTTCTCTTTCCAAAGAGTGATTTTATTGTCTGCACTGGAAACCGCCAAGATATTGCCTGACAACGACCAGCTGACTTTCCAGGTGACCTCTGGGAACTTCTCTTTGGTCAAAAACTGTTTCTTCCATGGCCCCTGGTTGTTCTCCTGGGTCCAGATGATCACGGTCTTGTCCAAAGACGCAGACGCAATGTATGATTTGAATAGCACAGAAGGCGACCAAGAAACGTCTCTAACCCAGTCGGTGTGACCTTCCAAAGAAGCCTCCTCGGTAGCTTTACCGGTGGCAGAATCGTAGGCCCACACTTTCACAAGGTTGTCACTTCCTCCAGTGACAAATCTCTTTGGAGGCTCACTGTCACCTGCAGTCTTGGACGAATTGATAGGAGCCCAGGAAGCAGAATTGACACCTGCCTCGTGTGCACTGAAGTCTACAGAATGAGTCTGGCCGTTTTCTTTCACCTCGAAGATCGACACCCGTCCGTCGGAGGACCCACACAACAAAAGCGCACCGTATTCATGAGGAGCCCACTCAACACTATTTACTGAAGCCTTGTGGATTGTGTGTTCGAGAATCGACTTCCATTTCCCGTTTTCTTCTCTCCAGATCAACACCTTCCCGTCGTAGGAGGCCGATGCAAGGATGATTCCAAACTTAGGATGTGCCCAGCTGACTCTCCAGACTGCTCCGTCGTGACCTTTCAACGATTCAATGAGCTTGTGGTTCTCTCCTTCGACCTCGAATATTTTAATGGTTTTGTCCGAGGAGCAGGTGGCAAGTCTTTTGCCATAATAGTCCAAAGCGGCGTCATGCTAGATGTTAGTTCTTTGTTTGGAACAGCTGTTGTTGATGGCGGAGACTTGAGTGTCTCTAATGGCAATCCATCTTTGAAATTCTTCTTCTGTCGTAATGGAAACTCAAATAAAACTTACAATCAATGATTCATGTGCATTCGTAATAACCGTCTGTTGTTAATAAATTGGTCTTTATATCACGTAGAGCACAATAAACTACCCACCATTGTGTATGTTGACTTGATCTACCTGGAAATTCAAATGCAACTTAACACGCAACTCGGAAAGGGTTACCCGGGGGAAGCATCTACTACTACTCCAATAGTACTACTTCATAACTACTACTCAATTACTGCACCGTAGATATAGGTAAATAATAGACTCTGCTATGCAGAAGGTAAATAAAAACATGCCAATTGCAGCCATCTATTCGGCTTCCAATTGGTCTTCTTCTTCTGGATCTCTTTGTTTGACCTCAAAAGGTTTGTTCAACACTCTCTCGTAGAGATCCTTGATGTCATCGGTGGTCGATTCAAAATGCGACGAGGCATCGTACGACTTCGAGATGAAGATGTTGTCTTTCTTTCCGTCTTCTTTAGGAACGTAGATATCGGAAATGCCCATCAAGACATCGACGGTTGATCCCAAGAGATCGAACGCTGGCTTGAGCTCAATGTGTGGGTTGTCGGTCTCGATGATGGTGGAGACAATAGCCAAATAGTACGGCTTGGCACACACGTTGTGGGCATGCGACACCACAGCCACGTAGATGTCGTTCTTTCTGCCGACCTGGTTCTGCGGAATGATGATCTGCAACGAGTCTGCTTCTGGGGCCTGTGGAATTGGATGGTCCAAGATACAGATGGCACGGATCACTCTCTGGCCGGTCTTCTTGACTTTCTCTGGGAAATAAGTAGGGTCGGCAATCACAATCGGTGCCTTGGCAATTCCCTCTTTGGTCTTGACTCCCTCGAACTTACCGTCTTTGTCATAGAACACTTCTTCAATAGGAGTGTCCAACATATAGGTTCCACCATAGATAGCAGACAACCGAGCAAAACCCTGAGGCAATTCTCCCAACCCGTAGAGTGGGTAGATGTACGGAGATTTACCGTATCGGGCAACCGACTGACTGTACAAGAGAATTCTCTCGATGGTCTCTCTGGCCGGTTGTTCAAGGTACTCGTCGTTGGAGTAAAGAGCCATGGCGTGACCAATGAAATCCTTGGTGCCCGACTCCAACCCGTATTTGTAGTAGACCTCGCTCATGGTGTTCTTGTCCAAGTCCAACCCTTGGTGGGTCGAGATCTCTTCCTCTTTGTAGCCAGCAACAAACTCCAAGAATCTCTTCATCCGTCTCTTTTCAAAGATCCCCATCAACGACGACCGGATAGCTTCATACTCGGTGGCAGGAACCTTGGCGATCTTGCCGCTACGGTACACATAAGATGCTGAGATCTGCTTGAACCCCATGTACCGGACCACGTTCGTGTGGACAAGGATGTTGGTCAACACCCCGTTGGCCATAAGAAACTTGGGGATCAAGTCCACGCACCAGTCTCTGTCTCTGCCCAACTTTGGGTCCGGTGCAGCGTTTCTGAATTTCTTGAACAATTGGGTGAGATTGATCGAGGCAGACTCTCCTCCGTAGAAGTCCTGTTTATCGATATGTAACACCTTCTTTCCCTCCACCGAAAGAAGTCCCGAAAGCGCACACTCGGTCAAACCAGTGCCTAAACGTTAGTGACCATGACTTTTTGGGACCTTCAATACTGTAATAAATGAACTTACCAAGCACAATAACATCGTAGTTTTCATCCATGACTATCGTAGATTAGATAGGTACAAGAATAGCCAGTTTGAAGGCCAGATAATTCCGATGCCTTGCTGGCAGCCGGGTAACGGGGCGGTTTGGTGGGAGCATGTTTGCTGTGGCTGGACCCGCCTGGAGTGGGCTGGGATTTTTGTGGTTTTGGGCGGCTCTTTCGGGCGGGATGGTATGCTGGTGTTCAGGTTTTGGTTCCTTGCAGATCCAAGTGGGTGGGGCACGGAATAGGTCTGGCCATGTAGACTCTCAAGTATTGTGAATATAATGTAGGTTCTAATGAATTGGATTAGTACGAGTTAGGGAGTTTTTTTTACTAGATAGTAGATGATGATACTCAGTGTAGAGGTGTGAGTGTATGAAACTGCGAGTAGTTGCTCAACATGTCGTGTGCCTCCGTAAGAAGTCTTTCTACTTTCTCGGTATGTTCTTGATTGCCATGACGTGTCTACGATCTTTAAGTAGAAAACTGGAATTTGACTCTGTTACGAATATTTGTTTTGGATGGAAGACTCAGTGTGATTTTTTGTTTAGGGAAAGATGTGGTTTCTTAAGAAAGTCAGTACCAAGCCCTGCAATACCCACGACGATGTCAAGACGCCAAAGTTCTAAGCGACTTTCAAATTGCCAAAAAATAATAAGATTCCGTTATGAATTTTAGTTACACTCTGGCATCGGATTTTTGTTGGAATATTCTGGCTAGTGGTGAATTCATCAACCTACATGGTGATCAAGACTGCGCTGAAGATTGAGAGGGTCATTAGACATCAAGTGGACCTCGACCTTCAGGCTCTCCTCAGAGAAGCTGTTCATTTAAATTGCCGCAAACAAAATCCAAGATCTGAAGTGTCGGGCCCTATATCGATTGCTGGACAGTGATTGCCCTTAACAAAACCCTACGCAAAGCAGTCCACGACAAAGTGCTAGCCTGCCACAAACAAACTACCAACTACATCACGAAATCACAATTGTCAACGAATTGCCATTTATAACAAATTATGTCCCTTGCGATTCACCCATCCAATTCTTGACCTGGCTCAACCACCAAGAAGTCTTCACTGACAGTCGAGAACGCCAACACTGAACCCTGGACAATCCCCAACTCCTCGAGTTTCAAACTACCACTTGAACCTTCTCCAATCACGCTGAAATTGGTTCCATAGGCATTGCTGATATCTACTGGTGATCCAAGTTTGATCTCGTCAATACTGCCAATTGTCTGACCCTTCAGTTTCCCGTTTGCCTTACTCGATCCCAAGATATCTTCGTCGTTACTGTCATCACTGTCAGAATCTTGTGCAAATGATGGCACAGGCACATCTATGTCATCGTCTATGTCGTTGTCAATATCTTCCAATGATTGAATCCCTCCAGTCAAGTTCACCATCTCTAGTAGCTGCTGCTTCAAATCATCTATTGTGGCGTTGGGTTTAAGCAAAACTGTGAAGATTTGTTTCCCCCGCTTCACGCTGACGGTGATAGTATCATTGAATTTTGCTGCTTTAGGCTGAGTTGTTAATAAGTTGTTGCTGTCATGAGACCTCTGTTGCTGGATCTCAAAAGTCATCGGATAACTTTCTCAATGTTTCAGGAAAGATTCTAGCAAAGATTGACAGTAGAAGCTCAACCCAGTAACCCCTTTAATGTACCAGAGCTAAAACAAATAAAAACTTACCATTGAAAATATAGGTCTAAAGTCAAAAACGTAGTCTGAACAGTCTCAAAATACCTCCGATGAGATCGTGAAAAATGAATCCTAGGTGTTGTGTACTGTACCCTTCCGAAGAAAAAATCTTAAGCTCCGTCCTTATTAGCTCAGTTGGTAGAGCGTTCGGCTTTTATAAGTAAGGAACCGAAATGTCCAGGGTTCGAGCCCCTGATGAGGAGTATTTTTTTGCGTTTTGCAGCTTTACAAGTGGTTATTGTACGACTCTGAAGTGTCATTTTTTGTAATTGACAACGACAAAAGAACAAGAAAATATTCTGAGAACTATATGATAGTGTCAGATAATGACTTATGGTTGTTCAGCTTGTTGTTGCTGTTTCCAGTTGATTGTAGAGTGTTAATTCTAGACTCAATGTCTCAGTCGGAACCACTATTAATTTGATTGCCTTACTGAGTTAGTTAAAGCTTCAGTAAGTAGTAATCAATGCCAGTGGTAATCAGAGAACTGAAAAAGATAAGCCAAAATACCGAAGACATGAATCTCTTACATTTACTGGCTGGCCCGTGAAAGGGGACCACTAGAAACACTCCAATTGAAACACACTACAATCTTCACGGAAACGACACTCAACAACTTGTAGCGCACGATTTATAATTAGAATCACAATATAATCTTCAAAGGGGGTTAAGAAGACAGATTTGGAAGGATGATATTGGTGCTGAATTGAAATGAGTGTTTTAGCGGAGTTAAGCGAGAGACACACAGGAACTCCGGCAGAATATGATATAGTATTCCTCTTGGCGATTCTTTCAAGATCTACTCCAAACTCAAAGTGCCAAGATACTGAAACTGTAGAATCGGTCGTTCAGACAAACCGCAAACTGGTTGTGGTATGCTGCTGTGCCCAGTGATCTTTGACGGTATTTCAGTTGAAGATGCATGTCTCCCAGAAGCTGACACAATCTCCAAAGTTCACACTGTCACAAACAGTAAAAACCAGACAAACAGAGTACACAAATTCTGAACTGTAGCAGCAGTACCCATTGGAAATAACTAGAGTAAAACCGTGGGTGCAGAGCCACTACAGTGAAGCAGATGCTGCAATAATCTTGGAATTGTACAGTGTTCACTTCAGTTTCTACATGTAAGCCAGAATCATAAAAATTATTCTACATGAAGACACTAAACGTAGCCAAGCATTCAACACTTTCTTCATTTTATTTTTGATAGTATTGGCAAGCTTGGCACACCGTCGCCTCAAAGACAGAGTTGAGAAGTGCTACATATGTTCGATCGAGAGTGTCTCACCCTTTCACGGAGATACCAGTTTGGTGAAAGGGGTTGGGTTTCATCTCCGAGCCTTCAATTCAAATTAGGCAGCTCGAACTGGTGCTGGGAACTTAATTAAGAAGGGGTTGGGTTGTATTGAGTGGCCATGTCCATGTGCAAGTGAAGACCTGCCACTACTAACCTGTGGTAATGACAGGAAAGGATACGCACATGAACATGCGGGTTGTCAGATGAAACAGTGGTACCAAACGCATCGTAGTCTTACACGCAACCAGACCGCGGGTCAATGAATATTGAATCACATCACCGAATTTGTCCAGAGTTGAGTTGGTCTACCCCTGTTTTGAGTCGCTTGTCGTTCAAACTGGTAGCAGAAGTTCCTATGGTTTTTCATGCTGAAAGACATCCAGCAAACCACAAGCAAGACAGCCCAGGCTGTGGTAGTGACAGAATAGATGTCAGGGCCAATTTGTTCAAATAATATAAATTGGAGCTAATGCAAGCTAGCGATCTAATAATTGTACTAATCATCACTAGCGCACTAGCTTCCCCACAACCTACTTCCAGAACACTTGATCGACATCACAATGAAATACTCATACACTCTTTTGGCATTGCTTGTGGCTGCTACAGTTGAGGCTATCACTATTCCAACCCAAACTGACGATCTTGTCACATACACCACCGACTATGAGACAGACACCACCGACTTGTCAGTCACTGACGATGTTGTTGATAAAAAGTTGAAACTCGGAAATCTTTTCAAGCACACCCCGGACACGAGAGGAAAAGGCCCAGTTGTAGAACGGCTGGATAAACCAACCCATACTACTGCTGCCCATACTACTACTGCCCCTACTGCTGCCACCACCACCTCGGCAGAAGCTAACAATGATGGTGGTAGTGATGCTAATGTCGGAGACCTTGGCATTGGTAACGGAGATAGTGGTAATGCAGGCACTGATGTCACCGATTCCGAATACATCACCAGCGCTAACAGCACTGTCACCGACGCACCTACATCTACTACCGGTGGTTCATTTAAATCCCAGGCTAAAAGCTTTTGGACCCAACACTCCGATACCATTGAAAATGTCGCCGAAGACGTACTCTTGGCAGCCATCTAAACGTGCATGTCTCATTGGAGCATCCAACTGAGATGTGCTTGGCACATTACAACCGTCTTGTTAGAATTAGATATCTCAATAATGAGTTATAGATATAATTGATATTTTATTGAATTCCGTAGTGGTACTAATTACAGGATGGCACCTTGAGTGCTACTCCAGGGTTCTGGTAACAGCAATAGGTCTGCACCACCATGCATGTGCCTGATTATATTATGGGTTAGAAACTAAACTAGCACCAATTCTCAAAGCCAATTCTCTGGATATTTCATATTTAGTGCGATCCTTAAACTGGACAGTACTTGTAACTGGGAGTTTCACGGTAGTGTGATAAACCGACGGATATATTAAGAGACGGCTGTCGCACATTGTATTGCTCGTAACTCAGTGCATAATGAAGTATCAAAACATTCTCTGCTTGGCACTTGCTGTCAGTGTCATTGAGGCTGCTGCTCTTAGACAAACCACTGATGAAGATTATATCAGTTCCCTCTCTGATAGTATGAGCTATGATTCAGCAACCAGAACTCATTCCTCAAGAGAGGCACATGTGACCCCTGCTGGTGAGGACGATGCACACGAACGTCATGTCAGTTCCAACTCTGAAGCTACAACCTATGATTCGGACACCAGAACTCATACCTCGAGACAGGCACATATCACCCCTGCTAGTCATTCCAAGGCCGAGGACGATTCAGACGAACGTCATGTCAAATCCAACTCTGAAGCTACAACCTATGATTCCGATACCAGAACTCATACTTCGAGACAGGCACATGTAACTCCTGCAGCTCGTTCCAAGGCTGAGGACGACGCAGACGAAGACCAGCATACCACTTTAACTCATAATAGAAACATTAACACCGACTCTCCAACCGTCACTGCTGGAGAGAAGGAGAGAGTTTCTGCCACGACGAAGGAACATGCCGCTGCTACCACCGAAGCTTCATTGAAATCGAAGGCCAAGAAATGGTGGAGCAAGCATGGAACTAAGGTCAAAAGTGTTAGCAACGACCTTGCCAACATTGCAATGATTCTCTGAGAGATCATGTTGCTTCTGCTGAAATTTTATGTACCATTTAACTAGAGAGAACATTAGCTTTTACAGTTGATAGTTCAGAGTATAGAGTCTTTTTTCTAATTTAATTTTATAGCACCTTGTCGTTGTGTAAGTGTTGGTTTGGGTAGAAGCAAGAGTGCATGCAATAGATGAACGAGCTTGGCTGACACTACAGCACAGGTGAATTATTGAGAGTTATTGAGAATGAATAGAAAAAGAATAATGACACAAAAGCAAACACTTAGAGCAACACTATAGTTTTGAAAACCATTCGACTTCTGGATAACTGAAGAAACAGACTAACAATGAAACGTATTAACAACGATCCGTCCTAACAGTAAGGTCTACTTATCTGTGGTATTAAGCAATACGTACATGGAGAGCCTAGTACGTATACTGAGTGTAACCATGACAAGATAACCACTGACTATTGCGATTAGAAACATTCACAGGAATAGAACTACTCATAAGAGTAAAATTTCATTTAGAAAAACTAAACCACAAAACTCCAAGCTACTAACACATACCTGTTCCACGTTAACAGAGACAACGCATGTTCGGATCAAGTATGCAAGAAAATCTGTTCACGCATATCTAAGAGAAAAGAGGTAGACATACACAACATTCAAATCCCCACTACAGATCTGCAAATATCACGGCAAATAATCATTCTATTCAAATAACCTGAAAAAATATTAATAAAAAATCTTTCTAGGACATTCACTAACCCAGTTAGTGGAGGCGCAATACATACTGATTGTCGCTGCTAGCTGTGCACATATCAGAATCGTGTCATGCTAATTCCTATATACTCACCAGCCTTGTCATTCCGACCCCTTTGAATATTTAACATTCTACTATTAGCCCGAAACATCCCCTGACTAGGCTCTTGCCGAGAAATATTCTTACCGCACTCTAGCGTCCATATCGGGAATTTCATGACTGATCGGTGGAACCACGGCGTACCCCAGTAGAGCATTCCATGGACCCTGAACGGATATGGCCGCAGGATGCATTGCCGACCATGAACATTCCTTATTAGAATGAGCCTTGCAATCCAGTATATAATGAACCGACGGCCCGAGGATACTCTTAGTTTGACGATTCACACTATATCTGAAACACAGAACCATCCGTGATTTCAATCTTCGGATCATACCTCAAGTCTATCACCAATCCTCCAACAACCACAATGCAATTCAGTTCATTAATTCTCGGAGCAGCTGCTGTGATGGCATCTCCAGCACTCTCAGCCCCTGTGTCAGTGGGTTCTGGCGACCAAGTTCAGCATCCATTCAACGCTACGTCTACTCATGGCCATGTTATCTTTGCCATTCCAAACTCCATGTCGGAACCAGTTGTCAAATTCTTGAAAGCAAACAACATGACGGTGATGACCTTGAACAACAGCACACAAGCCAAATTGCACTCCGGCTCAGACGAGGTCCAACTGAAATCGGTTGAATCTATCTTGCTGACCATTGGCTCTGTCATCTCTACTGGAGTCTCGATTGTCGCTGCCTTGCTCTAGGCAACTATGAAACAGCTTTGTAATTTTATTTTCTGGTGAGAGCCCGGTGCTCTGTCAAGTATATTTGGAATCTTGTTTTTTGTTACTCAATGGATACATTAATTAAATGCCTTGTAGATGCTATACGAACTTGTTCCCATTGGCTATCTCTAGTTCTTGTTGCTTTATTATAGCTTTTCTGACCTCTGGAGTCACCACATCTTCAAATATTTCACTGCCCACATTCTTCAACCCTGTAGATTTCACTGGCCCTGAAGGTACCACTATTGTTTCATAAACAAGTTTCCCTTGTCGAGGATCCGATTTCTTATACACTGGCAGAACAGGAACACTGTTCTCGTCTACAAGCACCACTTTCTGCCACCGGGAATGCGTCGACTGTGTTGCCAAGGGCACAAACTTCACCCCCGTGTACGGATCGCGTTCGACCAACTTCAAGTTCCACAACTTGGCTCTGTCATACGCAGTGTCGTAGCCTAGCTGTTTGGACGCCAACGAATGGTTTAGCACCCAGTTTTCTTCGTTAATCATGGTTTTCGTGATATTGGACTTGATCAGAAACTTCTCGTTCAAGTTTATTGTGTTGGAGGTCACCACTGGTGCACTGGTGATCGGTACAGGCACAGCCACTGGATTATACACGTCGACAACTCGTAGCTCGTACGCTGGATCGCCTGCCTTGTCGCCCCTTTCAATTGCTTTCTGTTCATAATAGTCGTCGGTGACTTTCTTACCGTTCAAAACTACCCTTGCTCCAAATACTATAAACACACTTCGGGCAGTGATAACATTGATCGACCTGCTCTTGTAACTAAGAGGCAAGATCTTGCGGTCTATCAAGTTGATCTTCTCTTTTACATTGAGCGATATCTTGTGTAGCTGTGGATACCGTATGAATAAATTGTGCGAGTCTCTTATACCTAACGTCCGAGCCACTTTAGTTGCAAGCATGAACAACTTGTCACCTCTCCCAGCCAAATAAAACGCCCCAATTCTATACACTCGCCCTCCTTGTAAATTGCCGTCGCTATTGACTTTGGTTTCTCCTTTGGGATCCACTTCCAATTCATATTCATCTAGCAGTGCTGCTAATTTATACTCTTGCTTCAACGGTACTAGCACCTCCACTGACGACTCTTTTTCTTCTTCTGGCTCGTCGTCTGGAATGTCTAGCGTGGTATCTTCAATCTTAAGTCGTTTCGCGTCATGTTCGTCATCGTTATTTATCTCGCTCATATGTGATTTTTCAAAGCACCGGTGGAATCTGACACTTGAACATTTGAGTAAACACGAAAAAAATTACGAGCGGGATGCTGGGCCAGGGCTGCTAACCTATGATGGTGACTGTGCTGCATGTAAGACGAGGTAGGGCAAAGATGGTAGGAAGTCAGGCCGCTGGTGGTAATCAGAAGTAGCAGTATGAATGATATTGTCTTGTTTTAGAACTATGGCTCTGGTGTTATTTGAAATAAACTCATACATTTTCGTCTCTTCTTTAGACCCTCCTACTTCAAGAAACACAACGAAATACTACAACTCTACAACAAGGAGCAACAAAAATATACAATTATAATGATTATTAACGGCCTAGTGTCCCAACAGGTAATAAGTGTTCATGGACTTTGCATCAAGGTCTCCACCCGAGTCGTGCTGGTCAGATCCAAGATCTGCTTCGTCGCCGTCTCTATAAAGATGTTCCAACTCTTCGTCTTCTTCCTTGATAGTGTTATGGAAATTTTTGGAACGCGAGTCGTCTTGGTCGGGGTTACGCACCACAGAGTTGTTGCGGCTGATTCTTTGGATCCGGTTCAAACCGATATTGTTCTCTGTGATTTCGTCGAGTCTCTTCACAACAATCTGTTTAGGACGCATCACATGGAACCCAGACGATTTCTGACGAGGTGCAGGTTTTGATTTGAACAACCGTTCGTACAACTTCGACACGTTGGCAATGAACGGACTCGACTGCTTGTCAGTCGACGCAGCAGCAGCTGCACTGTTCTCCACAGCTGCGGTGTTCATAGGGTTGATCGAGTTCAAGTTCCCGTCTCTCTTATTCCAGATCTTTTCGATTTCTGAATCTGTATGTTGAGTAGGAGGACCTCTGTAAAGATCAGACTCTCGCACCGAGTAGTCGACGTTCTTTTTCTTTTCGTAAGGTGAAAGCAACACATCCAACGAATCTGCTCGGGTGGATTCGTAAGGCTCTGATTTAAGAATCTGGCTAGATATCATTGGCTCTAACGTACTGTCTGTGTTTTTGTAATGTTGTCTAACCAACACCGGGTTGTCGTTGAGCAACGTTTCTGGAGTTTCTGATTCCAAAGGAGTCTGAGGCTGACGGAAAAAGCTCGAGGTGTTGATCATGGAATCGACTTCTGATCTACGTGAAACCGACATGGCAGGAGTTCTGTCCAACGGTGAGAAACTGTCAAACATCAGCGAAGGAGGTTCCAGCTCAGGGTACGAAGTAAGCTGTTTATAAGTAGCCTCTTCAGAAACTTCTTTAGAATCAGAGTTTCTGAACCTGCTGACGGTGATGTCAAGGAACGTGGAAACCGACCGGCAGAAAAGAATCAATATCACAACCGCATGCACTATGAGCTGAGTGTAACCCACAAAGTCACGAGAACGTTCAGGCAAATTAAGCGAATGGATGAACGGAATGTTCAAGCAGAGAACAAGGATCCGAGCAACTGCCATGATCGAGTAGTTGAGATTCTTGTTGGCAGACACATGGTACGGCTGGAACAGGATCATGAAAATGAAATAGAACCCTTCTAGAGCTATAAGAATGATCACCTGAGCCATGCCGTTGCCCTGCAAACAAGCTATCACTATTGCCTTGATGACTAGCACAGTGTAGTCGACTAGCAAGAACAGCAACTTGCTGGGGTTGTATTGATAGTAGAGAAACCCAAACAAGTTGATGACTATCACAGAAGTGTAAAGGTCGTTGGCGTAGTTGTGGTAGCTGTATCTGTTTTTCTCGGTGATTATCTTCCCGATATTGATATTGAGGGCATACCGACTAATGAAAAACACCATGAACCCAATCCAAAGAATAGCTAGCACCAATCCTACCACTGCAGTCTTTGCAGGAGCTCCACTTTCGTTAACATACGAAAAGAATTGGTAGAACGAAAGTACTAAGAACGGTAATGCGTTGAGCGAGAAGTAGAAATAGATGAAAAGACCTCCCAAGAAAGCTAAGTTCTTCTTAGCAAAGTTACTAATGAAATCAGCTTCTTCTATAGGGTACCGACGACATCTTATCCAACAGTAGAGCACAATCAGTTCGTTGAACACCCACACGATTGCCAAGACCGTGACGGACCAGATCATGAAGTTCATCCAGCCGTACATCTTCATTTGTTTGTCGTTGTAGAACACCGACAATCCAGTGAGTCCGTCTTGGTAGTTCAAGTACAAATGGTCCTGGAGGATGGTGTTGACACTGATTTCAGTATGGAAGAAGTCCCAAGACATGAGTGCTACCCAGTTGAAATAAACAAGAACTGGCTGGTAGAAACCAGGATACTGGAGTCCTAAAGCACCGTTGAAGAACGCAAACTGAAGGTATTGCAAGAAATCAGTGGTGCTAGGACTCAACTGACGCAAGAACGATTCGTTACAGATAGCAGAAACCCAGATAAGAAACGGATTCCCACTGGATTCTCTATAAGGACTGAAATTCTGACCGTACAAACTGACAGCAAGAACGAAAAAGAAAAACACCAACATAAGCACCGAGATCGTCACAGACACACTGCGGGGGAACTGCGGAGTGATATACGATTCCCAGCAACCTATCACTGTTGAGGAAGCGTCGTTGCTGATTATGGAGAACCTCACAGTGAAGGTAGTCATTCCAGACAGACTGGTTGCTTGCTGGACATAATGGATCATGTAGTTGTGGTTAGTTGTAGCAGGACAGCTGTTGCCAAACGTCATGTTTGTAGATAGAGTAGAGAAGTTTGGAGATATACCATAATGGTCCTGACTTAAAGTGGAAGTGTTGAGCTCGGTCAAATAGTTACAGAGCCGATAGTACTGGTTGAATTCCTCTCCGTTAAGGTCCAGCCTTTGCACATGGAACGTGGTGTACTTGTTGGTTGTCTCGTCAATGTCGGTGATTTCGCCGTGGCTCACATTAAGGTAGATCTTGTAATATATAAGATTGGTGTCGCCTTGGTCATAGTAGACATCTAACATTGGAGGATCCACCACAAAGCTCGAGCGGTCGACATCTGGACATTGGTGAGTTAATATTGTAGCACCCCGACTGGGTACCACTATCAATAGGAGAAATATTATGAGAGGAGCGAACATTGTGAGGTGAGTGGGAGTGGGAGTGTGAGTGTTTGAACAAACTGTTGGATATAAATTTTTGAGAGTGAACTGAGAAATGAGCTAAGAACCGTGATGTGAACTGTGCTAGTTAACTAGAGTATGGAACCTGATAAGCCGATGGTAACAGAAGTCAAAGACACTGAAAATCACAGTGCAAATCTGGATATCGTCGAAGGGTGTTGAACGGTGGTAATAGCTTTTGAAAACTTGTATAGATAAGGTCTAACGTGAAAAAACCCTCCTTGAACCACTCTTTAGTTTCGACTTATTGTTTGTAGATGCCGGTAGGCAGTGTCTAAGGATGTTTCGTATAACTGGATAAGAGTATAAGTCGGTTACTAACCTATTCAAACACCTTGAGAAATAAATATGGTCCACTTTAATATGACTGAATGATCTCGGACAGAGTTCTAAGAACGAACCGAAGTAGTGGAATAACTGAAACTCTCACGAACACTGGATTTCCAGGTAGGTAACACGGTGCTGGAATTGCGCCTTGTCTAACCGAGTACGGTTACCAGAAAACCAAGACCAGAAAAAAAAACCGCCGATATGAAGAACCGAGACGGCTGAAACTAACCAGTGGGACTGATCACAAGAAAAGAGGTCCTGTACTTTGACGGAATGAGCTGGAAGTCAGGTGGAAGCTGGAGGAAGTGCGAATTTGTAATCGACGAGTTCAAGGATGTCAAACAAAAAAACTGCTAAGGTCTGTTTTTTACCCGTTGATTGCTGTGCGCTGCAGCCCGTTCCAATCTGGCAGGTTATTTTTTTTGGGGTATCGGAGCTCAAGTGCAGGGAGGGAGTCAGTAGCAAGTGGTGTGGAGGGGAAGGTTTCTGGGCGGACTTTAGAAGGTTGCAGGGTTGCGGACTGGAAGTTCAACCAGAAAAAATGGGAGGCACGATGTGTGGGCTGCTTGGAGAGCTGCTCGGAGAGCTGCTTGAGATTTGTTGAGGAGATTTTGGAAGGTTGCAGGGTGCAGGGAGTCGGGGGACTGTGGTGAGT
The DNA here is from genome assembly GCA_030578595.1 of Saccharomycopsis guyanensis. Classification (NCBI taxonomy): domain Eukaryota; kingdom Fungi; phylum Ascomycota; class Saccharomycetes; order Ascoideales; family Saccharomycopsidaceae; genus Saccharomycopsis; species Saccharomycopsis guyanensis. Next base: position 796,913 of record JAJMSQ010000001.1, read on the forward strand.
GCTTTGCAGGGGGCTCGTACGGAGGGGTCTGTGGTGGTCTGGAGGGGCCTGGAGTGATCTGGAGGGTGCGTACGGAGTCGCCTAGAGACAGTAGCGATCGGTCGGTGGTCAGAGGTAGACACAGGCACAGACCAGTGGAGATAAAGTGGAGTTCCAAGACTGTTGTGGGGTCAGTGATGTCAGTGATTTCGGTTTGAGTTTCGGCACTGAGTTTGAATGAGCGGGTGGTTCTGAGAACTAAGGTTGGCTGACTCTTGGATAGACAATTGAGAACTCAGTTGAAGTATGTAAGATGCAGTGCAGAGTAAAAAGTGCCGATTGGAAAGCACGGAAAGAAAGGTGGAGGGAGCGAGGTAGAGACAACGAAAGGTTGAAGTAAAGGACTGGAATAAAATGCAAACAAATAAAGAACCAGAAATAAAAGAAGTAGAAGAAATATTTAGTTTCATAATAACCAGTCTAGTGTATTTGAGCTATGGCTTAGAAAGATTTTTTCTAGAGGCTTCTTCTTAGCTCAGTGATTGACAATCTGATTTTAGGTTAGCTTCAAAGGCATCTATTTTTGGATCTTGGACATGAGAGATTGGTGAATGATCAGCAGCGAAAAACCAATTTAGAAACCAAATTAGCAACCTGGACTAGCGAACAACTTAGCGACGGGTTTATTATTTACGGGGTTCGGTTAAATGGATTAGTAAACAAGAATAAGACACAACCGTTCTGCTGTGCTCGACTTCTATTATGGAATTGAAACTTGCGACTAGCATGAGACATATCAGCCATGCCTTTGAATGGCACGCATTTGAAAGCCTGGAAAAACCCAACTCGCAATCACGAAAGCCTGGTGGGTGAACCCTTGCGCAGCCCGGTGCATGGCGTGGCGCAGGTGGCGGTGCAAAAAACATGAGTGGCGCGTGTGGAGATGTGAGGATGTGGCAGTGCTAGCGAGAGCAACCGTGGGAGCAACCCTTAGATCGGTCTCCACCGGGATGGTGCACACGTGACTCCCCGAAAATCTCCCACATGCTTTCAGACATCGCAACCGATGTGTAGAATTGGGAAACTTATTGAGAAATCACAGCACCACTTCAATTATGGACACCGTGTCTCTGTTCTTGTGGGACCCTGACACCAGCACCGACAAGCAGAGTGCTACGCCGGGTCACAAGAGGAAGAGTCTGATAGCTAGCAGTTTTTATGGAAGCGATGGGGGAACCGGAACCGGATCTGGAACCACCCTGGGCGGAGTCCTGTCAAGTAATCCACAAACCAGCAACAGTGGAACAACCAACAACAGTTCTGGGCAAGCTAGCAGCGGTACTAGTGAGTCGTTCTTCTCATCTTTGTTACATCCGAAGAAAGGCGATGGACAATTCACCGATAAATTAGTAGAGAGGTTCATACTTATGGCACTTCCTTCGGATCCTGGGGTGTCTGATTCAAGCATCAATCAACGAATATCTGACGCTTCAAGCCGCCCCCAGTTCTCAGTGCAAGTCATGTCCAAGAATTTCATCCAATTGAATTCTAGACTCTCGATTCCTTTCACGATTCTCAATGCCACTTTGAAAGTGTTGAACTGGGAAAACCCAAACCTCAACATCTTCCTTCTCATTCTCTGCACCCATTTCATCCTCACCCCCATCCCAATCCTCACAGCATTGCCCTGTCTATTCATAGTCTATGGAATAATGGTGCCCCAGTACATGAAGAAGTATGCCGTTGACGAGTCCAATTTCAAAGAAGTGTTTGGAATCGACCTGTTCCCGTTTCCTTCCAGCACCCCTTTGGAACATGTAGAGCAGGTGAAACCATGCACCCGGTTCTCCAAAGAGTTCTACGTCAACATCACCGATCTCCAGAACTTCATGGTGCTCTACATTGTCATCTGGGACGCGATCAACGATGCATTGCGTCCGTTTATATACTTTGAGTCCGAGCCGTTCTCGAACTTCATGTTTTTGGCGTTGCTTTTCGCTGCCATTGTCGGTCTTACTATTGTTCCTGGTTTGTTTATGTTCTTTCTTCCGGTGTTCAAAATGTTGCTTATTGCTGGTGTCTGGGGGTTCCTTATACTGATGCATCCATACTACAGAGTGCATCTTTTAGGAGGATTGAGTTTTGACAAGTTGGAAGAAACTCATGTTGGAGAGAACCCTCCAATAGTAGACACTGACTCAGAGCAGTCATCACCAAAGAAAGAACTGAACAGTGAAGATACTGTGCAAGATAAACCAAAACGCAACTTGAAGTCGAAACTCAAGAAGAAACTGTCGCGACGCAAACTGAGTGATCTGAAACATGTTTTGAACGATGGTCAAGAACAAAGTAGTTTAGCAACCGAGCAGGAGCTGGTTATAGATACTGAGTCTGAGACTGAGACCGATGAAGATCCAGACGTTGCTGGAAGTATCAGTACTGGGGCAGATGAACTGATTGACGATGAACATCAACGGTTTTTGGAAACACAAAAGAAACATACGGCAGGAATCAAGAAAATGTTACAGAAGAAAATGCCAGATAGAAAGACATTGATGACGAAAATATCGAGCTTTGAGCAGGAGTTTTATGTCAGAGCAATTGAGAACGAGTTTGGAGGAGACGACCCTGATGCGGACACAGAAACGGGAGATTTAAAGGCTGCAAAGGCAGCACAAGAAGCTAAGCTTGTGGAGATTTTTGAGATCCAATCGTTCAATTCTGCAGAGAAAGAATGGAACCCGTCAATATACTCGTCGGATTTCTTCACTAAGAACTCTGAGATTCGCAAGAACGCGTTGACAAAGATGAAGGTGAAGCGCAAGATCAAGGCTCAGAACGATCATATAGACAAGACGTTGAGCAATTCAGGGTCGGTGTCCGGTGGGTTGTCACAGTATTTGGCAATTGGAGACACTCTGAGTGCACAATTGGACGAAGACATAACCCTGGATCTATGTGTCAAGCCGGTGCATTACTCGACCAGTTTGAAGCTTGTTTCTGCTCCAAAGAACTACAAGTTTCTCGACAAGGAATGGCGATTGGATCTCAGTCCACATGAATGGTGTGAGAAGGAACATATCATGGGGATTGTGGAGATCGAAGAAATCGGCAAGTGGGTCTATGACACAGACTCGAAGACCGGGCATCGGAGCTCGGAGTTTCGTCGCCGACGGTGGATCCGACGGGTCTGTAGAGAATCGTCGTACTACGATCCACCAGCGAGTTCCAGCGGCGGCGTGGCAGCCCCACCAACATCAGGGTCTGGGGTAGGTGTCGGGACAAGCACCGGAACATCGCAGCTGGCTCCGACGACCCCACAGAAGCCAGAAAAAACCACTAACACATTTACGAAGAATATCTTGAACTTTTTCGATCAGGATGAAGAAACTAATGAATAGACGAGAGATTATGTTGGGGAGTGTAGCGAGTAGTCAGTAGCCACATGACTTAGTCATTGGTTCATTGTGATTTATTGTGGTTCAGTCACAGTAGTTCAGTTACTATGGCGTAATGTGAGTTACTAGGACCCTTCACATACTAAATGCGTAACTGCGTTGATATGTGCGATTGATTAACAAACTCAGACCACTTTCTACATGAGATACACTACTGTTGTCATTTGAGACACAGTCAATACCATGATCAGCTATCACATCTAACCAAACCCAACATAAGCCGCTGGGCTTGGTGCGAGCCGCCGAGCCCCCAGTACTTTTATGCTCGTATATGTTGTGTACAGTAACACACCGACTACCAGAGGACTCACTGGATCTACAGTGTAACTCAATCTAGACTCGTGTTGCGGAAATCACACCCCCAGCACCCGTTAGGAGCCCCGCTGTGCCCGACGCAGGTGGCCCTCCACCGTGCATTATCAACCCAACCCACCGATGCAAGCGAGAGTGGGTATCGGCTGCGCCACGTGACCGAAAATAACGGTGGTCTGCTAGGGGGTGTGTCAATTCACTGGTTATTCTGACTAATTCGCGGGCTGTGATTGGCCCGCGCCTTCAACTGTCGGACTTAGTCCAGAAAAGGCGACACCCGGCACCAATATTTGTTAAGCTCAAACCCAGCAGTGTGAATTTTTCTCGAATACGATATATTTGGGTCCCACCTTCGAAACTCGATTCGCTGTTGATTTTTTCTCAAACCTTGGCCAAGAATTCTCGAGAATGGGTTGTTAGAGACACTCCAGGCTTGTTTCAAAGTGTATTCTACTGTTACTTCCTCGTTGTTTGCTGACAAGCAATCTGTGTGTTATTCACACCCTATATTATACCGTATCCTACAAGTGTCACAGTTACTGTGCTGATATCCTTTTTCTTTGGTTTGCGTTTAGAAGCTTGCAATATTAGTGCCGCAGTGTTTTCCTTCAATTATATTTAACCACAAGATGAAAACTGAAGATCTTGACAACGATGTCAAGGCCAGTGAGAGTGTTCAGTCTGCTGGGATCACCCAGTCCAATGCACTGAGTAATGGAAGTTCCAGCAGCTCCTACGCCACCACCACAGCTTCGTCTGCAGCTGGCTCTACCTCCCTAGCAACGCCCAGTACCGGCCAGAAGTGTACGAATTGTGGAACTGTCAAGACGCCGTTGTGGCGGCGTGCACCCGACGGCTCGTTGATTTGTAATGCCTGCGGATTGTACTATAAGGCAAACAACTGCCACCGGCCGGTGAACTTGAAACGGCCTCCGCATTTGGTGAAAGTCAACAAGTCGAAAAACAGCAGTGACGAGGGAAGCTGTCGGGGCGACGGGATCTGTAACGGAACCGGCGGATCTGCTGCTTGTAAAGGCTGTCCTGTGTACAACAACAGAGTCATCATCGACCACGACCACCGGAAAATACACACCGACATGCCGGAAGGCAAGCCGGGGCTTGAAATCGACATCAATTTACAAGAGTCCAAGTCGGTGCCGTTGCCGGTGCCCAATGGATCCAACGGGAACGATCTGTCGGTAGCCATTGCTTGCGCCAACTGTCAAACCACCATCACGCCTCTTTGGAGAAGAAACGATATCGGCGAGACCATCTGCAACGCTTGTGGACTCTACTACAAGCTTCATGGGTGCCATCGTCCTATCAAGTTGAAGAGCGGGATCATTAAACGTCGTAAACGGATTCCTAACCAAGAGTCTGAACATGACGACGACAGAAAACGTCCTTTGGAGCTCCCTCCACAGAACCTGGCTGAAATCGAGTCTCCTCTAAAGAGACGGGTGTATCTGGCCAGTAACCCTAATTCTCCGGTGTTGGAAAGCGAGAATGTCCTCGGCAAATCAAACGTGCTTCCACCATTGAACCCACCGGCTCTACAACCTAACACCGCCGACAAGGTCAGTTTCCCTCGGCTCCGTATGCTTCCTCCACTCTCCGGTCCGCAGCTGGCTCGGATTCTTCCAAGCCTCGACTTCCCTGTGTCGACGAAAATCGTGCTTCCTCACTTATCTATAGACAACGCCATTTCTCAAGTGAGGCAACTTCCTTCGACCACGCCAGTGGCGTCTCCGCCGCCCGAAAACAAACCCCAGGGGTCCAACAAGACTTCTGGTATGAGCATCAACGCGTTACTAAACAACAATGCATCTTCAGATGATGCAGATAAGAGCATTAAAACCTGATCCGTTGCTCCTTCGTGAGTCGGATTTTTTTATACATCATTGCTAGCATATTGGGACTTGAATAAAAGTTTAAAAGGACTAAGTGTAGTGTTGTTATGTTGAGTTGTTGGAGAGAAATTGATGGTGTAGAGCTGAGTCATAGTGGCAACATAGAGTCATGGTGATAGACACTAGAAACGAACAGCCAGTCTTTGAGAAACTCACAGAATGCTTAACTCACCTAATAGAGAACACACCCAGTTTTTTGCGGCAAACAATTCTATCGAATGCACCACAAGCAGCACAGGAAGCATGGGAAACACAGTAAATTTCTAAGCGCACTCCCAGAAGCATACCACCGGGTAACCGACCGAGGTGCACCGCAGTTCTCGAAATCCAAACTGGATTCTACAAACCACAAGCTATCGTCAAACAACAATGTAAGTAATAACACAGTACAAGCGATTGAAAACCCCTTTTTTCAACCAGAAACTAACCAATCAGGTCCGATCTTAGTGAAGAGTTTAGTCCGTCATTTGCTCCGTTCTTTGGGTTTGCAGGATGTGCTTTTGCTATGGTTTTATCATGTGCTGGAGCCGCCATTGGAACTGCTAAGTCAGGGATCGGTATTTCCGGTGTCGGTCTCTACAAACCAGACTTGATCATGAAAGCGTTGATCCCCGTTGTGATGAGTGGTATTTTGTCTGTGTACGGGTTGGTGGTGGCGGTGTTGATTGCCGGAGGGTTGTCTCCTACTTCTAACTACTCGCTTTTCAATGGGTTCATGCATCTTACGTGCGGGCTTGCCGTTGGATTTGCTTGTTTGTCCAGTGGATACGCCATTGGAATAGTGGGCGACGAAGGTGTCCGGAAGTATATGCACCAGCCAAAGTTGTTTGTTGGAATTGTGTTGATCTTGATTTTCAGCGAAGTGTTGGGATTGTACGGGATGATTGTAGCATTGATATTGAACACAAAGGGAAGTGGTTAGAGATTGCCAGGAAGCAGTAGGAGAGTTTTAGGGAGTTGCCATGGATTGGCGACAATTAGACGGTGTATGATCAGCCAGTGAATGCATGATAATTATGATGGTTGTAGGAAGGAGAGTGATAAGGGAGTGTGGAGAGTGTAGAAGAACGTAAAAAGCTTGGACTGATTAAGAATGGAAGAAGTTGGTTGAGTATATGAATGAAGTGGTAGTTGGAATCTGTAGAGTGGGTGACTTGGTGTCTTTCTGTTCAATGACAATTGAGAATCTAGAAGATTGTTGGAGAGAGAACGAACAATAGAGGCTTTGGAGAGGGAAATCAAGAAGAATGTCAGTCTGTAAATGATTAGAAATTTCTGACACCAATTGAGGATAAAGATTCTAATGGTTTTCTACTCTTTTTGTTGGGTGTACTATGTCAGTGACAACCTCATCTCCAAAGAAACCATTCACCACTAAGAAATAACCACACAACAAATCTACAATTGAAAAGATATATCATACATTAATCACCATTCAATGTTACCATTGACCTCAATTGAGAGCCGGAGTTTCAATTCTTAGAGTTGTCAACGACATTGACTTCAACAGTCTAAGCGACAATTCTCAAGAAGCTCGTTTGCTATAGGTCCCCCACCAATTCTAATAAACACCCGTTTAAGCAGAAGTGTCCATCGGCTGAGCACTAGACTTCTGCGACAACGAAACCGCTCCTTTGTCGTCAATGTACTGGTCAGAAAACTCCTGCAAGTACTGGACAGATCTGCCTGCGTCCAAGAACAAGGTGTACGATTTCTTGATGTCTTGGATATCCACGGTCTCGGATCTGCGTTTGAGAGCAACCTCGTTGGAAACACTGATCAAATTCGACGCGTATCTGAGACTGGTCTCTTCACTGATCTTAGTCAAGAGTGCCAACGAGTCTGCAGTCAACTCGACCTCTTCTTCTCTGGCTCTGATACTGAGAATAGTCTTCAACTCATTAGCATTGTAGTTGGAAGTAGTGATGATGATGGACCGGTCAAGCAAATCGGCTGGCAATCCATGTGGAGTTTTGTAGTTTGTTCCTCTAGTCTTGGAGATACCTCTGTTAGTAGCCATGACAACAATAGGAGAAAACTCGTCTTCCAAAGCCTTGTTCAAAAACGAAAAACATTCAATGTCAAGCATGTGGATCTCGTCGATGAATAACACTCCAGGAATGATCTCTGCTTTACCTTCTTCTTTCCATTCTGCCACTTTACTGTTGATCTGGTCTCTAACTTCAGACCGAATCTCACCGGTGTCTCCAGAGAAAAGTGCCAAGAACCCCTGGGAACGAGAGTTTATCACGTCAATGTCATGGAGTGACACAGTGTGGACAACCAGGGTTTTCTTCTGGAGCTCGCCTTCAGGACACTGGATGAACTTGACATCTGGTCCCATTGCATCGTAGTCTCTTGCTCTAGTGTACGATCTACCCAATCTGGTAATTTTGCCACTGGCCTTGTCGATCGAAATGATGTCTCCGGCAATGACTTTTTCTTTCGACAAACTCTCGATCATCTTGTTACCCAACTCATAGATGGTTTCCATATCAGTAGTCTTAATGGTCAACTTTCCTTGTTTATGACCTCCAGTCAAAGATCTATCGATTTGGATTTCTACAACCTCACCTTCAATGATCTCGGTTTCTTCTTTGATTTTAATTCCAATCGATTTTCTGAATGCTTGGATTAAAGCTTCAGTCTTACTGAGCTCAAGAGAAAAGATCTCTGAAGCAGAAAGTGCAGTGAATGGAATGTCACTGCCTAAACTGTTAGACAATCCCATGGCAATGGCAGTCTTTCCAGTCGATGGAGGACCAGCAATCAACACTGCACGTCCAGCAATCGAGCCTTGTTGCACCATCTTAAGAATAATACCTGCTGCTTTTCTGGCCTTCAACTGCCCAACCATTCCTTGGCCAGTCTCTTTTGGCTGGAGATTCTCATCAAGGCCAAGACCACTGATATGGGAATGCGCAGCAATAAGACTCAAGCTTGGTAAATCGTCTGACTTTGTCTGGATTGACATTGTTGATGGAGTTTTCGTACGGTAGATTTCACACAGGTTTCTGGTTTTGAATTTTCCAAAACATCTGGCAAGTGTCACGTGCACACACCACTTAATGATCGAGCGAGACTTAAAGATGGGGCAAAGTAACTAAGTGTCTATACTGCATCTATAACCAACAACAGCATTGTTAAAGATTTCCAAGAATGTCTGTGGTTGCCGATATTTTGTCGACATTTTGTGCCTGTTTGCCCTTGAGAAGTGAACCTGTGCTCAAAATCAATGGCGTGAGTTTCCGGATCATTAAGTTACTTGGAGAAGGAGGGTTCAGTTACGTGTATTTGGTGGAAAGAAGTGATGGAAGCAGGTATGCTTTGAAGAAGATCCGATGTTCTTACGGTGCCGAGAGTATCAAGCAGGCGATGAACGAAGTGAATGCGTACAAAGAGTTCAACTCGCCGTATATTATACGGCTGATAGACACCAGTATCGTGCAGGAAAAAGATGGGTCCAAGTCTGTGTATATCTTGCTTCCGTATTTCAAAGACGGCACGTTGCAGGATATCATCACGCGGAACGTGATTAACGGACAGAAACTTGACGAGAACGAGGCGTTGCGGATATTCATCGGGGTGTGTAGAGGGTTGCAGATCATGCATCGTCACAAACTTGCACACAGTGATCGTAGCACCAACGTCACTGATATAGACATGGAACTTGAACGGTTGACTCGTCAGGACAACAACAGTAAAGGGTTTTTGAACTCTGAACAGACAAATAATGTTGAAGAAACCAGTGAGGCAGAGCAGTTGTTGATTGATAGTGATGAAGAAGAGACTGACATGGATACTGTTGCCAGTACGAATTTCGAGACGTTACAGAGTCTGGATGTGGCAGCAGCATTAAACGATTCTAGTAGTGGTGCTATGGAAGTCATTGAGACTACCGAGTTGGGAGAAATGGTTCCTTATGCACACTGGGACTTGAAACCTGCTAATGTCATGCTTTCACCAGACGGGATTCCAGTTCTCTGTGATCTTGGATCGTGTACCAAGTCAAGAGTCCATGTGAAAACGCGACAGCAAGCTCTCCAGCTTCAAGACAGAGCTGCCGAGCACTGTACATTGCCTTACAGAGCTCCTGAACTTTTAGACGTCAACACCGGAGCAGAGATTGACGAGCGTATAGATATCTGGTCGTTGGGTGCGACTTTGTATGCTTTGTTGTATGGAAGTTCGCCTTTTGAAAGAGCAGAGGCTGAAAGTGGAGCAAGTGTGAGTCTTGCTATCAGCAGTGGGAAGTACGACTTTCCAGAATCGGGAGATTATTCTAGTGAGATCAAGAACTTGATCAAGTTTTGTTTGGTAGTGGATCCTGCTAAGCGGCCTAGCATTGAACTGGTGTTGTCAGAAGCTATTAAGATTACCAATGGTGGGGGGTATTAGTTGTTTCTGGGAGCAGTAGATGAGAGAGTGAGTTGGCAGTTGGTTACAACTAGAGTGTGAGAAACAGCTGAATAGCAGCCGGCTAATAATAGTAACTGAGTTCGACAGTCGGTTACAAGATATAGTTACAGAAGACGTTTTGTCTCTTTTTTCTTAATACACAGAACTTTTTGTCGGCAAGGAGTGTAATGTTGGTGGGTGGTATGACTGTGGGTAGTTACAAGTCAGTGGAGGGCTGTGTTACGGAACGCTGAAATAGGTCAAAGTGTTTGATAGGGGTTGTAACGATTGAGGTTATCTTATTAATTCTTCCACAGAAACTGGTTTATTTTATTCCACATCATGAATCAAGTCTTCATAAAGCCCTTCAATATTCTACGTGGGCATAGAGTCTCTACTTTCTAGAACCGTTACTGTGCAGAGAATATGTAGACAAAGAACTCAGACAGATCTGTAATGCCGAAGCTCACACTCTACACAATAGAAAGTCAGAACTATGAGTCTCCTGCCACAAATATTTCCGTATTTGTGACTCCCTATTTGTCTCATGAATTTACGCAACCTCAAAATAGTAACACGAGCCGAGGTAATTACTTTGTGAAAAGCCAACTAGTATGTGTGAGATTCTGCACCACCGCTGAGGTTTCACCTGCAGACAAACACCGGCTGTTGAATTTTTGCATTTGCAAGCATACCCAATCCCAGGCCACAATGTCGTACCAAAAGACTGGGTGGAACGACTGTCCACCGTTGATCGAGATCTCGTCGAGCAAGAACTCTTCAAAGACTCAGCTCAACAAATTAGACAACGGGCTCTTTAATCAGAGTGACAGCAGTGTGAGTTCGATCGAGATAACTGATGGTAAGTGAGGTTTGATCTGAGGACCCTGGACATATTGAATAGAGTGAGCAGATGGAGAGCGTCAGCAAAGGGTATTCTCTATGATCTGTGGTTCTTAGAATAGTTGTAATAGATTACTAACAAGTAGATGAGTTGATGGCACAGTTTGACAAGGTGGCAGGTTATGACACTGGGCTTAGCCAGAAAGAATATGCTTACTATATGAAGAAGCTCCGAGCAGCATTACCCACTGCAATCAAGAACAAACAGTTTAAAGAGATCATCAGCAAAGTGGTCGATGATATTGTGATACAGCGGGATTCTACTGAGGCAAAAAGTTTGTTGATTAATTTTATGCTTGTCAATCCGGGAGTAGCCAATTGGGCTTTGCCGTTAAGAAAGATCATTGAGAACGTCAAAGTGAATTGAGGATGGCTTTGACAGCGAGTGTTGGGACTACACTTCTAGAATGTGACTGGTCTGAAATGGTGCACTTTTATTGCCAAGGAATGCTCATTAGGTAATTCTGGTTTGAGGTGGACATGTTTTGACAAGTCTTTGTAGGCAGTGGTTAGTCCAAGTTTCATTGTTCGAGTCCTAAATCATGGATCAATATGCGGGGTGCAGAAACAATTGGGGAGCATGTCTCTGGACACAGTAATAAAAAATAAATAGAATGTAATAGAATAGGTATGAAATGGATGGTAGTGAGAGGTTTGAGGAGGTAGTGTTGGTGTTGGTGTGAATTTAGGTGTATGGCTTTTGTATTGGCAGAAACTCTCCGGTTGTTTCAAGTCATGTCATTCCTCACCGTCAGTATTTGTCTCAATCAGCTATTGTTCAAGAAAGTAGAGAAGTTCTACAATTCTAACAGACAATTAAAGGTAATTCTCCATTCAAGCTGCTTACATTCTTCTAGTAATATTTACTGACACTTCCAAAGAGTCTGTGCTCTGGCATCTACTTTCAAGTCTGCCCTTGCAGGTTTCCACCTCTACACTCCTCCAACTAACAGACTTCTGATGACACCTCATTTCTCCATTCATATTCCCACCCAACCAATCACTTAATGCCTCATTCTAGTCAAACCATTTTCTGTTCTAGCGCACTCTTAAAACCAGTTACGTAAACACCCCGCGCAAATCACCCAATGACAGTTATGCAGTCACCAGAATCCACTCTTGAGGAGACATATTATGCATGGCTAACGGTTTCTCCTCAACATACCCTGGGAAAGGTTTACTATGCCAAGACGTTACCGGTGTTGTTGTGGCTGAATAAATAGAGTGGGATGGTACTTGAGGATTGTGTATTTCATGCGTTTAGTCTTTTGGCAGTGAGTTCTGGGATCTTTCTTAAGTTAGCTCATTAACCACATTCATTCAACAAGTGTCTTTCAATAGATCACATACAATCATTTTCTGTTGAAGACTTTCGCACAAGATCTTTCTTTAACGCCCTCACCGATAAATAATCTAGGCCAGTGCAACCAATAAAACATAAACCATGGTGAATCTCCTAGCTGCTGTGACATGGTCACTAGTATGGACAATAACACAGAGTGTTCCAGTGCCTGACTCTGAGTCTTCATTAACACCAAGATCACTCTCTGGAATAACTCTCCCACTCAAAACTGATTATTGTCTTTACTTTGCCACGTTAGCTTTTGGCTCAAAAAACGAGGAGATCATGTTGGTGGTCGACACTGGGTCCAGTGATCTTTGGGTGCCTAATTCTGGCACACTTGTCACTCAGAATGAAATAGCAGGCAACTTCGAGTTTGATTCAAGTGCTTCAACAAGTTTAGAGAAAAGCAATATCACCAAAGATTTCTCTATACGTTACGACACAGGCTACGCAAAAGGAACATGGATGAAAGACACAGTGACGTTTGGAGGACGCAAGGTGCCAGAAACAGTATTTGGACTTGCTTCAAAGGTCAGCAGTCAACTCAGTTTCGGGTTGTTGGGTCTTGGTTTCAATCTGAACAGTGTTAGCAAAGACAAGGCTTATAATAGCGTTCCAACGTTGTTCAAAAAGTTGGGAATCGTTGCAAAGAACTCGTACTCTTTCAACTTAGCAACCACAGGAATCCACACGCCTCAGATAACATTTGGCAGTTACGATGTTGCTATTGCCGGAACTATTGCCATGAACCCAATGTTAGCAGGAGCCCCAGTGATACAACTTGTGGGACTCTATTTTAACGGCAGTCCTCTTGTGTCAAGAACGTCGATTCTAATGGACTCAGGAGCAGCATTGAACTATGTCACTCCCCAAATGTACAACTACTTTGCCAAGGACAAGTTAGTCATGGGAGGTTTAATCCATGTGGATTGCAGCATTGATCCTTACACTCTTGGGAACTTTGAGTTCAAGTTCAAGAAGTCTACGCTTACTATTCCTCTTGCAGCATTTGTCGAGGTGTCTGGGTCGATCTGTTACTTGACGTTTCGAAAAGAACCTGCTTCCTCGCCTATTGGAATGACCATGGGAGCAGCTTTTCTCAAACATGTTTACACTTACATTGATTTGGATGAGAAAACAGTGGGAGTAGCCCCATTGAAACTGACAGTTGCAAACGCAGAACTTGTAGCCAAGAACATGAAGCTGCAAAAGTCAACTACAAAGGCTAAGCGAGAAGCTGCCACGAAAACTTCACAGAAGACTCAGAAATCTCAGAAATCTACTCGGACTCTCAAAAACTCCAATATGGTTGACAAAGTGTCGAGTCTCAACTTGGCAGCAGCACTCAAGAACGATGCTGCACGTACTGCTCCAACGATCACTGGTCTTGCTAGCTACAAAGGAAAGTTTTCACTCGGCGGTAAGAAGGTTCTTTATAAATCAGTGTCTTCTGCTCTGTCGTCAGTTAGATCTTCTAGCACTCATGGATCTTCACATACATCGTCACATACTGCATCGTCTGTCCACTCAAAAGCTACAACGACAGCCAAACCAACTTCCAAAGTTAATTCTGGAGGTTCGACCACGAAAAGTAAATACGGACTCAAAAAGCTTGTTTCCTCATAGATTTAATAGCACGCATAATAGATAGAGGTGTAAGCAAAGCAATGTTGAGAAGCTACAGGAAGAGATTACAAATCCTATGACTAATAGAGAAGCTACTCACAAACGAACTTAGTAAACCAATATCTTTGAGTGAGACAACCATTTCTATAAAATTCCCTACACTATTACTAAGACAGTAGGACAGTAAGACAGTCCAAATCACAGACTCTTCTAGAGGGTTCTAGCATGTTCATTCAATGTATAGTCAATGTACTGTCAGAATACAGTCTGGAGAACGCATAATCAGGATGCATAATCTCAGATACAAAACATGCCAACCTTACACTTACTAACCAGAACAACTAATAATTCAAACTGTAACCCACAAACAGAACAAACCTGACCAATTTTATAAACTCTCAACCAATAATACACCGATGACAAATCGACGTCAAGCTCCACAGTCCGTGACCCTTGGCACTGGAACAATCTACGCGGGGTTACCCGTCCACGAACGAGAAGTACAAAAATTTGCCCACCATCGATATATTTCATCCAACACATCATAACCATAAGCACAATGTCAGAACCAACAGTGCCTACAGTGGAGGAGGATATCTTCTCAGGATTGAAGAAGAAAAAGAAGAAGAGCAAGGACAAGAAGGAGAGCACACCAGCCACCGAAGATATCAGCAAAGAATTGGATGAGTTGAACTTGGCTGGACGTAAGAAGCCTAAGAGAAAGACAGGAAAGACCTCATCTTCGTTTGAGAAACAGTTGGAGAAAGCAGGACTTGCTGACGAAGCAAAGAAGGTGGACCAGGATATCAGCGAGAAAGTGGGGTTACCGTACGATGCTTTGCTCGAGAGATTCTTTGAGATCTTGAAGGCAAACAACCCAGAGCTTGCAGGCGAGAGAACCGAGAAGTTGAAGCTCCCGTCGCCGGTGGTGAGCAGAGAGGCCAAGAAGACGATATTCTCGAACATCAAGGTGATCGCCCAGATGTTGCAGAGAGACCCCGAGCATGTGATCCAGTACTTGTTTGCCGAGTTGGGTACCTCTGGGTCTGTTGACGGTAAGGAACAGTTGATCATCAAGGGTAAGTTCTTACAGAAGCAGTTGGAGTATGTGTTGAAGAAGTATATATTGGAGTACGTGACTTGCAAGACCTGTAAGTCGGTCAAGACCACGTTGGTCAGAGAGAACTCCAACAGACTCTACTTCTTGGTGTGTGACAGTTGTGGATCATCGAGATCGGTGAGCTCGATCAAGACTGGGTTCACTGCCCAGATCGGCCGTAGAAAGCGGGCTGCATGAGTATAGTACATATAGCGAGAATACACTAGTATCTGTTCTTCCCGAAGTTGCCGTTCTTGCGGTTGTAGTTGTTGCCTTTGTTGTTGTTCTTGAACGTGCCTGTGCGCGACGGTCTGATGTTTCCTGCCTGGTTTTTTGGAGGAAGTGTCAGGGACCGTGATGGGGCTGGAGGAATCGACATGCCGGTTCTTGAAGGGTTAGGAAGATTGAAATCGAAGTTGGACGTAGGCACTCTGTAGTTGTTAACAGGATTGAGATTATTGCGGTAATTGTTCTGGTTCTTGCCTCCACGATTATTGTACGGTGCGGCTGGAAGTGTGCCTGAACGTTTTGGTTGGATATGAGCACGTCGCTGTTGTCTGTTGTTTGGAGGCTGTTGTCTGTTACCTGTAGACTGCTGACTAATATTACGATGCTTGTCCGACGATGTGTCGTCCAACTTACGGCGTTTCCTCTGCTCGTCCATCTGTTTTCTGACCTTGTGACGTTCTTTCTTGCTTTTCTTTTTCTTTTCGTAGCTTGGTTCGCTGTTGACTTTGTTGTAGTCGAGTCTATTGAAATTAGAAGCACCATGCGATTCTGGTTCTGTGTCGTCGTCTCCACTCTCGTGTCTTCTCTTTTTGAACAACGTCCAGTACTGCTGACGTAACGGACCAGGCAAATTGTCACCAGAAAACGCACTGCCGTCAAAGTTGGGGATTCTTGACGACCGCAGCTTAGGACAGTCGTCTCCATAATGACCCTGCGCAGCACAGTTGTAGCAGTACACACATCGATAAGGATACACGAGTTTCAGGGTCTTGTCACCCTGAGTAATGTAGCTTCGCCATATCAAGGGACATCGTTCGCTGTTGTGTTTGGAAGAGTTGCACTCCGAGCAGTAGATCCGTTTCTGTTTCTTGGTACATGCGTTCTTGTAATGGCCCTTCTCGCCACAGTTTGTACAAGTGATCGAGTTGGGACAGTGTTCCGAGTAGTGGTCGTCGACAGCTCCACAGGCCAAACACACCACCGTCTTACACTGCGACGCTATATGTCCTACCTTGTGGCAGTTTCTGCATTTGGGACCTTGCGGTTTGTCGTTGACTCCAAAGTACCGTCCCTCGCCTCGAAGATCTATGAGCTCGTCAGGGTTGTCGTTGACCTCCTCGAGGTTTAGACTGATTGTTTTCTGAGAATTGTCGGGGAGTCTGTCTTCTAGTTCTACTTCAGACATGGTGTGTAGGCAAGAGAATCGATGGCGTACGAAAAAAGTTTTTCTATGCAGTGCAGTCAAGTGCACATATGCCATGCTGAGGTGGGTTGGTGAAAGGGTACTCTGGAGGGGTGCAACAGTATTTATTGGGGAGAGTTTTAGTTAGGAGAGTTTGAATTGATTTACATAATGTGTGTTTTGATTAGGTAATATATGTTGTGGATGAGACAGTGTAGTTGGTGCATGCCTTGAGGTATGCATAGGCTTTGTAGAGAGTGACACTGTAGGTAGTGTTACTGTAGACAGAGTGACACAGTAGACAAAGTAACATTGTTAATAGCCAAACATATGAAAGTGGAGCTGATCAAAATAGTTTTTATTAGTGATTCACAATCTAGAAGTTCTATAGGAATTGATGTTGTGGAGGTATACTAGAAAGTGATACTAGATACCACAGTCAGCAGTGATAAGTAGAGTGCGTGCTTTCCGCCAAATGTTGAAGTTCACGTACTTGTAAATTAGAGAGCAAAAATGATAGAGACACGCACGAGTGGCGCTGATACTAACACTGGTATTCCCATACACTGGAGTATCGCTGAGAGTAACACAGGCAAGGCAATGTGTCTGACGGTGACATAGCATACCCACATCATGACCTCATACCTACCAAACATTCCACTTCTCCCTTCACAAAAACCGTGCTCCACTAAACACCACCCCTGCTTATGGTTTCCGACACATCGTTAAGTTTAGTCAAGAATCCTTTCATGTACCACGTCTGCCAATCGTCCAACTGCTCAGCACCAGAGTCATTAAGATCTTCAAACACAATCAATTGCTGTTCTGACTGATCGATCCTAGCATGCAAACGACCTGAATTTATCATCTGAGAAACAAGAAGCAACACCCTAACATCTTCGAGATCCATCTTGAAATTATCATTCACTAGACTCTCAAGAGTAACATTAGAATACACCAACGAAGCAGCATACACATTATACTCCAAAATCGACAGAAGCAAGCTGTCTTCGATAAATC
The DNA here is from genome assembly GCA_030578595.1 of Saccharomycopsis guyanensis. Taxonomy (NCBI): domain Eukaryota; kingdom Fungi; phylum Ascomycota; class Saccharomycetes; order Ascoideales; family Saccharomycopsidaceae; genus Saccharomycopsis; species Saccharomycopsis guyanensis. Next base: position 814,374 of record JAJMSQ010000001.1, read on the forward strand.
GTTTTGGAAGACGTTTGAGGAACAGAAGAGGTGACCCTGGCTTGTCATACACTTCAGTAACAATATACTGATGTAACTGTGTGTAGAGGTCACCTTCTATGTATCTCTTGTTTTCTATCTGCTTGAACAGTTTCGCCAACACAGACTGAGGATCAAGAGCTCCAATGAAAGTTATTGCTAATGTGAAAAGCCGAGCCTTCTTCAAATCCAAAATAGGATTCAAGATGATAAGCACTAAAGCTCTGGTGAGGATCTGTGCTTTCAATTCATGATCTTCAACTGATTGGAAGAACGATATTAGACGAAGACTGCTATCTAACCATCGGCTTTTAACACTGCTAGTACTATCGAGTTTCAAAGCTATCACGGCTCTTGTTTCTTCAGCTTCTAACTTGGCTAACACTATTTCTGGTGTGGTATTAATGATCCCATCTAACTTGATAATATGCCTCAGAAGTAGAGTGTCTTTACTTATATAGTCTGTTTCATCAAACTCGTCAAACAACGTTGCAGCAATCTTTCTGTTTGCTTCTATTATTTCCATATTAGAGGGGAGTATGAGTTGTGTGGAGTATTCAAATGGAGTTAGTTAGTTGTAGTAAGAAGCTACTGCAATTGTAGTTTCCCCAGTATATTGGTACACTAAACGCACTACAGAACTGCATAATCACAACATGCACTCTTTAACACTACCACTGAAGTATTAGAAGTTGAGACCAGAATATGTGAATAGGTAAGACCAGGATTTGAATATGTTTAGCTATCTTATATGTGTGCTGTTTGGAAGCGATGTTTTCGCAGTATATCTTTCAGCTTACTGTTTGAAGTATTAACAATTAGTGTAGTAGCAAACAGACGAATCAACGTCTTCACAACATTAAATCGTTTCCTCCCCATCAAACCAACTTTGTCCCATTTCAACTGCCTTCTCATTTTCTTTTATATGACCAGCCGACTCGATTTCAAAGACCTGCTGCAAACGTCGACTATTAGTCTCAACCACCGCTTCAAGTCGGCCCAAATACAACATCAATAAGAGAACAGGAACAAGACTTATGGAAAATGAAACCACACACATTGCTTTAAAATACAGCGTGACATCCTCGATTTTTCCGGAACTTGTGATGTACAGATGTGAGTTGGCAACAGAAGCCATGGCACAGAAATACAACCCACTGCCAACCATCTCGAGTGTCAAAGTCACATACTTTAGCAGGAACAACTGTGTGTCTTTTCTCAAATCTTTTTGGCAATAAGTTATTAGAAGGCAGCAAACAATTGGCTGTTGTTAGTTAATGTCTAAAAGATTACAATAGATCTGATACTAGATACTGATACTGGAAACTGGTACAAAACTCTGATAGTAGACTCTACTACTAGAATCTGACAGTACCAGTACCAGAACCAAATGATAGAATCTGACAGTAGAGCCTGATAGCAGAATCTCAGAAAGGAATCCCACAAAACCCCCCAGAAACCAACACCACGCATCACCTACATTGATAATCCCAAACGTAGAAGCTATAGTGTCTGATGCAGGCCGATTATACACTCGGTCAAATGGCATATGTAAGAATGCCAACAAATACTCAACTACTAGCACCCCCACACTGCCAAAATAATACCCATCATTCACCGCTTCTAGTTTCCTATACACTTTTACCATTGAATAAAAAACAAATAAAAAAAAATATCTACAACGTTCACAATCCAAACTGGTCTGTGTTCTAAGTCCACTCACAAAACTCTACTGCCACGTTAGAAGCCCTGCGCAGCACCCCGGCAGCCAATAAAAAAACTAGAGTTTGCAATACTGTAAACATAATAGTGTATAATACAGCGACATGTCCAGAATACTAAGCCGCAACATTTTGACTAGAACTCCAGTCCGGTTGTATTCGACCAAAGTTCTGATCAAGGACTCCGGAGTGCCAAATCCAGAAGTCGTCACACAACAAGCCCCAAACAGAATAGCACCATGGAGTGAATCTCAAGAGCCAAGAGACATAGTGCAAAAGAAACTCCGATTTGTCCAGAAAGACTTGACCAAACAGCCTCAGCCATACTCTGCCATGGAATTGATTGCCAAGCAACCGGTCAGATACCTTGAACACACCAACGTTGCTGTCTGTAATGGAAACAAGGGCAAGCACCAAGGGCATCCTAAGATTTTCATCAACTTGGATCCTGCCAGACCACATGCTTGTGGATACTGTGGATTGAGATTTGCCAAAGCCGAGTTCAAGGAGTTAATTGAGGGGTCTGCTTAATTGGTTGGGCGGAAATTGTTGAAGAAGTGAAATATTTGACATGATTGGGTTGCTTATTGGAGTGGAGAGTGCCCATTAACTGACTGGTATATTCTGTTCTAAGAAACGAATTGCCAGTCCATCATTCGAGAGAAAGGTCCTATTTTTATGAGTGGGACAGTCAATTGAAAATATATGTGTTGATGCATTGATATTGTAGGTGGTGGTACTAACAATAGTATCAGCAAATGAGAGAAGTAGTGAGAATATAAACTGGTCTGTCAATTGAATTTCTTTCTTTAGTTACTGATTCAATCCAATTGCTTGGCTCCGCAGCGGATTTCAATTTGTTTAGTGTCATACCTGTCTGGTTCTCCTTAGTAAACTTTAAGTCTGGGATATATGCCTTAGTAGTATGGGGAAGTGGAGAAGTAGTTAGTAGTCTAGTACTATTCTTCTAGAGAGAATTTGTGAGATTCCAATTCATCAGAAAGTTCCTGCGGTAGTCTTCTTTGACATACATTGATCATTATTCCTCTCATAGTATTCTTCTCTCACAACCCCATACTACCTTGTACTACTCGGCAATTCATACCACTCACCAACTCATCAACGATCCATCAACGATTCCACTGAAGACCATTCATCACCCCAATAATAGCCCATCTCCTTAGTCAACTACCCCAGTCGACATCCCCACCTACTCACCGAGCCATCGCACATATATTATTTTGATACACTACTAACACACTAACGGCCATGTTTATAGCATCTATATACTCATGAGTTGAAGTTATTAATCACCTTCGGCAATCGATCCACCGCAACAATAAACACAGACAACCTCAATGTTGTGGGAAATGTGGCTTTTTAAGAATAAATCGTGACGGGTGGATAGTGAAACCAAAACAAAAAAAAAGTAGAACTAGGAGAATCAATAGGACACACAACCTATTTTCGCGGGTCCTGGGCTTTCAACACCTCGACCACCGGTCCCAAGAGTCTCTGGAACCCACTCTTGCCCAAGGTGGCCACTCTCACAAGCGTCTTGGCTCTGACGGTGGCCTGTCTTGGCAAGTCGTTCAAGAGAGCAATCTCTCCGAAATAATCGCCTTTGGTGATGGTGTTGACCAACCCTTCGTCTTCCTTGATGATGTCGGCCTCGCCGTTTTCTATCAAGTAGAAGTTCTCACCGAGGTCGCCCTCTTTGATTATGGTCTGGTTCGGTTGGTACACCTCGGTGTGGAGAGCATCAGCCAACTTGCTACGCTGGTACGACGACAACCCAGACATGATCTTGACCGATTTCAAGAACTCCTCGTACATCAACCGTTTCTTGGCAGTGACCTCCAACAAGATCCGGCGGAACGTCATCCGGTCCAAAGCCCATACAATGACATCGGTCTTAGCTCGGACCGTGGCAGCACGTGGAGCATAGTACATCAAGGCCAACTCTCCGAACGAGGCACCAGGCCCTGCTGACGACACCAAGTTGCCGTTGACCAAGAAATCCACCTCCCCCTTTTCTATGAGGTAGAAGAAGTCTCCCTCGGCACCCTGCTGGATGATGAGGCTCTCCTTGTCGAAGTGCTTCTCTTGGAACGCGTGCAACACCGTGTTGAGGGCCACCTCGTCGAGGTTCGAGAACAAGAAGTTCTTGACAATCGACTTGTTGAGCCGGGCCACCTGGTCCTTGGTCAAGTCGTGGACCGGCGGCTTCCAGTCGTCCTTGTGGAAGCTGTTCGGGTTCAAGGTCTCGGCCGACACCGAGGACCGCCGGAACGCATTGAACGTGTTGGGGATGTTCTCGGCTGGAGGCTGGGGGGCCAGGTCCTGGTCTTGTTTGGCGATGTACCCTGTGTTGGAGTGCGGGTCCTCAGATAACGTCACATGAGGGTCGTTGCTTGCAAACGGCGACTTGAAGAAAGGCACCTCGCTGGACTGGCTCACCGAGGAGGTCCGGAAAGGCTGGGCCCGGCGGGACTGGAGCCTGTTGTTGAAGTAGGCGGCACAGTACTCGATCACGTCCACTGGCTGATCCTGGGCAACTTTGCGGTTCAACACGTTCAATTCTTCAATGTACTCTGCGGGAAGCGACATGGCGGACTACGGGACGGCAAGGTGCGGGTGCGGGGCGGTATGGCGTGGTTGCTGTGGATGGTGGTTGAGCACTGGGGACGGGACTGAATCGCAATCGAGATGGCTGCTAGCTCATTTAGGTTCTAGGGAATCGACAAAACAACAAACTGGTTTCCGAAGCCCCCTGTTACCCGGGGCGCGCAGGCCCCTTGAAAATTTGTGTGCGCTGAGAGCTACTGTTACTGTGAACTGCTAACTGTGTGGACCATGAACATATCGAGGGTGTTTTGCCGAGGGTTTCAAAACAGTAGTCGGGTTTTAAATTCTGCTGCTGGTAGTGCTACTGGTAGTGCTGGCAGTGCTGCATTTGATTTGTCGCCTTTCAAATTGGTGCCGAAGCTGAGTCTTTATGCTACAGTGAGAATTTTCAATAAGCCATACTTAATAACTGCTGGAGACAAGCTCACGTTGCCTCACAATTTGAAACAAGCAGAGGTTGGAAACACTATCAAGTTTACTGATGTTGTCAATGTCGGGTCCAGAGACCATGTGTTTTATCCTCCAAGCGACGGACAGTTGGATCAAGTGTTGAACATTGAAGGTGTGGTGATCGAGAAGACTAAGAACAAGGCAGAGACAAAAGTGACTACGAAGCAGAGAAATAGAAAAGATAAGAGGGTTTTGATCAAGCATAAGAAGACTGTGATCAGGGTGACGGATATTAGCTTGAGGGTGTAACAGAAAGACCTGCAGTTGTGAGAAGGACTAAGCATATGTAATTGGAGAAGGTCAGTTGGTTGTTATTCTGTGGATACGTGGAAACTAAAATTGTTGTCGGTTCAGGAAAGTGTGCTATTTTATTCTTGTGCATTGCTCAGTTGTCCAGATAATGTCCACTTGAAATTGACTGCATGCATTGATTCAAGCTGTACCAATGGTGACGGTCAATTGCGAGGTGAATGAGAAGATTGTAAATATATCAATAAAGATTCTTGTAACATTGAGCAGTGTAGTGTGGGTGATTCAATTGAGTGTGATCATAGTGTCGGGTTGTTACCAGTTTGCCTTGTCGTTCTTCCAGTTGAGTTCTATACATATATCGAATTTCAACTCTGATCTGTGTCAGTCAATTGAATGCTGAGTTGTAATATTCTCTAAAGCTAAGACATTGGTCTCGTTATCGGACTTACGGCCTAATATCACAGCTTGACTATGATTTCTATTTCAGTGTGTTCTCTGCACTCGTAGGATCACTATTCCCGTCCCACTATTCTCTGCTTTCTTGCTTCCTACAAATATTGCTTCGCCTAGTTACTACCACCTGACAATTGCTCCTTCGCAGCCACTCACTTCTTCACTGAATACTTCATTGACATTCCAGTTCTTCTAGGTACTAATCACCAATCCTCAATTTGTAGTCACTCCTTCCCTACACAAACCCCTACAAATTCCAACTTAACCGTTGCCTTAACTATTTTACTAACAGTGCCACCTTCACACTCTATTTCGCAGCATACTTGGCCACCACCTCGTCAAACAATTGGGTCTTCTCATGGTAATCAACAATGAACGGATGTTTCTGGTCCTCATTGGTCAAAATCGACTCCTCAATAAGCTTCTGAGCAGCAGCAGTCTCGTTATTGATGATCAACACTTTGGCACGGTTGATCAAGTAAGTAAGGTAGTCTTGAGGTGCCAAGGTCTCTGACAAGGCATCGACTTGCTCAATGATCTGCTGAGACTCTGGGAAATGGTTCAACACCAAATGAATCACAAGCAAGTAAATAAGGTTCTTCAACGACCGGCTCGACGTCGTGATCTCCTCGAAAAAGTAGAACGAATGCTGGTTTCCGCTCTCGCCTCCACTGGCAAGGTTCACAAGGGCCTCTGAGTAACTGAACACAATGGAATCATTGATGTTAAGCTTCGAGACTTTCTTCAAAAACGTCTTGGCTTGACCAAGCTCCCCAGAAATCAAGTACAATTGCACCACCAACGAGCATACTTCTAAATTGAGATCGTCGTGGTTGGTCCAGTTCAAGTTGTTGATCAACAATTCCAAAGCCTTCTCGTAGTCTCCGTGCGCTTTTACAATATACTTAGCAGCCAAGATCTGGCTCACCAAATCGCTCGGGTTCTGCTTGAATGCAGCTTGAATCTGAGCTCCTGCTGACTCGTCACCGGCCAAATATGAAGCATACGAACCAAAGATCTCGTGTTCTGGTGATTGGTTGCCGAGTGCTATAACTTCATCATACTGTTCCAAAGCCAAATACGAACGAAGAATGTATTGCTGAGCCACAGGCGAACTGGTCTCAAAGTCACGCTCAACGAGCTTCGAGTACAGTCCAGCATAAAACTCGTTGCGTACGTTGTATAATTCTTCACTGTCAGCCATCGTTATACTGTCTCTCACTACGGTTTATATCAGCGAAAAGTACACATCAGGCATATTGAACTGGGTCACGTGAACGAGGGTGTGCAGTGGGACAGTTATACAGGCAGTGAGTTGTGAAAGAAATTATGCAGCGCTAGGGACCCAAACCTGTTGTCAGGCAACACAAAAACAAAATGCATTTACAAAACCTTAATTGAGGGCCTAGACCGGGCGATTATTTCATTTTGTGATGTGTGGATGTTACAGCGAGAAGTTGGTCTTTGGTGCAAGACCATAAGTTCAGGTCACGTGAAAGAGTTTATGTTGTTTACATAACAAAACAGCTGCAAAGGATAGAATAAAGTGCAAGTATATTGTACGATGTTTGGAGTTTATGAGAAGCTTCATTTACAGCGGCAGGATGCCATTTATGTTAGAAATCAGTTAAAAGATACCGTTGACAAGAAGGTCCAGCTACATTTACCTAAAGTGTCGAAACCAAAGAAGTCGCGAAAACTTACCGATGAGGAAGAATCAGATCCAGTGCGATCAAAGGTGATTGAAATGCTCAACACGTATATGCATGAATCGTTTGAGATGGCCAAGTATTCGATGGTGATTGACGATGTGACGCTAACTGCTAATGAATCGTTGAAGGAATTGTTGGATGATTCAAGCACTGGACGAAATGAGATCGAGCCGTTTGATGTGGAGCTCAATGAAAAGTTGAAGAAAGTGTACTATGAAGTAGAGGAGTTGACTTCAGAAGTGACGCGGAAACGAAGAGAAATTCCAGGAATGTTGCAGCAAGAGTGTGCTGCTGTGCTGAAACAAAATATAAAGAACATTGAAGAAATGGAACGACAACTCGATCAGCTAGAAAAGGATGCCGGTGCAGAAATTGAGGGACAAGACATTGCTGAGCAAAGCTTTATGGAAGAACCAACGCCTAAAAAGAGTCAGCGGCAAGTAGATGACGATGCAGCTGAGAGTGCTGATGAGGGAGAATCACAGGCTACAAAACGGAAACAGTTAGATGAGAAAAAGTTGATTCCTATTAAGATAAAGTCCTTGAAAGACGAAGAAAATGCAAAAGAGCTTATCAATGATTACCATGAATCTCTTGTGTTGCTTCTGAAATTGAAACTGCGATTGCCTCAGCATAAAGATGAATTGGAGAAGCTAAGACTGTTGGCAGATTATATCCATGAGCATAAACAGACGACTAGTTAGTAGTTGACATCAGTTCCCCGTTTTAACGTTTGTCTCATTCTCAAAGGGATTTTTTAGGGTACTTTAATAACACAACCGAAACGAAATCAGGGAAGAAGGTTTCAACTGACACATTCAAAGACAAATGTGAATACCTACTAGTCAACGTCTGGAAGAGTCAACCAGAGGATTGTTGCTCCCCGCTATTTGGGCATCTCCACAAATCGCGACTCCACAGCGATAATACAAACATCTTGATGAAAACCAAAATATATTTAACCCACATATTTATATGAAATGAATTACACCAGCAACTATGTGGTGTGTGTGTCGATAGTGGAACGTGTTCCACCTGCACATGCATTAAGAAAGTGCCGGCTAGCAATAGCCAATACTATACATCATCATCGCCTAGAATAAATCCAGCTAGCTTCGGCTAAAGCTGCTCAGATTCCCCAGTTTCTCGTGCCATGCTGTTGTTCAAAGTTAATGAAAGATTCAAAAGGATCGTCCCTGAACACTGGAAGATCCTCCTGGGTGATATCAACCGGATCCTTGCCCTTCTTGAAATAGTTCTCAAACTCTTGCCAATGCAAACTTATGGCGTCTTTTGCCTTATTGTACTGATCTTGTAAGTCACTATTGTTGCAAGCACCTTCCAAGGTAAGGTCTCCTCTGGAATCGAACCGGTTGACTCCTGCTGGCGGGTCTTTACATATTTCATCTGGCACCCACAACCCGATATCGCTCTGATAATTGTGGTCAAAGCATTTCATGGTGTTGAAAGGACGCTCTCCGTAGAACCGTTTGAGGATCCGCTCGACTTTCTGAGGAATGTACACTTGACTTCCTTCATAGATGGTTCTGCGAAGCGGGAACAAGTCCTCCAAGGTGAAAAACTGTAAATGTTTGCAGTGCACTGGTAAGTAAAGATCTGGGTCCTGCTTAATTTTTTCTTTATCGACACCCAAATTGGCAGGCACTTCGTGCTCGGTGTGCCAGAGAGCAGAAATATCAATATATATACCAGTACGTGCGTCCACAAACCGCGCGTCGATGAAGTTGTTACCAGAACCTTGCTGAGAATAGACGTGGTTGGTCTGGAACCAGAACAAGCTGTTACCGGACTTTGGGTTCTCGATGATTAAAGAATTGTTGAAAAAACGACCGAGTTTGTTGAGGTCTTGAATGGACACTTGGACATCGATATCGTTGTCCCAAGGCAAGTTTTGTGCGTTGAACCACCATCCAATGAGATTACCGTAGTTGATCCAGGTGGTGATACCGTAGTTCTCGCAAAGCTTGAACCAGGTGCGCACCAAGTGGTGAATAACCGCAATACGTTCCTCGTGAGAAATGATCTGTCTGATGAATGGGAAATTGTAGTGGTGCAATTCTGCGTTTCTGTCGACCTTAAGACCTGGGAATGTGAAGTAGAAATGAGGCTGCACTGCGTGGTCTTTTGCGTACTGCAAGAAGTCTCTGTATTTCTTATCCAGGTCCGATAAAGCAGACTTCTGGTTCAAGTCCAGCAAATCCTTTGCCGGATCCCAGTAGAAATCTTCTTTCTTAAGGCTACGCAGCGGCTTGAGGTGCAAGTCCTTGACTTCGCCTCCGTTTTTCGAGTACTCGTCAATCAACTTCTCAGCCAACTTGTGATTGTCATCTCTGGTTGGCTCAGGGTAGTCAGTAAACTTTTCTTTCAAAGGCTCTAAGCCAGACTTGCGCTCCTTGACGTCGATCTCAAAGAAAGTCTTGTCGGTTTCGAAAAGGAGTCTTTCAGGAAGCTGGAGATAGAACTTCTTCCAGATAGCAGAACAGATTCCAATCGCCTTGATCTGCTCATCAAAGTGAAGGTTTTTCGAGTGCAAGTCCTCGTCAAGCCACGTTTCTTTCTTGTCGGCCATCTCCTCGTAGCAGAACTTGGTGAGAATCTCTCTGATCTTATCCTCGTCACCACTGACAGAGTTCAAGATATCGTGATGTGCCTGGATATACAAGTCGGCCTGGGACACGTCGACCCAATCGGCCCAATCGAAATTGGTGGAGAGACGCTCCTTGACGTTCTTAGGTTTGGAGTAGTGGTTTACGAGACTCTGGTAGTGCAAGTTAATTGCGACTCTCGGGTCTAAAAGTGGGTTTTTGGCACGCACACTGGTCGAGTGCGACGCTGCAAACACCGGAAGCTTGAAGAACGACCGGTCGAGTTTCATGTAGTACCGGAGGTTGTCCCCCACCGACAGCCAGCGCTGGTAGTTGAATGCAGACATGTTCTCGATGAGAAACACCGACACCAAGGCCACCATAGCCATCATGAGCAACATCACGCTGGACATGTTGCCGATGGCGGACTTGGGCCGGCCGCCGAGACTGGAGTAGTGCACTGCTCGGTTGAAGAAGCTGAAGGGAACCCGTAGCACCGCAAAGATCTTCATTCTGAGTGTCTAGTGTAGAAGAAAACAACACCAGACTGCAACTTGAATTTGTGATAAATATGGAACGGTCTCACGAGCCAAGGCAAAGCCTTGTCGTGGGTCTATGCGTCGGGGCGCATCGGTTACATGAACCTGGTTCCTACTTGGTGCTGGGTCGGGCGCGGGACTACGAGGTACCAGTGATGCGATGCAGCACCCAACGGCTGCCTTTAGGTCTACAGCGTGCGTGATTCAAAGAAGGTGTTGGTGACGGTGGTGGTGACTGTCAGAATTTGACGTTTTCTGCTGTCCAGGCTAGACCTTGATCGTGCCCCAGCAACTTGGTGCGCACCGTGCCACGCCAAACAAAGTTTCGCACAAGAGAATTTTCCCCATTGGGCAACTCAGGACGGCTGCGAAAAAGCAACTGGCATTGCTCACAAAAGAAACTCCATCGTCGAGTCCACGATCGCTGGCCTAAAAATAATCTGGAATGCCGCGGCTGCTCTGTTTACGGCTGTCACTGACCTGGTGCTGCCTCCACTCTTTGGTCCCACAGTCCAGTAGTTCCGACGTGCAACCAGTGACAGCATGGATCTTTCGATCCTCCTCAATTTCGTCTTCCCAATTGGGTATCACAAAAACCACTTGTGCCTAGCAAATCATCGTCGGCCACCGACCAGTGTCAGGGCCTGCATTGTCGCTCCGTGCCTGGAGACCTACAGTGCCCTACCTGTAATCAATGGTGTCTGGGAGTTGAGGACCGGGTTTCCTCAGTCCCCTCCACCTTCCTCTGCCGTCTGCGTCGGTCTACATCGTCCTGCCTAAATTGTCGTAGTAGAGTTGCCCCAGCCAAGCTCTGGTGTCATCCTCGATTCTTGGAGGGCAACATCTCTCAATTTAACTCAATCTTGGTTGCTGTCGTGTGATCACTCCAAGTTCTCGGAGTCTATGGTCATGTGGCCAGGTCTGGATCACACTCGTAATTGAGTCCTGCATTTCCTAATTAATCGCCCCTTGGCCCTTCTAGTGGTCTCACTTTGCCCTGCGTTTTGTATAGACCCCCGTTGTGGCTGAGGAGTGGTGTGGCTGGTGCGTGGCGCAAACACCTACAGTAGCTTGACGGTATCCGTCAAATAGGTATACTGGCTAGGAAGTCTTCCGTGCAGTGTCTTTAACCAATGTTTCTGTGATTCGGGATTCGGTCTCAGCAGATACAATTTCATAGTCGAATAGTTTTCCATCTTGTTGAAATTTATTCCATAGACATCGACCCAGTGCTCTGGTTTGTACCCTTCGTAGTTCAAGGCTTCATAACTCACAAGCCTTGCTATAGCTTTGAACACTCCATACTCGTCTCCCTTGGCCACTTGAAACGCCATTATCCGCCTGTTCTCTTCATACAAAATGTACTTGCGTTTGATCACCAAATAAATGTCGCTGCCGTCACTCTCTTTGAAATCTGCTATGATATGTTCCAGGTCACCTTTTGTTCTGATCTCACCGCACATCCGAAACCGTTTCTCTTGCTTATTGTACTTGAGCAATTTCCAACGGTTCATTAATTCAAACTCACTTCCTTGATGTAATTTATTAAGTTCCATTTGAGTTTTAAATAAGGGTAAAGTGCTTTCGTCCAGCCACGAACGCCATTTCGGTTCTGCCATATAACCCACACCAGCTTCACTTCGTACTGTCCAGTGTTTGTCCACCACTGTTTCAATATCTGAAGATTTTTCTTCCACCATTTTTTCAACCTGACCAGTACCATTTATTTCCTTTGCCTCTTCCAAATTTTCATTTTCTTTACTGTTCTGCTCATTGCTGAGTGTAACGTCGTTTTTGGGGTTTCTGCCTAACAAGTAATTCAGTTTCTCTCTAAACTTTTCCCTTGATCCTTTCTCCAAAGGTTTCTCTTGTTCCCCACAGCTCCAAGATATTAATTCAGGAATATTGCAGGACATTTATTGGTATTAAATTACACCTCAATAAGCTACAGATTTGGTCGGTTGTCACTAGTTCCTTCCATGTCCTCTGCAAGAACCTTTGTGTCTCTACAGCGAACCCAATTACAACCCTGTCTACACAAACCAAAAACGCATTCAACTACACACAAAGTTCATTGGCTCAAAATATTTTATCGGACCCAGTCACAGAAAAATCCACTTTGTAATTTTCTCCTTGTGTCACTCAGTTAGTCAGTTCAATGTCGGTTTGGTTGGCGATGGAAATTGGTGCGGCCTGCGATGAGATTATGCATGCTGCGAAAAATAAAATTTTTCTCAAGAGAGCATCACCCATAATCAACAGAATCATCTCAATAACAGAACCAAAATGAGTTCAAAATATGAGAGAAGGATCCAGAAGAGCCACATTGGCCAGAGAAGACTGAAGGGAGGCGCTCCTAAGAGCCGGAGGGTTCGTGAGAATATGAAACGTCTTGATGACACTTACAAGCAAGCAGTAGAAGACGCAAAGGCAACAGAAGTGCTTCTTCAAGAGACAGATGGGTTCCTTGAAACAGAAACCGAGATGGAGAGAACGTTCAAAGTGACACAAGATGAAATGGAGGAAAGTGTTGACCAGTCGATGAGTCGTAAGGCTATAAATTTGAAGCTTGATCAGTTTGGGCCGTACAATTTTGACTATTCAAGAAACGGCAGAGACTTATTGATCGCAGGACGTAAAGGTCATGTTGCTTCGATGGATTGGCAGTATGGACGGTTGAATTGCGAATTGAATTTGTCTGAGACCGTCAGTGCTGTAAAACATTTGCATAACGACCAGTTTTTTGCTGTGGCCCAGAAGAAGTACACATTCATCTATGACAAGTTGGGGACAGAATTGCACAGATTGAAACAGCATATCGAGGTTAAGCACATGGATTTCTTGCCATACCATTTCTTGTTGGCCACTGCTGGAAACAGCGGGTTCTTGAAGTACCAGGACGTGAGCACGGGTCAGTTGGTTGCAGATCTTCGTACAAAGTTGGGTCCTACTCAATCGATGGCCCAGAACCCATGGAATGCCGTGATGCATTTAGGGCATGGTAACGGTCAGATGACACTTTGGAGTCCTGCAATGCCAAAACCGTTGGCTAAATTGCTTGTGTCCAGAGGTACTGTCAAATCGATTGCCGTGAACAGAACAGGTAACTACATGGCTACCACTTCCACAGACAAAACCTTGAAAGTATGGGACTTGAGAATGTTGAGAGAAACACGGACTGTGATGTTACCTACTCCAGGGCTTAGTGTAGACATATCAGATCGTGATCTCGTGAGTGTGTCGTTCGGTCCTCATATCAACATATACAAAGACTTGTTCACCAGCGACAAGGTGAATCTCTATATGCATCATTTAAACCCAGGATCAAGAGTCGAGATGAACAAGTTTGTGCCGTTTGAAGACTTACTTTGCTATGGCCATGAAACTGGAGTGAGAAATATTATTGTGCCAGGAGCAGGAGAAGCCAACTTCGACGCACTTGAAGTGAATCCATTTGAAACTGCCAAACAGCGACAACAGTCTGAGGTGAGAGCCTTGATCAATAAATTGCCGTTTGACATGATCTCGTTAGACCCTGACGCAATTGGAATGGTGGACAAGAAGGCAAGCACTGTGAGATTGACAGCCAAGGACTTGGCAGAGATTACTGAACCAGTGGAAACTAAGATGGATATCAAGCCTAAGGTCAAGGGAAAGAATTCTGCATTGAGAAGACATCTTAGAAAGAAGTCGAAGAATGTGATCGACGAACGGAAAATGAGAATAGAAACTAACTTGAAGAAAGAAAAACAACTCAGAGAGAAAATACATAACAAGAACGCTCATCAAGACGAGGATGAGATGTTGCAACCTGCATTGTCGAGATTCAAGTGAGTAATAGGTTCTCACTTGGTTACGGCATTTGTGTCTTAGTACGTGGTAGGAGAAGTTTAGTCTTTCAATAATTGCATCCGAGAGATTGTTTAGTGGCTGGCACGTCTATGAAGGAATTTGATAACTCATGAAACTTCGAATAACTTGAATAGTATACAATAATTCAAGCTTCAGTTTAATGTTACATTTTGGTCTACTTTGGGCCTTCACTCAGTCTATGTAGAATGGATTCATTTTTCATTTACCTGCTCTACTCATTAGTCCCCTAGGTATGGTAACCCTCTACATGAACATTCTAATAATTGTAATATTAGCTAACCTCAAGCTGCTATAGACCACCTAACATCGGGCCATGCTTACAAATCATCTCCAGACACAGTGAACGGCTCAGGAACTGGTGCTTCAGTGTCGTTCAATTGACGAACCGTTCTGATGTAACTGATTTTCTCCCCTGGGTTTTTGTCCTCCAACACAACCACTCCGTTGCTGCTCTTGAACTCTCTCACTGGCTCGAATCTGCCACCATTAACAAAATTGATGTAACGTAACTGCGCTGGAACAACTCTGGACAAGTTCTCGATCTCATACAACTCTTCCTCTTCTTCAACAGGTGGCTGCTCTGCTGGAGCCTCCTCCTTTTTGGTCTCTGGTTCGTCGATATCCATTTCATCTTCCTTAGCTGCCTTCTTGGCTCTTTGCTTAGCTTTAGCTGTCACCGACAACACTGCAGTTTCCACTTTCTCTGCTTTCTTTTCTTTGATATCCTCCGACTTTGGTGGGTAAGCAAATGTAGATTTCTTGGTGTGACACTCCAACTGGAACTTTGGAATCTTCAAGTCTTCTTTAATACCAATGATTGTAGTTGGCGAGAAACTCAAGGACAAGAAATGCGTCAATGGGAACCAGTACCAGTTCTGGACGAACAACGTAAGTCCGACGATGGCTTTCACGTTCAAAGCTCCGGTATGCGAATGCTCCAAGTTTATCGTCACGTTTCTTCCACCGGCATCAATGATACCTTGGGAAATGGCAGCACCATATTTGGTCAAACCCTCTTGACCCTTGCTACCAAGCACGGTAGCATAATTCTCCTTCACCTTGCTCAAGTTTGGATACGTCTTCTCGTTCTGTTGAATCAAGATCAACGAGGTAGCAATCAATGCTCCCTGTCTGACAAAGTCCACTGGGTCCTTGGTCAATGGCTCAAGCAAATCCAATGCTGCCTGGAAGTTTCCTTTACCGGCGCACGAGATTCCAAGCGCCAAAGCAGTTCCGTATCTGACATGTGGATTGTACGACTCAGCCAACAACTCGACAATCGAAGGAACAGTCTTGTAGTCTCTCAACAAGATAAACCCAAGAGAAATCACAGCTGCTCTTCTCACATCGTTACTCGAATCACTCACGGCAATGTGCAACAATCTTCTTGTAGCCTTCTTGTCACCAGTTCCACAGTAAGCCAAACCAATAGCAAAACAGCCTCCGTAACGCAAGTTGGAGTTTTGTTCGTGGATCAACTTGTCAATCACCTTTTCTGCTTCCTCCTCCTTACCGAAAGTTATTAAAGCCACAGAAATAGCCAATCCACGCACAATGTTCTCATGCTGGGTTTCTCTGGCATATGTGATGATATCATAGATGATTTCCTTGTTGTTGGAGCCAAGCATCACAAGCCCAATAGCCAAGGCAGCAGCTTCACCAGAAACTGCAGAGTCAGAGTACAAAACAGTCTTCAACTCCTCACAGATAGTCTCGTCACCGGTGCCCATAGCTGCCACACCAATACCAAGACAAGCACCGTGCAAGATCACGTCGATCTCTTCATTGCCTGCGGAAGAGTACTTCTCGACAATGTGGTTACGCAAGTAGTCGACAATCTCGTTACCGTGACCGGCAAAGATAAGACCCAATGCGTACAAGGAACCACCCTTAGAGTAATGCGAGCCGCTACGTTCTGGCAAGTATGGTTCAAGGATGGTCTTACCCTGAGGCAAGTTACCTTTGTGGATGACACCAAGAGCTGCGGTGGCAGTGAACTTGGACCAGTTGGAAGACTTGCCCAACCACTCGAGGTTCTTACGCAAGAACGAGTCGTCGGTGGTACCGGCGTGCAAGAACGCGTTCATGAAGCTGATGGCGTTGTGGAACATCGAGTTGCGGCCGTCCAAATTGGTCTTTGCACGGTCCAAAATCTTGGTGTCTGTGTTGTTGTTATTGTGGAGAAACGTGATGTCGTAGTCACACGAAGGGATTCCGGACAAGATCTTAATGAGCTTGGCGTAGCTGGCAGAAGATTCAGTCTGGACCTGTTTGAGAGATTCAATGGTCTTGTTCAAGAGTTCCTGCGAGGCAGCCTGGACCAAATCAAAAGCGATCTGGTAAGCAACCAAGAGTTTCTGTTTCGAGTCGCTGTCGACCAAGGACTTGAACAATTTCAGAGCAAACTTGGAGTCGTTCAATTGGACAATGAGCTTGCTCAAAAGGAAGTAGTCTGGGTTCTTTATTTTCAACAGCAAGTCGACCAATTTGTTCAAGGCCAACCCTTTGAAGTGTGAGTGGTAGTTGATCGAAGAGAGACAGTTCAACGAGTAGTTGATCAAGTGCAACGCACTGTCCTCTTTCTTGGCCGCGATCTGCTGGCTGATAATCGAGTCCACAATGTCCAATCTGTAACTCTCCAACGAGATCCCCACGGCCAACGACAAGTTGTTTTCGTTGGTGCACTTGACCAACATTTTCTCGAACACGCTGGCCAACTGTGGGTCCAACGGCTTGGCACCCTCGCTCAAGTACGCCTCCTTGCTGGCCTCGATGTATTTCTCAATACATTTCGACACAATTGTCTCGACAAACTCGGAGTTCTCGTCGATGTTGAACTGCTCGCCGGAAGCCAACGAGAATTTCACCGACGAGTCGTAGTCGCCCAAGTTGTAGTACACCTTGGAGGCTATCAATGCTGCAAGATCGCGGCCTTGAAACGTCTCGTCTTCGTACAACTCTTCAATCTCGGCAAGATTGTTGGCAATCTCAGCCCAGAGCTCATCCACAATCCCGTCCAACGATTTCAATGCATAGATTTTTAAGCTGGCATCCTCCTCATCAAGAAGAGCCAAGTATGGCGAAGCAGTCAATGCCATAGTTTCACTGGTCTGATTATGTTCAACACAGTTCTTGCCACTTGAAAATCGCGGCAGCGTAGCGGAGTTACCCGGCAGCCTGAGGTCTGGGGGTGGACAGGGGGTGCTGACGCTTGCTGACGGGGTGCTGACGGGGTGTGTATCAGCATTACATAAGGTGTGGAGTTGCTAATTTAAATTCTATATAGCTTGAGCTGCCCCCCTTGAATGAGATCAATTTCCAAGAATTTTGGTAGCATTATTCCAAGACGATTTATAATGACCGAGAAAGTGAGTATATTTTTCAGACGACAATTGTTGGTGGTTCAATTACTAACGGATCATAGGTTAAGTTTGACACTCAGAAATTTGCCGATGAGTCGGGCGAATTCAAAAGAAAACCGGTAAGTACACACAGTTGAGAGCTGTTGATTATTTTTTGGTTGAATTAGTAAGCGAGGATTGATCCGGGATGACTGTCCTGGCGAATTGGTTCAATTGAGAATGGATTGAGAATTATCGTCACCAGAGTCAGTGATTGCTAACATCCAGAGTCTGTTTAGAGATGTGATTAGTACCGAGGGTAAGTTCACTCCGGACACAAACCACAGATATCATTTGTTTGTTTCGTTTGCCTGTCCGTGGGCTCACCGTACTTTGATCACCCGGAAATTGAAAGGGTTGGACAAGTTCATTGATGTGAGTGTTGTCCATTGGCACATGGATAGTAAAGGGTGGCGGTTTAAGACTCCTGACGAGGATGTTCCAGGTGCTACCGCCGAGCCATTTTACAATTTCAGCCGTTTGAGTGACTTGTATTTTAAGGCCGAGCCTGATTACGGTGGACGGTACACTGTTCCAGTGTTGTGGGATACCAAGACTGAGACAATTGTCAATAACGAGAGTAGTGAGATCATTCGGATCTTCAACACTGCGTTCAATGAGACTGGTGAGTTGACTGCCGCCCAAAAGGAGGTCGATATTTATCCTGAAGTTCTGAGAAAGGAGATTGACGAGATCAACGACTGGATCTACGACAACATTAACAACGGGGTTTACAAGGCAGGATTTGCTACTAAGCAAGAGGCCTACGACAAGAATGTCAAGTTGGTGTTCGAGCATTTGGACAAGGTTGAAAAGATCTTGGAGAAAAAGTACAAGGAAGCTAAGAATCCAGACAAGGACGGGGTTTACTTGATTGGCGACTCGTTGACAGAAGCTGATATTAGATTGTACCCTACCCTTGTGAGATTCGACCCGGTTTATGTCCAGCACTTCAAATGTAATATTGGTACCATCAGAAATGACTACCCAGCCATCCACAGATACTTACGGTACTTGTATTGGAACATTCCTGCTTTCAAAGACACCACCAACTTTGAGCACATCAAGTACCATTACACCAAGTCGCACCCACAAATCAACCCACACGGGATCACTCCAATGGGACCTATTCCAAACATCTTGCCATTGGATTAGGTGTGGTTGATGTTGGGGTTTTGGTGTGAGGATGTTGATGTGAGGATGTTGATGTACGGATGTTAAAATAGCTGTGATGTAAAGATGTTTTAGTGGCTTTTGATGTCGAGTGTTTTTTTTGGCTATTGAAGCTGTGATTTTTGCTGGATTGATGTGTTTGGGGAGTTGAAAGTTAGCGTGGATGTTAAAGCTGAGTATTGGCTTGCAGGTGAAGGAGGAGCTGGTGTAAGGTTGTTGGTGTACTGATGTCTGGTGTGAGGATGTGAGGATGTTAGGGTGTTGAGATGATGGAGGCATATGTTGATACATCTGTTAGTGATATTCATCATGTTTCTCAGCTTCTCGACGTTCTACTTACGGGCTGCATTCTACCATCAGAAGCTATCGCCGTTGTCTGGCACCATTGCTACTGCTTTCGCTTATCTACTACTCTCTCGCTATCTCTCTCTCTTTCACCTCTTCCTTTACCCTGTTTTAAGTATGACAAAAATGTACGAATGATTTTCATAAGTAACTCTGTAATCTTCTAAACGGTGCCAGTCGCCACCAACAACAACGGCTCATCTTTTTCACAGTGACCTTGAACTTCAACATTAGTACTAGGACCAACACTCATGTCTCACCATCGACTCTCGCTACTGCCTGGCCTCACGAATGCAATCAGCAGTTGCAACTGCGCATAACACTACGCATGGCTGCAGCCGAGAGCGTTGACAGTGCACCCCGATGCCACGTGACAGTGGGAGCTTGGGATTGCATCGAAATCTCGAGCGTGATAATCAACGGCAGAGACTTCACAGGCGACAGTTTAAATGGACAACTTTGAGGGCGACAAGCGAGGGTCGGTGCAGCTTGGGGTGGGTAAAAACACCATGATCTTCAAGAGCACGACCCCGTTGTACAAACAGGCGCCCGAAGACATTCCTGCGAGCTTGAGGTCGTTGGAACAAGGATTCCAAGCCAAGTTGTTTCCCGACAACAACGTGTTACCCAAGATCAACGTCTTGATTGTCGAGGACAACGTGGTGAACCAGATGATCTTGTCGAACTTTCTCAAGAAAAACAACATCCCTTTCACCTTGATCTCCAACGGAAGAGACGCCTTGAAAGAGTGGAGGAAAGGTGGTTACCAGCTCATTTTGATGGACATCCAGCTCCCGTTCATCAGTGGAATCTACTGTGCGAAGGAGATCCGTCGGCTCGAGTCCGTCAACGGCATCGGTCTCTCCAATCAGAAGAACTTACAGAATATCATCAATAACAATAACCTGATACCCACAGGGCAGTCCACAGGGAACGATCTTGGTACTCACGACCCAGAAGTCGCCGAGCCGTTGGCTAGCCACGGGGGTCCTCCACTACAGCTAGGGTCGCCAGTGGACGGACGCATGAGTCCAGGAGGCATAGGGTCAGTACAGGGGACTGGACCTATTCGTAGTGCTTCCATGGGAAGTGTTCCTTTGAGAAAATCACCTCTAGGCTCACCACGAAAACAGACTCCTTTACCGTCACCTCAAGAACCCAAGAATGACGGTTCTATTGCCGAGGCTGCTATTGAAGACGAGCTTAAACGAGAAGACTCGCCAAACCCACTTACAGACGAGACTGCCTCCGACAAATTAGACGTATCGAAGTTCAGCCAGCCGGTGATCATCGTGGCTCTTACTGCCAACTCGTTCACGGAAGATCGTGACAACGCCTTGGCTGCAGGCTGTAATGATTTCTTGGTGAAACCTGTGAACTTGCTTTGGTTAGGAAAGAAGTTTGCAGAGTGGGGATGCATGCAGGCACTTATTAATTTTGATAAATGGAAGTCTGGGTCTGATAGCCGAGTGGCCAAGTTCAGATCCTCGATTTCCAAAGAGAAGAACATGCGCCAGACTAAAGTTCTTGATGAAGGGATTCGGAAATTGTTAGCTCAACCGATATAGATGGAAGAGGTTGGAGATGGGCTGACAAATGGACGAGATGAGGTTGGGAAGAGGTGGATGAGTTTGGAGATGAGGCTAGGAAGTGGAGTTTGAAAGATATTGGACCAGGTCAGGTCTGAGTCGGGGAATACTGTGAGACCAGCTGGAAAGTTCCAGAGAACTTTTGAGAGCTGAGTCCGGATGTTTTGAGATTAATTTTGAGAGTGAGCCGTGTTAAATGGCTGCTCGTATTTTAGCATTTCTTTGCAGGTTTATTTTATTGATATACAGATTCTTATGGATATTGTAGTTACAGGTGCTAGCCAGCTAGTTTTCTTTGCTTGGTGGTGTTCTCGTCTTGTCCACCACTAAGTCGTTTACCATTAGCCTTTAAATCAGCACTGTCAACAGAACCAGATGCCTTAGGGTAAACTGGATTCTGGCTGATCCGCTTCACGGGAGTCGATTTGTTATGGTCGACCGATTTCGAGCTCTGGAACGGCAGCTGCTTATTGTTGAACTGTTTATCTTTCAGCACATTTCCACCCGTAGCTTGTACTTCAGAAGCTGCTTTTGCACTGAAGAAAGTCACATTAGCAGGAACTGGAGTGCTCGATAGCACTGCGGGTTTCTCTTGTTGTGGATCCTGTTGTTTCTGGTCCAGTTTCTTATTACCATTAGCATCTATCAACGCCAATTCATAATCATCTATATCATTAAACTCATTATCATCATCAAAAATGTCCTCCAAAGAATCCTCAAACATTGACTCCCATTGGTGGCTATTATCGGGTTTCGTCTGAGCTTTGGTGGTAGTGGTAGGAACAGGTTTCTGGGGTGGAGTACTGGTTTTATTTGCATTGGCATTGTTATTCTTGAGTATCCCACTTGGAACAGGATTGGTTGCAACAGTGGTCTTGACAGGTTTAGGCGCAGGTTTTATTGTGTCTGCCGGAGGTGTCATCAGATTAGGCTTCACGATATCTGGATGTCGTAGTAGATCAGCTTCTCTGAAATCAGGTGTTGGTACTCGGACTTTATCAATATACTTCAAGAACCCTTTATCATACAAGCAATTACCCAAAACATTACCGAAACATCGGAGACACCGTTTCATGCCGTCGGTGATGGCCTGTTTCTTGCATTTTTCAAATGCCATTGCTCTCCCACGCGCGTTCTCTATACTACCATATCCCATATCTTCATGGAACGTTCCATCTTTAAGAGTTATTCTGATGATCACCGACAATCCCACAGAAAATTTACCTGAGCCATGATGGTCGTCGACGTAGTCTACAGTGACACTGCGAATTTCAGAGTTCCATCCATTGAATCCAAATACATGATTCGCAAGATTCAAAGCTTTCCAGCCTTCAATGTAAGTCACGGGTCCTCCTCCACTAGGACGTTTTGAAATATACTCCGGACCCAAGTTACGGTCTAAGACGTCTTTCAATCGCGTGATCTCGGCACTGGTGAAGTTCCTGTTTGCGGTAAACGGTTTGTTTTCAGCCATGATGGATGGTATTATTGAGATGATGCGATGAGATGAGAAACGCGGTTGAACGTCGACCCTGCCGCGTACGTCAGCGCTGACTAAGCTGACTAAGCGCAGCCGGTTAGTAATTGGTGCAGGATTACTGGAAACATAGATCAAAAAGTCTAACAGTGACAAAATAACAGTGATAAAGAAAAGCGAGCAGTTGTTTGGTGTGCCCTGCCATATTGATCAGCCAATGAAAATAGTACTTCTTAAACAGAGGTCTAATTTAGAGCATGACAATTATGTGACGTGGTTTGACAGCAATATAGGTGCTGAGCATGAACTAGAGTTTGTAGAGGTGATTCGTCACTCAGTGATGAATTGTTCAGAGATAACTAGATTGATGTCTAATGCAGAAACGATACGTGGGGTGTCAGCAATAATTATTACTTCAAAACGGGCCATTGAGTGTGTGGAGCAGGCACTTGATTCTGTGGAGTCTACTCAGAGACTGACAGTATTATCGATACCGGTATATTCGGTAGGTACTGCTACTCTGGATATCTTACGAAGAGTTGGGTTTAAAGATGTTCGAGGAAATGAAGCTGGAAATGCATCTATGTTAATGGAAGAATTGATCCAAGATCAACAACTTGCTGGACAAAAACACAAACAGCTATTGTTTCTCACAGGGCAGATCCGTAGTGACACTATTCCAAACGGGTTACATGAGAAAGGTTACAGTTTCACCGAGAAAGTGGTATATCGTACCGAGGCACTTGAAAATACGATCCAACGGTACCATGCTGCGAAGGGCCCACATCTGTCTGCTTGGACAGTGTTCTTTTCGTCACAAGGCACTGCTGAAATTGTCGATTATTTGAAACTGCTGAACGAACCAGACCATCGGATCGCATCTATAGGTCCTACAACTGCTAAGTATTTGCAGCGCAACGGAATAGAGCCTGATGTTGTGCTGGAACATCCAAACCCAGAGAGTTTGTTTGAAAGTATATTGCAATGGGAAGCGAGTCGTGAGAAGGGGACGTGAATTCACAAAGATCGAGGAAGTTTTTTGAGAGCTAAGTTTTCAAGAGCTATTAGATGTTTCAGAACAGACAATACTCTCTGATGCACTTGGGACATATTCCTAAGACATCAGCCATTGATCATTATGATTTGAGGTTACCAATTTTATGATCTTTCATAAAATTGATGTGATCATGGGTCATTTCATGCACTTACGATAATACACAAAACGTCACTGGCTATCTCTCATCACCTTCTTGCATGAAATATTAGTCTGCTCATACTCCAGACATACTCACTACTCTCTCACTACAATAGATCGTTCATTCATCATAACACATTTATTGAACATTTTTGCACATAGTCATACATACCACTCTATAAATAGCTTTGCCATGTATAATTCTATCGATTGTACTTTTACAATCCACCGTCAATATCTTTTGTAGCCATTCACATGTCTATACTTCCCTCAAACTCAAGAATGTCATTAATACGAAGTCCGTTGACGTTTGCTTTGGAATAATCTTTGATCTCAATGTCTTCAAAGTTCGTGATAGGGTTGACCGCTGGCGCAGTGAGGTCTTCAATGAAGTCGTTGTTGAAATACTTCGGTTCTTCCTTTGAACCTACCAAGATCAACCCTCTAGAACGAATCGACTTGCTCAAGTCTGGTATTAAGGTAAGCAATTTCAATGGAAGAATAAGCCCAACAAGATTATTGGCAGTTGCAAATCGAATTGCGTCTTCCACCGACCGAGTGCATGGATCTTCGATATCCTCTCTTGTCGAGCGGAAATGGTAATCGATTTCGTCATCGTCATCTTCATATTGGTGATCTTCCTGATGGACACCAGCTTGGACACTGGCTCTTCTAGTTATCAGTTTCTCAAACGTGGCCAACGAGTATCCGTTAGCGGTGGCAAGCTCGAAATTGTTCTTTGTGTAGTTGAACGCAGTTCCTCCCATGTGGAAGAACACAGGGAAGTTTGGCTGTTTCCAATTCAAGATCTTGCACACAATAGGGTTGAACGACGAGAACACAATCGATCGCTTTTGAGGAGCCAGTTGTCGGATATGGTTGAACACAATCGTCAAGATCTTGTCAACAAACGAGTTGAGGTTGATGTCTTCGGAGGACGAGTTCGAGACAGAGAGAAGTTTGATGTAGTGCTTGAGCTCAAAGTTGGTAGGATAATAGATATCAAAATTGAGTGGCACCTCTATTGGCAAGTATGCAAGCACCATTTCTAAAGACAAGTACATGTCTTTGAAAAGATCGCTCAATTTCTTCAACAACTGCTTCTTGTGAGCATGAGCTTCAGTTGATTCTGCCGGTAAGCCTCTCACTGCATCGTTGTACTCATCTCCCCAGTCTTTCAATTGCTGCTTGACGTCTTCGATGTTGTATTTTTTCGAAACCAACTTGAACAACTCTTTGGAGCTGAGGTTGAGCAACGAGATGTTGATCCCGCTGTTCTCGATCTGAATATAATTATGTGGACATATGATAGGAGTCCCGTCGTTGAGTAAGTAGATGTTGGCTTTCAAGTAGTCACCAGAAAGCGACGAAGCAGCAACAACTGAAAGCATCGAGGTGTAGCCTGGGATGTTGTCCTCGACCACATCAGGTTCGTTAGTGGATTTCCAGTACGTTTCGTACTTGGAGATTTCCAACGGAGCTCCACAGTAAGAATACACGATCTGGAACCGGAAGGTCAATTCTCCAACGTTTTTGAGTCTGGTGTCAAACAATGGAAGAGTTACAGTACCTGAGTCGTCGCTCATGAACTTTCTGTTGTTGAGAAAGACATTGGAAAGTGCAGTGGTCTTTGCTATAAGCTTGGTACCGAAAGCAGGGAACAACTCGAAGTCCACAGAGAGATTCTCGGTGAGCTCGTTGATCTGGAAAGTCACGAAGTTCTCCTTCTCATCAACAGGAAGCAACAAATTCCGAGGGATCACACCCGAGAAACTCGACGAGATGGTGATTCTTCCAGGAGCCAACGGGGTGTCGTGCTCCGAGTCTTCCGCCTCGGTCTCATAAACCGGGTCTGCATTTTTTCCGTGGTTGAAAAGTTTGATGGAAGATTTTCCAGGGAGAAAGAAAAGTTGTAAGGAGGTCTGTTTCTCCAAGAAGTTGTGGCCGTATTTTCGAAGTGGAATTATTGGCGGAGGAAGTGAAAGGGTAGGAATAGCATCAAGTTTGATTTTGTCACTGAGATGCTCAGTGGAAGATGCAAGTAAATAAGAAGCAGTGCTAGGTAAACTCACCGAAGCAGACAATACTTGCTGGTTTGAAAGTGGCAGGAACTCTGCTTCTGGTGAGCCGGCACTGCTTCGTTTTGAGGACAACGTTTTGAACACGCTGGTAGACGGAGCCAAAGGACTGCCAGACTGTGGTTTGAGTTTTGAACCAGAGAACATGTCGTTCAGGTGCGCCAAGTTGCTGATGGTAAGCGGCACATTGGAGTTTGAGAAGTTGATGGAATGGAACAAGATATTGAGGACGTTCACATGACCATTGAAAGCAGCATAGAACAACGGAGTGTAGCTCTTGTCGTCAATAATATCTGGAATAGCTCCAAATTTCAACAACTCTTTCAAGCTTCGAGGATGTCCATGCACTGCAGCATAGAATATTGGCGTCCAACTGTTCAACGAGCAGAGACTGTTTGGATCCTGTTTACCATAGTTTATAAGCAACTCTACCACCTTGTAGTGACCCGAGGCCACCACTATATGCAACGGAAGAAGTCCCTCGACGTTCTGAGTGTCTCTGGCGACAATGGTGTCATGGTCAAGAAGAACCTTGATGATCTCACGGTTGCCGTACTTGCATGCAAAATTAAGAGGCAAGTATCCAGGAGACGAGGACACCTGCTGTTCGTTTCCAGAATCCTGTTTCAACTGAGCCTCGGTCGAAAGAAGATACTTGACGCACGGCAAGTTGTTGAACTTGATCGCTAAAAGAAGCGGGGTCATGGTGTGGTTGTCTAGCACATGGATGCTTTGAGGAGCTCGGTCAACAAGAAGTTTCAACAACTCTGTGCGGCCGTACTCAGCCGCATAATGTAGAGGTGTTTTCGAGTTGTTGTCCTTCATAGTGAGAAACCGATCGCAGTTCTGTTTGTCGTCGAGGAGCAAAGCCTTGGCCAAAAAGTACCGGGAAAAGTTTGTGTCGGAAGACAGCTTGGCAGAGTCAAGCAGTTTGGATTCGTCGATGGTCTGGAGTCCAATGATGTTGCTTCTGGTGTCGTTACGACGTGCCAGAGCAGACTGAAACTGGTTGATGTTGATGCAGGCGATCTGGTGGAGGAAATTGCGATTAGTATAATACTCGACATAGGTCAAGTCAATGTAACGTTTGAAGAAGTTGTAGAAGTTGATCAAGTAGATGTCTTCCACTGGAGCAGCCAATGCAAGGAAGAAAACTCTGGTGAGTTTCTCAACACTGTTGAAATCTTTCAACTTGTTCAACCAGTTACTGAGCAAGATCAATTGATTGTTTGGAGCAGTGGCAATGTTAAGGAACTTCGAGTACAACTCGTCGGTCTGTCTGTCGTCGTCTACAGGGTCCTGTGAATCTCTCATGAACTGCTGAGGTCTAGGCTGGTCGTCAGGCTTGTCATCAAGAACCAACACATTTTCACCATCAGCATACGCTTCAAGGTCCAACACCGAGTTGGCAACGGTGTCATTCAACTGGTTGATCTCTTCTCTGTGGAACACGGGTTGCACGTTAACCGTGGTCAGCAAGAAAATCTCTTTCAAGTGACTCTTGGACCGTTTGTCCCATTTCTTCAAGATCTTACGGAACCCCGTCTCGTTCAACTCCACAAACTGCGACAACTGGTCCAATTGGGTCGTGAACTGTTTCATGTTAGCGTACAACGTCTGGAACGTAATTGAGGCGTTCTTGTCGCCGGTGCCTTTAGTACCAGGCACCTGTGACCGGAGCATCTGATTCTTCTTGTTCACCAAGATGTCCAACTTGACCTTCAAGTCGGCCTGTTTCTCGAGATAGAACTCGTTGACCTTGTCAAGCTCCCGCTCCACCCGGAAGAAGAACGTCGACTTGTTGTCCTGGAGAAGCTTCTCGATTTGCTGGTCATTGTAGTCGATGATTTTCTTGTCGCTGCTGTCAATCGTCGCCAACTGCTTGATAAGCTTCTTGAGTCCTCTGTAGTTGATGAAATGGCCCAAGTACTCCGGAAGCTCCAATTGCTTGGACTCGAGAGTCTTTCCAAACTTCATTCTCGCTGACTCACTGAGGATGTCGCTCAACTACGGGCCGCTTCCTTTATCATCAGCTCCATCCATCTTCACACACGTGGGGACGCTTTCGATCGGGTTGCGTGCCCCGGCGGGTGCTGTGGGGTGTATACCTCTGGCGAGGGTCCAACATTGGAGTTGGAGACAGAGATGCTTGGAGTCAACTTGGTGATAGAAGATCTGTTGTTGTTGCTGCGATGTCCGGCGTCTCGCATCGTATATGATTACTTGAGTCTGCAGACGCGGGTACAATTCCCCAAACAGATGTTTATGACCCAGTACCAAAACATGTTCCGAGGGTACGACTTTTCACAGTTTGATCTCTACCGTCAAAGAAGAACAGGATTATTGAAAAGTCTTATTGGAAACTATGTAGACAAGACGGCACGAGACAAGTTGTTTGCTGTCGACACGAGGAGTAAGGGCAATGTACCGTCGTTGTATCGTGATATTGGGAAGTACTACATTGAAAGAATATCCACAGACAGTGGTAACAGTCTAGTGCAAGAATTGATGAGGCAGAAGTCCGAGACGGGCCACGTTGATTTAAGGGTGTTGTATACGGGGTTCTTGGCTGAGGTTGGAATTGACAGTGTCACGGAATTGAAGCGAGCCGTCCGGAAGCATGGAGCAGGCAACAACGAGCTACGGTTCTTGGCAGATGAAGTCAGTTTTTCGCAGCCGCTCCAAAGAGGCAAGGACATTGAGAAACGAGTTGAGGCAGTGTTGCAGAAGGCTGACGCTATCACCAACATTGCAGTTTACAGTAGCCCAAGACTCAGTGGCGTGGTGAGTGGGTTGGTGGCCAAAGGCATGGCAAAGAGTGTGTTTGTGAGGGGTGTAGAAGAAAGTCTGGGCACCAGCCGGTCTGGTGCTAGCTCGCTCATGGTGTCCCCATTATGGCGAGAGAAGTTGGCTAACGAAAGTCAAATTGTGGTAAACGGCATTGACGATGTGGTTGGCATGGTCCGCAGTTTGTGATGTTGGGCTACAATAGCATGGGGTCTGATACTGTGGGCTCTAGATTTTTTGCATATAGTATAAATGAATTAGATTAGTACGATCTTTAGTTCTGTTTGTCATAATAATGTATTTAATAGAAGCTACGATGGTGGTTACGATGTAATGGCACTTTACAACCCATCTGCATGGAGTGAAACTCGTCATAGACAAATACAGCCAGTGGGCTTTGCCAAGGGTACCACCCAAATGCCAAGCACCAGAACAACGAGAATTTTATAGAGTCCACCCCATGAGTTTTTGGCTGAGTTTTGAGGTCGTGTGACCCTGGTTACAGGTGATTGTTGTTGCCGGTTTGCAAAATTTTCACTGGATGCTGCACTCCATCCACTGCTTGAGATTTTCTCATTCAGTACCATCAGCATGGCTTTGAACGTATTACCATAGCACCAGCGCACCTTATAAGACCAGTTTTGGGCCCTCTACATCACCCATATCCTCTATTCCACCGTCGTTGTATCAGTAGTTTCTCCATATATATGTCTCCTGCATGACTCTCCATTAAGTCTGTTCAATATGTCCTGCATTTCAACATCGTCCTTCACACCGATTCCACTCTTGTTCTCCCATTATTTCCCAATCGAGACATAGTGAGCACGATCTACAACGGTGCTTGGGCTGGCTTGCAACTCTCCATTAGTTTGTACTAAGCTACTTTTTATTCAAAAAGATAAAACCTCACTAAACACAATGGTCTCAGCCAAGCCAGCTTCTAAATATTCATTGAGCCAAGAACTTTCCTCGAAACATTATCGCAGTCGCTTGCACAGCAGTCCCCCGCATAAGCTAATCGGGCGATTCCAAGGTGCGTCCCTTGTGCATTTTTAATTTCATTTTTCCTCACTTGCTTTTATCAAGAAATACTTTTATACCAACGAGCTCAGCTGGCCCCCAGACAAGTCGCGTCGAGTCGTCAACCGATATTTGAGTATTTACATAGCTGCGCACCGGCAGGTACTTGGATTACTAGTCTAGACTTACTGCCTGTAGCACAACCTCAAGATGGCGCGGGCAACCTCACTTAATAAACTCGTCACAGTGTTCACGGTGGTTCCTCGACTTGCCGTGGCTCTACCCTCGATGCTTTTGGCCCGACAGGTCGAGGTGTCGAAGAAGCCCGAGGAAATCCCTATCTCGCCCAGCGAGTGGTGGATGGCGTTGATTGTGTCGATGTTCTTGGTGCTTTTGGGAGGAGTGTTTGCCGGGCTTACCATCGCCCTCATGGGCCAAGACGAAGTGAACTTGCGAGTGATAGAAAACAGCGGAGAGAAACACGAGCGCCGCTACGCTCACAATGTGCTACAGTTGATTGGCCGCAGCAAGCACTGGGTGCTTGTCACGTTGTTGCTTGCCAACGTCATCACCAACGAGACGTTGCCTATCATCTTGCACAAATGCACCGGAGGCGGGTTATCTGCAGTGGTGAGCTCCACCGCCGCCATCGTGATATTTGGCGAGGTCATCCCCCAGTCGATCTGTGTCCGCTACGGGTTGCAAATCGGCTCTTACTTTGCTCCGTTTGTGTTGTTTTTAATGTACTGTCTCTACCCAGTAGCATACCCTACAGCCATCTTGTTGGACAAACTTCTTGGCGAGGACCACGGTACCGTCTACAAGAAGGCTGGGTTGAAGACCCTTGTCACCTTGCACCAAAGTATGGGTGTTGAACGATTGACTTCTGACGAAGTCACCATCATCTCTTCGGTGTTGGATTTGAAAGAGAAACAAGTGCAGTCGATCATGACTCCAATGGAAGACATCTTCACGTTGCCTTCCGATTGTATTCTTGACGAGGAGATGATCCGTAACATCTTCAACACTGGTTTCTCGAGAATCCCAATCCACCTTCCTAACGAGCCTCTGAATTTTGTCGGCATGTTACTTGTGCGTATTCTTATCAACTACGATCCAGAAGACGCCTTGGAGGTGTCCAACTTTCCATTGGCTACATTGCCTGAGACTCCTCCAGAGACAACCTGTTTGAACATCCTCAATTACTTCCAAGAAGGTAAGTCGCACATGGTCCTTGTGAGTAGAGAACCAGGTTCGTCGACTGGAGCAATGGGAATTCTCACTCTTGAAGACGTGATTGAAGAGTTGATTGGAGAAGAGATTGTGGATGAAAGTGATGTGTTTGTCGATATTCATAAGGCGATCAAAAGATCGCAGCCTGGTCCCCTATCTCGTAAACATTTGACTCAATACTTCCACTCTCTTGTCAACAGTTCAAGAAAGACCTCGGAGGAACAGCCTTTGGTGTCGAACGACACCAGCTACGGGGCTATTGACCAGGTCAACAAAGTGGTTATTGATGACAATGAAGGAATAGTGAAACCACTCCGGTCCAAGGAATTGGCCAGTGTTATCCAGCCGAGTAATCCTGCTAAGAATCCATTGAACACTACCAAACCGTTTGTGATCATCAAACGGACTCCTGCCAGCGACGCTGTTCTTAAACAGTTTGTTAAATGAGCAGCTGGTGCAAGCATGTTGCGCGACTGCCAAGCATTTTTGTGGAGAGAGTTGAGATGGAGCAGAGAGTTCCGTGACAAAAGTGGCAGGAACGATAAGAAAGAGATAACGGAAGCAGATTTAGTTCAGAAGATGGCAAGGGCCCTAGAACTCTATTCAAAAAGTCACTAATCAAGAAGGGCTGAACCTCATTTTGAACAGTGCTGCTCTGTATGGAGATGTGCCAGGCAACTGCCAGGCACTGGCCTCAATAACATAATTATAGTTTAATACGCATGTTTGAATTGCACTAGTTGATAGAGAATGTAGAGGAAGTGGAATGAACCTCCTTCGGTGATTGCAGCAGCCACAGATTCTGCTGGAAACTCAAAATGCAAACTCGTAAAGGGACTGGATAAGGGTCCATTGTCTACAAGGGGA
Organism: Saccharomycopsis guyanensis; assembly: GCA_030578595.1. NCBI lineage: Eukaryota > Fungi > Ascomycota > Saccharomycetes > Ascoideales > Saccharomycopsidaceae > Saccharomycopsis > Saccharomycopsis guyanensis. Next base: position 845,791 of record JAJMSQ010000001.1, read on the forward strand.
GTGTGGTTGTAAACAAAAAATGAGGTTTGTTGAGGCTAAGAAATTACAACTTTGACAGGGAATATCAAGTAAACTGAGATCTGTATTTACATCTGTTCTCCAACCAATAGAATCACAATACGCATTCTTTTGAAGGGGGATCGACTTGCCAATCATTTCAGTGAGTGGTTTAAAACTTCTACTAGTTGCGTAGGATTCAGGAAGATCATCATTGGTGTTGACCTCATTGGCAGCAGCAGTTGAAAGCTGGTGTTAAGGTGAGTAGTTTAGTAGAGGCTGCAGGAATTGATTGTGCATCCGTAGACAGAGGGGAGGCCGACATGTGCACCACTGGACAGAACCATGCTCTTTCAAAACCGCGTCTTACATGCAAGAACACAGTGGTCTCCCAGGACACTCCCAGGTACTGTGGTATAGAGGGCATGGGAACAGAAGATCCTCAGACCAATTAGGTAATACGGGTGGTGTGTGGGAGCACTAATGTAGGAGCAATTTAGACAATAGTCGAGAAATTTGGGTGGCGGAATGTGGAGGATCTGAGTGAGTGTTGTCGATCTGAATGTCGCCAGTGAGCGAGTGTTGTCGATCTGAACGCTATGGTGCAATGAGATACGAAAGCCACTGGGGTGTAAGAAACTGTAGGGTCCAGGCTTATATCGCTTTAACGGTTCAAAGCTCATTGGGTACAGTTTACTACTAATTTACTGATAAATTGGGAAACCAGCACAGATCCTGGAGGAGGCTTGAAGAGGCTTAGGCTGGAGAACGACAGATGGTTTGGCGTAGCGATTGGCCATCTTTAAGGCTTAGTGGTGGCTATATTTAGTTGCGGAAATCATATTGACGTGCCATAGTCTAATTCACGAGCACTATAATATTGCTGGTGAATTATTCCAGCTTCACCTCGGAGTGTCGTATTGTGTGGAAATGTATTGTGTCGCACTGAAATGTAAGTAAGCAGCCGTGAACCACGAATAATTACATGTGAACAATCGTCTACATGTGGCAGGCAGTTCATTCTTGAATGTGACACAGTTGGCACCGGGTCTTCAGAACTGCCAGCCATTGATAAGTCGGTTGCTCATAATAGACAGTACAATGTTAAGGCAAATCACAGGTATGCCAAGTGAACAGGTCGATCATGGTGTCAGACAATAGAACCAAGGTGGACCAGCCCGTTGTAGACTAAGAATAGAACCAAGCCAACGGCTACAAGTGTCTTGGTAATAAAGGTTGTTTACGGCTTTTTCAGAGCATTTCAGAACTGGCAACTTTTGACCCGTGGCCTATTGTTTATCGTAATTGGTAAGGCAAGATATTCACAGCAATTCAGTGCCACACCATCAATGTTCTAGACTTTGGCTATAGCCGTCAGAATCTGACAGTGGTGCCACTCCATCTGTGATGATCTTATAGATCCGGTTTCATACCAGTACTAAAGCCCAGTATTAATGGCCAAGATTTATGTCTTGGTACAAAAGTACAGTACTAAACTCCAGGTTCTACGATCCACTGCGGTGTGCACACAGCACCAGGTTCCACTCCGTAATCTCGAACCCTCTGGGTCGACCTCAGATCACTACCCCTGTTTGGAATCCCGGACTGTGGCTATGGAAATAATACTTTGGCAATTACAATAGATGCTTCCTGAGAGGCTCCATACTAGCACTAATTGCCAAGTCTGTCTCGCCCTCTCTGTAGCTCTGGCCTTATTCACACCGAGAAAACGGCTGGGCCTCGTTGGTGGCCGGAATCAGCAACTGGTTCAGATCCTCGAGGAATAGTGCCAATTGCCGATCCTCAATAAATCGACTCCTTTCAAGCTAAAACCGTCTGCTAGTCCAGTTTGAGCCCGCTTGGACTCAGCTCTAGGCCTTGAGAACGCGCTCTCCGTCTGCAGATCTGCGCATGGCTCGCTGCACGCCGCTGCAGCTCCACCTCCCGAATACGTTGCCAGCTTCCCTTAACTCAGACGCATATTACACAGATCGGGCAACCTCCGTTCATGGCAGAGTTTGCAATTTGGTCTCCTGAATATATTCCTGTTGATATCTTCCAGCACGGTTTTCATTCGTTTTTTGTGTTTCCCTGTCACTCGTTTCCACCGTTCATTCACTCGCTTCAACCACTTCCTAGAAACACTCTGCTCTAGGACCTAAACCACACCGCCTTACTACCAGTCCTATTTTCCAGATCCAGCATCTACAGATTTCACTCCACCAGAATGCCATCACTTTGGACGCGATCTTGTAGCGCCGGTGGTGCTTCGTGCGACACCAACGATGGAGGATTCAATACCGGTCTTGCCGTCGGTCTTGCTGTCGGAGTCCCCGTGATGTTGTTCGGCGTGGTTCTCATGGTGATGTTGTACAAGAACTGGGCCAAAAACAAGCGTGAACAACAAGACTTCGAGAAGGACCCTCGGTTTGCTGTCAACGAAACTGATTTGCCAGACTTCCCAGCACCAGATTACTACCGCAAACAAAACGGGATCCTCAACCCGCAAATGAATGAGAAAGTCAACCGTAACCAAGACTTGAAATCTGCTAAGCACGATCTTCTTGGAATCCCTATGCCTCGGGCTATTGGTGACAGCGACACTGCTTCGATTAGTTCCCACCAGTCTATTGCTCACACCATCCAGAAACATCCAAACTTGGACAGTATTGCCTTGCCGTTTGAAGGTGAAAACCACAGCAAGGAGTACTTGAACAATTATGCTAAGATGCTTGGAACTGATTACAGAGCTTACACTCCAGGAGTGTATCAAAGTATGAGCCGGTCGTCTTCGCTGACTGACGTGTCCAGCACCCAAGGCTCTAAACACGAGAAACTCCAAGAAAGCGAGTACGAAAGCAGCACTTTGAACGACCCGTTCAGTGCTTCCACCAGTCCAAGTGACGAGTACTTCAAGCAAAAAGGAAACAAGAACAGCAACCTCCGCAACGAGGTCGCCACAAACCCATCGCATTTCGAGCAGCAGTATCCTGAGTACGAGGAGGAAGGTCCACTCCAGGTGAAACCTTTGCCGCAAGTGAAAGAGTCACCAGCTGAGACTTCGCAGGACCGTCAAGTTGTGTCTAACAACCTTGAGGTGCACCAGCTTAGTCCAGACCTTGATCACAGAATGTCCAAGTACGACGACTTTGATGACGACGAACTTACCGAGGCTGAGAGAGAAGATTTGCGCCGCATGAAGAGTGTCTACAACGTGTACTTTGACCGTAACCCTTCGATGAAACAGAAAGACGACAAGCCTAACATTGAGCAGGAAGCCAACGAGCACGAACTCCCAGAGATCCAGGATAAAGAGCAATCGTTGGCAATCAAGCAACGCCACTTGACTCACTTTTCTACTGCGTCGTCAGTTTACGAAAACGGAACACGTTTCGAGAACTCGACGGAACACACCATTCCTGAAGTTCCTGAGGACCAGCAGTTCCAAGACGCTCAACAGTATCAGGAGGAACAGTACCAAGGAGAACAACAACCGCAACAGAACCAATACCAATACCAACAACAATACCAACCTCAACAGCATCAATTCCAACAGCAATACCAACCGCAACAACAGTTCCAGCAATCCCCACCTCAGCCATATTCTCCGCAGAATGGCCAGGCGTTTGCTCCGCAGTCTCCTCCTGAACAACCTCTAGCTCCTTTGAAACCGCTCATGAAGCTTCCAACTGCTTCCAACTTGGGAGACTCGAATTCTACCCTTTTGGATTTCGAATCGTCCAAGATCACCGCAGGTTCTAAGCAGAGAGTTATGGCCGTCAAACCTTACAACCCTCTTGAACACTCTGAGTCGTGGTCACCACCGTTGAGCAGCAGTCCTAGTATGGGATTTGTGAATCCTCTTAACGGTAACGGTAGCCAGACCCCTGCTCCTCAGCAGCCAAAGCAGACACCTTCTGCTTCGGCAGTCAGCCGTTCGAGTATCGTGATGTTGAACACCGTCGACCTTGGCGCAGCTAAGAAGTTCAAACCTGCCGGTGCAATCAAGGTCCCTTACACTGGCACTGCCTTCCAGATGCCAAATTCTCCTCCAATGAACCAACCTCCAATGCCCCAACAAATGTCCCAACCACCAAATCCATCAAACAAAAAGGGTCCTAAGTCTAATCAAAACTTGAGAAAGATGTTAGATGACCCAATGTTTAAATGATCCAACTCCATCCCCTTTTACCCTGAGCATGCTTCTGGTCTTACAGACCACGGCTCCACAATTTCATATCAAGGTGATCTCATAAACTTTAATAGACAACCGATATACACGACATTATTCTTCTGGACCACTGTAAACCACGCAAGTTGAAATGCATATACTGTAATAGCTACTAAAAAAAGTGTGGACACAATTGAAACTTTGAAACAAAAAATGACTATTATTGATCTCTCTATACATCTTTAGACATCCTGGCGGCCAACAGTTACATCGGTCTCATAGAATGATTTGCCTATTAACATCTGGTGGCAATGCTTGCATTTCAGAAAATCAAACTCATTGTAACTCATCAGAGAATCGAGTAAACTAGCTGAAATTCAACAACTCTGTCAAATGAATCTTTTTATGCACAGGACTAAATTTGTGCAATGTTCTGCTGGCTATTTGTGAAATGGCTTTGACCCTGGTACAAAACAAAATCAAACAGTTGAAGAGTTCGCAGCAAAAGAGCTTCGTCGTCGACTTCGATGTCATCCTTCTCAACACTCAACCCTACCTCCGTGGGTTATTCCTTTTCTTATGTCCAATTAACTCGATGGTTGAAAATCTCAAAGAGAACAGAGAACCTGAATCTCAAGTCCACCCAACAAAAGGCCATATTATAACCCAGTAGAATGCTATCACTCCAACTCAAAATCATCAACCTTGTTTCTGAATTGCGCAATGTTTCTCTTAATCTTACTTCCGTTGGTCCAAGTCAAGTAATCTTCCATATCTCTTGTAACCAAGAACGCAGGATCAGTGATCACATCAGGACCCACTCTCACATGTCCCTGCTCAATAAATTTCACTGCATCAGATATCGTCTCAGCCATCTTCAACCGTTGCATCACCACTCCTATTCTTCGACGGCACAAACTGGCAACAGTTATAGAATTTTCAAGTGCTGACACTTTAGTTCTGGTATTCACCACTCCCATGGCATACAACTTCTCCAACAACAATTGTTCATGTTTGATCCTCACAGGGTCATTCGGCTGCAATAACGATAACTGACGAGCAAGTTTTCTGATCTCTCCACATATCTGATTGTACTTATGGTAATCTTCTCTGTTTTGCACATGGTACCTTCTCATGACTTCGACGTCTCGATGCCCCTGGTCTTGTTTCCAGTCAAAAAAATCAACTTTCTTAAGAAGTTTCTGTTCATGATGTTTGAGTTTTCGAACCATCCTTAATTTTTATTTATAGGTTAATACTAATTGTAGAATATGATTGATTCTTATACTCTCTATAACACTTAGAGTGATGCCCTAGAAAAAAATTTACCTGCTCTATATCATGTGATCTCACCATACAAAACACTCAAGTTTCGCATATTACCCGGAACAAAGACAGCCTGAAAAATATCGACAGTTCAAAATGGCAGTTCTGAACAATCAATACCACACATACAAATGAGTATAAATAGATTGTGTGGTCTTCGTACAACTATCCAGCCACTCAGAAGTGTTTGCGGTTTGTCTGCTGCACGGAGTTTCACAACAACCAGTTTGCGTCAGTCACATATTGGTTCTGCACCCGTATATTTATCACCAGAAGTACAATGCATTGTCGAGCAAGTCCCATCTCCAAAGGTGGTTATCAAAGGAAAGCATCGGATCAGCCTTTCAAAGAACTTAAAAATCAAAGGCCCTAAAGGGGAATTGGATTTCATAGTGCCTAGCTTTGTGAAAGTCGACGATTCTACTCCAGACAAATTGCATGTGTCTGTGGAAGACAATACCAACAAATTACAAAGAGCCATGTGGGGTACTGTGGCGTCTATTTTGAACAACAACGTTGCCGGAGTCACCGAGGGACACCTTGCAGTGCTCAAGTTGGTTGGAACTGGTTACAGAGCTTCTGTGATAGACAATCCTAAGACCGGTAAGAAGTTTGTGTCGATGAAAGTCGGAGCCTCGATTGTTCAAGGTTTGGACGTTCCAGAAGGCATTACCGTGACTTCTCCTGTGCCAGCGCGGGTGATAATTGAAGGAATTAATAAGCAGCAGGTGCGATTGTTTGCTGCTAACTTGAGAAAGTTCCATCCTCCAGAACCATATAAGGGTAAAGGTATCTATGTGGATGATGAGACTATCAAGATCAAAGACAAGAAAATCAAATAAGCGATTGGGAAGTCATAATGCAATGTGCATCGACGCACAAGTAAAACAGCTAGCACAATTCCAACTGACCCAATCTGTAATTTACAATTCAATACATGTTCATAGTGCCGGTGTTTTGTAGTTCATGTTCTGATCTCACTGAAGTGAAAAGTCCAGGGGTCCGGGTAACACGCACCTCCAAATTTTTTGGTTTTGAAGAATCACCACCAGTGAAGTACCGATACTCTACTGATCAACAACAATATGAGCAGGTTATTTTTGAGCCCTGCTGTTAAAGCCATTGGAATACGGAATGTGTTTCAGTTTGGTGGATTGACCAGTTTTAGAACTGGGGCTTCTCTTTCTTCAATAGATGCCATCAGTTCTGTGAGTAAAACCACTGCACCAGTCAACCATTCTCCAGAAGCAGCAAGACTTCGTAAGAGATTACCTTCGAGAGCAGGACTTATTGCCGTGAAAAGAGGCATGGTTCCTTATTTCACAGAGACTGGAGAACGGTTCCCATGTACTGTTTTGGAGATCGATTCAGTGGAAGTGTTACACAATAAGACTCCAGAGAAAGAAGGGTACTATGCGGTGCAGCTTGGTTATGGAAACGAGAACCCAGACAAATTGACTCGTGCTCTCCTTGGACATTTCTCCAGAGCCAAGGTGTCTCCGAAAGAGGCTGTGTATGAGTTTCAAGTGAAAGACGAGTCGGGATTGATTCCTGTAGGCACAGAGTTGAAGGCCGATCATTTCAAGCCAGGCCAGTTTGTGGACATCAAGTCTGTTTCCAAGGGAAAAGGGTTTGCCGGTGTGATGAAACGTTGGCATTTCGGAGGTTTGCGTGCTTCTCACGGTACGTCTGTGGCTCATAGACATGGTGGTTCGTATGGTCAGAATCAGACTCCAGGCCGTGTGTATCCAGGAAGAAAGATGCCGGGACATATGGGACACAAGAACGTGACGATCCAGAACTCGAAGGTGGTGGAAGTGAATGCCGACAAAGGTTACATTTTGGTTAAGGGGCCAGTCAGTGGAGCCAATGGAGTTTTTGTGAAGCTCCAAGACGCAATCAAAAAGGAAAGTAGTTGAATAGTCAGTGCTAGTAGAGATCTGGATTTGGGTCACTTCCTGCAATGTAAATAATGCCAATTCATGTTTATAAATGGGGGATGTAGTGTTTATAAATAGATGTTGTAGTGGTACACTGGATTGATCAAATGTAATTTATCAAGGGGAGTTTATTAGAGGGCTTGTCGTTTGTACTGGAGTCTCCTGCTCCTAGTCTGGGTGCATGCAGCTCGAGGTTGAAAAATAAATTTCACTGATCACCATATCAAGGTTCTTATACAGAATAAGATGGCTCGAGATCCGTTGATTGCGATCGTCGGTAAACCGTCTAGTGGAAAATCAACAACGTAAGTTTAAAAGAGGAGGCTTCTTAAACAGGGGAGTGGAGTTTGATGTTGGATTTTGACGTTGATGTTTGAAGGAGATAGTTGAAGATGATTGTCAGAGAACAGATTAGAAGTGCAAGTACTAACGTTCAGGTTAAACAGTAAGTGAAGAGAATGAAAGGAAGAATATTTATTGAGGAAGTGGTTCAAATTCAATAGATCAGAAGAGAAGTTCTAAGGAAATTCTAGAAACTAGAAATTCTTGTTGGACATATTAGTTTATGTTACAGTTCTCCAGATACTAACATCTAGGTTTGACAGATGCTGGAGCCAAGGTTGGTGCGTTTCCTTTCACCACTATTGAACCAAACAAAGCTACAGGTGAGTATTACTGTGGAATTTCGGGTTGTTGATTGTTGTTTTGCCATTTGTTTTTGAGAGTTTATTTGTTTTGAGATGAATGTTTGAATGATATTGTTATCACGACTCTTGCTACAATACCAATACTAACCTCAGGATACTTGAAAGTGGATTGTGCTTGTGGACGGTTTGGAAAACAAGATCTATGCAAACCAAACTATGGGGCTTGCAAAAATGGAACAAGATTGGTGCCTATCATGTTACTTGATGTTGCTGGGTTGGTTCCTGGAGCTCATGAGGGCCGAGGATTAGGGAACAAGTTTTTGTTTGATCTCAGTACTGCTGATGCCTTAATTCACGTGGTAGATGTCAGTGGAACCACTGATGCTGAAGGGAAAGTCACCAGAGGGTACGATCCTTTACAAGATATAGACTGGTTGCAAGACGAGATCAGACGTTGGGTGCAAGGAAACTTGACCAAGAACTGGGGTTCCGTGGTACGTAGACACACCCTGACCAAATCCAGCAATGTCGAGACGCTACAGCGGCAGTTCAGTGGGTACGGAGCAAACATGAACCTTGTTGCTCGGGCTCTTGATAAACTTCCTGGATTGCCAGGGCTTGAGACCTGGGACGAAGACACTATCACCAAAGTAGTGAAAGCGTTCATGGCAGTGAAGTTTCCTACTGTGCTTTCATTGAACAAAATCGATCATCCTGATGCCGACAAGAACGTTTCTAAGATTGTGTTACGGTACCCCGAGTCGAAAGCAGTGCTTACGTCTGCAGTTACAGAAGTGCTTCTTCGGAAACTAGCCAAGCAAGGGTATATCAAGTACGAAGAAGGAACTGAGTTTGTAGACACAGCAGAGGATTTACCTGATGACAACACCTTGAAACCAATGGATGAGAAGTTGGCTGAGCGAGTGGAGAAGATCCGGGATCTTGTGTTGTATCGGTTTGGATCGACAGGAGTGGTGCAAGTACTTCAGGCAGCTGCTGAGGTGTTGCAATTGGTTCCAGTGTACACTGTGCGCAACATGCACACTTTTACTGGAGGTTCAGGCACCTCGGTGTTCAGAGACTGTTTTCTTGTTAAGAAAGGAACACAAGTGGGAACAGTGGCCCGTCAAGTTATGGGCGACGTGACAATTGCATCTATTGAGGGAGTTGGTGGAGTGAGGGTTTCGGAAGAAGATGTGGTGGATGTAGGCAAGAACGATATCTTGGCATTTAAGATTGTTCCGTCGGGTTAGTTGGAGTACTGTTCTCAGTGAGGAGGATGTGGTTGTTGAATGTCTTGTTAATTGGTGGTTGAGTCTTTCTCTTGGGATGTTAGCACAATGGAATTTCCATCTAGTTACTAGGTCTGGTCTTTCTATTTAGGGAACTTCTCTTGAATGGTCGTTGGTGGTGTTTGGAACTATTACTTCTGAAAGTCTACAGTCTGTCTAGTGTTAACTAACTATTGGTCAGTACTCTTACTCACTCCAGCATCCAATTCTACTCTCTACCAATCCACCACACACCCCTCGTTGGTCCCTGGACTACATCTTGTTTTCTCATGAGATCTAAACCCATGTCATGATAATAATATTCCCCCACGTTGCAGTTACTCGTTACTGTCTACTGTACATTGAAATATAGGATAATGTCCGGTGGTTGTGTAAGTGCATGCAGGTAGAAAGGAACAGGCAAGAAGAGCAGCCTTAACCTCAAACCATCATTCTCAAAAGAAAAGCGAGTCAAGGTAAAATTAGTCATGTCAGTGTCTACCAATGCTTATTATAGTAACAGTCAATCCTCTTTACCCCTTTCAAATATCTCCGCCAATGACAAACCCGACATCCGCAGCTCTGTGGGCACATGCAAATGAAAGCATTTGTTGACTCAAGAGTGTAGGATTTCATTTGTCTAGTACAATTCTACACCGTGTCTTGGATTAACTACTATTATTATTTATATTCCATAGATTCAATGACATAGCAACATTTACCACAATGGTTCTCCCTAATTCTCTCGTCCTCTCCCAATGGTTATACCACCCCGGCAGCGTGACAAGTCCACGCAATAACTCTGCATTATTACTCATTGAGTGACGCATGATCTTTCAAATTTTTCAAACTGTGAACTAGTGCAGCAATCCTTGACGGCCGAGCACCACTATAATATCCATCGGCCTTGCAGTTTCTCGTACATTCGACTCCACCGAAAATGTCTGCAGCACAACCTATCAACAGCCTCAAGAACTTGTCGTTGGACTCCAACGACAACGCAGTCTCGACCTCGCCTACTCGCAACTACACTCTCAGTGCAGGCAGTTACGGACGCAACTCCCTCAAGCCATACAAGGCATTGAAACCGTTCATCAAGGGCGACGTCAAGATCTTGCTTCTTGAGAACGTCAACAAGACCGCGGTCGAGGTCTTGTCTGGCCAGGGATACCAGGTGGAATTCCACAAGACCTCGTTGCCCGAGGACGAGCTCATTGCCAAAATCAAAGACGTCCATGCTATCGGAATACGTTCCAAGACCAAGCTCAGCGAGAAGATCTTGAAACACGCTAAGAACTTGTACGTGGTTGGATGTTTCTGTATTGGAACCAACCAAGTTGATCTTGAGTACGCTGCCAGCAAGGGAATTGCGGTTTTCAACTCGCCGTTCTCGAACTCTCGTTCGGTGGCCGAGTTGGTGATTGGCGAGATCATCTCGTTGGCTCGTCAGTTGGGAGACCGGTCCATTGAGATGCACACCGGCACCTGGAACAAGGTCAGCTCCAAGTGCTGGGAGATCCGAGGAAAGACTCTCGGTATTATTGGGTACGGACATATTGGCTCGCAGTTGTCGGTGATGGCCGAGTCCTTGGGTATGAACGTGTTGTACTACGACATTGTGACGATCATGGCCTTGGGTAATTCCAAGCAGGTTGACACCTTGGACGAGTTGTTGCGCAAGTCTGACTTTGTCACCTGCCACGTTCCTGCCAACAAGGACACAAAGAACATGCTCAGTGCTCCACAGTTTGCCGTGATGAAGGACGGGGCTTATGTGATCAACGCTTCTAGAGGAACCGTGGTCGACATTGCTGCGCTCATCAAGGCCATGAAGTCTGGCAAGATCGCCGGTGCTGCTCTTGACGTGTACCCACACGAGCCTCCAAAGAACGGAGCTGGGTTGTTCTCCAACGACTTGAACCCATGGGTCAGCGAGTTGGCATCCTTGAGAAACATCATCTTGACTCCACATATTGGAGGATCCACCGAGGAAGCTCAATCGGCCATTGGTATCGAGGTCAGCACTGCATTGACCAAGTACATCAACGAAGGTACTTCCATCGGAGCAGTCAACTTCCCAGAGGTGTCATTGAGATCGTTGAACTTGGACCAAGAGAACTACGTGCGTGTCATCTACATCCATCAGAACGTTCCAGGTGTGTTGAAGACCGTCAACAATATCTTGTCCAGTCACAACATCGAGAAGCAGTTCTCTGACTCCAGAGGTGAGATTGCCTACCTCATGGCCGATATCTCTGACGTGACTGTCGAGAAGATCGAGCAGCTAAACAAGGAATTGAGCAACACCCCGTACAAGATTCTTATCCGGTTGTTATACTAGGCGGGCCGAGGCATACACATATCACTTCAACATACAATATGAATAAATCTTCAACATGAGCCGTTTGCGAATTGGTTTGTAGGGGGAGTAGTGGTGAGGAAGAGACCAAAGTGGTCAGAGTGAGAGTAAGGTAGAGTATAGCAGCAGAGTTGAAGAGAGGAAGTTGAGTATAATGGAGTGTAGTGAGTCTTAGAGAAGCGACAAAGAGAGACACCGAGTGAGAGCAGAATAGAGCCACGACAAGAGTGAAAGACAGTTCAATAGAGTGAAATAGAATAGAAAAGAGTAAAACAGTAAGACAGAAGAAGACTAAGAGACTGGTAGAAGTAGACTAGGACAAAGTGTAAGAGTAGAGTGAGAAGTGAAAGCTGCAAAAATTGTCGGCTAATGCAAAATATCACCGCACACAACCCATATCATTCACAACTTCTACAATTAAGATCGCCTCACCCTTCCAATACTAAACAACCAAAATCCACCACAATAGTACCCACCACTATCAATCCCCAGTACAAATGGCTAGTCTCCCGTGGTCTCTTACTGCATTGGCCAGCATCTGCCTGTCCATAGATGTCCCCCGAACACTATGTGCATCGCTCGATGCATGACGAAAAACGAATTTTTACTGTGATTCATTTCTGCGATCCAAACCATGAGAACGGCTATTAGACAATCCAAACCTGTCTTGCGAGTAGGCAGACGGACTGCTGTGAACTTCCAGGCAGCAAGAATTGCTGCTGGGTTGCCGCGGGTTGGTGCCCGTAGCTTTTCGATGTGTCAGCACAGACTGTCGTCGCAAGAGGTCAGACTCACTGCAGATTGGTACCCTAATGTTACTCGGAACTCAGCTTTCAAGAACCTCGACCAAGCAGACATTGACCATTTCAAGTCCATTCTCAATGATCCAAACGGAATCGTGGAAACTGATCTTGATTTCTACAACGAGGATTACATGCACAAGTACAGAGGACAGTCGAAGCTTGTGCTCAAACCAAAGACTACCGACCAAGTCTCGAAGATCCTCAAATACTGTAACGACAACAAGCTTGCGGTTGTTCCTCAAGGAGGAAACACTGGTCTTGTTGGAGGCTCTGTTCCTGTGTTTGACGAGATTGTGCTCTCGATGGCCAGTATGAACAAGGTGCGTTCGTTCGACAAAGTGTCTGGAATCCTCAAGGCAGACGCAGGTATTATTATGGAGACTGCAGATGCTCTTCTTGCTGAGGAAGGATACATTTTCCCACTTGATCTTGGTGCTAAGGGGTCCTGTCATGTTGGAGGTACCATTGCTACTAATGCAGGAGGATTGCGATTACTTAGATACGGATCGTTGCACGGCTCGGTGTTGGGTTTGGAAGTGGTGTTGGCTGACGGAACTGTGGTCGACTCCCTTCACTCGTTGAGAAAAGACAACACAGGTTACGACACCAAGCAGTTGTTTATCGGATCTGAGGGGACAATTGGAGTGATCACTGGGTTTTCTATTCTCTGTCCACCTCGTCCTAAGGCTCAGAACGTTGCTTTCTTGGGAGTCGACTCCTACGAAGCTGTTCAGAACACTTTCATTGAGGCAAAGAGCAATTTATCGGAGATCTTGTCTGCTTTCGAGTTTATGGACCACAAGTCTCAAGAATTGGTGCAACAGCAGTTGAAAATCGACTACCCATTGGAAGAGGCATATCCATTCTATGTGTTGATTGAGACCTCTGGATCAAACAAAGAACATGACGATGCCAAGTTGGAACTGTTCTTGGAAGACGTCATGGAGAAAGAGATCGTCACCGATGGGATTGTCGCTCAGGATCAAACTCAATTGATGAACTTGTGGAAATGGAGAGAATTCATTCCTGAAGCTTCGCAGGCTGCAGGTGGTGTCTACAAATACGATGTCTCGTTGCCTTTGAATGTGTTATACGACCTTATTCCTGCCGTTGAGGAGAAATTGAGAGCCGACAACCTTATTGGAGACACCGATGAGTTCCCTGTGATTGCTCCAGTGGGATACGGTCACGTTGGCGACGGTAACTTGCATTTGAACGTTGCTGTCCGTAGTTACGACAAGAGAGTCGAGAAGTGCATTGAGCCATTTGTCTACGAGTGGATTCAAAGCAAGAAAGGTTCTGTTTCTGCAGAGCACGGTGTGGGATTCCAGAAGAAGAACTATATTGGATACACCAAGTCGGAGAACGAGATTGCTTTGATCAAGAGTTTGAAAGAGAAATTCGATCCTAATGGAATCTTGAACCCTTATAAGTACATTTAGATGAGCCACGTTGTTGGTTTAGTTGTCACAATTGAACATTATTCCATGAGTTTGTAGAAGGTTGGTCATGAGTGGAGTTGTCGAACAGCGGATGAATCCAATTATTGTGAAAGTCAAATCATTGAATGAATCACAGAACTTATTTCACTCTCTACCAACCTAATGAAGGAGTCATATAACTAATGATATTGTATTAGGACGTCATAATTAGGAAAGTGTGTGGATAAAAATATAAGAACAATGATGGGAAAAGGAAATGGTAGCTCTAAAAAGCCTGCCAGTCAATCAGTTAAGCAAACTTTTGTCTGGCCACCCGTTGATCTCTTTTCCAAAGATAAGTTAATGGAACCAACATGATCAACATCATACAGCACAACCCAATATTGTAGGCGTAACCTTTCAAGTACCGAGGAGCGTCTTCAGTCTTCCACACAAAGAGAGGAACCCAAACACTGAATGTGTTTCCAAGAGTGTTCATAGTACTCAAAGTCAAAGCTCTCTCTTGTGAGTTTTCAGAGCAAATAATGTTAGCCCAAGAATAGAGCACTGCTGCTACACCGTCTGCCACACCAGTAAGGAAGAATGCAAACAAGATTCCACCTCTGCTGACACCGTACCAGACCGTCAAAATGATACTTGCGACGAGGTTCAAAGTGGTAGTGACTGCAATGGCATATGGGTGAGAGTTTTGCCATGTGTCGACGACTATTCCGTTGACAATAGCGCTGACAATTGTGACTGCTGGGGTAACAGTAGTGATGGTGTCGGTCTTTCCAACTGAGTAGTTATTTTCCTTGAGCCAAATAGACAATCCACTGTTAGAAGAAGGTCCATCTGCTTGACTGAAGAAGATGGCAAACACAACCAAAACACCAAATTTCCAAGAGCCAAAGATTGTCTTCTTGACGGCTTGCAAGGACATCTTGTCGTTAGACGAACGTCCTTCTCTGATCATACGTAACTGTGCGAGTCTGTATTCTTCCTTCGACAACAACTTGAAGGCAGTTTTATTCTCAGCATCTGGCAATCCTGGTAAAGTGAAAATACCGTAAAGAGAAATTGGGATGGTGATGATGAACGCCAACAAGTACAACCATTGCCATCCCTTTATGCCAGACACACCATCCAAATGTTCATAGGCAGCAGTCTGGATGTATCCACCAGCCATCGATCCGATCTGAGAAGCACAGAAGTAAAGAGCACTTCTCTTGGTGATCTCGGATTTGGTGTACCAAGACCCAAGAATGTACTGAACAGTTGGGAAGAAGAAAGAGCCTAAAAGTCCAATACAGAATCGGAGCGCATAGAGTTGGTGGTAGTTGGTGATCTTGAACATCCCAAGAGTAAAGAGTGCCCACAAACTGTCCATAATAGGAAGGTACAAGTTGATAGGGAGCTTAGTAGCAAGCATAGTAAGTGGAATTTGTCCAACAATGAATCCTGCCATGTAGCAAGACAGTTGGTAGGTCAACTGGTTTCCGTACATGTTGAGGTCTTCTTTCATACCAGACACATATGCATACGAGATAGCGGTCAGGTCAAGGGTTTTGACAAACGACGAAAGGAAGAGATAAACCCAAATGTACAAGTCAAGTTTGATAATAAGAGCCTTCTCTGCTGGCGAATCTGATTTGGAGAACCATTGGTACCATCTTTGAGGTTCGACTTGGGCAGTCAAAAATTCTTGTTCTTCTTCAGTGAACTGCTGATCACTGTACTTCTCAAGAACGTATTCTGGGTGTTTCTCAAAAGTTTTGTTTTCGACAGAACTTTTATCCGAAGACATTTTGAGAGATTTCTTGTCAAACAGACTCGGTAGTAACTAAGATGCTATTGAGTTGGAGTAAACTAAATCCGACAACGCAGCACGTACATTACAAGATAACCAGCTCCATATATACTTCTTATCTAGAGATTTGCGCAATTCCTCTGATAATGGCGACATTGTTTGTCTCTGAGATTGAAAACTTTTAGACTAAAGTTTAACGGTATGCGGGTGCAGACTGTGTGCTGATACATGAGTTGACCTTATACCTCAAGTGAGACCCCAAGTTACAGACACACATTAACCACCCAAAGAAACAGTGGGGAAAACAGAAATGGTTACCACAGTTTTCAACTGTGGAACGGTCATTAATAAGCTATAACCCAATGTGATTTCGGTGTATCAATCGACCATCTCATCAACAAAGAGATCACACCTCCTGTACCTTAGCCATACGCATTAAGCTTTTTTACCGCACAGAAACCACTTGCTGATAATCGTCGCCAAGGACCAACATCCGCCAAGCCCTTGACAGAATTGGAGCTCTACCATTAATCAGACTTTAGCTGTCTCTGCAATAACTTTATAATGTGGCAAGCGAATTAGTTTAGTCTAATCTTCTTGAGAACTTATCTTGTTCTAGAGCAATCCTCATCTGAATCTGGTTTGATCGCCTACCTTTGCATCATGCAACAATAACACAGAAACTCGGACTTCCGAGCTCACCTCACTCAAAATCGCATTAGTAGTCTACTGGGAATGGTTTTCCGCACTTTTTTATTGGACCAGCATTTCCCTAAATGCTAGGGAAACATCAAACTGTACAAACTACAGAGATTGTGACTACCACTTCAGCCGCACCTACTGATGTTATTAGTGATATTCCGTGGTTCTCAAGTAAAATCACTTAAACCAATCACCCCAGTATCAAAACTCATATGGCATTATCTAAGCCATCAAACAAACAAGAAAAATAAGCTGACTAACATTTGTCCGACTAGTTTAAACAAGAACGAGTCTTCCACAGTTTCTTAATGTCCTGTAGCCGCAAAAAAAATAATCCGAACCACAGCTGAGTCACGTGCAACAGGTCAGAAAAAGGAAAAATCTGGTTTAAGGATGTCAGGTGTATGGATGGCCGGGTAGAAGGGGGTCCATTAAATCTGCTGCGGAATGGATGTTAGAATGTAAGGATGTAAGGAAGCTAGGGTGTTAGGATGTAAGCGATTTTCTATAGATTGTAGTTGTGAAATCGGATGTTTTTAAACTATCGTCCATTTTTAAATTCGCACTTCTGTTTTCTATTGTCGCCCTTATGTTTGCAACCCATTTATTTCACATTGCGATTCTTGACAGGTTCCGGGATTTGAAGATTCTTTATTGGTTGATCTGGGGGTGTTAAGGGGTGCATCGTACAGGAGGGTGCGTAACCCAGAGAACCCGATAGATCGTCAGTTGAAGAGTCTGTGATGTTAGACAGAGTTAACACTCTAGGAACTTTTGTAAATCGAACCGAGCAAGTAGTATTTGCTGGCGATCGATCTTTTGACCCAGCCTCTCAGTGACGTTCGCTGTTGCTGTCAGAGGAACGTGGTTGCTTCAAATGTACAGCCCTGTCCGAGGTGCATGACCAGACTGGGCCTCGATCAAGAAAAACACAACTGAAAAAAAATCAAGAGCAGGTGTTTCTTTTGTACAGGAAAACTGTTGCAACGATGGCAACGACGTCAGGTTACGAACATTTGAGCCGGTCTGGTGTTCGGGCGCGCAGCTCGAGTTTTGTGGAGGCGCTCGAGAAAAAATTGTCGGTTGCCGATGAGAACTTGTTGACTGTGGTGGACGAGTTCTTAGAGAGTCTTGAGTCCAAGCTTGATTCGTTTGAGCGTTTTTTCACAACGAGTAAGAAAGTCAAACAACATGAATCAGATAGCAAGACTCCTCCGCAGGCACACGAGTCTCATTATGACGATATCCGACGGTTTTATGAGTCGTTGAAGTTGATGAAGACATCGGTACTTGATTCCACAAGTTCCAAATTAGACACTGTTCACAAGTTCTTCGAAGATAACTACCAGGCGTTGTTTGGATTGACGTTAGAGGACCATGGCAGCGAGGCACCAAAGCAGGCTATGGTGCCGCCAAAACCGTCTAGTTCCATCCATGAACAGATCTCTGGTGGGCTTGCTTACCTTGATCAGAAACTCCTCCGGATCGAGCTGCTCATAGGCAACTTCCAACCCCCTAAGATGTTCAGCATCCAGTACTTGAACTACTACAGGGTGGACTCTGCTGCTGAAGCTGGCCGTACTAAGTACTTACACTACTACGAACTTCCGTTTCTCTGGCGTGAAAACAGGTTCATTGTCCATGGGTACCGGTTCTACGAACAGAAATGGCTGCTTGCCAAAAGTATCTTTGCGTTCCCGTTCCATAACGAGTCGTCCAATATCTGGTCACATCTCCTCGGGGCGATCTTGATGACATACCTTTGGGCGTACCACTATCCCGAGTCATTGGCATACGCGAACGCCGATTCCTGGCACCCCCAGTTACCAATGTGGCTTTTCCTCGGGGCCAGTCTCAACTGCTTGATCAGCTCGACGTTCTGGCACACCTTCAACGGCACCTCCAGTTTCCTTTTCCGGAACAAATGTGCATGTGTCGACTACAGTGGGATCACCATTCTCATTTCTGCGTCCATCATCTCTGTTGAGTACTGTGCACTCTACTATTATCCAAGATTGCAGTTCACCCACATTTTCTTGACCTGTGTGCTTGCCTGCGGAGGGTTCTACTTGAACTGGTCGCCTCACTTTGACAAACCAGAAAGTAGACCGCTCCGGATCTTGTTTTTCGTTCTTCTTGCTGCCAGTGGAGCAACCTGCTTCTTCAGTCTCTGGTTCTTCATGGGCTTGGTCCACACATTTAAATACTTCTCGCCGTTGCTTGTCTCGTTTGCTGCTTACGGCGTCGGTGTGGTTTTCTATGCACTTTTGATTCCAGAACGCTGGAGATCCGACGTCATATTTGCTGAGCGACTCCATGATATCAACAGTCTTTTTGAGACTATGCAACAAGGCGACTCGATCGACGAGGAGTTCTTGGAGAAACAGTTTTTGGATGAACCAAGCAAAGCTGCCAACTACGGCAGTTGGTGGTCGTTGTGGTGGGTTGATTATGTCATGTCGTCGCACACAATATGGCATATCTTTGTTTTGCTCGGAATTCTTGGTCATTATTGGGCTATTCTAGACATGTTTGCTACCATTGAGATTAATAAACCAAATTGAAATGGCACGGACTCCAGGAGATACTGAACCTGAATCAAGCTACGCCGCCTTTAGAGGCAATATTCTATGATCTGCATTTTTTTTCGGTTCTATGTTAGTTAGATTTACAATGGATAGGGTTTGAAATCGTTAATGCTTGTAGTGGTTGTTGGACTGATTGATTGGGGTCGGGTTTCTAAATCGTAGCATTAGTCTTTACCTTACTGAACCGTAACACTTGTACCAATACAGCTCCCAAAGTGACACTCTATAGGCACTTTGTTGTTCCCCAATGAATCCTCCTCAAATTTTTCTCTCTAATCACTCCTCCTACTCCTCCCTCGCCTCCCTCTCCTTCCGTTTCTTCTGAATGCTCTCAATCATTTTAGATTTCTCAACGTTTCTAATGAACGCTTTGTTAAGTTTGTTAGCATTCGAGATCTCCAACATCAACTTGCTCTGTCTCACCTCGTTCTCTTGTGCCATCTGGTTGGTCAAGTCCATCCACTTGAATCGTTTCAAGTACTTCAAGTTCAATATATCATCATAGTAAAAGTTACCTTTCTTTCCTCCTATTTTCTGACCGTTCATGGTATCGACACACAACTTTGCATCTTTCTTATTAAGAAACTCAGCCCATCCTTCCACATACATTCGTTTCTTGTTTCCTCCATACTTTACTCGCTTGGAATACTGGGTATGCGTCTCTGGTTTCAAGAACAATCGATCAATCTCTCCAAACTTCGATAGCACTTGTCTCATTTTTGCAGGCTTCATGTATGGAGGTACTTTCAGAATATACACCACTCCGGTTTTCTGAAGTTTCTTTTCGATTTTCTCAAGCTTTGAACTGGATAATTTAGAAGGATTCTCACTTTTATATAACGACGATTGCTGATTAAGCATTTTCATTGACTCTAAGTCAAGCTTGTTTGGACTCTCTGTGTCAGCAGTGTCGTTAGCTTTAGATTTCTTGGTACTCGTTTCGTCAGTATCAACCTCATGTTCCTTAAAAGTGACCTTTTTCTTATTCTTGGCTTTGATATTATCTATTTCGTCATTTTCATCTTCATTCTCATCATCACTGCTATCACTATTGTTATCAAACGCATCAATATGACTTCGTTTCTTCACTGAAGTTTGATGATCCACTTGTTCTTGTTCCTCTTCCTCTTCTTCACTATTCTCATAACTTCCATTATCATCAATGTTATTGCTTAACACATTTTCTTCATCACTGACCTCAGAACCACTTGATTCTCCTCCCAAAAATTTCTCAGACATCTCTTACAGTCTTAGTTAATTCTACAGTGAACAATAAGCCCCAACCAAAATTTTTTCTACCAACCTCCAATGACCCATCCCGTTGGTACATACGCTGCCTTGCAGCTGTACCAGGAGCCCTGGGCGGCGATGCCAGAATATTTTCAAGTCTACCAAAAAATTTCTATTAGTAATTATACAATTCAACCATGAGTGGCGAGAGAGAAGAACAAGCTGATTATATTGTTGGTAACGAAGTTGCCGAAGAGATCTCTGAAGATGTCAACGAGCCAGAACCAATAGAAGAGGATGACGATGAAGAAAACCAGGAATTGGGCCAAGATGAAGTGTTGGAGATTGATATGTCCAATAACTCATGGACGTATTTCGACAAGCACACAGACTCTGTGTTCAAGATAGCTGGCCATCCTACTTTGCCAGTTGTTGTTTCTGGTGGTGGTGACAATTTGGCATATGTTTGGACAACTCATTTGCAACCACCAAAGCTCATTGCTACCATTAGCGGACACACAGAATCGATTGTTGCTGGAGGGTTCACAAACGACGGTAAATACCTTATCACCGGTGACATGAACGGGAAAATCATTGTTAGTAAAGCTTTGAAGAAAGGTCAGGTATGGGACCCTCTTGGAGAAATCGAACAAGTGGCCGAGGAAGTGATCTGGATCGAGATCCATCCTAAAGACCCAATATTTGCATTTGGAGGAATGGACGGTTCTGTCTGGGTGTATGAGATTGCCGACGGGGCTATCAACCAGGTGATGTCTGGGTTTTCTCACTCGACTGAATGTACTAACGGTAAATTCATTGAAGGTGAGACGTTACAGTTAGTGACATGTTCTGAAGACTCGTCAATCATCCAGTGGAACTGTTACAATAACGAAGCTGTGCGCAAGTTTGGCAGCACCGATTACAAAGGAGAAACGCCACCATGGGTTTCTTTGGCAGTGGAAGGTAAAGTTGCAGCTGTAGGTTCCAGAGACGGATCTATCTTTGTGTTCAACACTGAGTCTGGTAACACAATGGCATTCTTCAAGGCTATTGAGTTGAAACCTGAACAAGATATTTATGATTCGAGCATTGAGGCTCTTAGCTGGAGCAACACTGCCAACGTTTTGGCTGCTGGTTTGGTCAGTGGTGACTTGTTTTTGTTTGATACCAAGACTTGGAAGCTCAGAAGATCGATCAAGTACGATGATGCTATCACTAAGGTGGAGTTTGTGCCAAACTCAAGTATACTTTTTGTGTCAAGCATGGACGGTAAAGTTTTCAAGCTTGATGTGAGACTGGGAGCCGACTTGTTCACTGCAGTCGGTCACAATATGGGAGTGTTGGATTTTGTAGTCCAGGATTCTGGTAAGAAAGTGATCACTGCAGGTGACGAAGGAGTGTCCTTAATTTTCAAGACGGAATGATCTGGTAGTTGGAGTTGGTAGTTGGAGTTGGTAGTTTTATGGTAGTTTGGCAATCATTGAATAATAGACTTTTGTTCTTCGTGTAGGATTTGTGTGGGGACTGGTTTTCTTAGCTTTGTGGTCTAGTTTAGTAACACTTGTTGAGACTACCATCCCCAGCTCTGTCGTCTAGATTCACGACTTCGTAGTTCATACTCAATCTGGTATTCTTGTGTTCCCACATATGCGGTATAGAATTCACATTAGTTTGCAAACCAATAGTTCAACCTTGTCACTAATCTCTTGCGTACTGTACAACGTGTTAACAGTAAATCTAATTTCTTGACCCTTGTCACATTTATTCACCTTAGCTTGGGAAATAGTTACCTGGGGCAATTACCATTGTGATTCACGTTAGTCTACAAGTCAATTTACCGGCTCTAGTTGTCAAGTTTTAAACTCCCACGGAAATTAAACCTACAAACCCTGTGGTCGCTAAACTTCAAATTACCGAAATAACTAATAACTTGAACCTTGCAAAGCAGACTATCATGCACTTTAACGATTAACTTCTTAGGCTATTAGATGTGCAGCTTTCGATTAATGAAGAGCATGTGCTAATTACCATAGTACTCTATACCCGGTTGCAAAAAACTCTAAAGCTACAGCAGTGATTGAGTGAATCACATGGAAACCAATATCCTGACTCCTGTATCATAGACTATCACGTACTCATAAAAATGAAAAGAGACCTCAATGTAATAAACAGATCCCCCAATGTAATTGAGACTCATGTGAGCAAAAAGACTGCATCGCAAATATGCAGATGCTACTCGTGAAAAGCACAAAAAAATATGCGTAGACCGGGAATCGAACCCGGGGCCCAACGATGGCAACGTTGAATTTTACCACTAAACCATCCACGCTCCTTGTTGTTTCGTTAATAGCGTAATTTGGGTGGACACAACGACAATAACTACTGGAGTAGAAACCGTTCTAATTGCATAGCTGCTTAGTTCCCATTAAAACCAGTACTGTCACACGGTCTGCAAAATTTGACTGGTGTGTACATCGGCTTATGTCATAGCCCTGGGTCTCCGGTAATGTCGTTTTCGTGCATGGAACATGGAACCTTTTGTTCCGAGCGGCTTGCCGTTAATAGGGTCACTAACGGGTGGCCGATCGATGAGCACAAACTTTAAAATCCAAAAAAAAAAACGATATATAATCAACGGGGCAGAGTGCAACTGGGTTTCTGTTACGCTTCGAATTAATTAGTATAGACATAAATATGTGTTGCTGCGGAGGAACTTGCGGAGACATTTTGTTGGTGATTGTGGCCTTATTCTTTCCACCGTTGCCGGTGATGATTAAGACTGGGTTGTGTTCTGCCGACACTCTTATTAACATTGCTTTGTGTGTGTTGGGGTACATCCCAGGGACTATCCACGCATGGTATATCATTGCCAGATACCCGCCGCAGAGATTGTACGACGAAGAAAGAGTGTACTATGTGGCAGCGTCAGCAGGACCTGCTCCTTCTCACAAGAAGAAGAAGAAGCAAAGAAAACCTAATCAGCAGTTGCCACCTCAGGAACAACCTTTGTTGGGTCTGAGCCAAGCAGGCACTTCTCTGAACATGGGTGCCACTGACAACAGCGAGCCTCCTTCTTACGCAGAGGTGGTGAGTGCTAGTGCTACTGGTGAGAACGTCCAGTCGTCTACTGATAACAAACAGACTGTGTAGTGGTGGTGGCATGTGATGTGGCTATAGGTGGCATGGATGTGAGGATGCCATGATATTGCTGAGGGATGGATTTACATGAGACGGATGGCTATTGGTTGGATAGCCATGGAAATGTTTCATGTGAGACGGATGCTGAGACTGGCAGAGTGCCAGCACGAGATAATGACAGAACCTGTTTAGCAGGTTGAAGTAGGTAAACTACATTTACCTACCTCTTGGTGACATATAGATAATTACATGAGACTTGGTGAGAACCAGGTCGGACATTACATAACCGTAATATGGATTAAGCCATCAGTGGCAGCTATATGCAAAGGACGCAAATCCTGAAGTTCTATAAATGTTTTGCACGTTGGTCAATGAATCAAGGTAATTGGTGTCGATATCAGGATTACCTGTGACATGGAGATTAGCAAGAGATCTGAGACTGTCGAGTTCCAGACATGTGGTGATTTTGTTGTTGTTGAGATTGAGGAGCTTTAGCGATTTCAAATGCTTGATGTTTTCGATTTGTGTGATCTTGTTGTCGTTGAGACTGAGTGTCTTCAACTGTGTAAGTGCCTGTAGTTTTGTGATTTGGTTGATACTGTTTGCAGAGACATTGAGGTGTTGGAGATTGACACAGTCTAAGTTCTCCAACGCTGCGATTCTGTTGTTGTTGAGTGCAAGTGACTGCAATGAGTAGATTGGAAGATTCTCAATGGTTTTGATTTGGTTGTGTCCTAAGAGCAAAGTCTGGAGACTGGAGTTGAGGTTCTGTAACTTGCAAATGTAGTTAGCACTAAGATCAAGATGAACGAGGTTGGAAGGTAGTTGAGGAATGGCTGTGATATTGTTGGACGACACCGAGAGTGATTTCAAAGTATCAATAGTAGAAATGTCCGGAAGTCTGCTGACCTGGTTGTGGTTCATTCTCAAAGTATGTAATCTGTGGAACGTCTGGTTGACATTGTAGATCTTGTTGTTGTTGACATTGAGCTCAACGAGATTTGCCGGCAAATCTGTGAGGCTGTTCAACTTGTTGTTGGAAAGGTCAAGTGTCTCCATGGCTTCGAGATTGGTCAATGACACAGTCTCAAGTTGGTTGTACGAAAGATCAAGTTTCAAAACAGATTCTGGAAGATCCTCAACCGTAGAAATCTTGTTTCTTTTCAAACTTAGAGACTTCAATTTCATTTGATGTGAAGGAATATTGACTTGTGAAATAAGATTGTTGGAGGCAGTTACTTCCTCCAAGTTCTCGAGTCCAGCAATACTGTCAATGTCAAACAACATGTTGTCCTCGATCCGAAGTGATTCCAAACTAACTAACTTGTCCAATTCAACTAATTTCGTGATCTTGTTTGAATTCAACTTGAGAACTTTCAAATTGATGAGATTGTCCAATTCCTTATTGAGTGCAGTGATTTTGTTGCTGGAGAGATCCAACACCTCCAACAGTTTAGCCCCAGTCAAATTCTGGACTTTTCTGATCTTATTGTCGTTGAGGTACAACTGTTTCAAGTTCTTCAAAGTGGAAAGTGTGTTGGATATTTGGTGGATTCTGTTGCAAGCAAGGTTCAAGCATTCGAGTCTGGTCAAGTTTTCCACATTCTCAATCCCGACAACCAGGTTGAAGAATATCTCAAGGGTGGCCAATTTTTTCAAGCCGTCCAAGTTCTCAAGCTTGTTGATCTGATTTTCATTGAGCGACAACTTTCTAAGTTCAAGCAAATGGTCAAGTCCTTGGATCTTGGTCAACTTGTTATAGTTCAAGTTGAGTTCCTGGAGCGTAGGAATGTCGATCTGCAGGTCGAGCTTGGCAATATTGTTCTTGGAAAGATCTAACAGTTGAAGCTTTGGCAAGTAGCACCAGTTCAAATTCAGGTATGTTCGGATTTGGTTACCAGAAAGGTTCAAGTGCCGAAGCAGAGGTAATGCTGCAAAGCTTTTGCCATCCAACTCCGAGAATGTGTAAGTGATAGTCAAATCTTGTAAGCTGCCAAGAGCCAAAGACTCAAAGTCTGGAAAATGGTTGATTGTTAAAGTCTGGAGCAGATTGTTGTTGATGATGTCTTGGTTCGTGGTCGACAAGCTGATGATACTGGGATTCCGCACTAAGGACACATCCAAGTCCGAGTCATGAAGCAGTAGATCTTTTAATCGGGCACTAGAGTTGATGAATTGTGCCAACTGGTCATCGAAGGATGCCTCGTTGACAGAGATGGATTTCACGTAGGAGCGATACTGGTCAATCACCAGAAGGTCGCTGCAGTTGAATAGAATCTCGTTCTCGACCTCGGCAAACCCTTGGTCTGTGGACAAGTGCTCAGAGGATAAGATCACTTTGCGGTATAAGATCTCATGAACCAGTCTTGAGATGATGGGATGCTCGAAATCGCAGATGACAAGAAGGTCGGTGAGCGGCAAGAGGTGGAAGATCTGGCTGATGATTTCGTCGGGAAGATCATAGAAATTCATGGTAATGGGCCATCGATTCGTTAAATCTAGGAAGAGAAAAAACGATCGGAAAAACTCTAAAAAGAAATATCTTCGCTCAACTCCGAACCTGTGACGTAACGCACGATGGATAGCTTATTCTGAGACCCGCAGCCAATAGGGACAGGGATCAGGAACGCCGGGTACCACTGGGCGACTATGGACCTTCGGAGAGTGTTTGAGGTGTATACCAGTGGCACGGGTGCGACGTCATAGAGTGGTTCTGACACAGAGAGTGTAGACAGTGGTGACGACGGTGGTTTGAAGATGGGTGGATATTAATTGGGGTGCTAGTATTGTAGATTTGAGAAAAGTTGTTGTTGGATGAGGAGGAGGTTTGGTGGAGTAAGGAATTTTAGAGAAGTGGACAAGTGGGATGGAGGCGGATTGTGTCAGTGAGTTGAGGCTGTAAACAAGTTTGATGTGACACACTAAAGAGTGTAGGAGAGATTAGGTTTTAAGCGAAGTAGATAAGAGGAATTTTATTGAGAGGGCGTAGTCCAGAATTGGTACTGCTTTGCTGAGGATATGTGCTGGGAGTGTACAGTGGATTATGCTGGGAGTGTGCTGGAGAAGTATACTGGTAGCTGTTCTAGAATGTTGGTACTGCCGATTTGTATAGAGAAGGTTTAGTGGAGAGTTTAGCGGAGGAGCGTAGGTAAGTGTTTTACTAGGGGGTTATGCTGAACTTCATTATTAAGTGGTCTTTACTGGAGAGAATTGGATTGGAGAATTGTGCTCAGAAACTGTTCCTGACGGTTGTATCCTGTAATTGAGAGAAGAGTATTGGTGGAAAGAGCAGTGTCCAAGTAGAGCAGTAGAGATTTGTAGGGGAGCGTTAAATCTGGAAGATTTCAATCAGAGCCAGCTATTCTGTATTGAACTCCAAATCCAAGATGATTTTGAGTGATCAAGAATTACCAAGTGCAGCTGTACTTGTCGAACATGAGTGGTCTGTAACTATTCTTCAGACCAAATCAATATTGGGGCTTCCAGTTAAGATTTGGAATTTATCTGGAAGTCGAATTCTAAGCAGAATGTTGTTGAGATCATATAATCGTTCCAATGCGAATCAATTTTTTGTTATAGTCATTCATCGTGGATTCCAGTGCGCCAATGGCCAAAAGGTAATACAAGCCCACAACAGGAACAGAGAACGTGCCACCTTCACAATCAAAAGTCCCTGAGCCGATTGTCAAACAAAAATTGAATCAAATTTTCCTTTTAAATCACAATTGAGTTGCAGCTCGGTTTGGTTGTGTTTTCTTGACTTTTCTGGCGAACGATGTTGGATTAGGTATACGGCGACATCTATTGGTCCGATCCATGAATACCGCTAAAAGGACGACGACAATAACGACGACGGCAATCCATTGAATGAGACAGGAGTCATAGTAGTAGTGCAAAGTAGTACTTTAAACAATCACAGCAGTCTCAATTATTTGACATTCATAGACTGCCAAGGACATTACCGTAGTTGCCGCTCTCTATTGTCCATGCCAAGCCTGCTCTGAATACCGTACACTCACTGTCAATGCTCAGACATATCTCTCTCTAATATATATCCAACCTATTTCCAGTCTCATACTAATATCATAAGCAAATAACCAATCTCCTCTACGTCTCGCACACGTCTCACTCGGTACACAACCGTACCACACATTTGGTCTTACTGTCACTCATCTGAAGTAATTACGTCAAAAATTGCAGACTAAGACATTGATGTCAGTTACCAGGTTCCACAAAAAAACCATGAAAATCCCGCAAAACAAAACAACAACAAACCAAAAAAAAACTAACCACGTTGTAGCGCACCACAGTGTCTCCCATATTTGTAGCCATTGACCACCGTAGGCTTCCCCTGAAAGGGGTCCATTAGTACCGGCCTGCGGCAGCTCTAGGCGGGTGGCCCTGCGCAGAGTTTTTCCTGTGTCGAAGGAAAATTACCTTTAGGCCGGAGCAGCACGCAACCTGAGCCATGACTGGCGAAAAAATAAATTCGCAACTGACCGGCTAACACTCGTGAATGCTCTTGTGCCCGGGTTGGAGGTCAGCACTCGATACTACAGCCAAGGATTAGCGGCCCACTCAGGACTCAGGCGCCCAGGCCAACCATATTATATAGCACACGATGATCCGAGTTCGGTGTTTCTCCAGTTTTCGTGGACTTCGGTCGCCGATAGTGACCCCGGTGATGGAGTATGACCGGCTTGTCAAGGCTGGACGACTCCGCGAGGACGATTTCCAGCGCAAGACCTTGGAGGACTTGTCGGAGCTCCACCTGGCACTTGTCCGGTACACTCCTCCAAGAGTCAAGGTGCCGTCGTTCGACGAGGTTGAGGCGACGCCCAAGAACTCCAGACCGTCGTTTTTCCGGTCGTTGTTCCGCGGCTCGCAGCCTCCTCAGGACTTCTCCAAGATCCCCAAAGGTATATATTTGTGGGGGGACGTGGGCTGTGGCAAGACCATGTTGATGGATATCTTCTACTCGACGGTACCTAAACACTTGCATAAGCAGCGGATCCACTTCCACCAGTTCATGCAGAACCTCCACAAACGATCGCACCAGTTGATGGTCAAGCACGGTAAACACGACATCGATCCTATTCCTATTCTTGCGGCCGAGATTGCTCGGTCGGCCACGGTGCTCTGTTTTGACGAGTTCCAAGTCACCGATATTGTCGACGCCATGATGTTGCGTCGGCTTCTCCAGACCACCTTGGCTCCCAGCCACGGACTTATTCTTTTTGCAACTTCCAACCGTGAACCCAACGACTTGTATATCAACGGAGTGCAGCGTGAATCGTTCATTCCTGCCATCAAATTGCTTGAACAACGGACCAAAGTGGTGAACTTGGACTCTCATGTCGATTACCGTCGTGTCGAAAAACCTATCTCATCAGTGTACTATTCTCCAGAACCGGGTCATTGTTATAATGAAGACAAAGTTAAGACTGAGCGAGAACACCATATCGAAGAGTGGTTCAAGTTCTTTGCTCAGAAAGACCCGAAGGATGCCATTACAGACGACAAGATCTCGATCTGGGGTCGGGACTTGATCATCCCAAAGAGTATCCCCAACATCATAGCCGAGTTCTCGTTTGCCGAGCTCTGTGGAAGTCCGTTGAGTGCCGGCGACTACTTGGCACTTGCAAGCCACTACAAAAGTTTCATCATCACTGACATTCCGTACTTGTCGATTGACGTGAGAGACCAGGTGCGACGGTTCATCACGTTCCTTGACGCAGCGTACAACAACCATTGCAAGATCGCAACCACCGGTGCAGACCAGTTCAACCGGTTGTTTATCGACAGCAAGAATCTCAAGGACAACTACAATTTGAAGCACGAGGACGACTTGGAACCCGAGGACGAGATCGAGTTGACTCCTGAGAAAGCAGCACAGTTGAAGAAGGTGTCAGACAAGTTGGGCGACGAGGTCGACAAGCAGGTGTTGGCCAAGGGCCATAAGATGTTCCAGCTTGATGAAGAACAGTTTGCATTTATGAGGGCGTTGTCGCGGTTGTCCCAGATGAGTACCACTGACTGGATCAAATATGGGTACTAATATGTTTGGGCGATGTGTTTGGGTGATGGCATTACAAGAGGGTGGATAACGAGAAGATTACGCTTTTCCATTGTGGTTTTTCATAGGAGACCTTCCATTAGGATATGGTATTTCACTCAGCTTACAATCTTCTTTGTTCATGTTTACATGTTGGTGTGTATTTATAGGAGCTGAAATTCGTCATAAATTAAACATAGATCGATAGAGATCGAGAAATAAATATAAAGTGTGCGTTGTTGGCGAGGGCAGTAGGTCCATAGTGATGATTGAGGGAGGTGTTTGGGGGATGTGTTTGTGTGATTGTGGGAGTTTCTTTCTGGGAGTTCTTTGTAGGAGTACTTTGTGGGAGCACTTTGTGGGAGTACTTTGTGGGAGTACTATTGTGGGTGGTACTATTGTTGCCAGTGAGATGAAAAGAGAAGTGTTGAAGAAGTATCCAAGTGAGTTGAAATTAAAAGGTTTGTAATTGTTGAGAAGTACTGTCAGTAGTTCTTCGGCATTTCTTACTGGCCAGCAGTAGGTGGGAAGTTGTAAACTCCACCAGTTTTTGAGAATCAGCTTCTAGATCAAGAGGTGTTATCAAACCACAAAGCGAATCACTCGTAATAGCCATGCGCTACCCACTCAATCTCTTATCGCAACATACTTCGTAGCATCCTTGATCTGCTTTTTCAACTCTTTATTAGTCTTCGAAGCCTCGGCCAAACTCACTCCAATATCTGCAACTGACTTGACAAGATCACACACTATAAAAAGCCCACAAAGAAACGAAGCAATCCCGCTGACAACACTCTTGTTCTGTACCCCATCAGAACCCATGACATCAGTAGAATTAGTCAGACTGGTGTTGGTTTGTGAACTGGTGTTGGCAATCGCCTGGTAGAAATCTTGGTCATACGGAATGTCAGCATTGTAGAGGTTGGATGTAGCCAACACAACGTTTATTATAGTGAAACACAAAAAGAACCTCATTGCAAGATGATGGACCCGTATGAGGATATTCGGGAATCAGCATTACATTTAAAGAACGGTCGCTTACGGCACTAGGGGCCAAGAAAATTCCATGGGGTATTCAAGGCACAATCCACCACTGCATAGTGAGGAATATTAGGACGGCATCCACTCATGCAACTGGAATGCAGCTATATAAACTGGTCGGTAGCCACAATCCAAAAAAATCTGGATAAACTAGAATCTAAGACACTACAACTGACACTAAAATCAAATATAAAAGGACCCTTTCTCAATCCATCGCTTATCAAGTTGAAGTTCAAAATGAAACTCAGCAGTGTTGTGTGTTTTCTACTAACGTTCACATTCATCTCTGCATACCCGATCAATTTCAAAAGAGACTACTATGCTCCAGTGTCAGAATCAGAACAGACAAAAGTTTCTACTACTACTACGACGACAACAGCCAACAGCTCTGACGACGTCCAGAATAAAGGAATCTTCAGTTTTATTGGCAAAGCACTCAAAGCTTTGTTCCATATAGGAAGCAAAGTGAGTTCTAAGGCAGTGACAAAAGCACTTGGGATTTTGAGCAAAGTGAAATCTACTACGGCGTTGCTTCCTGCTCAGAAATTCGCTAAAAGTCTAACGCCCACACAAGCGAAAACAATGCTACGAAGCAGTCAAAAAGTGATGACGACAAACAAAAGCAAGTTTCTGGAGTTGAAAACAGCAGGAAGTATAGCAGGTAACACAGCTCAAGCAGGCCTCTCCATAGCTCAGGCAGCTACTTAGGCACGATTACCCGGACACCAAAGTCCAAATTACTAAGCTGTAAAATAGTTAAATACATTCTTCATATAATATACAATAATGAGTGAACCTGCTGTTTGTGAGACTAAAAAAGTCAAGCCTTGTTGTGTTTGTACCACCGAGAAATCGGTCAGAGACGAGTGTTTGTTGATCAATGGTCAGGACTCTGGAAAATGCGACACTCTTATTAGTTCGTACAAGACATGTATGAAAGGTTATGGATTTACTATTTGAGTGGGCTTTTTTGTATGGGTTTCGTGTATATAATAGCCATTAGAACAAGCTGAATAAAACTGTCAATATTATTTTTAGTTGGTTGTATTGTAGTTTTTGTTGGAGAGTTACAGAGTTGTTGTTGAGATGTTCGGGTTTTGAGATTTCGGGTTTGGAGTTTCTGAGGTTCCCGATGATCAGTCCATATTGCATATATTCTATGGCTCATTAATAATTCTTAGGTATTGGAACTGATGCATTAAGCGGTATATCTCAGCACAAAACCGCACAAAGCTGTACAAATATGTAACAATCATTGAGTCTGATAAATATTCTGTACCATCGGAGAGTTGTTAACCTGGAGAAACTTGTCAATATCTAGAGACTAATTGAAATGAGTGAGAAAATAGATGATGTGGCCAAAGCCAGTGGGAGAGAAGTGAACAATGAAACCAAAGAAGAAACACCAAGTATTGCTAAAGACACTCCCGAGCAGTCTTCTCAACAATCTTCTAATCAGAAAGGTGGAGTGCTCGTTCTTGTATGGTGTGTGACAGGTATCTATGCTTCGTTTCTTTCATGGTCTTACTTCCATGAGAACATTACGGTTTCTGTTTATGACGGTGCCAAATTCAGAGCTCCTCTTTTTATTCAGTTGATGCAAAACTTGTTTGCCTGTATAATCGGCTGGTTGTTCTTGTACTTCCAGCAACCTAAAGGTACTACTCCAGTACAGTTCACCAATGGGTTGGTGGAATTCTTCAGTGATAAAGAGTTGTTAAAAACCTTAGCTGTGGTCTCATTAACTCAGTCGGTGGCTGGTCCAATTGGTAACACTTCGTTGAACCATATAGATTTTGTCACTTACTTGCTTGCCAAATCATGCAAGTTGATTCCAGTGCTAGTGATCCACACCGTTTACTACAAGCGCAAGTTCCCAGCCCACAAGTATTTCATTGCTTTAGTGATCACCGCAGGAGTGTTCTTGTTCTCCTATAAACCGTCTGCAAAGAAATCAAAACCTGCGGATGATGACCAAGGCAACTCACTTCTTGGAATGGCTTATTTGTTCACCTCACTTATGTTAGATGGAATCACCAATTCCACTCAAGACCAGATGTTCAAACGATTCAAGAAAATGACCGGGATCCACTTGATGATCATCCTCAACTTCATCTCGTTTTTCTTGGTGTTAGGCTACTCCACAATATTGACCAACCAGTTGTCTTATGCCATCGACTTTATCTGGAGACACCCTAGTGTGTTGTACACCAAGATCCTTGGCTACACTTTATGTGGCTCCATTGGCCAAGTGTTCATCTTCCAGACTCTACTGAACTTCGATTCATTAATTTTAATTACTATCAACGTTACTAGAAAAATGGTATCTATGATTCTTAGCTTGATTTTGTTCAGCCATGCTCTTACTACCACCAAGATCTGTGGCATTGGCTTGGTGTTCTTTGGAATAGGGTTGGAGTCGTACCTCAAGTTCGACCAGAAACGTAAAATCAAGAAAGCTTGAGGTCACCGTTTGCGGCGGCCTCCTTTCTTCTTAGGGGAATTGTTCTCAGTAATGAGTTCCTTGATCTCTTTTGTGGTTTTGATTTTGCCGGCCTCAATCTGTTCCATCATCTGATTCTCATGCTCTTTCTCATGCAGATCAGTTTCCCCCACGACCTTACCGCTTCTGGTTTGCATGAATATATGATCAACTGGTTGATTCTTCTTTGTAGCTTTGGATCTGCCTCCAGCTTTGCTGCTAGGTTTACTGACCTTGCTCTTTTTTGGAGCCACCACTTTTGCTTTGCCTCTTTTTGTAGGAATGATTTCGTTCTCGGTGTTTTGAATGATCTCTCCACCGTAAAAATCAGGCTTCTTTCTGGTTCTCCCTCCTAAACGTTTGGAAATCGGTGTCAAAGAACTGGCAGCAGGTTCTTCTTTAACAGCTTTCTTTCGAGGAGAAGTTCTCGTCTTTCTGGCTCCAGTAGTTTGTCTTTGAGGTGTGGCTTTTGGCAGTGGAGGTGCAAGCTTTGGTCGGCCTCTTGTTCTACGAGGAGGAGTTTCTGGTTCACTTTGCTCGCTTGGTTCATCATTGTCACTGGATGCCTCATTAGACTCTTTTGATACTTTCGTGACTTTAATAATTTGAACCAGATCTTCAGGGTCAGCTTCTAATTCCTCCTCGCTCTTTGAACTGTCTTCTTCGGCTTCAGCTTCGTCAGCATCTTCTTCGTCGGCCTCTTCTTCTTCAATTTCGACCTCTAGCTCAGCTTCTTTATCAGATTCAGACTCTGCTTCATCATCTTCAGCTTTCTCTTCCACCTCAGCTTTCAACTCTTCAGTTTCCTCTTCTTCCACTTCAACTTCTTCTTCTTCAGCTTCAGCTTCCTCCTCTTCAGATTCTATTTCTCTTCGCGATTCCTTTGAACTTTGAGCCTCATCTTCTATCATCTCATCCTCCTCAGCAGGTAAGTCCTCCTCTTCATTTTCATCTTCTTCCAACTCAACTTTGCTTTTAGCAACTTCTTCAAGTTCTTCTTCTTCGTTTTGCTCCTTCTCCTTTTCTTCTTCCTCGACCTCAGGCTCGGCAACTTCTTCTTCCTCAGGCTCAGCAGCTTCCTCAACTTCAATCGCAGCCTCAGCTTGCTGCTCATCTTTATCCACGTTCACTGCCTCCACCAAACCTTCACCGTCTTCTGACTTCAAAACAATCGGCTCGTTATCGCCTTTCTCTGCAATTTTTTCTATCTCTTCCAACTCAGCAATATCGGTACCAAACTTGAACCAAGAAAACAATCTTCTGAACGAAGTGGTTTTGGGCTCTTGCTCCTCAGGTTTCTTGGCCGATTTATCTTCAGTCTCAGCAGCATCTGAAACAACTTGCTCATCCTCATCAAAACTAAGCTCTCCATCAAACTCGCCTTCTTCTTCAACTGACGAAGTACTTTCATCGATTTGTTCAACTTCAGAAACTTCCACTTTGGTCTCCTCATTGTCCTCGTTGTTCTCTGCTTCAACAGAGTCAGCTCCAATCTCAGCTGGAATGTCAACCTCAAAGTCTACCTGAAGGTCCTCTTCAGAATTGTCCTCAGCATCGTCTTCATCATTGTCCTTAACTTCATCCTCCAATTCATCACCCACAATATCAATATTGGCAGGTCCTTGAATCTCAATTCTTCCGTCGTCCAAATTTTCTTGAGACTCGTCAATTGCAGGTTCTTTAGACTCACTTTCTTCAATCAACTCAACAATCTCAACCTCAGGTATCTGTTCAGTGTCTTTCGATCCTTCATCCGCAACATCTGTTGCTTCTTCTGTTGATTGTTCTTTATCAACCTCAACTTTCTCATCAGAATCAAGTGTAACAGGTTGCTTCTGAGCATTCTTAAAGTCTTCATCTGTGACTTCCTCCAAGGTAACATTATGAGTTTCAGCATCAGCATCAGCTTTGTCAGTTTCTTCAGTCGTCTCCAAGTTTGTTTCAATTGGTTCCTCAGACTCATTCTCGGAATCTTTCGAAACATCCACTTCCTCATCCACAGGAATAACTGCCTCAGTATCAATTTCTGACTCCAGTTCTTTTTGATCTTCGACTTCCTCCTCCTCTCGTTCTGGCTCAGTAGTACTCTTCCATGGCGTCAAGTACCCAAACAAAGTTCTGAGTCTCTTGAATGAAGATTGGTTATCATCAGTACGTTTTCTTTTAGTTCCAGCAACTGAAGAATCAATCTTCTTTGACTCTTCTTCAAGTTCTTCAGAATCACTTGCTGCTTCTTCATTTGAATCGTCCTTATTCTCATCAATATCTTGATTCTGAACTTGCTCGTCAGCAACTTGCTCAGCAACCGAAGCTTCTTTAGATAAATCGATCTCTAAGGTCTCTTCATAGTCAGCAGAAATGCCATACGATGCTGAAGTAACGCCTTCCACAATGGCAATTTCAACTTCGTCTACTTCCATTTCCTCTGCTCTTGTTGTGTCGTCGTACTCCAGCACAATACCAACTTCTTGATGAACAATGTCAGTGGTTTCAACGGCAACAGCATCGTCAACCTCCTCAAACTGAGCTTCCACTTCTTCATGAACCTCTTCAACTAACACTGTAGACATTGGCACATTGACTTCAGACACAGAAATATCAATTGCAGTAGAGTAAGCCATCACACTCTCGTCTGGCATGGCAATCTCAGGTTCAAGCAGTAATCTTGAAGCGTTAGGATCAAGTGCTTGCTCAGAAGACTCAATCTCAATGGCGACATCATATTCTGGTTCAACTGATTCTCGTTCGCTTTCAAGTTCCTGTATGATTGGAACGACAGTTGATTCGTCAAAGAGTGAACTAAGACCAATATCTGGAGAATCATCCGGAGCTCCTGTGTTTGAAATATCGTTAGCAGTCTCGAACTCGGTGTCCTCTTCAATCTCATTAGCAGTTTGAGAAAGCTCAGACTCGTCAACTTCCATCTCAGAAGACTCAGCATTCTCAGACAGACCAAGCACATCCTCGGTGGTCATAGAAACTTCCTCGGCACTCAAATAAACACCGGACTGGTCACTGGATTGATCAGCATCAGAGATCACTTGGGTCGAATCCTCGATGGAATCGCCAATATCATGGACAGTAATGTTTTCATCAAACCTCACTGATTTCTCTGGGCTCTTCATTGGCAGTGACTGGTTTAAAATTCCAGCGGCGCGTGTTTTGAGAATCGGATACTGTTTGGCATCAACATCAATTTCATCAGCTGTTTGGAAATCTGTAGCACCTTCGGTAATATCAGCAGAGGTATTTGCATCGTCTGCAATATCCATTGCGATCTCGTCTGCGAGTTCTTCTGCAACTTCTTCTGCGATCTCTTCTGCAGCTTCTTCTGCCAACTCTTCAGCCAATTCTTCAGCAACCTCATCGGCCACTTCCTGTGCAATTTCTTTCTGAACTGCTTCAGCAACTTCATCAGAAACTTCACCGGTAAGCTCTTCAGCAACGGTCTTGGTGATCTTGTCAGCTACTTGATCTGCAATTTCATGTGCAACTTCTTGCGTCACTTCTTCAGCAAGCTCTTGAGCAAGTTCCTCTGCAACTTCCGTGGCAACTTCTTCAGCAACTTCACTGACTAATTCATCATTGGCACCTTCAATAGCAGTCTCAAACTCACTCACTTCATCAGCACTCTCTTCTTCGCCTCCACTTGAACTTTCCTCTTCACCAACCTCACCTCTATTGTGAGTCTCTTCCTCACTATCATCTTCTTCATTGTCCTCTTCACTATCGTCCATTTCAACTTCTCGCATGATTGCATCTCTCATACTTTGTCCAAGATTAGCACCACCAATTGCTGCCTGCAACTTGTCTCTAAGAATCTTATTAGCCAACTCCTCCACTGAAATTCCTTGGCTTCCACTTGTTATTTGCTCTGCAATCTCATCGGCAAGGTTACCAACAAGGCTCTCTGCAACATCATGAGCTACACTTTTAGCCATAGATACCAGGATATCCTCTTCCTTCTCTTCTTCGTCTTCTCCCTCTTCTTCTTCCTCTTCCTCTTCCTCTTCTCCCTCTTCCTCGTCGTCTTCTTCTTGGTTCTCAGTAAGATCTTGGATTATTTCATTAGCAGTTTGGAAAGCTGTGGCATTAGCATCAATCATCGTCAGATCCTCCATATTAAAAGAAGGCTCATCTGGTTGAATCTCACTGTCTTCCGCATCTTGAACTTGCTCAAGCTCAACATGATGTGCCGTTTTATTTTCAGGCTCAACCGAGTCTTTGGATTGTGAAAGAACATTAACTTGGTTACTAAAATCGAATGGATTAATTCCACCAAATATACTTGCGGCTGGAGGTGGAGGAGGTGGTGGAGGAGTTTCCACGTCGTCTTCATCACTGCTCTCTTGTGGAGTAGATATAGTCTCCACAGGGTCACTGGCCACTTCTTCTGTCACTTGAACTTCA
Source organism: Saccharomycopsis guyanensis (assembly GCA_030578595.1). Lineage (NCBI taxonomy): Eukaryota > Fungi > Ascomycota > Saccharomycetes > Ascoideales > Saccharomycopsidaceae > Saccharomycopsis > Saccharomycopsis guyanensis. The sequence goes on from JAJMSQ010000001.1 coordinate 883,182, forward strand.
ATTTCAGACTCAGTAGGTTCCTCCAGCGCTTCAACTGGGTTTGCTTCAACTTCCAAGCTCTCTCCATCAATCTCATCAAGGTGACTGTTTTGTTGTTTTAACATACCATCGATGTTTTCCGTCACATCAACTTCACCGATAATGTCTTCCATTGAATTGACATTGTAACCAGGGTCAGCTCCAGGGTACCCAGATGCATGAAGAAGAGCCCGTGCAATATATTGTTCGTTTCCGTACAGCAAATCATCGCCAAACTCGCCATTGAAAGTCACATTTTGTGACACTTTGCCATCACTTTCGCCTTGCCAGCTGTCTTCAATGGCTGTCATAAACCGAGTATCATTACCATAACTTGTCATAGATTCGTCTTCCACAACCTCAGCATCAACTGCTTCAGGATACAGATAATCATCATAGTCTACTTGATCCCGAGGAGATCCAGACACATTCTCTGCCTCAGGTGACTCACTGTATTCGTTTTCTTCTTCCTCTTCTTCTTCCTCCTCTTCCTCTTCTCGTTCTTCTGAATTATTGTATGGTCGATTACCTGTTTTCATGAACTGTCCTGAAGGTTTGTATGGAGAGTTTCTAGTGTCATAAACTGCGTCAGCATCATTGACTTGTCGCTGGGGGTCTAATTCTTCTTCACTATACTGTCCATCTTCTTCAGCTTCATCACTATACTGTTCTCCCTCCTCGTCACTATACTGACCTTCCTGATCTTCTTCATGATCTTCTTCTTCTTCTTCTTCTTCTTCTGACTCAGATCCTATTTCAAATACTTCTTCCACATCTGGTTTATCTGCAGCTGCACTCTGGTCTATCCATTCATCTACTTCTTCATCACCCAACTCATCTTCGACTTCTCTTTTTTCTTCAGCCTTTATATGAGCTAGTATCTGTTCCTGTACATGATTCTGCATTTCTTGCTCACTGTCAACCTGATCTTCTTCATCCTCTTCTTGATCTAAAGTCTCACTGAAGTTGGCAGTCTCCAGAATTTCAGAATCATCTGCTTCTTCCTCGACTTCCGGAGTTCCAATTTCATTGTTCCTTATAAGCTCTTCTAACGCTGTGAAATTCTTGAACTTTCCTGTCTCTTTCTCTCTCAAATCTTTAGCATTGAGTCTCTTTCGTTCTGCCTCCAACTCGATATTCAAGTCTTGCTCTTCCTGTCTCTGTTCTTTCAAAACATCAATTGCTTTCAATTTCAACCGTTTCATCCATTCTGAAATCCCTTCAGAACCCTCGGTCCCCTTCTGAACAGCCCGTCCTGTCATTCTAGTAGTTCTTTTATATGAGGTTACCAGTCACTAGTTCAACTGTTTATGTTTCGGTTTGTTTGGTTTTTGTTTTTCATGTTCCCCAGCCTAAACTTCACCTCTCAGTCTACCTCCGGTACAATTCATGTATCCGCCATACTGGTATATTATTTCATCCACCGTATTGGTTCACATAAACACCCATCGGGTTGGTACACACACTAAACTCCAGTTGGTAACGTGTTCAAGGTCACCAAGATCTCATCTTCTTGCATCGATCTGAACCATCCCAAGTGAAAAATATACCCACCATGGACACGGATCTGGGGTTTCGCAGTTCAAAGAAGGTAACGATTGCCTACTATGATCCGTTTAGTGTTTACCCGAAGATCCAGAAGAACTTTGAGGCAAAGCTTCCGTTGACCAACCTTCATTGGAAGCTCAGCGACAAGTCTCCACTACGTTCGATACCATGTTTGGAGGTCGAGATGAAAGAGGAGATTCCAAAACTGGATAAACCAAGCAACATCTCTAAGACCATTGACGAGCAGATTGGAAAGAAGGCTGTCAAAGACTCTGGGTCTTTATTGAAGCGTGCATCCACAATCATTAAGTCTGGTCATGATTCTATTAGTCTGAAAGGTTCTGATGTTTCTGTGGCAGACGTTCCAGCGGAACCAGAATCTGACGTTTTGTATGAGGCTGGGCTCACGGATTTAGTCAGTGCTATTAACGATTGTTACTTGAAAGTGATGTTCTTTGAAGCACAGAACATGGAACATTATAAACTGAACGTCCGACCATTCATCAAAGAATGGTTCAAGCAGTCAATAGACAGTTCGAAACTTCCTACTGACTGGCTTCTTATTTTCTATATTCCTCCTGGTGGCAAAGATGACAATACCACTGCGTTCAAGTACGGTCTTCTTGACAAAATCAAGTTAGATTTCAATAACTACAAGAACGCTTCGTTTTTGAACGACCTGGCTCCAGCAACAAGCAACAGTGGGGTCAACAGCACCAACGGACTCAAGATCTTGAAAATAAAACATCAGTACGCCACAGTACCTGAATCTAACCAGGCCTGGAACGGGTTGTTTATGAGCATCAAGTCTGGAATTCTTAATACTTTCAGCGAAAGAGTGAACTTCTTTGACTACAAGATTTCTAAGTTCTTGAACTCATTCAGCTCCAAGGAACCTAAACAGGGTTCAGCAGTTAAACTAGACGACGATATGGAGTTTGGTGCTGAGATGAATATCGGATTGTACTTCCTAATGAATGAAAATATGGGTATTCTCTATCATGATTTGAGTTTATATGAAGATGCATTGCTCCAGTACGATAATCTAGAGAAAATTTTCCAATTCTATTTTAGAAAACACGCCGAGGCTGATCTTGATATCGAGTTTCTCAGCAGAGTTGGTTTTGAAAACACTCTTGAAGAGAACTTGTTCTACTTCAACACTTACAAATCGATCCAAGAATCCAGTTTCTCAGAAACCGAGGACCATCTTCCAGGGTTCACTGCCAGTGCTTATGAGGAAATCGCAGGCAATGTGTTCAGATCTCTTACAAACTTTAATAACCCAGTGTTCGATCCGTTGAGAAAAGAGATCTTGTCGAACAAAATTGGATACTTCGACTTGAAGAATTACTTTTTCTTGAAAGAAGTGGCCCTCATCAACTCTATCATATTCAACAACTTCTCACAACTTTCATCCACACCTTCTGTCAACTCGGTGTACATTTACGATTTGTTGAAACGATTGAAGATATTCATTACTGAGCTTGCGTTTGGAATTCTCAATTTCAAATCTGACGTTGACGAAACAGATCTTTTCAAGCTTGCCGAATTCAGTTTCACCACCATCGACAACTATTTGTTGTTTATTAATGAGTACTTCTTCAAGCCTCCACAGAAGAAAACCGACGTTAACCCAGACTTACCTGCCTTAGGGAACAAGTCATATCAGATATACTCTAAAAGCAAGGAAATTAATGATGTCATTGGTGAGTTGAGATTGATCCAACGGTTCTTTCTCGTTTTATTTGGCAGATTCTTCAACTACAAACTTGAAAACATCTTCATTGACACTTTAGTGGATATGAAATTGGACGATTATATCAGCCGGATTGGTGGTGTTGAAGGGAAAATTTTCACGTTCAACCATCCATTACTCACGAAAATCTTCCAAAGCCATGAGAGTTTCGGTAGTTACTTCAAGTTCTTGACCGAGTCTGCTATCAGTAACTACAACATCTCTGACAAGCCTCGTAACGTTGACATCTTGTCGATCAACGTGGCATTGATGAACTACCAAATAGGTAACTACGGAGAAAGTTTGATGGTGCTTTTGAACTGTCCAAACTTCTACAATGAACAAGGATGGGAGTTCATTGGATTCTACTTGTTGAAAGTGTTCATCAACTGCTTGGAACAAGTTCTCGGTAAGAATGTTGCAGAGTTGGAGGCACAAACATCTACTAATCAAGACTCTGAGACTGAGCAGATTGCTCAATTGAAAGAAACTGTGGCTTCTAACAAGGTGTTGTTGGCCAAATCTTACCTTGATCTCCTCTCGACTTTGATTGATTCTTCTAATCCTGTCACTGGACGGATGTCTGAAGTTTCATTGGACGACCCAGTGGCCTCCAACAACAATTTTGTGAACAACAACTTGAAGAACATCAACGAGTATCTCACCAATCCTAGCGAAATCAACCGGATCTTGACTCGGATGATCAAATTGAAAAGCAGCGTGGAGTTGGAGTACGACTTGAGCAATATCTTCAAGTACGAGATCCAGCCGTACGTTATTAGTAAGGAAGCTAATTTGTACAGTATTGACATCAACATTGACAACCTTGGGTTATTCATCGATGATTCTGACGAGAAGCCAGAAATTTTCGACGTTGATCTTGTGGAGTTGACTTTACAGAATATTTTGAACGCAGAGGAGAAAGTGGTGTTCAAATTAGAGCCAGGAACTGACAAGTTCTATCTTAAGAAGGGTCAGAACACAGTAACTGTCAACACAAGAGATATAATTGTTGGTCGTTTCTTGATCGAGGAGTTGAAGCTTGTTTCTGGGGGAATCGTGTTGATCAAATCGTTCATCAAACAGAAGGAGTATCTCTCCAACGAACAAGATTTTGAGAAACATTTATCATCAGATGGACAACCAGAAGAAGATGATCAAGTTCCTGAATTTGAGTACGAATCAAAGGATCTTATTTTGATTCATCCATACATCACCAGTGTGAATTTCGAGGTCAAGAACCCGCTTGTTTTGAACTTGGATTACAAACAGTTCTTGCTCAAGATCAGTGTGGGAGAGCATGAAGTTGAAAACGGGGTGTTAGAGTTTTCATCTGGGTCTACTGCTTTCAATTTGATTGACAATGATTTGAAGGCGGTTTTGAAAAGAAGAACCAAGAAAGACGGTGCCTACGATTATGACGACGATGGGATGTTTGAGCCTGAGACTTCCAATTTGCAGATTGTCAGTCAGCATGAGGGTGACAAGGTGAAGTTCTTGTTGTCAGGGAAAATGGAGGCCAACTCTATTGTGGATGTGGTGATTCCATACCGTATGAGTACCACCAAACTTGAAGATGCTAATAAGAATGTCATCAACTTGAGAACTGAAATGCACTATGTCTCAAGAGGGCAGCAACATTCTCTTATTTCTTACCAAGACTTGAACACTACTCTTACTATTGCGGTGTCTGTCCAGGATATTTTCAAGTCTCAGAACTTGTTCTCCAAGTTCTCAGTAGGTGCTGCAGAAATGAAGCTACCTATTCGGATCTTGGCTACTGATTTAGTCTCCAACGAGTACTACAAGACGTCTACGTCTCTCCGACCACCACCTACGATTGCCTTCGGCGAGCAGCCTGTGTCTTATTTCTTCAAGATTGCACGCACTGATAAAGACTACGTGTCAAAGAAAGGCGACGGTTTGAAGTTGATCGTCAAGTACCGGATGATCAGCGAAGAGATCTTTGAAATCATCTGGGGCTACTTCAAGAAGGAGCATCTTTTCAGTAAGTCTAACGAGGATGAACCTAACCATATCCACAAGTACATCTTGTTATTGAAAGACTACTTGTTCAAATTGTTACGGTTTGATCTTAATGAGTATGCCCTTCGAAGCAAGCTCAAGATCAGACATTTTAATATTCTCGAGTTTTCTGAGTTGTTCACCCATTTCTTTCCTCAAGACAGAGCCAAGTACTTGGGTATCTTCAAAGAGTTCATTGACTGCTTGCAGCAGGACAAGTTGGGGATCTCGATCGATGACTTCAAGTACGTCAACTCTATTGCCAGAGATGCGAATGCAGAGGCCACACAAGAAGCAGAAAACAAGACCAACAGTTTCTTCAAGAACATCAACAGAGAGCTATTCATCAGTGTAGCCATTCCGTTGGTGCAGGTTGTGCACAACGTGTCGTTGGACTTTGAACAGAAGAACCAGTTTGTTGTTGGTGACTCTATTCCTGCCAAGTTCAACATCCAGTCACTTGTCAACTGGAGAGGAGAAGAAGGCGATGACACACCTGAGGTGTCAACTGCTACTAGCTCGGACAAAAAGAAGAAAAAGGTGATCTTTGAAGACCCGAATAAAGATGCATTGCTTGAAAGCTTCCAGATAGACTTCCCCGGTCAGCAGGACAACTGGTTGATCAGCGGGAAAAAGAAGTTCCAGTTCTCGATCAACAAGCAAGGCGATGGTAATTCGTCGGTGATTGTTCAGCCGGAGATCGACTTGTTCTTGATTCCATTGAAGATCGGCAACATAGTGCTTCCTAAAGTGGAAATCAAGTCGACCAACAACCATTTGAACGACGAGTTCAAGATGGAGGTGGACTACAAAAGCAGCTCGCAGCGAGTGCTAGTGGTGCCTAATTTGGACAGAGTCACCTTTGCATTTTAGAAGGTCAGTTGATGATATGTGGTGCACGATGATATGCTGGGTCTAAGCGATGCAGTGTAACTAAAAAGCGGATTCTCGGTAAGGACAGAGTCATGGTTAGGATTCGGATGAGGGCTTTGAAAGGGGTAGTTGTGGCACTTTTACATAGGTAACCGGTAGTTAGGGTATGCCAGAGCGCGCAAGAATAAATAAGTTAAGTGTGCATTACTTGGATTTGGGGCACGATGGAGCTAGTGGAATTAGAGTCGGCCGGCCGCCTCGGTGTTGCGAGCCCCGTCGTCTCCGGGTAACCCAGAAGTTTGATCAATCAGAGTCGAGGGTATTGTCAGAGTGGTTTTTGGGTAGTCAACTATTGAAATCACACAACAATGTCTATCAAGGAATTACCACCATTATGTAAGTTGAGCCCAGAAATAAGTTGCAATTGCGGGCCTGTTACTGACTATTTTCTAGTGTCGCATGAGGAGATGAAAAAAAATAAAGTGCCATTGGCTTACAGAGACCGATGTGCAGGGTTGTTGGTTCCTTTGAACAAGTGCCGGAAAGAAGGATGGTACATGCCATGGAACTGTGTTCAAGAGAGACACGACTATGAAGAGTGCCAGTACTTGGATTTCAAGAGAAGAGTGAAAGAATTGGAGCAGCTAAAGGAGCAAATGAAGGAGTAAGTCTGTGGGGCAGTACTGGGAGCCAGTATTGGCAGAATGTTTTTATTGCTAGGGGAGGGTGACGGGGGGGCCGCCGGTGGGAGATCTGAGCGATCTGAAACGATTGAACAATAGAGCGATCGAAAGAAGAAGCAGCGAAGACCGCAGACCCGGGTGCAAGTCAGATGTTGGGACAGGCAAGAGAAAAGGTCAAAAATAGAACAGTGACAAGTGAACACCGCGCGCAGAAACAAGAGTGATTCAGACCTAAAACCGTATCCAGCAGAGGTGAGGCCGGCACCTAAGACAAGATGTCGCAAGATAATAATAATACAGGAATTCGTGACCTGAACCCGAGTAGACAATTAGTAAGCGTGGGAGTGGCGATAGCGATGTCTCAGAGCCAGTGCGGCCATCCGGATTTCCCCATTCAATACGTAAGCCAACTCTGGTAACCTTATGAAATATGCAATGTTGAAAACCAAGCTAGATCATGGCTCAGACATGTCTTGACTCGCCTACCACCGGTTTTCTGCTGTTTCGGAGTGCGGCTAGTAACGGTATTGGGGTGCCCGCAGACCAGGTGAGACACGCTGGAATCAGGAAAAATTTGCTGGTGCTTGGCCGGCACCATATTCTGCGCTCGTATACGGCACCTTCTCGGGGTGCAGACAGGCGGTCCGGTGAGGAACGAGGTTCGTAACCGGGAGAGAGGTGGGAGGAACCAGCACCAACGGAGCTACGGGGGATAACTACAGAGTTTGGTGGCTGATTTCTGGGGGTGGGGGTTGGGGGTGCGAATAAGGTTTGGAAACTCGTATTGCGAGGGTGTGGGTTGAGGGAGCTCCCTGGCATTGGAGGGGGGAGACTAGTGGGAATTAATTTCGGAGCCGGGGTTGGCAAACAAAGAGAAATGTCAAAACACTGTTAAACTTAGATGAAGGATAGCCCCAAATCCAACCGAGAGGCTGGGGTGGTCGATTTACGGTATTCTGGAAGAACAGCAGCAGCCCGATTGAGATTGGGAGTGGTGGGCTCATGCAATGTAAGCATGGGTGCGTGCATTAGAGTGATGAGGGAACAATAGTAAGCTTCTAGAAATTTGGAAGGGGAAACCGCAACCAACAACCCTGAGTGTCAGCGTCGGGACGATGATGAGCGACGTGCGCACGGGTGTGATTCTGGGGCGTTAGTTTTGCGGTTGTGGTGAGGTATTTTTTGGCGGCGGCGGCGGTGGTGGGGGTCGGCCGCTGGCACCCTGCAATTAGGTTGGTACCAAAAATGCCATCTATTAACGATAAATTAGATCTGGGGCGAAGCCCGGAAGGTTGTGGGACGGGGGAGCGGTGGGCAAGGAGACAGATGGGCCGAGTGAGGATGTGATGGGGATTAGAGTTGGCAAGGCAACCGGTAGCAGCAGTGGAGACGCGCTTGTTTGGGAAGGTTGTAGCTCAGGTGCCAGGTTCGGTGGGAAACGGAACTGCCTGAGATAGTGGCTAAATCTAGGCATACATGTCTCAGACGTTTAAGATTTGGAGGTACTCATCAGTGGTGTTTAAGTTAGCACATGATACATGAGGTTAGGAGGTGAGGAGATTGGGATTGTTGGCAACAGCTGGGTTCTGAGCTAGTGGGATCGCCACGACGACGACGCTGATCCAAGGACCACCGGCAACAAGTCTGGGGCTGGCGGAAGGACTGGGAGGCACAAGTTGGGGCGGACTGCCTGCGCCGGCGGGACGGTTAAATCGTAAGATCGATCTTAGCAACTAAGAAAAGAGTGTTTGAGACAAGGTGGCCGCCAGATTAGCGGAACTGTAAAAGCCTGTACGGATCTCGCTGGTACGAGATGGGGTAATTGATGCTAGGTTTGGTTATGGTTTGACGGGATGAGTCAAATCTCAGAGCTACGGCAGACAGGTAATATACAAAATAGCGTTCTATTATGAGATGCAAAAGGTAAACATGAATAGCAAAACCCGTGGGGGTGGGACTAGTAGCCCTGGTAGTAGTTGGCTGGGTACTGGTTGTAGTACTGGCCGGTTCTGGCGCCGCCCTGGTATGGTTGCTGGTGGAAATAAGCAGCCTGGGACTGGGTGCCAAAGCTGGCGGTGGTGAAGTTGGTTCCGGCGGAGCTTGGCGGCTGTTTGGCAAGGGCAGACATGCGCTTAGCGTCTTTGAGCTCCTTTTTGCGCTTCATTTCCTCTGCGGCGTAGGTGAGGCCCTTTCTCTTGGACACCTTTGCGAAGTAGAGTCCGCAAGCGTTACAGAGAGTACGGGCTCCGTTAGGCCCGCGACGCCATTCCGGAGTCGATTCGCACGAGCAGCACTCGCAGCGGAGCCTTAGCTTGTTTCCGCTGGAGCCAAGGGACACTGCGCTGTTGGAAGGCAGGTGGGTTGGCAGGTGAGTGTTTGCTGGGGGGTAGGAGATCGGGCTGGAGGGGGTCAGCAGCAGCAAAGCCGGGAACTTCTGGGGGATCGGGTGTGGGTGGATCAGCAGCGGCTGGTTGAGGATCGAGGTGATAGGCGGCAAGGTGCGGGGACTTAGGTGAGGGTATTGGGAGGGAGTGTGAGGGCGGGAAATGTTTGCGTATTGAGACGGCGAGGAGGATGGGGGAGCAAACGACAGGTGGTGGGCCTGGGCATCGAACTTGTCGTCTAATTGGTCTGTGATGGTGCTAATGGAGGGAAGTCTTATTCCCAGCGGTTTGTTTTGGAAAGACATCTGGAAGGAGTAGGCAAAGATAATGAGCGACAGGAGAAGTTGGGGTCCGGCAGAAACATGTTCTATATATATGATGATGGGAGAAAGAACAGTGCCAATCGCACAAGTGAGCTGCCGCCGAAGCATGAGAGTGCGCCTGCCGATGCATGGAGGTGATGATGTCGGCATGGCGGTGCTGCAATCTTGGGGTATTAAGATTTGCAGGAGGAATTTTAAATCAATGGTGACAGCCGGAACACCCAGGGTTGGACCACAATAAGCGCAACCTCGATGACCTAAATGGTTCGCGGTAGATGGGGTTAAACCCAGAACCGCTAGATTGAGCTCGGACACCGCTTGGCAACTCGGACCAGAGCAACAACCTTCGGACTGCGGCTGGGGCCCACTGGTGATGCCGCCGGTCTGGCCTAGGACCTGGAACCGCAGAAAGCCACTTTTCTAGAAGGTACTCACTGGGGCACACACAGGGAAGCTTATGCTGGACGGGCTTTAGTAGCAGCGGCGGCGGACTAGGCCGAGATTGTAACGGTTGACAAGTGTGCGAGGCCAGGGTGCGAGCAGCAACCCTGAGGCTAGGGACACTAGGGGCGAGGGGCCAGGAAATACGAGTGCGGGCTGGGATCAGGCCCCCCAGATCCAATACGGTTGACCCAAGATATGTGAGTCGACCGATATACGAGTGGGGTTGGGCTAGCGGGCGGGCTTGAAGTAATGTTGTCGTCAATATGGTTGCAGCAAACTCTAAGGCAGAAGGGAGGCGAGGAGGTATCAAATATTCATCTTATTGTTTCACGAACGGTATTCTTCAGATGAAATTCTGCTAACCGAAAGGTTAAAAATAACAAATGTCAAGGCCATGGAAACTGTATTTCAATTTTCATATCGCCCACGCAGCGTGACGCAGATGCCGCGCCGGTTGTTTCTAGAAGCCGAATCTCATGCAAACACATTCCGGTCTTTTTGGGAACTGAGGACCCCGGTCGCTGATGGGTTTGAGGAGTGTCAAGGTGACGGCTATTAATTATTTGCGGTGGCAGATCAACAACCCTGATTCTGGCAGGTTTAGGGTCCTGACCAGGTGCTGCCAAGTGGGTCTGACCTCTGTTGCAACCATGTCTAATGCAAGCCTTCCTAAACCGTGGTGATGCGCACGCCTAAGTTTGAGATGGCTGGGAATTGTTTAAAACAGAGCCTAAAACTCTGGCCGCGGGGCCATTAGGTTTGCCCCGACATCTCTCCCGCACCCAAGACCGCCCCCGACACTGAACCCCAAGCACGTCGCCTGCCCCCCAACACCTGAAACAGAAGGTGTTGACCTGGTGACCACCGGCCGGTGCGCAGTGCCCACCACCAGCTGCTGCTGCTGGCTCGGGCTCAATCTTGGCTAGTGGCCACGCCGTGTCATGCCTGTCTCGGCACTGTCATGATTCATCGCAACCTTGTCAGCTGCCATGCCCCTCAATTCTCGATTGCTACTTTGGTAATCGGTTAGAGTTTCGGCCACTGGCAACATCGCAACCTCAGTTATCCACCCACCATTTAACCGAACTGCACTTTGTCGCATAAGCCATTCTTCAGGGCCCGCAACCTAGTTTGAGGTGCAATCCCCTGTCAACTGTGGTTGGCACTGGTCTGGTACTGCTTCCAGTGCTGCTGCTTCCTCCGGCCCCTCGCACAGGCCACCGAACCCTCACGGTCGCAAGCGTCGGGTCCCCTCTTTGTTGCTCCCGCCTCGGAAATAAGCCCTAACTGCCGTATTGCTCTCGAACACCGCCAGGTATTCACCCGGGGTCTCAGTTTGCACTTGGGATCTGATCTGGTGCAGCGGTCCACAGCGCCTCGGCTCCCAAGTTTTCGCTGGCGTGGCGCCCTACAAAACTGCTACACTAGGCCTGCATCTCCCGGCTCAGATACCTACAGCTATCCGGTCGCTTGCTGTTTCTGTCGCTTACGTCACTCAGCACAACCTCCAATCTCGCTGGCCATCTCGATTGCTCGCCAATCTCGCCCGCGCGTTACCCGGCGGCCACTCTCTCCGCTGTCACTCTGCTTCAGTGCGCATACTGCGAGCTTCTAGACCCTGGGCCTGGGTGATCCCGACACTCTTTGTGATCAGCATCGGTGCCCAGTTCCACCTCCCACCATCTTCCCAGAAGTCCCACCATTTCCCACCTTCTTCGCAGCGATCTGAGACATCGATCAAGATGGCGTTTTGTTCTAAGGTTTATGCCCCGGTGCATCTAATTTACCCTGGGTCACCTGCCCTTACCAGTATTCACCACGAACTTAGAATCGTAGTTGCCAATTAATCCTAAAACAGGAAACTCGCCAGCCGCCTGGGGTCCACGCCAACCTAATATTTCCTTCTCGAACAGGAAGTTTTCGCATCCCCAGGGCCAGGGGCAGCAGCCTGATTTGCGGCTCCCCAGTGCTGCCCATGGGGACCGGTGAGGTCAACAACTGCTACATCCATCTGGATACCACGGCTCCTCAATTCTTGGACGCAGCTTCTTCGCAGCGGTGTCGCAGCACCGTAGCAGCACCGTAAGGTGGCCATCGGCACCAGGCCTGGTAAGATAAGACATTCGGTGGCCGCCACGCCACGGTTCACAAGGACCGAACTCTGCCGACATTTACTCGGCTATCGGCGACTTCTGGGTGTTCAGTGGTGTTCAGAGTGAAGGGTCTGAGTACAGGCTGAGGACAATAGAGTGGTGGATACGCAGCACCGTGGGACGGGGCTCGCAATCGGGGATTCGTAAATTGCAGCTACGCAAACGGAAGGACCATGTCGTGTATCTAAGATAATTAGCCCCGAACGGGGGAGGCAGTGTTACATGTGGATTAATGAGTGATGAGTGGTTGCCGCGCCGCGAGGTTGCTGGCATGACAGTCTGTGATCGCACCTCGCCGGTCGATTACTGGCAGGCCAATTAATTGGCTTAGTGCGGTCCCCAGCATCGCCGCCTGCATAGTCTGGGAAAGCTTGTCGAGCCGGCATTAATTGGCCAGGATCGGCTGCCAAATCTCGGAATTTTCGCCGGCAGAGGGGCACCCCGGCTCCCTGGCCCCGCCCCAGCTCGTTTCTCCGTCGCCAAATCTCATTGGCTTCCATGCTTGGCCCCGAGGATCCTGGCTGCGCGCAACCTGGTAATATACATTCCCTGCACCGCTAACAATGTCACGACAATTAATTAGCCTTGCCCAACATAGCACCGGGCACTTCAACCCAAACTGTAGTCCCCCCGGCTATCGTGCCGGCAGAATTAAGAAGACTGGCGCCAATCTAATCCTTGAGATCGGCAGCTTCAGACTACGACGAGCCTGGCCCAGCGGCAGCTGAGGGACTTTTGTCGCTAATGTCACGTCAACAGAGTCGGCTATGAGGTGGGGTGTAGGTTGGGGTGCTGTAGACATCACAGTAGCAGCAGGTGTTGTTTGTGAAATCAAATGGTCATCGCCAAGCCTGGCCATGGCAATCGCAAACAAAATGTCAACGCCAAGTTTGGCTTGTGCGAATCGACGCCAAGTATGACCTGAACAAATCGCAATGTCCCTGTCAACAAAATCGTATCGTCACGTCAATGCCAAGTATGGCAGTTCGTAATTGTCACTGGCCAACGAGAGGAAACTTTTCCAATCAAAACTTCTTATAGTAATGATGGAACCGGTCAAGGAACTCGTCTTGGTTCGTGATGTCAATGAACATTGACGAGTCGCTGGTGAGTTGCTGGAGGTCCACAAATCCAAAATGATGGAACTTGAGCACCAAGAGCACAAGAGTATAGCAGATCTTGTAGGTGTTGTTCAAGATCAAAAAGTCAAACACAGAAATAAGAAGCTCGGGGGCCAACTTCATGAACATCTTATAGAGGACATGGCAGTTGACGAGCTTCATCTCGTCCTTGAAGTGTTTCTTCAAGTACTTTGCCATGACGTAGTTAGACGTCACGTTGTTGTCGAACTTCTGGGTGAAAGTGTCGTTGAGCACGTACCGTTTGACGTACTTCAACACTTCGAACACTTCCACAGCAGAATCAAAATATAACATGAACAACGCCACAAGGATCTCGTCTCCGTACTCAAGACCACGCTTCGACAATTTCAAGCACAAGAGAATCTCTTTCAAGTCCTTATACAACTTGTCGCCTTGCTGGAAAAGCTCAAGCCCAGGAAACAAGCTTGGAATCACAAGCTCGATCTCGGTCTCAATGTACTCGGTGTTGATGGTCTTGAGCTTTGCTCTAAGCTCGCCATAAGACTCGGTGTCGGGTTCTTCCTCCAACTTCATTTCATAGTATTTCAATACGCTCATCCATACTTTGTACCGCAACTCGCTAGGAATGTTGGTTTTCCAGCACAAATGGCGCATACTGTGAATCACCGGCCGGTGGATCTCCTGATGTTTCACCGTCATCTCGAACCATTTCTGGTTGTTGATCAACAGACCCTTGAGACGCTGGAACGACTTCTCTTTCTTGTCGATCTCCTTCTTGCTGTAGCTCTCGAACACCTCCGAGATCTGCTGCTGGTGTTTCTGGTTCTCCTGGCTTGATTTTGGAGGGAGCCAGAGTGGACGAGTGGAACTGATATGCTCGATTTTCTCAGGAGAAAGAAGTTTGAGCTCCGAACTAGCAGGCGACGCAATACTGTCGATCGGCGACACAATGTCACTGAGACCTCCACTGCTAGTAGAGTATTTCGACTCCAAAGAAGTAGAAGAACGAGGAGAAAGGGAACACACAGACGACTGGAACTCAAGCTGGTTGATAATGTACGAGGGCAAGCGAGAGTTTTTCTCTTCACGCTTGGCAAGCTCGTTGGCCACGTAGTTGTCTGAGGCGTCCGAATAGAATTTAGAAAGGTTGTTGGCAAACTGGGTATCGTTATCGTGTCCAATAAGTGGAGAAATGGGTATTGAAGATTGAGACTCTGAGAACGCACGCTTGAACTCGTGTTTACCCAGAGTGTTCTGGAGCATTGCTGAAGACGAACCTGAAGCATAAGGAATATTGAAGAACAACGAGTCGTCGTAAGCGACTCCGTCAAGGATCTCGTCCTTGCTGTTAATCCGTGATATCTCTCTGCGGAAATTCTGCAAGTTCTTCTTGCTCAACTGTCGTCGGAGCCGGTACTTCTGCCCTGGACTCACAATCTTCTCTCCATCAGGCCCAATCATTGGCGTGGTATGGCTAGAAACCAGTTCTAGTCCAAGACCAAGCCCTGTGGCAGCTCTGTTTGGCGACAAGATTTGAGGCTTTGGGGCGATTTGTGGCAACGATGACACCCTAGTAAGCAGGGGTTGTTTGCGAGGCTGGGGTAGACTGCCTCGCTTGGCAACATGGATGGTTCCAGGCAAGTGTGGGTTGCTCTGGGAGTTCAAGAGAGTGTTCTTGCGGGTGGCTGCTTCCATGTCGGTGTGAACCTTCAATGGTTCTGGTTTGTGTCTGTTGATTGACAGCGTGCGGGAGGCCGGGTACAGAAGCTGGGTTGTGTCGGTGGACTCAGGGTCAAGGATTGTGTTGTTTGAGTTGATTGTGGTGGTGCTGTTGTTGAACACCGCTTCTTCGTTGGCCGCCAAAGGACTGAGTGTGTTGTCAGTGACGCTGGATGTTGTTCTTTGATGGGATCTGAGTTTCGGGTTCTTGATCTCGTCACCTTCGAACCGGTAGTTTTCTGCCTTGCGCATCAAGTTGACAAACTCTGGAGTGTTCGTCATTTTCGGAGTTTTGTCATGGAACACCGGTCCTGATTCTTCTGGAGGTGACGAGATTTCCATCGAGGTCAACGACGAGATCCTCAGATCAAAGTCGTAATCGCAATTGGATGACGACAGGGACACCATCGAATCATCAGAGAACGGACGAACACCTGGTTTGTTGATTGCCTTGAGTTTCTGAGCAGGAGGCAGAAGTGCCTGGAGTGAACTTGGGATCTGGATCTGGTCTTCGGTCTGTTGCAAAGTCTGCGTAGCATCAAGCTCGGTGACACTGGCCAACCCTGACGACAACGAGTTGTCTGACTTGGAATCAAACGACTTGTCAGATCCGTTGGCGTACTTGAGGTTATTAAGGTTGTCCGAAGGTCTACGGGCCTGGTTCTTGTTGATTCCAAGTCCTCGGACAAACGAGGCATTGTTGTTGAGAGACGTGGCCAGAGAATTGGCCGAGTTCATGAAGTTCACCGACAGCGTCGACAGAGCGTAGGAGCCACCCGGGAACTTTCTGGCGGGCACCGGAGGCGACGGGAGCGAGGTCAACGACGCGGAAGATGTCATGGACAGCCGGAGGTTCTGGTGGGACGATTTAAGGTTGAGTGTACGGTGCTGTAGTGAGTCGTGTAACTTCTTGAAGTCGCTGATATCGATATCGGACCCTTGATTCTGGTCAGAGCGACGTTTCAGCAAGTCGACGTCCTGGAAGTCAAGGTTGCTGACCGCGCTCATCACCTTTTCATACTTCAAGTACGGCTTGTTCTTCTTGGGTTCCGGAGGCAGTATCGGAGTGGCCGGAGCATTGTGGACTGGGGGAGGCTCGGAGTGTCGAAGCTTGTCGCGCAAACTGTTGAGGGACTTAGATTTCGAGAGGGTCCGCCGGTGGCCAGACTTGCGGTCGGTATTGGGCACATAGGCCATCTGGTCAGGAGATACGTGGAAAGGCTGGTCCATCGTCCAGGATCATAAACGAACGACAGAGGATAAAAAAGAACGGTTACGTTCTAAAAGAACAGCGGGAGCCCAGAGTGGTAAGCAAAGTAAAACACAGACAGAAAATTCGAGACTGGGGCCTTTGTCAAAGTTGGTGCCACGGCAACTAAATTTCCATGGATAGTGCTGCACCCTCGACTGCTAAGAAATATGTAAACAAGGCAACGGCAAAGACGCTAGCTTGGATGCCCTGAATCACAATTAAGGGCTTGCAAACCAAGGCCGCTGAGAATTATTAATAGAAGGCGGCGTTGGGGAACCCAAAAGACAACTGACTTCGGATGTCTCACAAAAAATCTGTTGATGATAAAATATCAATAATAATCTATTGTTAGCAGAGAAAAAGCAAAAAAACCGGATCGCCTGCGGCGCGTTACCCGGCCGCGTCGTCCCGCAGCGACTCTGGACAGAGACGAGTTGCTGGATCGTTGGCTGGGGAACAAACCCGTCAAGGGTGCTCGTTTATGACCTGGGCAAACTCAAACTCTAGTGTTTATACTTGTACAAACCCACCAGGAACTTGCGTGACCTTGAACTGACGATGCTGTCATGGTATCGTGTGCGATATCCAAGGTGATGTCTTCTATCTAACATCGCAAGATTGCGGCCACTTGCATATTCATACATATAGAGGGAATGAGTACGGGAATGTCAAAGTAGAGGTTCTAACGGATAAGATCCATTTAATTGGGGCACTGCAAGGCTGCCGATGTCTGGGCACTCACCAAGTGCCATTTTCTGGCAACCCTGGGGGCCCTCAGAAGTCGCAGGTGCCTCTTCTTCAGGTTTATTGATAACACGCTCAACACAATGGTAGTATGTACCAGCAGCCCGGATCGTATTATATATGTGGGCCGGAGTTACCTAAATTTCAAATGAAAAGATTTTCAAGTTTAGCAAGATACGACGTGTCTTGTTTTGTATTCACGACAACGGGATAACATAAAAAGAGCTTGGGTCTCCACATCGACACTCATGTAATACCGCTTATCATCGAGCGGAGACTGTTTAGAAAAATAGTACAATAATACCACCAAGAGGCTTCAAGCTTGTGCTGCTATTTTTAGGGCATCGCCATTTGGATTTCCATACCGGGTAATCGGTGGTTTACGATCGAAACAAACGCGGATCCCCGACATCCTTAAACCATGAACCTAGCAGTAGGGGAGGGCGTATAGCAATGGGTTTTCATGTGGTGCGCGCAGGAAGTTGGTGTTTGGATGGCGTGTAAGTAGATGGTGTGAGGATGTAGTGCGTATCAGAAGTTGGTGTCTGGAGGGCGTATTGCAAGGTGATGTGCGGATGTGGTGCGTCTCAGAAGTTGGTGTTCGGAGGGCGTATAGCAAGGTGATGTGTGGATGTGGTGCCTTCAAGCGAATCGTGTTTGTGATTCAACTAAGCGAGCGTGTTTGTGTTCACTCCAGGAGTGTGATTAGCAAAATAGGTGTGGTCTGTATTGTACATCAATTCAGAGAACTGTGTGAAGTTGTCTGCTCTCAGATAAGAGAGTGTGATTCTGTCTCAGATCAAAAAACTGTGTAATTCTATCTGTATCTCCGATCACACAATTGTGCGTTTCTGTCAAGCTTGTCAGAAAACTGTGAAATGTTGTCTTTCTATTGTTATTCCAAGGCAGCCTCTATTTCTGAACTCTACTTGATTCAATCATTATCTCTTTCCCTTTGTATTGATGTCATTTCCCGTAATTAAACAGCATGAACATTACTCCAGTCAACCAAATTTCGACTCTTTTCTCGATTCCTGATTACTGTATTATTTATCTCCTTGTAACTGTACTTTCGTTCTTTGGAAATCGATAGTTGGATCAATAGTCTTAGACACAAGTTTAAACTAGGTGTATCCTCAAACAGGAACTCGTTTCTGAATTCACTGCCGAATCTCAAAAACAAAGCTCCAACACATACTCTCTAAGTGCTCCTCACAGTCCTCAAACATCCATTATGTATTAACAAGCCCATGATAACACTATAAACAAGAACACCAGGTAGCATGCATCAAAGATAAAATAGTTCATAAACTGGTAACATTTGTTGATGCTCTTCAACCCACTGACAGCCGATTTTGGTAACACCAAGGAACTCCACTGTTCTATAGTTGTGCCAATTGCACTGTCGTATTGAAACTTGAACTTGAAACTGTTCAAACACAAGATAAAGTAAGACAAGTACAAGATCTCTTGAAGAATGAAATAATGATAGAACGAGCTTGGGTTGAATGAGAGGTCGGTGGCTCGTTCTGCGGCAAAATCGACTCTGATACTGTTCTTGAAGAAACTGTAGAACACAAGCAAAGTAGTGGTGAGGATTCTGGCCACGGTAAACCGAGCTTTGAACATGTTACTTGCATAAACATCATAGGTTTGTGACCCGGGTTCTGGAGCGTTTTCCATCCCGTTGAACAAATTGCTAAGTGCTGGATTACTCATTAACTGGCCAAACACATCTTGATCCGGATTACCCTCAGAATTCATCATACTAGCAAACAAAGCTTGAGGGTCAAACTGCTCTGGTTGTTGCTGCTGCTGGGACTTCGGCTGATTACTACTATCTCTGGAATTACCCTGCAACTGATTTAGGGTTTGACTGCGGTTGTCAAAATGACCAATATCATGAATATCTGGGTCTTCGAACTCTTTGACACTAGCTTCTGGCACAGTGTCCTTGGAGAAATCCAATAACGTTGGAGATCCGTCCATGATAGAGGAGATTCTGTTGGCACGTTTACCTGCAGGTACCTTCTGCTTCTGTGGAAGTTCGTTGACTTGTTCTTCTGTTGATGGAGGAGGAGTAACTGTGGTAGAGGCAAACGAAGAATTGGAACTAGTGATTTTATTCAATCTTGATTCTCCAGCCTTCTTCAACTTGGCCTGTCTTCTTTCTCTTATAAGTCTTTGCTTATCAGCATTAGATAAAGTCGACATTGTTGATAAACAAAAGATAATTAGTTATTAGATGGTTGCCTTTCGATTGTCCCCAAGAAAAATTACAACTTTCAAATCTCTGTCTCTGCGTCCGCTTAACAATGTTTTCCTGCACCTTGGGGTTCCCGTAACTTGCATACCCATGCAGATCACTCATTTGGTTTTTGTCATGAGAAGTTTGTCATTTGAGGAGATTTTCTTTTAAATCGAGTCATTATTTAATCTCATACTACAAAAGTTAACACATACATACTTCTCCCTCTTCTCAGGCAACGCAAGCCTCCACCGGAGCTCCGAAACCGCCAAGGTGTGCGCACCCCCTGATTATGCACGCGGATTCCCCACCGGGTCCCCTCACCCCCTGGGGTAGCATCTAGCTCACAAGTTTGTACTAGTTTGTATCTTGATCAATCGTTACCAATTGACCAGTTCCCAGTACAGACGGTTTAACCGCAAGGCTAGATTGGGATATTTGTATAGCACCGGGATTTCATACTGCAGACCCGACTGATTCCGGGCAATTGCCAGCCGCGGTTTGATACAAGCACCAGTTGCCAGGTAGGCAATCGGCTTTGAAATACCTCAAGTGGTCTGGTGTTGTCAGCTCCCAAGCGGTCAGAGATCCGGTTCTAGAGTCGCCAGCAAGCGGTGAAACATGTCACGACGAATAGTGCCAGCACATTATCCAGACGGCACGGCAGCTGACGGCAAGATAACAGCAGGAAGCAATGACAATACGAGCAAGGAGCCAGACGATGAGCCCAGCCAGAATTTGACAGTGGAAGGCCCGTACAGACGGTTGGACTTCAAGCAGGCGGTGGATCTAGACCTCGGGAGAATCCGACAGCGGTCGGTGTCTCCAATGGCTCGGATTCCTTATGAAGACGAGGAGCATGCACGGATGGCCCAGGAGAATCTGACTCGCAACGAGATTATGTCACCAGTTTGCCAGGATCCACCGGTCTCACAAGAAGATTTGGTGTGTGCTACCAGCCGCAACCCTACGGCGACCATGGAGTTGGCTTTGGATGGAAAAGTGGTGTACTTGAGTCGGTCTTGGGAGACGTTTGTCGGTACTAAAGTGCGTAAGATTGTAGGTAAGGATGTGTCACATTTGATCATTGGAGACGACGGTGACAAGGCAGTGTTCCTGAGAGCCACAGAGATCATGAGAAGAGACGACGCCAGTTACAGAGTGAGGTTTATTGTTGCCAGAAACGATGTACGAGGCGAGCAAGACCATGTCAATGAAGAAGACCATTTGCTGAGCCATACCATGGAATACGAAGGCAGTAGTGTGCACAGTGGTAGTGGCAGTCTGACGTCGCAAGAAGATGATATTTTGAACAGTCCTACGCTAGGAGAAATCGATCTGTCACCCTCGTTGGCTAGTATTGCTAGTCGGTCGTCTTCAGAGCTTCTGACCAACGACGAGTATATCGAGCTTGAGGGCCAGGGGATATTGATCCACGACATGAAAACCGGCGAGCTCAGCCACTCGATGTGGATTCTTAGACCGTATCTAGAACATGCATTGGAGATCGAAATCTCTGAGAAGTTGCAGGAGATCTTGGGTTTTGGATCGGAATTGTTTGCCGACTACCTCAACAGCATCTCCGAGGAAGGCATAACCGACCCAGAGTCTGTTCCATTGCCAAGCCAGTTGTTCTGTAATATCTGTGAGCAGCAGGTTCCTTGTTGGTGGCTCGAGCGTCATTCTGAAATTTGTTATGCTGAATCCAAAGCAGAAAGCGACCTTCAGATCGCTCATGACAACTTGGTGGAACACAGAAACTTGATTGCCTCGATTGTTTCTCAGAAAACCTTGGAGTACAAAGGGATGATCTTGCCTACTGTCACTGAGTCTCAGAATCAGAAACCTGGTACGAGGTCGGTGCCCTCCTCTATGCGATTCCCATACAAAACCCTCCATTCTCTTTCGGAACTTTGCGATCAATCTATCAATATCGATCCTGCCGATTTTGATTCAGACGAGGAGAAAGAAAACACAGACAGCGACAGGCGTTCTGGCCTCGAGAAAGAGTTTGGCGAGATTCTCGAGTGGAAAATCCCACGGTCCAACGATAATGCCATCAACCTTCTTATTGAGTCCACTGAGGACTTGGTGCGGCAGAAAGCTGAGTCTGCTCTTCGTGTGGTCAACACTCATAAATACCATAACCGTTTGAAGAAAGAGGTGGACTCGTTGGTGTTAGAAGCAGTGCATCATGTTGCGGACCGGATCATCAGCCATGAAATCAGTCACAAACATTCTGGCAGTCTTTCTGGTGAGTTTTCTGGTTCACCTGACCTCATATACTCTTACATGGACAAGGAAGTGGGTTCTAATCCAAAGAGTGCTGAAGATATCTACGCTACAGCAACAGGAAGCAGGATTTTGTCGGTTCTGTCGCCTCTAAGTCGAGATGCGATAATTCCAATGCAACGACAAGCAAGCTCCTCGCTGATTATCAGTGACAAACGGAACTATTCTATCGAATCTAGTCAATTGATCGACTCGTTGAACCAGTTATCGTTGTTGGATTCGACTGCCAACGAAAGCAGTCTGTCGTTGAAGAAACCAAAAGAGTTGCAGAGACTGGTAGACAACTCTTCGTCGTCATCGATTCACCAGCTTCACATTGGAACGTCTCCAAAACGTCCTTACTCACCTGGACCGATTATCAACTCTCCTTTGACGTCGATTCAACGTAACAACAAGTCACAGAGCAATCTATTTTCAAGCGGCAACGATTCTGGGTTCTTTTCCAAGCCAAACACTGCGTCTCTGTCTCCTTTACTATTGGGAGGTGACAACTTGTCGAATGTGTTCCTTGATAACACTCGCAAAGATTCAGACGACTCTACTCTGCGAAGCATGACGTTAAACGTGTCTACTAGTAATTCATCGAGTCGACCACCATTAAGTCCGCTTCTCATCCTGTCTTTCTCTGCATCTAAGCCCGCGGCTCCGAGTATCAAGGACTACGAAATCATCAAGCCGGTCAGTAAAGGTGCGTTTGGCAGTGTGTACTTGGCTCGAAAGAAAGTCACCGGCGAGTATTTTGCAATCAAGGTTTTGAAGAAATCCGATATGGTGGCTAAGAATCAAGTCACCAACGTCAAAGCTGAGCGTGCTATTATGATGTCTCAGTCAGACAGTCCTTTTGTGGCCAAACTTTTCTCGACGTTCCAGACCCGCAACTATCTCTTCTTAGTTATGGAGTATCTTAGTGGCGGTGATTGTGCGTCGCTTTTGAAAGTATTGGGCACGCTTCCAGACAGCTGGACTAAACGATACATTGCAGAGATTGTTGTTGGTGTGGAGGGTCTCCATGAAAAGGGAGTGGTTCATAGAGATTTGAAACCAGACAACTTCTTGATTGATACCCGTGGCCATTTGAAGTTAACAGACTTTGGTTTATCAAGAATGGGTTTGGTAGGGAGACAGTTCCGACACCAGAAACTGACCAACTTTGAATCGGATGGTTCGATGCTCAGCACCAGTGCTAAGAAAAGCAGTCCTGTGATTCCACTCATCAACGATCATAAACGGTCGATTTCTCATGCCTCAAGTATTTCTAGTGATGGAAGCGGTAGTTTTGGTAGTGGGAATTTGGGCAACAGTCCTACATCTACGTGGTTTGATAGTTTGATGAAACATGAAAAAGCTACGCCAACTAAACACAATTTCCCATCGCTGGATCTAATGTCTTCACCATTGGTCCGTCCTCTACACCATTCAAATTCTCAGACTTCGTTTGCGTTATTGGACGACGATATCTCTACTAATGGCCCTGGTCCAGGTTCCTTGGCACTTTTCAATCCTTCCAGTTCGACACAGACTCGGAAGTTCGTGGGGACGCCCGACTACTTGGCTCCAGAAACTATTAGAGGTTCGGGCCAGAACGAATCTTCGGATTGGTGGTCATTGGGATGTATTATGTTTGAGTTTTTGTTTGGATACCCTCCGTTCCATGGCGACAATATCAACCAAGTGTTTGAGAACATCTTGGGTGGCCAAATCCAGTGGCCAGAACTACCTCAGAAAGATTTTGACGAGATTTGTTCTGAGGACGCCAAGGATTTGATTGAACGACTTTTAGATGTGGATTGCAACACCCGGTTGGGCAAGGATGGTGCTGCCGGAATAAAGCAGCATCCGTACTTCAAAAGCATTGATTGGAACACATTGTTAGATGAGGAAGCCACGTTTATTCCTAACATTGAGAATCCTGAAAGTACAGACTACTTTGATTCTAGAGGAGCACAGCTTAATAAGGACTTGGACGACGAAGCAGAAAATGCAATATTTGGTTCGAACGAACAGTTACCAGATATTCTCAATTCGGACGACGCAGAGTTGGGATACTTGGGAGTAGATAATTGGCTTAATAAGTCTATTGACTCGGATTCTCCAGACACTCCGCTGCAGTCTCTGTACTTACAGTCACCTTCATTGGTGAAGAAGGAGCGTCGCAAGAGCACTCGACTTCATAACGAGACGTCCAGTGAGTTTGGCTCGTTCCAGTACAGAAACTTAACTGCGCTTGAGAAAGCTAACAAGGACGTGATCAACAGAATCAAGTCGGAGCACAAAGACCAAAAGAACAGTGTTTCTAGTTCTTCTTCTTCAGTGGAATCAAGCACGAGGTCTAGAGGTTTGTCTTTCTCTTCCAGTTATACAGGGCTGCCATTTGCTAGCGGTAAACCTACCAGTTCGCCAGGGAAAGTAGCTTTCTCTTCATTGGCTGGTCATCTGCATTCGTTTTCCGCAACGACGTCGTCTCCATTGTTGAAACATGATCGTTTGAACTCACATTCATCGGGCGGAGAAGACGGGTCGTCAGGAAGAAACAGTCCTGTGGCCAAAGATGAGTTTATGTTACCTGTGATCAACCCAAGAACTATATCTAAGTTGTCGCCTACGCCCAACAGCCAGTTTCCTTTGAAACAAATGATCCATCAGAAATCGTTGGCGGATTTCTCGCCTTCGAGTTCCGACAGCGAGGACGCAAAAACGAGCGCCATCTTGAGAATCAAACGAAGAAACTCGCGCAGAAACAGGGCCAGAGCCAGCACCTCGTCTTCAAGTATTGGGAAAGTGTCTACGACGTTGAAAGACAGTCAGGAGTGCAACGAATTGCGGTTTGCGAACATTGACGTTCTCTTGTGTGAGCCTATTCCTATTTTCCGGTTCTCTGAGAAGAAACAGTTCGAGAAATTGGGCTGTAACGTGGTGGCAGTTGGAAGCGGGGACGAGATCATCCGCAGAGTTTCTGGCCAAGTGAAGTTTGATATTATTTTCACGACGTTGAAGGCCCAGAAATTGGACATGAACGACGTGATCAAACTCATCAGGTACACCAACACCATCAACTCGACCACTCCAATTATTGCGTTGACATCATTCTACAAAGAGGCCGTTTCTCTCAAGATCTTTGACGATGTCCTTGAGAAGCCAGCCAGTCTCAGCAAATTGGAGAACATTCTAGCGAAACATTGCCGACCTTTAGATGCCTAGCTTGGGTGTACTTTTGTCTTCACCGACGGAAAATGGCGAGAACTGGACTTCCGACGGCGGAACTGGCGGAACGGTTGATTGTGCCGGAGTCTCGGGTCAATCTGGCTAATGTCAGGGCCGATCTTTATGGTGTGATTGTGAGACAAATTCCTGGAAGATGTGAACAGGTGAGCGCTGATACTGTGTGTTAGCTGCAAATGTCGATTCTTGTGATTCTTGTGGGGACATAATATTACGTGAGGGAGTCAGACATACGTCAACGGTGCTAGTTGGCTAGATTACTTCTGAGTTAGAGAATGCATTCCGATTATGAACGCGTGGTGTAAGTTTGGACTGACTGAGATGATTATCAGTCGGGCGTAGGCGGATTTGGGGGATTTATTATAATGGAGATAATTATTAGTCGGGTGTACGCGGACTTGGGGGAATTATTACAGTGGAGATAATTATTTGGTAGTGGTTGAAAACGGAAGGTGGAGCTGGGATGGGCTAACGCACAAACGTTGTTCAAGCAGAAACCACTGGGGTGTGCTATTGGAGACTAGTTCTTTGTTCTCAGTTTCCTGGTAAGATCTTAAAACAGAGAATCATTAACGCAAATGGAAGGGATGAGACAATTTACTAGTCGACAGATGTTCTTTGTTGATGTCTCGTTTGGTTTACTGGCGTCATTGGGTTTTTTGACACTGCGCAAGTACAAGATGGGCGCCGAGAAACAGTAGAGTCCACAACAAGGCTTGGCTCAGCAGGGCCAAGCAGATTTGTAATTCTTAGTAAAGAGAAAGCTTCATTCTGTACACTTTGAAATTTTTATTTGAAAGATCTGTTGCAGAGAGACATTATGAGAGAAGATATGTTTGGGTTTTGCAGCCCCAATGGTCTCAGGTATCTACTGGAGAAACGCATGTGATGGACAAGAATAACAGCGACTGGGAAGGGATGTCTGAATGTTGTCGCCATTCATAGTGAACGGCCAATGGTTTAGTGCAAGGTTAGGCGATTCCGGAGTTTACAAGGTTGAGAGACTTGGGCTCGAGAATGGAGCTGGCAGCCATGCATAAGATAAGAGGCAGAGCTTTTAGATAGGGCTACCGGAACGAGATGGAATTGCAAGCAGATCGAGCAGTTTGCATGGGATGCAAGATCCATGGTGCGTGAGGGATATAAAGTTGTGATAGTGGGTTTTGATGGCCAAGGTTGTGTAGGGCTGTGTGTACTGGCATGGGCCATAAGGTCCCCCGAGACGTTTAGGACCCCCGCGCCACAAACCACGATTCAAATGCCGGCGTGAAGCAGTTATATAGTTAACGACATTAATTAGATCGAAATATTATAAGGGCCAGTACATTTTTTGGTGGAAGCAACAGAGGCATGCAGGAAATGGAGATAATACTTTGTCGTAGATGGCAGAGTGGAGGATGCAAGATGAAGATCGTAGGCTAGCCCGGAGATTAGGCAGCGCCGCATGGAGCTGAAATTCGGGGACCGTTGAGCCAAAACCGTTATGGATCAGTCAGGATGGGCCGGGGGTGTGCTTCGCTGACTGGGGATGGCTGGCGTAGGCTGAGGGGGTTGGTGATTGTTAACTGAGCATAGCCAGGCAAACTAAGGTAAGCAGGTTTTTGCAGACGAGCTAGACCGTGTGTGCAGAGCTAGCCGGTCTGTACAGTTGATGTGTATATCAAAGTGAGTATCGGTAAGGTTTTTGGGGTCAGTGGTGCTAGCTTTGTGTCGCATTGGGTTTAATTGGAGAATGATGTGTGTCGGAGGGTTACGAGATTGGGCTAGCCCATCAGCAGGGAGAGTGCCTCGACAATAGAAACGAGGAAGATGAGTTAATGACAGACTAATTAGCAAGAACTTGTTAAACTTAACGGAGGAAGTCGTTTTGCGTCGCAGAAGAGTGGATCGACGTAGTTTCAACGGACGCTTTGATACAAAATGGCGTTCCAGTTGGTAGTTGTCACAGTGCAAGAAGTATGTGACAGAGGGACCGACGAAACGTTTCGTTCGAGATGGAATGATCAGGGATGTGTGAGCCAGAAAGTGGGAACCGCTGGATATGGCAGTATAGGTAGGGGCAGATCATTCTGGGTCGTAGATCTATGCAAAGATTGGCGGAAAAACAATAGGGTGAGATTTTGGGGCGACGAGCAAATCGTCCCCATTAACAGGATGAGTCAAGAATGAATTCCTATGAGAGAATGAGCAGGGGTTACAGCGACGGTAGTGGTAGGCGAGTGGTTAATAGGTTGTGCAAGTTGGTGGTGAATGAAGAGACGTGCGAACTCGGGAGCACGAAAAGCGGAAGTGATGTGAAATGAGTGTCCAGCAGGAACCGGCTGAAATGTAGCAGAAATCTGGCAGCGGTTCGTTGGCAACGGCTTGGGGCCAAGCTAATTTGATGCTAGGCACTAAGGTTGCTGACAGCAGCTGCTTATAGCCAACGGACAGCGAGTAGACAATCAGCGGCAGGCGCATTAGCAGGAGTCGACCAGGAAGTCTAACTGGGAGGATACTGAACTGGTTAGTTTAGTAGAGCGGAGGGAATGTAGAGTTGTTCTCGGTGAGCTGTGGTGCGTTGGAAGCAGAAGTCACTGAAGACACGCAAGATCGGTGGACACCAAGACTGCCGACGTGGAATAGCTGAAGGCATTCAGCTGAAGCCTAGTAGAAGCCTAGTGGAAACCAGTAGAATGGAACGGGGGATTGTGGCGACTAGTGTAGTTCTGGTGCGTTGATGGTGCCAGGTTTCTTGGGGCCCTGAAATGCATGAAAGCATCGATATCGAGTTATCTAGAAGACGCTTAGGTGATGAGGCAACAGGAACACGGTTTCAAAACCTGGTCGTGGAATAATAATAAATCCGCGAAGTGATACATGTTGGGTTGGGGGAAGCCGGTGTACCAGAAGCAGTGTCAGGATATGTGAAACGGTATCGGTGATGTGGCCGAGGTGACTTGGAACCGTTTGACGCAAGGTCAGTCACAGGGAACCGGTAACCGAAGCTGGACAGGGATGTGGTGATAACGAGAGCACAGGTAGCGGTGAGTACGGCGTGGATTTAGAGAGACTGGGTTGTTCTAGAGGTGGAGTTAGCGTGAGTGAAGCAAAGGGAACCACTAGTAGGATGGAGATCTGGACTGGGTCCGGTCTAAAAGACGATGCATGAAGACGAGTGAAGACGTGGGGGTTCAGAGCAGCAATGCTGCAGTATTGAGATTAAGATTTGAGCAGTAGAGATTGGCATGGCAGTGCGGGAGCGAACCAGAACGGTTCTAACAGGTCGGTAACAGTGGTAACAGTGGTAGCAGTGGTAACACTATGGTTGTACTATCTAGATTGATGTAGAGAGGGATTTGGTGACAAGAGCCAACAAAGGGGAAAAGTAAGATTCAGAGTCAAGAACGGGTGAAAATAGAAGTCACCGTTGCCAATAAAGGGTTAAGGTTAGATTCCGTGAGACATCTATGAGACATGGTTGTTAAGCTGAGACATAGACGAGACTTTTTGATGGATTAGGAAGCCAAATACAGACAACGGAACGTCGAGGTCAGCCCTGGCATGTGTGTGTGTCTAAGACATGAAGCCGTCAGAAGCCCGAAGGCTTAACACAATAAAATAATTCCTGCCAGCAAGCACAGTGTGAAACACTCGGGGTGGTGGGGTTTCTCGTACTTGGGAACCGTTGGACTCACTCTGTGGTTTGGGGCACCAGAGAGAGTGTTGAGTGGTGTTGGGGCTACTTATGAAACCGGTTGAGAAGAACAGAAGAATCAGAAGTGAATGTCCAGGGTCTGGAAACAGGGCAGACGTAATGGCATCACACCCAGGTATCTGAGTCAAAGTCGGGGGGAAAGAACAATGTAAGTGTCATTCACCGCAGCCCTGCGGTAAATAAGATTTAGAAATCTGAGGAAAAGATGAAACCTCAATTCTGTGTGATGTCTGAGTGTGATTATTTGTCATAATTGCTAATCAAGCCACTCCCCAACCCTGAGGTCACCGTCACCTGTGGGCGACCGAATCGCCTAGGTTCTTGCCTTAATTGTGTCGCTGACAGACGGTTCTAGTGCAATAATATAATATATCAATCCATGCCATTTAGCTAATCTACATATCCTCAATCCTCATTCGTCGCCGTTGCCAACGTCGCAGCTCACCTCATTCCAAGTCTCAGTCTACCTCATTCAATCAGCAATGGCTGGATCGTTGTCTGACGGTTCCCAGCCATCGTTGCTGACCCCCCAATCTCGAAACATCAGGCTCTGGGTGCCAGACCTTTGCCCCGGGCACATGATGGCGCCGACAGTCTCAAAAAAATTTGGAAGTGAATGTCGATCATTGGTTAGCTCTGGGCGATCTTTTTTTATGACTTGATCTTCCGTTCCCTCGATAATACTCAATTATATCCACGTCCTCGTGGCCCCGGTTCCCCAAGCTTCGGGCGCTGGATCTAAGCTTCGACGTCAATCGGACGCTCTTGGCTCACAGCTTTTCTGTCAACAACCGTGGTTTGAACCAGCCGTGCAAACTCATATATCAGTACCTTAACGAGCCATTCTAATACGATCACAGCATTCTACCAAGTTCTGGGCCATGCATGCGTCTACAGCAAACCTAAAATCCAGGGGAAATGTATATGTCTATTCCGCAACGAGGGCGTGTAAATTCCTATTACAAAGAGATAAAAAAACGAGCAAGATAAATAATTGTGATGAGTAAATAAGCTGTGATGCAATTTGGGGAAAGGAATGTGAGGAAAAGCCGGGGCTGGTTGTTCAAGTCCGGCCGTAGGCAACATGCTATTGATGGTGATGCGGGGCCTCAGATCCTGAGGCCTGGACTTGGAGGGGAGGTTGTGGGTTGTGAGGTGCGGAATGGTCATTTTCAGGTCAGGGACGTGGGGCGTGGTTGCCGGTGATTGGTTCGATAGCAAAGCCAAAATGGCAACAACACCATATCAGAGCAGCGCACCGATATGATGAGTAAAAACCAAAAGGTAAGCGACAAGCCATCCCAGTGTCACCAGTCAATTGCCGTCCGAGGAACTCTAAGGTGCTGTAATTGAAGTTCTAATGGTCATCTAGTGTAGTTTTCTCTAGTGTAGTTGTTCCTCGGAGCGGTTCGGTAGCGACTGAAGTCCCGACCCTTGGCGCACCTACAACAACTGTTCTCGTGCTCCAGTCGCTCACATCCGCCATACAACGTAAGGCAAAGAGGAGCGCAAATCGCCTTGCAAGTCTTCCTTTGGCAACAGCAACATCTCGCTGGCCTTCTTTGCGTAGGAGGCCGGGGACGCCTTTCTAGCACTCTTGCTGTGCATCTGGCGAGCAATGTGACGCCACTTGAACCGTTCAGCTTCCGGCAAAAGCTTCTTCAACTCGGCAATGTCGGAGCCAGTGAACTCTGGCACTCTCGAGCGGTCAGAGTGCTGCAATGGAGTGTGCTCAAGGTAGACATCGCTTATGTTGTTGTGCAAAGGCGTGACAAAGGTACGTTGTGGATGGGCGACCGGAGCAGAGCCAGCCCATGGCCAGGTAGGACCAAGCAGCGAAAGCCAGTCGTTCTGGTGCTTAGCAGCCCAAGGCGCCTGGAAGTCCTTTGGCACGTTGTAGTTGTCACCGCAGCCGTTGTTCATCATATTGGGGTGTGGCTGCTGCTGCTGTTGTGGATAATTGTTGAAGTCTCTATTGTGGGTCATTCCTGGTAATAAGATAGAGTAGCTCAGCTCAGCGTCCATGATGTTGAAGTGTGTTGATGTTGAAAGAGACTGGTGGTTAAGTGTGTGAGGTAATGCAGAGGTTATCGTGATCCCAGGGTGTACCCCAGCCTATATAGTACTCGCCAGTATTAAACTGAAACCAGGTGCCGGAGATCGAAAAAGGCACACTTAGCACAAGCTGCCCTGCCCGATCGACGGCCAGGAACTCAATTATTATTTAGCTGGTGCCAAATACGTTAGTAAAACAGCGTGCTCTGTTTTTTGCAACACTGCAGCTCAACAGGTTGCCAGCCCATGCCTCGGGCTGCCTGCTTGTGCAGTGCACGGTGCCGCCGCCCGCGCTGCTTCGCCTGTGCATGCGTCGTCATATCGCTCCCAATGCCGCTTGGAAAAGGATCCGCTGTTTGAGTGCTTGCTGTCTGACAGTTGGCTGCGGGCCTCGAGTTGGTTTCAGTTTTTCTTGTTTGACCTTGGCCTCAGTAAACACCGTGGTGCCAGATCGCTCTGCCGTCGCCTCAAGTTTTATCTTCTGCCCTGTGCCTTTCCCTGCCACTATGCCGAACCGTTTCATTCTCCCTCCAAACCTAGATGCGTGTAAATCCTTGAAACCAATCTTATTTGCTTCTAGTGTTTCTGTCGTCTGTTCCAAACAGCAACCCTTGCATCATCCGTTGTTGATGCGGTCGCAGTTCTTCGCAACCGCTCTTCTCTCGCCTGGATACAAGGCTCCATCCGCGCCAACCAGCTGAGGTAGTGCGGTTCTCCGTGGGTTTGCATCGCTCACTGCTCCTTGCACTTGGGTCCAGTCGTTTGAGCGACCGCATCTGGAAATAACAACATTGGTACCTTACGCTTATCTACAAACCGTGAGTTGCTGATACTGGAAGCCGCTGACGTTGAGGTCTCGAACTTTGAATTTTCGTTTGTGCAACTGTTTGAAGTGCGGCGTGTGTTTGAGAGTCCAGAGTACTCGAGTGAGCCGTTTACCAACGTTCAAGTTTCACAACCTCAATCCGTCCGCCTCGCTGGTACACACGTGTCCACAGGTGCGATCCGGGGGCACGAGAAAAAGTTTCAACCTCGGTTGGCTCGACCTTTCCGAGGACCGTCCACTTCCACACCCCCTATGCGTTATCCGACTGTCGCTTCATCTCCGGCCGCCGTGATGCACCTCCACCTAATCACTCATTTCGCCTTCCCTTATGTGGTTCTGGCTCAACTATGCGGCATCGGTTTTCTCAAAAATCTCGATAATTCCACTTAAAACTTGCCCTTGACTCCAGAAAAAAATCCTTAGAGTATTTTCATTTGATTCTCTACTCTCTCCAATTTCTCCTGGCTCATTTACTCTTCTGCTCACGGATTTATCCCTTTGCTTGTGTAGGCTGGTCCGGAACAACACGGGTACCGGGTAACCCGCGCACAGGACGACTCCAGGTTTTGGGCTAAAAACAGTTTCTTTTTGTGGACGGACCTAAAGGGAAGAAAAAAAAGAAAAGTGCAGGGCTATAAATAACAGATTAAACCTCCGCATTTCAGGTTGAAATTCTTTTCTTTGATTATTCAATACACATAAACACATTTTTCACATTGCAATGACTCAATCGCTTTTCCCAAAGATCGCTGACATTGTTCCAAGCTTCAGATTGGACAACCGTTTGGCTGTGGTCACTGGTGGGTCTGGAGGTTTGGCCTCCACCATCTCCAGAGCTTTGTTGGCTCAAGGTGCTTCGGTGGCATTGGTTGACATGGTGCAAGAGAGAGTCGACAAGTCTGCTGAAGAGTTGGCTGAGTGGGGTTCCTTCAACAAGATTCCATTGAGCACGGTCGAAGGTATCCGCAAGATCTCTTCGTGGCAATGTAACGTTGCCGACGATGCCGAAGTGTCCAAGGTGTTCAACGAGGTGAATGCCAAGCACAAGGCCATTGCCGACTTGTTGGTGCACACCGCCGGTTTCTGCCAGAACATTGATGCCTTGGACTACCCAGCAAAGAACGCCCAGAACTTGGTCAACGTCAACTTGATGGGTTCTTTGTACTGTTCTCAAGCCATCGCCCGTAACTTGGTGAATGCTGAGAAACCAGGATCCTTGATCTTGATTGGATCCATGTCCGGTGTCATTGTCAACGACCCACAGCCACAAGTTGCTTACAACATGTCCAAGGCCGGTGTGATCCACTTGGTGAAGTCTTTGGCTTGTGAGTGGGCCAAGTATGGTATCAGAGTTAACTCTCTTTCGCCAGGTTACATTGCCACTCCATTGACCAAGCAGGTGCTTTCTGGAAACACTGAGCTCAAGGAGTCTTGGGAATCCAAGGTGCCTTTGAAGAGAATGGCCGACCCTAAGGAGTTTGTGGGCACTGTGTTGTACTTGGCCAACCAAGACGCTTCGTCTTACACCACTGGAGAAAACATCATGGTTGACGGAGGATACCAATGCTGGTGATTTACTAGTTTCTTGTACCACCAATTGCAGGCTACATTGGACGGTTATGTTGCTGCTTTTTCTGTTATCCTTTTTGTTTAGCATTTGTTTTTACAGGCTTAGTTCGTTGATTTATATAGGCTGCCGAACCTAATAATATGATATACTTTTACGATTGGTAGACGACACACAATGGAATTTTCATAGGGACTTCGTAAGGTATGATCTCCAGATCAGCTTCACATTCCTCAAAATTACTTCTTCTTAATAATATCCTCTTGGCAATCATTATCCACTGCAACTTTCAACATCGTGAAATTTATCTCCAATTACTAGTTAATCAATCTATGAAAAAAAAAAAAACGTACTCAGTCCACATGTAGATAACACATCATCCACATCAATCATTAAGAATCACCTGTCAATTACCATTCTCTGATCAGTTACTCGGTCAGACAATCTAATCTACACCCGGTCAGCACTAGCTAACACCCAACACCCAGCGGCATCCATGTGTCCACACTATCTTTGTCATCACACCACACGTTCCTACCATCCTTATCGCTCACCCTATGCCGTCGAAACTCCGAATACCTACTGGGGTGCAAAATTACCTCAAGGAAAAAATCGACACATATCCACCTGGGGGAGCCACATATACCCCAGACATTTTTACGTGTTTGTGGAACATTGTTAATCCCAGCACAAAGTGAGACTAATTTTTCATGAACACGAAGATTTTTCCATGGTTTGTTTACCTACTGATTGTACCTTGTGAAAAACCTTGAATCGCGTTTCTTTTCATAGCCCAAACTATAAACAAAGGAAAAAATTCTAACAATAAACCACAGTCGGGGTCATCGATAATTTAGCACCAACTGAATTGCCACCCATCCATCACTAAAATTTAACTACAAGTACAAGACAAGGATCCCCACAGAGCTGAGACATTTACAAGTACACAACATTTTGTAGTACAAACTCCGCATTCCAGGTATACATTTTTTTTGAGATTTTTTCCAAACTCTGGGGGGACTCAAATTTACCCCAGAAAATCGACTAAAATGGTTTTTTTTTCAAATCGCATGGGCCTTTTGCATGCATATCTTTTTTTCCTGCATCGGAGAGAATCTTTGATTTCGCTATCAAACCGGAGTAGTGAGAAGGGCGATGACCACTGCATAGGTTGCGAACCCTGGTTATTTGCACCCCCAATAGTTCCCCCGGTATGGCCGGGCTCCGACAGTCGCGGTCGGTTATGGTGGAGACGGTAGTCAGTGGTCGGCTATGGTGGGCGCTTAGGAACCAGCGGCTAGGCCACCAGGGGTTCAGCCGGGGCTGCCTACCGTCGACGGTGGCGATGCGTGTTCTACTTGGCCCTCGGTTTTCATCCTCGACGAGGGCGTCGGTGGCTGCTCTCGACCAGAAGGCCGGACCTCGGTCCCAGATCTGCTTTCTGCCTTGTAAAGCTAATATAATCGATCTCCGAGAATATTCTGTTGTGAACAGCGACAAAAATCTCACACGCACATCGCAGGACAGTATGAGCAAATATTGAGCAATCAAGAAATGAGTGATCTTAACTAATCCATGAATGCGTGAGCAGTTGATCAATCACTTCTGTCACTTTTGATTAGCTGGGAGATTATCTGTTGGTTCGCATTATGGAGTGACAACTCCTGTTAATGCATTGGGTCGAAAATCAATGATCCAGTGATTGTGTCAGGATCCTTCAGCATGTATGTTCCTCTGAGAGTTTGTGTGACTCTCCCTGTTATTTCCTATCCTTGTTTACGTGTATTCGTTTGGTTGTTATTTACTTCTACTCCAATGTGTCTCATGAATAGGCCCACTATGCATGTTCTGCCAAGTCTCTATTCCCTGGTTAAGTCTAAGTCTATCGTTGTCTCTCCTAAGTGTCTCATTGCCAATTCACACACACACATCTAATCTCTGTCACTATTTCCACTCTGACACTTTCCATTCTGCACTCTTGCATTTGCACTCGCATTCTTTGCTACCTTAGTCTTGGATGTACCCTGGTACAGTGGTCTTACACTCACATTCCGGGAGACTCACTCTAGTACTGCAACACTCCAGCATGTACACCTTTTCGTCCAGCGTCTCACACTCTTTCATTCTGATACCTTTCTCCCACAATCTTGCACTTTTGTTCTTTAACACAAAAAGATTCTTGCATCCTAACACCACACTCTTGCACACCTCTACACCCACCAGCTTACATTTTTCAGTATCGCACGTTTACATCCCAACATCTAACACCCGAACACCGTACACCCTTGCCCCCTTACACCCTTGCACCATTTGAAATCTCGCACTCAAGCGTCGTGTCAAACTCGTCCAGCGCAAATATCCTCTCTTCCGTTAAATCCTCGAAGCATCAAACCTCTCATCCAGCGTCTCTTGTGCCACTTAGTATCACTTGTATTTCTTATCGTCAGTAGTGTAGTTTATCCATTTCTCTTACCAAGCCGCCTAAACCCGCCCAGATCTATCTACGAAACTACTCACCAGTCTACAAGACGGAATAACCCGCCCATGCTCCTCGCCCATTCGCCCCACCACTTATCTAACGCAATCGTCCGCACCCATGGTTCCCCGTGATATCTTCAGTGGCACAATAATATCCTGGACATTTCAATAATATCGCCAGTCCAGAAAGCACAGTACCCTGGTACACAGATATCTCTAGGTAATATTCTGCTAAGCAGCGCCGGCTAATAAGTGAGCAGCATAAATAATCCTGCTTGCAATATCTGCTGATATTAACGTTTTGTTGTGAGGGGCGTCTACAAATAGTTCCAGACCGCCAGACCCAGAGTCTCGAGGCATCAAGTCTATCCACATCGCCATTGCTAAATAATATCGCAATACGCAAACTCAGGCACAATGTCAGTCAACCCTCTCACCAAAATAATATTCTTGAGTACCGTGCTAGCCACAGGCTTCTTGTTAATTATTCTCAGCTGTGCGTTGTATGGCAACTGGTTGCCGCTTATAGTGGGTAAGTGTGGGGAGCTTGCAACTCCCAATGTTGAGAACGCTGGAACGATTTGGCGGGTACAGGCATCGTCTACTACTGGTATTATCGATGCTGGTATTGACTAGTATCTGTATCTTTGTCGATACGAATGGCAATTGAAGGTTACAGGCAATCATGTTCTGGGCCACAGGTTAGTGGTGCTGCCACCGTTTAGTATTGGTGCAGAATCTGCTCCGGACTACAGGTGGTACTAGGACTAACTGACTCTGCGTTTATTGGTGCGTTTATTGGTACTGCTACTACTGGCACTCAGTAATCGTATTGCCTGTTGATTTCACTGTCAGCTCCTTTGCGCAGTACTGCTCCATGTTTCTTTGCCTTATTTTCTTGCTGCCTGGTGCCTTTCATCATGCGACCAGCGTTCTACTCCAAGGCACTATGATTTGAGGCATGTTTCAGCCAAATTTTTCTCAGCGAATCCAACCGCTTTGAAACCTGGCTAGCAAACTTTTCTCTGTATCATAGTGCCTTGTGCTGTTGTACATCTACTAACATTTAGTCGGAATCTTCTTACTCGCGCCATTACCAAACTTGTTATTGAGTAACTATGGTGACTCATACGACTTCATGAATGACTCCACAAGGTAAGTAATATTTTTGCTCTGATCTTGATTTAGTGCTATCTCGCGTGCTTTGCATTTTAGTTAAGTTTTATTATTCTGCATTGTTAATGTCAGAATTATGAGATCTAAAAGTTGATTATATTTTTGGTGATGCGTGATGGTACAACCCTTGCATTCCATGCTATTGAAGTCTTTTATTTTATTTTTCCGACGTTTGATCTGAGTGTCAGGCTCGGGGATCCTTGCTTGGTGATTATTTAGACCTATTGTCGGCCTCGGTTATTGGTGTTTAACGTTTGAATACAACGGTCAATTTGGTACCTGCCGGCTCGCTCCCGCAACTCCGTCTATGCCACCAGCTGTCTGATTGTTACATTATTCTCACCCTTGGTTCCAACCTGATTTCTGACTTCAACCCGTGTCGAATCTAGACTCGGTCCAGCAACTTCACATGCAAGTTTCTCCCAGCCGAATGTTACCATTCAAGCGTTACCGTCTCATAATTGTACACATACCTACGATTCACATTCCTTGTCTCATTCCTGTGATTCTGCAATTGTCGGTTCGTGTCGTCAAGTCCCCCTTCTCGATTTCTTTTGTTTCATTTTGCGTTTCTCCTTTTTGTTTCACTGCTCATTCTTGCTCCTGGCTTTCACGTTGCCGCAGATTCTCTGACCCAGGTCTCCAATCTTACTCCTATAGATTCCGTCGTACGACCCTTCGTCGTGAGAATTGCATCTCGCATCTTGCGTGGCTGGTGATAACTGGCGTTGGGGGCTGATTTCTGCGCTGAATCTTAATCCTTCTTTAGGAATTGGAGCGCTGCGGTGGATGTCACAGGTCCGGTCGGTGTTGTTGTGCTAATGTATTGGTACTGGTGTTCTGGCTCTTGATTCTAGATTTTAGCGTTTAGCATTAGCGAGCTTCAGAATCAATTCCAAGCAACAACTCAATTCCCGGATCGTTTGCTGATATCTCTCTGTTTTGTTCGTCTTCTCTTAGCTTCTTTCAAACAGGGTTTGATTTACTTTCTTTCCTATTTGCACCTTTCTTCTTTCACTTCAACAGCACACTCTCACCTCTTCTTTTATCCCTCAATCTCTTCGATCAGCATTTTTCTCTCCCTCTCTTCTCCATACTAACATTCAGCACCGGTGGTAAAGATTTCGGTCACTTCTTAACCGGATACTTTGTCATTAGTGGTTTGGCTGTGCCCCTAGTGTTTCATCATTGTCATCTCATTGCGTTTGAGGCAATGTTGATGTCCATGAGTGGCGGTCTTATCGTCTACGGCACTATCATCACATTTGCTGCATACTTCCAAGAGCACAGCGACGACGACTACTATTGAACAGTTTGTTGTCTTCGAGGTGTTTGGTGTTTGCTTTGCTGTCTTATTGTCTAATCACTATTCACCTCTTGCCTACAACTGTTCTTCTCTGCTTGTTGTCTTTTATTTGCACTTGGTAGACCTTCAGCCATCCCCAAGTAATTTGTGACCATTCAAAATCTTAGTCAACAACTGACACTCGACTGAAGAAACTTGCCAAGCAAAATCACTAAGTTCCGTAGTTTAGTTCTAGTGTTTTCTTATTCAAAGTCGTCTACATCGTATTTGCATTCTAACGCACAAACCCAATTTTGAATATTAATATATATTAACAAATGCAATCTTGTACAATTAGAAAAAATCGTCTGTCATTCGTCTCAGTCATCAATATAGCCCGTAACTTACGAGCCACGTTCATACTCGTCTGGTCTCTCTTCTTCTCTCTTCTCTTAATCGTCGTGATCTTTACTGACCGCACTGCCTCCCGTATTGTTGTGGATATAATTGGCCATAGTCAAGAGCCGTTTCTGTTCGTCCTCGTTCCAATTGAGGTCACCCTTACTCTTGCTACGTTTCAAACCATAACTTTCTTCCTCGTCATCGTCGTCAAGATCCTCGTCTCTGGCCTCGTCCACCTCTTCAATAAGATTCGAGTACAACAACGAGTTCTTGTTGGTGTAACTGTTCCCGTCGTCGTTAGGATCAATGTACCCTTCATCGTCTCCAAGCCCATCAGCGTCCTTACCAGAATAGTCTGCACTGTTCAAGTAATGCCAATTGTAGGTCTCGTTATCAGCGCTTGACTCATCTTTAGTTTCCGAATCTCCGCCATTCAACAACTCGTCCATTTGCTTCTCCTCGTCTTGGGTTCCGTTTCCACTAGTTCCAGATCCAACTGCCGGGTTCACAGGGCCAGACTCAAGGTCATCTTCTTCTCCCTCTTCCACATCTTCCACGATCTCTCTTCTTTCTTCCGTCTCTCCTTCTTCCTCGTCGTCATCATCGTCATCTGTCTTCTCCTCAACTTCTCCTATCTCCTCGTCCTCTTCATCTCCATTGGCATTACTATCATCCACCAATTCATACTCGTCTGCTAGACTTCCTCCACCAAGCACAGAATTGAACTGCTCCCTGATATCAATCAAGATGTCGTTGACATAGTGGTTCCATTCGTCGCCGTTGTTAACAAACTCGTACTCCTTGGTCTCCTCGCCTTCAATAGGTTCGCCAAACAACAGTTTCAAGTTGTTTATCGACAAGAATTTCACAATCTCTTCAGAGATGAGCGTCAAGTGGCCCATGTATCCAAGACGCAATCCATGGTTTAACTTCTCGTACTTCTCACAGAATTCGTACCCTCGAAGAATCTTCTCGAGAATAAACCCTTTCTGCTTCAAGAACAAGTTGATGATCAAGTATTTGTTGAATCCAAGCTCAATCGATCCGTTCAACACTTGCTGCACAATGTCGTACACCACGTTGTGAAGGAAATTGTTCCATGGGAACTTGAAAAAGAAGTCCACAATTATAAGAACAACTCCAGAGTCTTGTAAGGCAATCTTTAGCTGGTCTCCAGCAATGAAGGTATCTCTGACGGTCTTCTCGTTGGCATCATAGTACTCAGTGATAGACAAATCGTTCTTGTAGGAGTCCTTGTCAATCAAATCCTTGAAATCAAAACGGAACTCCTCTGCAACAATCTCATCTTCATCCATTTCCTTCTTACTGATTTCAATCTCATAAATGTCATTGGACTCTTCTTCGCCTTCTTCCTCGGAGTCGGTGGCAGTATCGTTTCCGTCGTCAAACACAGAGTCTGCCTCAGAACTGGAATCTTCCGACTCGCTGTCGTCTGACTCCGATTGGATAACTCCATCCTTGGCGGTGATCTTGTCGATCTTAGCTCTCTTATTCTTGTTGTACTCTGATCTCACCGAGCGAATACTTTCATTCTCTTTCATGTCGTCATTGATACTCAACCGATTGATGTTTGACACAATCTGTTCGTGGTTCTTCTGTTTGTCCTCGTCAACGTCCGAGTCGCTGCTGTCAGCTGCTGTTTCCACCTCGGAACTAGTGATCAAGTTGTACAACGTGTCGTCACCCGAAAGTTTCAACTCGTCCAAATATTGTTGCTTGGTCTCTTCCAAAGCCTCGTACTCGCTCTTCAACACCTTCAAACGTTCCACATCACGTTCTTTCACGATCCGGTCACCGGTGGCCTCGTTGAGAAGTGCCATGTTGGAGCAATGCAACAATTCGGCAATAAGCTCACAGATCTTGAACCGCTCGAAACCCAACGGCTCGATCTTCTTGTGGAAACTGGTCTCAATCTTAGGCTTCTCGTGGTTCTCCAACGGTGACTGCTGGCTGCCAAACAAGAGAGTTCGTTTGAAATGCTTGATGTTACGAGCAAAGATCTTAACCAAGTGTCCCAAGTAAATTGGGTCACGGAGGTTAGGAGGATGCGACTCAAGTGTAATATAGAGTACCTGGAAGTAGTCGTAGTCCGAGTTGTTTTTCCGGATGATCTCGATGACTATCCCGACACCGTTGGACAACGAGTTTCCTCCCGTGAGCATGATCTTCACCAACTTCTTGACGATCTTCTTTGACACTAGCTGACGAGTAAGCTCGTTGGGTCCGATAATCGAGTTGTCGGTGTTGATGTTGCCCTCTGGCCCGCTGGCAGAGTTACCCGAGATCGTGATGAACGCTTTAAGAAAGTCACCAGCCGAGGTCTGCACTGCGTTGTCGTATTTCGGCTTGAGGAAGCTGATGAGCTTCGGAATAAACTTCTGCTTCTTCAACACAAGAATAATCCCTGTCGAGTTGTCCGGCTTATCGGTGGATATGAGTTTGAGGAGAAAGTCCATGAGCTGAGGATTATTGATGTGCTTGAAGAATCGGTCGGTGAGGTTTGTCTCGTGGTTGATCACGTACGACATCAACTCCGAGAGTTTCATATCAAGCAAGTGCTCGTTGATCTTCGAGAAAAACGTCGACTTGAGCATCGAGAGCGGCAGAGGACTGTCAAGCACTTGCCACAACTTCACCAAGAGCCGCAGGTAGTTGATGAACG
This sequence comes from Saccharomycopsis guyanensis, assembly GCA_030578595.1. Classification (NCBI taxonomy): domain Eukaryota; kingdom Fungi; phylum Ascomycota; class Saccharomycetes; order Ascoideales; family Saccharomycopsidaceae; genus Saccharomycopsis; species Saccharomycopsis guyanensis. The sequence goes on from JAJMSQ010000001.1 coordinate 924,117, forward strand.
CGTCGGTGATAGACCATATGTCCGACGATAAGATCTCGGCGGCTACTTGACTACGGCGGGCATACACCTCCTGGAAATCTTCCTCCTCCTCGTCGTCAGCAGCCTCCGAGGTGTCGTGCATGTTGTAGTAAGAGCTCAGGTCATAGAACGACAGGCCAGTCGACGACCCTTCAGGGTGCAGTCCAAGAGCGCTGTCGGAGTCCAGCGAAGACGACGACAACGAATTCGCATCGGCGTCGTCGTCCTTCTTCACCTCGGGCTCCAAGGTGCTGCTCTTCTCCCCTGTGTCTTGGCCGTCGCCATTCTCGTCTCCCTTGTGCGTCTCCTTGATTGCTTCGTACTCGGCATGGTCGTGGATCACATAGTCGACCAACCGGTTCAACACCTTGAAATTCTTCAAGAAGTCGATCAACTTGGTGTTGGACGAAAGCAACTCCTGGAGCACGTCCTGCTGGCCGAGCAATTGGTCCAACACCTTCATGTCCCCATCGGCCTCCGACTCCACCATGTCGCGATTGATGATCGCGTCCTGCTCGTCTAGGCTCGGCTGGTAGTCAAGCTCTTTGGCCTCGTCCGAGACCTCATCCAATAGCTTGTTCACTGCCGACATCGACTGATAGTCGTTGCCAAACCTCCAGAAAACACCAGACATCGTTTGTTATTTTAGTACCCAAGTGGCTTGTGAGTCATACACCGCTGCTGGTCGAGTGCTGTTGCTGTAGACGGCCCTGGTGTGTAGTTCCCAACAATCGAATTTCTCCCAGAATTTTAGGTTCAAAGGAAATCCAGTTGCTTTCTTACACTTCTGATTAGTCCATCGACGTTGGGCAAAGGAAAAAATTTAGCACCCAACTCGCCCCGGGTTACGCGGCCCTGCCCCCGGGGCCTCCTCGTCTGGCCTGCTTTGTTGGCTCACGTGATCCCGGACCTCGGTTAGCTCCGTCCAGGACCCTCCGGCCACCCTGGAGTCGGTGCTGCCAGCCAGTATAGTGGTCACGTGCGGTTTTGTTTCATGGTGGGGCGATAAGAGACGACGATGTTGGGGGCCAAGAGTGCGGGCAAACCTGATGTCGAGCACCAGAATTCTCGATGGGATCCCTCACCTAAATAGGAGTGTCCTCACGTGGAGAACCTGGGAGGATTGACTTTACGTTTCCCTGCATAGTACACATATGCCCAACTGGAACAAACAGTGGTGGGGCGACCTGGCCAAATGACGTCGGAACAGCGTTCGGATCCAAGCGACCAGTTGGTTCGATTATAGTGCCCTTTTCGGTTGTGAATTGGGGTTGTAACACTTCAAAATGCTGTGCAGCCAAACATTGGGACTGGCTGTGCAGCCAGACGCAGTGTCCAAAATGGGGGTCGGTGGTTGGCACTGGGGGTGTGGCGTCCAGTCAATGAATAAGTCCGCAACGTAGCCGGGCCATTGAATAAAATAAAGCAGATGGCAGTCTGGCAAATTTTACCCCATTTACCATCCTGCTTTTTCAGGGGATTTGCGCTGCTTGAGACCGAGTTAATTGCGTATGTTTACCAGGGGATGCAACATGTTCGATACCACGCAGAGTATATGAAACAACAACAAATTCTACGAGCCATGCAAAAGCATTGGCACCTAAATATTCACCAAGAGCGATTTAAAATTATCCCTTGCTTCTTTTTTTGCAAGTCTCGGCTGTCCGAGTGGGGAGGTGCTGCTGTCTCGGTGGAATTCAGCAACCCAATTGGCGATACGATTGCATTTAGAGAGCTGACACCTCTGAGACCAGTGTCAACTGGACATTTGTCTCACCAGGGTCAAGGTTTCAAGGCTACATTGCATCATTCTATAAATATAAACAATATAATTCGGTATTCACGCGGTGGAATTCGTAGACGTCGTAGACCGATTCACTCCAACATTTTTCCAGAGCTGCGTCAACTGCAACACCTCTACACAACCATGCTCAAGATCTTCTTGGAGAACTCAGGGTACCATATCTTTGCGACGTTCGGGTGCGACTTGATCCGGTTAGCAAAGTTCACGTAGCCTACAGGATGGGACAAGTCTGGCGTGAACTGGAACCCAATAGTTCCTTGCACGTCTGGCCGGGAGTCACGTTCTTGTTTCAACAGGTCTGGGATGTCTTTCAAACTTGTCTTATAATTGCTGTTTTCCATTCCCACAAAAAACGGAATAGAAAGTCTGGCCCCTTCACCGGCCCGGGGACTGAGGGCCTGATGTATCGTAGCCTTAATTACTCCTTCGGTGATAAACTCCAAAGTCTGGCCCACGGCAACCACAAACGTATTATCCACCGGAGGAACGTCAATCCACTTCCCGTCGAAGTTTAATACTTGTAAAGAGTTCTGGTTTGTAGCCTGGTGGATGAACGTGATAAATCCGGAGTCACGATGCGGACCCACACCTTGACCTTGAGGCGAGTCGTTCTCAAGCAATGGCTTAACTCCAGACTGCTCTAACTCAGAGATGTCAGGGTAGTAGATCAATTTCATTTTATGGGACTGTTTCTTTAAGTCCGGGTTGAAGTATTGGTCGAACACCCCTTGCTCAAGTCCCAATGCGGAGGTAATGCTAGTCAAGAAGTCATGGTTGAACTGGATCATGTTCTCGAAGTACTTCTCGATGGTTGATCTGTAGCTAGGCAACACCTTACTGTCAGGCCATGGATTAGGTCCTACCAAGTTCAAATACAAGTCGTCGTCGGATCTAATGTCCTCGTCCCGAGGAGCAGGAAGCTCGGTTCCCAAATCAACCTGCTCTCTCCAGTCGGTGGATTTGGCAGTGACCTCTTGCGCAAGTCTGGAGTAACCTAAGAAGTGCTTCGACAAGGTCATCTCGCTCTTCAATTTTTCTTGCTCAGACAAATTGAAGAACGAGTACGCTTGGTCCTCCAAGTGCTTAATAAGTGACGGATCCACCGGTGGATTCTTAAGATAGAAAAACCCAACGTGAATCAACCCATACCTGAGCTCTTTGAGAGTTGCATCTCTGTGCTCAGGATCGTTCAACAATTGGTAGTCAATGGTAGGAATCGTCTGGGGCATTTTCCTCGAGGGCTACTTCAATAAATAATATGATAATCTAAGCGAATAAACTGAAAACTACGGCTAGATATCCATTACGCCACTCTATATTTTTACTGTGGTGCAACCGTCATCTAAAGTAACGTGCAATAGTGCAATCCCGAGAGAGCAAGCAGGCAGGCCGCGCCACACGTGACCTATCACCGGCGGACGAGCTGCTCGAGAGGCCGTTCCACGTGACCAAAGTTGCGGGAAAAACCGAAACTGTCAGGTGACCGCGGGACCATTTGCCCAGAAAGTTTCAAGAACAAAGTTTCAGAAATAAGAGGTCACTGAAATGCCAGGGATTAAGTTAAAGTAGATTTGACCAGATCGCTTTGTGTCGCCTTGAAACAGAAGCATATGGCCGGAAAAAAAGGTTTTCCCCTGAGTTAGACATGCCGGGCGGACGAAAAGAAACAGAAGGTGTTGCCATGATGTCACTTTACCTGTTTGAGAAACAAAGTCGTCGCCCAATTACTAACCCAGTAAGAGTCATTGATTGATCGCCATAGTTCACTGGCGGTGTCAACACACGTCTTGGATTCCGGTTTCCAACGTGTCAGACGTGCCAGAGACTGCAGCAACATTTGCGACGCAGCCGGCACAGGAAGCAGGGTTTCGCAGGATGATGTCAGGCCATTGACGCCGACAAATGAGAACCGTAACTGGGAGAACATGACAAACTGGGCAGTTATTTTTTGGGATGTAGCGTTGACTGAGCAACCCGCCAAACCTTTGCCCCGTAAACAGAGTTTCCTTACACACTTCCCTGCGTTATAGCGCATGGCAAGGTTTGACAAAATCAAATCCGTGAGACATAAATCACTCCATCATAGACTGCAGAGTAATGTTGGAAATTTGGAATTTGCGACCACCCAGTTTGGTCGACGAAACCACTGACTCCAGTAGGCCGCCAGCGTCGCTGGGTCGTGGCAGCAGCAAGCCCCTATCTGTGCCGGAGCCCAGGCTACCGGGAAATGTCATTCTCCAGAGACGCATTTGACACGTGATGTCGTATTCCTCACTGCATGTGGTTGCCTCATTTGACCTTGGGGTTTACCATAGACCAGTCGTTAGCTGTCCACCAAGTATAGGAGAACCGGTCAGCACAAGACAATTATAGAATAATGGCGACTGTGTATCTATTAATAGCCTCGGCTGAATAGGAGTATGCTGTCTCCATCTTGTCTCCTATTCTATTTTTACATTCTTGGACCCTCGTTGACATATTGTGCTCGATTGGATATCGAGGATCACAGCAGTGTGCAACCACCAGTAAACCTGCCCCTATCATTGCAATGGTGTCAGACAATTGTCGAGGGCCCCTGAGCGCGACCGTAATGCCCGGGTTGTTGGGTGTCTTGTAGTGGCAGAGGAACAAGCCGCAACGTCGGCTGGCCGGCTGCACCATGGGGACGTTGGTATTGGTGTTACACCGCCCAGGGCAGGTCCTACGATCGTCCTTTAAAGTTCCCAAACAGGTATTGTTATGCAGGTTGTGGAGATTGTCAAATACACCGGGCCCCATCGTCGTCAACCTGGTATTGCCCTTGCACCCAGATGTTGGGTGTGACGGTTCCAGGGGCAGCAACCCATTCCCGAGCCGGCACGCCCCTGGCCAAAGTCGAGAACCGGGGCCCCGGCAGCAGCTCCAGCAGCAACTCCAGCACCTGGAACACAACCCCTCCGGCCCCGTTTCCGAGGCTTTCTCCGTGGGTCTGAGAAAAACCCCTTATTGCCAGTTGCACCCAGAATGCTGCTAATCTGAAGACTCATGCACCGTCCCATGCGGGCTGCTGCAGCCGGTTTCTCCCAGTGTTTTTCATCTAGATGAGCTGCTTCCATGTTATATATAAACATCGGGTTCATCCCCGTTGCCAGTGCTTCCTACCCACAACCTCACCTCCACACACCCCCGACGCTCCTTTGCCCGCCGCCATCCATGCTTCCCTGGCTGCCTCCTTCCCTTGGTTTCCCGCTCGCCCTCTAGATGTTGATCTTTAACATGCAATCGGACACCTCCTGGCACCGCAAATGCAAAACCTGCCACTCCGTGTTCTACTCCCAAGAGTCGTGTCTCTCCCACATCCAGCATCACAGAACCCACCAGCTCGAGTCCGCGGCAGAGTGCCACGACCGCCAGTTTGCCCTGCTCTCCTCCAAGCTCCAGAGCGCGCTTGCACCGCCCCAGGGCCTGCCCTCCAAGAAATATGTGTTTGCCTCGACCAACACCGTGCCCAACGGCATCTACAAGGACAACTCCCACTTCACCCGCGAGCTCGTGTTCATCTCCGACGACCAGGAGCTGTTCGAGCCCATCTACGGGCCGGCCTCCCGCTCCCCAAGCCCCAAACACAAGCTGGCCCGGCAACAGCCATTGCCCACCCCAGTCAACCGTTCCCACTCCTCCCCTCACATCTCCTATCGGCCCAAACCCTCGTCCAGACCGTCCACCATGTCCTCGGGCTCCTCGACGTTCTCCAGGCCCACCACCTCGGGCTCCAGGCCTAACACCATCATGAGCCTTGTCAACGACACCCCGCCCCAGACCCCCGAGAAGAACCCAGCCTACTACCACGACCTGCCCCATCCACTGCTGGTGTCCCCGATCCTGCCTCCCGTCAGGCTCCACCTGCTGGCCGTAAGGCTCCCGCCGATCCAGCATCTCTTTAACGATCCCTACTTCTCTGACAGCGACTACGACACCCGCAACACGAAAAACAGAAAAAAATCCTAGCCTCACGACTCTACGACCTTCCAGCCCGGCCCTGGTCTGTGTTGAACCCTGTGCAACAAGATCCAACCTGCCAAGCACCCATCCAATTAGCTGCCAAGCACCCATCCAATTAGCTGCCAAGCACCCATCCATTTAGCTGACCTACAACCACCTCAAACCAGCTGTCCTAATATACGCCTCTATGTCCAAGTGTAGGTTCCGCAAGGTTTCCAGCAGTTTTTTTGGTTCCGGTCTCTGTTTCAGCCAGCTAGGTTCAATGGAACCTGATTTCTCTGCTATCTCAAAATACGTCTTCTTCCAACTACGTAAGCGTCAAGGCGCAATTTTCCATCAAGGTTTTTCCACTCACTATGATAAAATACGTCACCATTTCACCACCTCGGTTGCCATTGCGGTTTTCCACTCACGGTCTTCACTCGCAATATACTCTTTTACTAGCCGTCAACTTTGACCAAATATCCTCTTGCTGGCTCAAGCACTCTATTACTTGCCTCCGTTGCTCCATGCAAGCAACCTCGCTTGCTGTTCTGCGTGACAGTTCTCCACTGCTGTCTTCTACTTGAACTGCGTCCTCGATTCTACGACACTCTACGACACTCCCCTACGACACTCCTCCACCGACCTATATGTCTTTTCAATAAGTCCGGACAATGTTTGTGTCTTTCTGTATCTGTCTCTAATTGGATACTTCTTCTAATATATTCTCTGACACCCTCCTCCATTAACCCACGCAATCATTCTCCATGTGACCATGCAAACCTATTTCTAATTCTGTTGTCATTCGAATGCGTCTCCTATTCCTCCACCAAACATCCAAACATTCTCCATGTGACTATGCACGACGGAGTTGCTGCTGTAATCTATTGCGTTTCTGTTGCGTTTCTGTTAATGTTCTGTTACGTTTCTGTTGCTGTTCTATATTAATTCTATTTGCACTCTGTTTCTACTCTGTCTTCCATCCTAGTCGCGTCTGCCTCCCCCACCAAATTTTTTCTGCTTCCGTACAACCTGTCACCGTTCCACCAAACTGGGTCGGTATTGCTAAAGGAGTAAGTCTTTACTACTGTTCCTTATCCAACACGTCTCCATTCTCTATTTCTGTTAACCAACCATCTCCTACTGTAGTCCATTAGTAACTACTATTCTTCTTTGCCTAATCGTCCACTCTACTTCCTCCACCGTACCTCCTCCACCATTGCTCTCTACTGTTCTCCGTTACTCCACTATTCTTCATTACTCTATTAAACACTCTCTATTATACTCCTACACCACCTCCCTAGGTAACCTGGTACCGTCCACCTCCTCCTCGTTTACCTTCTTCCTCCACATGGGCCTGCATTGCTTCCACAATCCGTGCCTTGATCAATCCCACCGCCGACGTCACCTGAGTACGTGTGTCACCTTCAACTAACAAATACAACTTAGGCTCGTCTCCAACCGCCTGTCCGCTCTTGTAGAACCGACCCTTCGACGTGATAGCACACCCGGTCTCATCGATGATCTTGCCTAGTGCCTCCCGGTTTGTCACTTTCCATCTGACCGACTGCGGGAGATCGTTCACCAAGATCTTCGAGTGGAACGCTCCCGAGTCCGGCGAATCGCTGGCCTTACCTTCATGCACCTCGAAATCGCCCACCTCTTCGGCCACCTTGCTCTCGACTGCCTTGTTTGGTCGTTGCTGTTCCTGCTCTCTCTCGTCGTCTCCTCCCATCTGCTCCCGCAAACTCTGTTTTGTTTCGTCCCGACGAGCCTCGAGCTTCTCCAACCCTTTCCCACCAAACCCACTGAAAAATCTGGTCTTGCCTTCTTTCACGTTCCGCATGAACTCACCTGCAATGGTCTCCAACTCTGGCGGTACTTCTGCCTGCGACATCTTGAGCGCACGCACAATATCGTACGCTGCTCTCTCTTGATTTTTAACCACAAACGACACTGCTACTCCCTTGGTACCTGCACGTCCTGTTCGTCCAACTCGATGAATATAATCCTCGATATGGTTTGGACAGTCGTAGTTAAGCACAAGCTTCAATTGAGCCACGTCCAACCCACGAGCAGCTATCGATGTCGCAATAAGTATACAGTTCTTGGCCCGTTTAAAGCTGCTGATCGCCGCATCTCTCTCGGCCTGGCTCTTTCCTCCGTGGATACTCTCACAAACATACCCCTTTGCAGCCAACCGTTTCTGCAACGTATCTGCAGCCTCTTGCCGACCAACAAACACCAACGCCTTGTCTTCGCCACTGATATCGTTGTCATTGGCCACATTCAATTCAGGATCTCCGTTGAAAAACCGTCCAAGCACTTCTAATACTGCAAAGAACTTGTCCTCTTCAGTGTCCAATACCCTCACTGTCTGCCGGATATCACTGTTGACACCTTTCAAGCCGATCTTGATCTCTAGACTGTCTCGCCGTAAAATGTGCCGTGCCAACTGCTCCAACTTCCCTGGAAACGTCGCACTGAATAAAACCTTCTGTGCGTCTGGACGAATGCTGTCGATGATCATTGTGATCTGCGGTTGGAACCCCATGTCAAACATCCGATCTGCTTCGTCTATTACAAGAAACGTGATATCTCTGGTCGACATCTTGCGCAGCGACAACACATCGATCAATCTGCCAGGCGTAGCTATTACCAAATCAACACCAGCCACAATCTGATTGATCTGTCTTGAAATATTCTCACCTCCAAACACTGCCACAGATCTTAAACTGCTGTCGAGTTTCTTGGCTATAGTATATGTTTGCACAGCCAATTCTCGAGTCGGCACAAGAACCAATCCCATCGGGTTCTTGGATTTTGCTGTCTTACGATGTTTAATGTGTCGGAACATGGGCAACAAGAAACTCAAACTCTTGCCTGACCCTGTTTTCGCAATCCCAATCACGTCTCTGCCTTGTAGAATTGCAGGAATACTCTGTGCTTGAATAGGTGTGGGAAACGCAAACTGTAGTTCGTCCATCAACACTCCTAAATACGCAGCAGGCAATCCAAACTGTGACCAACTCATTACTGGATTCGGAGGGTTCTGGCCTTTAACTTTGATTCCGTCCAACTCCAATCGCAACTCTTCCACTTCTTCTTTTGTCATACTGCTGACTTCTTGACTCTCATGGTAGAAATCCTTTCTGAACTCAGGATAATCAATAGACGAATGGTCAATTGTTGTGAGTTTTTTCAGAGCACTTTTCCTACTAGACTCGACCTTCTTCATGATTTTTTGTACACTCTCTTGTTCATTATCTGATGATTCCAAATCTGTTCTGCTTGCATCTTCGTCAGCCTCTAACATTTCACTGTCACCATTACTTTCTCCATTACCAGTCTCCTTCTCCATACTCAACAACAACTGATCAATATCCATCTCATCTTCTCCTTTACTGCTGTCTTCCTTAACCACAACAGACCCACTCCTCGTTTCATTGGACTTAGCCAGCTTCTTCAAGTTCTCCTGCTTGGTCAATCCAAATCGAGGTTTCATTCTAGGTTTAGAAACCACATCGTCATCCTCCAGACCAAAAATCGATTTCATTACAAGTTTCTTCAGTCTCAAAATCCCGAGCTTAGGAACAATCTTCTTTGGTGCAACTACAGTGTTGGATGGTGGTTGAACACTGGCTACCACTTTAGTTTCTGGTTTAGTGACTTTCTCTGCTTCTTTCTTTTTCTTCCAAGCCAACGCCTTTTCTCTTCGAAGCCGTTTTTTCTTTTCCTCAGGAGTTTCCTCTGACCCCTCTGTGGAATTAACTGATCCAGAATTCTGACCATTAACTTGTTCCCCACTGCCATTAGTATGTTGTGGATCCAACCTGGCTTTCTGCTTCTTCCACTTCTCTTGCCGCAACCTTAATTTCTCGTTACTTACAGGATTCACCCGTACACCACCATCCTCATTAGTTCCAGACCTTCGACTGTTACTCATCGTAAACGACGATTCGTTATTGGCTAAGATTTATTCTTGATGAGTTCTGAGTTCTTGATGCTTCACGTGAAAAAATATCTACATATCGTAGTGCTTAGATACAATCTTACGTAATAATACTATCAATTCAATAGCTATGCTTACTCATCGATTACCATTCACCAACAAATAGATCAACCCAAAATTCACAGATCCTAGTCCTCTGCTGTCATTCATACCATGCCTGAACGAAAACAGCCTCGCTGGATTTTACACTACAATGCACTCAGTGCCACGTTGTGGTTTGTGGTGCTTACTAACACTGTTGTTTTCACGATTTTTTATGGCCAACCCGTTTTCTTTCTCGACACTTCTAAGATCCTTACTGTGATTCAATGCTTGGCAGTTACTGAAATATACAATGCAGTTTCTGGTAACGTGCGAGCCCCAGTGTTCACCACGGTGGCCCAGGTGTTCTCCCGGTTGCTTGTGGTCATTGGGATCTTCACCGTGTTGCCTCATTCTCCTGCCAACTACTCCTATGCTTACGTCACTGTTTCATTGGCATGGTCAATCACAGAAATCATCCGATACTCGTTCTATGCAATCAACATTGAAACAGGAGGCAACGCCCCTGACTTCCTTGTTTGGCTCCGCTACTCCACCTTCATGGTCTTGTATCCAATGGGAATTTCCAGTGAGTGCTGGTTGATCTTCCACGCCTTGGACGAGGCCCTGGCAGTGGTCGGCCCATGGTACCGGTACACCCTCATTGCGATTTTGGGGGTGTACGTGCCGGGCAGCTACATTTTGTTTACTTACATGTTGAAACAAAGAAAGAAGGTTATGAGAAATTTGAACCAGACTGCGGCCAAAAAGAGAGACTAATCCGCTGCGGCACACATCTGCCGATGCAGGCAGTGTTACTTGCCAATTCCTGCTGCAGCTAGTTCTGTTCCTCAAACATTTCTATCCAACTGATGTATCGTTCTAACAATCTAACAGCATTCCCTTCACTTTCGTAGCTGGCCCGTAACTTGTTGATGATCAAGTCCTTCTCGTTGTACTTCAAGATCTCCTTCAAGAAGATCAAGCAGTCGATCGAGAAATCCTCGTACCACCGGTAGTTCCAAGAGAAGATCTTGATCAATACCTCCAAAATCAAATCCAAATACAAGTTGTTCTCTAATGACTCTTTATGGATAAGCTTGATTTTATCGTTGACACTGAGCTCGTCCACCTTGGTGGTGTCTAACACAAAGTCTTTTCTCAACGGATACAAGAGGTTGTTGGACCCCACAAACATCAAGTCTTTGGCGTACCTGTTCTTGTCAAAGTTGATGTTAAGACGTTTGAAACTGCTGAAGTTCTGGAAAAAGTCTTGGAATATTGCCAACAAGTACTGGGCAGAAATGATCGAGAACTTGGCAGTGACCGAGGTCCGGAGCGCAGAGATCGCCAAATCGTAATGTTTGGCACGGTAGGCAGTGATTCCTATCAATTCCCATTCCAATGTCGAGTGTCGGATCGCATTGCCGGTCTTTCTTGCCTCGACTTCCCAAAGCGAAACCACTTTCAAGTCGTCATACAACATGAAAAACAAAGAATCAAGCCATCTTTCACACAATCGTTTACTCTTAAGGGTCACCTGGGTACCGTTGGCTTCAACAGATATAGAAGGTCGGATCACGTTGTTATCTCCAAAGGTCGAATTGTTGTTGATAATGTCTCCGTCCATGCTTTGGGAGGTTCTACGTTCCGATTTCTGGTCTTTGTTTGGGTTCAAATGAGTTTCTGCCACTTCGTACTCGCCTTCCATGACAAACACTTCAGTCCGCACTCGTAACAACTCGTCCCAGCCAACCAACACTGCCAAACTCGACAAATATGAGTAAGCGATTTTGAAAGTCCCCTTCAATTTTGGACCCGTGAGCTGAAGCAAAATAGGATCAACCGTCTTCAACTCAACGTCACTGACATAGTCCTCGCTAGCCAAAGTGTCTTTGTCCTTCAAGTAAACTGGGCCAGTGCGGTTCGCCTGGTTCCATACCTCTTCCAAGTACCCTTCCTTTGAAGGCTCTGGGAACCGGAAGTTGACGTTCTCAAAGTCCAACAAGGAGTTCTCCTCCTTGATCCGATACACGGTTTTTGCAGACGGCAAACTGTACACCGGGCAACAGTTTAACGTCAAGAGTGCGTTCTTTGCATCTCGTTTGGAAATGTAAGTCTCCAACAAATTGATCCAGTTCAAGAACTCGGTTGGGTTGGCCTCGATAGCTTTCTGTGCAAGATACAACGCCAGATCAAACCGTGACTTCTCAGTCATGAGTCTGGACTGCTCGAGCAAGTAGTAATCAAGGTAGTTCTTTCCTTTGTAGTTCTTGGCTGCCAAATTGGAGTAGAAATGAAGCCCCTTTGCAAGCTCGCTCACAAACCGGATCTCGTCGGTGCCCTGTTCCGACAACACCCGTACAAGCACTAAGTGGTATCCGAAATTGAACTTGATGAACCCTTCGATCAAACCAATGGTGTAGTCATACAAATCACTGATCTTAAGGATCTTAAGAAGTGTGCTGACAAGATAATTGTTGACAAAATCAGGTCCCTGGTGCAATTCAGAACACCCTGCTAAGTACCCCTTCGGTAGCATTCGCACAATAAGTTCGATGATTTTCTTTGCTGACGACTTGGTAGAGATCAAAGTGTTTTGTACCAACGACGGACGACTGTACTCCAAGTTGTCACTGAACAACACGTTTCTCATAATACAAGACACATACGTTTGCTGCCAGATTTCTCTAGGGATCATCGGAGCTGACGGCATTTGAAGTGAGTCCTGGCTCAAATCTGTAGGCCGTGGATTTGTCACTTTGATATTGAACGGTTTACCATTAATACCCACCAAATGCAGACTGGTCTTTTGTCCCGGGAACTCGGTCCTTATCCGCAAATCACATTTCGAGAAACAATTCCATGAACAATAAGTTCCTACGCTGTTCAAACTAGAATTCGACCCACTGGCTTCTACCTGATTATTGTACACCAACTTAGTCAAGTATGCCACAGGAGCAGCAACAGAACTGACGTCAAGTCCCGTCACATAATGAAACTCACCCACGTCTTTGGATCCATGCAGGGTCGACAAATGGACAAGATCTGGTGGACCTAAAGACGACGAGTGATGCACTAGAAGGTTGGTACGGACCTCGATACTCTCACCAAACAGCCTCTCATTGACACTTGGACCTAGCTGGATTTTCTTGCCGGATTTTTTGCTCGACAGTTTGCTGGCCGTCTTGAACTGGCCAGACGACAGCACATGATTGGCCGAATCTTTCTTTTTGGACCTAAACATCGACAACCCTCGTCCAAGCGCGTATTTGATGGGTTCCAACTTTAAATTGAACACTTCGCTGGATATTCATAAGCCTCTTCCACACGTGACCCGGATCAAACCGCGGGGCTCGAAACCGGTGGGGGTCTCGGTAAGTAGGGTCAAGCATTGGGATGCAGCAACGTTTTGACCTGTATAGCTGGTAATTTAACCGGGTTTATTAACCGGTGAGTTTGTAAGGGGAGGTGTGTGTATAATAGAGGTATTGTCATCATTGGTGAATCCCATGATTATTTCTTTTTATGCACTGGGATTCGCACAATAGAACGCCTCCTAAAAGCCTCGTGTCAATAAAGGTGACTGTTTGGTCACGTGTGGCGGAAGGGTCAAGTGATGGTTGAGAGAGATTCACCGTCAGCAGTGGTGATTTTGGTGGGAGGGTTAGGGATTTAAAAAGTAGTGATTTTTCTTCATCTTTAGAGAATCATAGGAGGAACGTTGGATGTTTTCTTGGAATTGGTTGATTTGATGTTAAGTATTCTGTGAGTTTCTTGTTTGTAGAAGAAACATCCAATGAAGACTCTTTGTTTACAACAGATAAATATACAAGAACCTTCTAATTTATAAAATAACAATTAAACTAAAATCATGAAAATTACCCCAATTAAAAACCAATGTGTAGGAGTGGCTGGGAGTTGCGTTAGTGCTTTATCTGTCACAAGCTCTACAACGAACAGTCTTACTGTGATTGGGCTGAGCTCTGTGGGACATGAGTTACAGCAGTTTGAATTATACCCAACATTCTAGAATCTTTACTGCGAGCAGGTTTGCTTGTGTCGCCTGCTTTGTCCATACCAGCATCAGCAGAAGTAGTTCCCGAACCATTCTGCACCAGACAACAGATTAGTGTCAAGACACAAACAAGTACATTCTACGAACACCTAGGTGAATTTTCCCAAGCCTTAGAGGACACCGCCAATTGCCGAACCCGTAGCAAACACTCCTGAACAAATCACGTTTACTGTCATTGCCGACGTTTCCAGTCGTCGGATAGCAGATGTCGGATACCATGTCGGCGGAGGAGTTACATCGCTCAACATGAACAATGTCAGTTACGCGGAGCCGGTTGACCCTCAAACCTCTCCCCTCCTAACTCCGATTATATCCTGACCCAAGTATCTGTGGCATTTTCACTGGAACCACTAGTCAGTTGTTGCTCGGGATTCTAATCCTCTTCCCCAGAGTTGTACATGCATAAGCCGACACTGTCGCCTGCATTATTTGACGTCCGCTGTAAGACATCACTTCGGAGAGTGTGGTGGACCTAAAGAAGAGTTGTGTTAGAACCGAGAATTCGATGATTGAGAGTCTTGAATCCGTTTGATTGAGACATAGAACAGTTTGACTTTGAACGTTGGGATTGCTCTAGAATTGAGGGAAACCAACCTGCAAGATTTCTTCATAGATGTCTCCCAGATTCAATCGTACTGATTCAAGACTCCATTTCACTAAGCTTGACGAAACCCCAACACCAACCGATTCCTCACCAATGCCTCCCTAAATACAAATTGGCAAGTGTAAGTCAATATCTCATAGCTAGAAGCCGACAGACGTATCCCCGACCACCGCAGCAATCATCATCTTCCACAAAGAACCCAGACAATTGGCTCGCAGTTGTCCCCTGTTCTGTTCCCCGTATTGCCAATGTTCTTGACCGGCAATCCTAAACCAACCAACAATCTTAACTCCGCAACTCTCCAAACACTCACCTAATCCAAAACCCTCGGCGGACATTCAATCACCCTTGGTGAGCCCGACTCGAGTCCGAGCTTATACACCTGCCGAGCTGCGGGCCGAGGTCCACGTGACCGTAATTCCGACGGTGTTCGGGATGCGGATCACAGTTGGTTCGGGGGGTGGCAACCGAACTCATCTCACATATAAAAATCAGAGCCATTGCAGCAGTTTAGAGTTGCACAATTCTCAATTACAACAACAGATCGAGACATATTTTTCAGTGACACATGGGTTTTTTTGACAGAGACGGAAAGCTGCCGGAGAACGAGGACGAGCTCAACAAGAGTTTTCAAGACGCTCAGGACTCGTTGAATTCTTTTATTAGTTCCACTGGAGGGATTGCCAGATACTATGGCAAGGAGTTGTCCAAAGGAGGTACTGATTTGTACGATGTCATTGACAACATGAAGAAGGATTTCATTGCTGACTGGAAGCTTGAGGCTGACGAAGACAAGGATAAACTGTGCTGGGGTAAACATCATCGCTGGGGTCATCGTGGAGGATGGGGTAGAAGGAGAGAAGGAGGAGACCAGTATGGACTCTGGGCTTACCCTGTTCCTTCTGTGAAGGCATACGATGCTTGTAAGGCCAAGGAAGGAGTGTCTGTTTGGGACAGAGAAGGGGTTTGGAGATGTTTATTTCCTACTTATGCCATGCCTAAAGATGGCACTCAGCATGTGACCAAGGAAGATTACTTGAGCAACAGAGACGGGGCTCGTGAACAGTTTTTCCAGGACTACTCTGGGTTGCTCAGCTGGAAGTCCAGAATGAGACAACTTCAGTTTGAAGAGAAGAAGAAGGCTCTTGCTGAGAGAAAGTGTACGGTTCAACAGAAGCAAGACTTGAATGCTGCCAATGGTGATCCTAACAAAGTGGTAGGTACTTCGCTGATGAACAGTACTCGGACCAATGAGGACGGCAGTGTTGAGAACTACACCAAGGTCTTGAAATGGTACCAGGATGGAAGTTCCAAGGTAGAAGAGACAAAGAAGATTATACCTAGTGATGGATCTGCTCCTAAGACAGAAACCAATGTTCAGAACAGACCGGCCGGCGAGAAGAGCTCCGGTTGGTTCTGGGACCACTAGGCGGGTCTAGGCCCGTGTTGACCTGCGACAGTCAACTGTAACGAGTTGCTTGATTTCCAACTACCAGTGTGTTAGTTCCTGTATATACATGAATGAATTATTATGACTTTTGAGTCCCGATGTATTCACGGTGCAACGGCCGACGACTGTAATTTAATTCTCAGACCCCGATCCCTGTATCACCGAACATGATGATTAAATATAGATATTATTATTATTCTGGGCACTGTGAGATCGCACCTAGAAGCTCTGGAAATGTTTCGCTCCCCTAATATTGGAGCATCCACCGGTGCAGATGTATGTTTCGGATGCATGATGGCGCATGGACCTGCGGTACTCGACACTCCTGCAGCGCAGCAATACACTAATAACAGGAGTACCATGTACAATTGACGGTGGCTCTGAGGTACTTCAAGTCAAGTGTAATCACTAAATTAGGTACCATGGAACCTTGGTCATTTGAGTACTAGTGTGGGTGGAATTGTTGGTACTGCTATTATAGCACAAGTGTAGCACAAGTGTAGCACAAGTGTTGTAGCTGCGATGTGAGTGAGTGCGTGAGTGAGTGAGCGAGTGAGTGAGTGTCAATTCATCTAGGCCATTCATGTTCTCGACTTGCCAAGCACAAAGCCCTTGGAACCACAAGCAGGTCCGTCAATACAATGTTGCTGTTTGCCAGTTTCGCCACTAATTAAGTATATTCCTGACGGCTGGAACCATAGAACACAAGCTGTGCTAGGGCGGTACTAGATCTCGGGTGCATAAACGACGTAATATCCTGTATGTCCCTGGAACCCGTTACCTTGGGGTCAATCATTTCTACATCTGACACATTGAGGTCTGTTGCGGAGAGTATAAAACCTACCGGAAGAACCCAGGAACTAAATTCTGCTTCATTATTCCATCGGGGCTTGACAACCAATCGACTCTTTTCGCAATGAGATTCACTGTGGTGTCCCAGTTGATTTTTGCGTTCTTCTTGATCCAAGTGATTGCGCTTCCGATTGCTCTGTCTGAAGACTCCCAGGTGGTGACCACAACCGGTTCTTCCAATGACGTTGTCAACAAGAGCGCTTTCGGTTCGCTCATCAAGGGTGTGATCAAGGTTGGGTCCAAGATCGTTAGCAAACTCAAGGGTAAGAGCTCCAAGTCCAAGACCACCAAGACCAAGACCCCCAAAGAAACTGGTAAGAAAGAAGTTAATACTGCTAAAGAGACCGCTACCAGAGAAACTTCGAGAGGAGTTACTAGTACGCCTGAAGTTAGTTATCATTCCACTGCCGCTGGCCACTCGCTGGCACACAGTGAAGGAGCACGGTCAGTCTCAAACTCGGAGCATAACACTATTACTCCTCTGGCAAGTGCTGTAGGTCATCATGCTACGTCTTCTGAAGAGCCACCAGCCTACTCTGACACTGAAGAACCACCAGCGTACTCCGAGGTTGCCAGCGACCATCCTCCATCGTACCATAGTGCTGTGTCTAGCGGATCCTCCAAGAACAGTAAAACGGGTAAAGTCGTTGGTGCGGTCGCAGGTGCCGTGGTTGCAGCTGGAGTAGGGTACGAGGTTTACAAGCACGTTCTTACTGATTCCTCGGGGCATACCTCTGTGCTGTATGAAACCGTTTCAACTGGAACTGCCACTGCCACTGATGCTGATGCTGATGCTAGTTACACCACTGATGCTGATGCTAGTTACACCACTGACGCTGATGCTACTTATGCCACTGATGCAGACGCTACTTACACTACTGATGCTGACGCCAGTTACGCTACTGATGCTGATGCTAGTTACACTACTGATGCTGATGCTAGTTACACTACTGATGCTGAGGCTGCTTACACTACTGATGCTGAGGCTGCTTACACTACTGATGCTGATGCTGATTACACCACTGATGCCGATGCTGACGCTACTTACACCACCGATACACCAACAGCCACTGAAGACTCTGCAGAAGAATCCTCTTCGTCTGCTGCTGCTGCGTCTCGAACCTCTGCTGCTGCAGCCTCATCGAAATCTGCTGCTGCTGCTGCGTCTAGATCTGCTGAAGCCGCCGCCTCAAGCTCTGCTGCTGCTGCATCGTCCAGTTCTTCAGCTGCTTATGCTGCGACTCACGTAGCACATGTTGTGATAGATGATGATGATCTGTACACCTAGGCAGCGAATTAGACAGAGCTTAAGAGCTACCATACCCAACTTACCTTGGGCCATATATAGACAGCTTATAGACTTTACCATTACTCAAATGTAGTTGTAGGGAGCAACACTCGATGAGCACTCAAGCACTCAAAGAGCACTGGACGAGCAATCGACAAGCACTCGACAAGCACCTTCCACAAAGGATAATCTATTACAGTGCTAATTCGAAATCCCTTACTGAACTATTACATTGAAACTTATAACGCACGGTAACCACTAATTTAGTTTGACAACTGACACAGAGATACCGCAGATCATGAAATTGTAAGACCCGAGTACATCAAGATCTGCAGCTCATGTTGTGGGAGCCCACGTGATCTCTTCCTCTGCACAAATTTTTTTTTCAGAGCCTGATGAGAGTGGTTAGTGAATAAGACCAGATAGAAAATGGGTAGAGGACCTCAAGTACCTAATCCAACAAAGACTGCCAAGAAGATCAAATCGGGTAGTCATTTGTTTAGAGATGAAAACAAGGACCGTAAGAATTACAGAGACGCCAGATCAGAGAACAGAAAAGTGTTGAAGACAGTGAAGTTCAACGATGCTGAAGAAATCAGTTCAGTAGGTGACAATGTGT
Source organism: Saccharomycopsis guyanensis (assembly GCA_030578595.1). Lineage (NCBI taxonomy): Eukaryota > Fungi > Ascomycota > Saccharomycetes > Ascoideales > Saccharomycopsidaceae > Saccharomycopsis > Saccharomycopsis guyanensis. The sequence goes on from JAJMSQ010000001.1 coordinate 942,826, forward strand.
CGGTGCTTCCTAAAAAGAAGTATTATCGTCAGCGAGCACATTCCAATCCGTTTTCTGATCATCAGCTAGAGTATCCTAGTGCTCCAGAGGTAATGGATTGGAGTAAATATTATCCTCAGTACTATGATGCAGAGCTGAAGTCTATGACCAAGCAGGTGACTATTGCAGACATTGGATGTGGTTATGGAGGGTTACTTATTGAGCTAGCACCAAAGTTTCCAGAGAAATTGATTCTTGGAATGGAAATCAGAGTCCAGGTGACAGAGTATGTGGAAGACAGATTGTATGCGCTTCGCACTCAAGAGTTGGAGTCCAAGAAGTACCAGAATGCATCAGTGATCCGAGGTAATGCCATGAAGTTTTTGCCTAACTTTTTCTATAAATCGCAATTGGAGAAGATCTTTTTCTGTTTCCCAGACCCGCATTTCAAGAGCAGAAAACACAAAGCCAGAATCGTCACAGACACATTGTTGTCTGAATATGCATACGTCTTGAAAGAAGGCGGAATAATATACACCATCACCGACGTGAAAGACTTGCACGAGTGGATGGTGCGGCATTTGGACTCGCATCCTCTTTTTGTGCGGTTGACAAAAGAGGAAGAGGACAACGACGTGTGTGTTGACACCATGATCAATGCCACAGAAGAGGGCCAGAAAGTCACCAGAAACAACGGCAGCAAGTATGTTGCCTGCTATAGAAGAGTGGCCGACCACTAGCCATATGTACATTATTAAAAGATCTGAATTTTTAGATTGATATCGGCCTCTAAGCACGTCTTTTATGACGCGAGGCATGGACGTAGAAAATGCCAAATTTATATAACCCCCCAAGAAATTAAACCCCCGCCGCCTGGCTGCCACCATCAACGATGGTCACTGAGAAAACTGTTCTGGTCGTCGTCCTCGTCTGCAAGTGCCCTGCTGGTGGTACTTTGCAAATCATAGTTGGAGTCGTCGTCGTCGATCTCCTCTCCGTTCTCGTTGATTCTCTTTTTGTTCCACACCTTACCGATGATAGCAGAAATGCTCTCACTTCCTCTTCTGATGGACCCCTTGACGCTGCCGTCAGCCATCTGTTTCTGTTTGAATTTCAACACCTCGTCCAAGCTTGGAGGCTCGATATCCTCTGGCAATATTACACTGCTGCTAGAAGGTTTGATAGAGGCGTTACTGGTCAACGGGTTGAGAGACTGGAACTCCAAATTAGGACCCTTGAACGGGTCTCTTTGAGCCGCAGCACTGGATATAAACGACTGACTTCCTCTAATAAGCGACTCTTCATCCTGTTTGTCTTTTGCTCCTGCACTGTAGTACATACTTTCGTCTTGCGTGTTGTACAAACGGTCGTTCTCGTCTTCCTGGTTCAATCCAAGGTACGAGTCGCTGTCGTTAATAGGAGCATAAGACGAAGCGTTGTCTCCAAACACCGACGAAGCACCGTCTCCAAACACAGAGTTCATGTCTTCTAAAGACACACCGGCAGTCTCAGGTAAGAAGAAGTAGATGAAAACAAATGAACAGAAACAGGAAAATGCGTGGATGAGATAGAGACGCCAGCCGATCTTCTCTTGCAAAATAGGAGTCATTTCACCGACAATGAAGTTTGCAATCCAGTTAGCAGCAGTAGCACACGATGCTCCAAGAGACCGGACACTCACAGGTAAAATCTCAGAAGGAATGAACCAGGCAAGTGGACCCCAGGACGTACCAAAACCTGGACCGTTGAAAATCACCACGAGAATCACCACTATGTACGGAGTCGATGGGATGTCAAGCCACATGGCAAACGCAATCCCACAAAGAGGAACAAACATTAAGGCTGCACCGGTTAAGAGAATAGGACGTCTTCCCCAGTGATCGACAATAAACCATGGAATAACTGAGGAGCCTACGTATATAAGAGAGTTGATCCCGGTCATGAGAATGGCGTTCCGGCCTTTCCAACCGGCCTGTTCAAACACAAGCGGTGCATAGTATGAGATCACGTTGATACCGTTGAACTGGGCAAACATAAGACAGAGACAGCCGATGACCACTCTCTTCTTGTACTTACGCCACATGTAACCGTACCCTTTAGTCTCACCGTCCAACCGATGAGACAATACGTCTCTTTTAATGGATTGGTACTCGTCTTTAGCACTTGGGTGGTCGGTGTCACCTTTGGAATGCAAGTTGGCAATGACAATAAGGCCCTCGATGTCGTTGTCGGACGACAAGAGCCACCGAGGAGTCTCAACGATCACAAAACTACCAAGGAACAAAAGGAACCCAATAACGCACTGGATGAAAAGAGGAATACGCCACGAGTAGTCGCTTTCAATAGCAGAACAAAGATAGTCGACCCACACCGAGGTCGAGTACCCAATGATGTTCCCAGTGAACTGGATACATCCCAAACGACCTCTGTTCTTTGGAGCAGACACCTCGCTCTGGTACACTGGAACAATCATACTCAAGATACCTACGCCAATACCACTGATGACCCGTCCAAAGATCAAGTCGAGCATCTTGCGGGCAAGGGTCTGGATAAGTCCGCCGATGATGAAGATGAACGCACCGTACCTGATGGTTCTGCGTCTGCCAATGACGTCTCCGATCTTTCCGACCAAGAGCGACGAGAACAAAGCCCCAAGCTCCAAGATGGCCACCATGGTTCCGATCTCGGCACGCGAAGGGTTGTTGAAGTACGAAAGAAAATACGGACCGGTCAAGATCCCAGACATCACACCCTGATCATATCCAAACAAGAACACCCTATATGTTAGCGAGAAACAGTGCAAAAAAACACGGCCTACTTACCCTAGCGACACGAACACCGAGGTGAAATATAAGAGCTTGCGCCCAGTGAGAACCGGCTTGAGCTTCTGGAGCTCCTGTTCTGAAGGGGCCATGGTATATAACGAATGTTATCAGTGAATAACGATTCCGATTAGAATTTTTATTGGCTGGCATTGACACCACGCTAGTCACATGCCCTCCACAGGGGAGCTTACATCATCGCGCAGCGAGGCTGTGTCACGTGGACTGTAAATACCATGGTGTCCGGATGTAGATAGGGCCTACCAGTGCGAGGGTGCACCAGTTACCCGCCCATACGCACTCGCCCGATTGGGACAGGTTGTTTACGGTCAGAGATGCCGATCAAAACAGATGTGCTCTAAATATGAGACATCAGACAGACCTATTAGTTGGTTTGCTGGCGTTGTGATCTGTTTGATCAATATTATTTTTTTTTTATCACCAGTTTTTGTTGGCAGAAGTGGACACTGGCCGAAACCTCAAAACCTCAAAACTGGGCTCGGTTAATTAGATACCACTTATTAGGACGGCCTGAGTAGTAAATACACGGCTCAGGATCGACCACTAGTGCAAATTATTCACCAGACAAAAACAAGCCAAGTGACAAAACTTGGTCAGCCCCACGGAATATTAGATAGGTGAGAATTTCACAAGGGGCTAGAAGGTCGGAGAGAACTCTGTTACATAGTGCTACAGGTAAATTGGACGGTACCAAACACCTTACGGCTACAGTTGCTGATTGTTTAATACCACGCCGTATTGGGATAATTGATAGACAAGACAACAGAGTGTTAGACAGTGGTAACACTCACAGTTGAAACGGTGCAACGAGGTTCCAATCGGTTTTAATTATACCCAGGTAACAGTGCAGTGACAGTACAGTGCAGTGATCATGAGTTCGATTAATTCACCTGCAAACGAGAAAGTGGTGCGGTTCAAGTCGGTGGACGAAATCAAGAGTGCCAATGGGAACGGAGCAACCACCACGATAATATTTCCAAGGCAACGACGGATTAGTTCGATCAATTCTCGCAACTCTGTAATATCCAATGCCAGTTCCAGAGATGGACTCAGAGATCCGTTCAAACGGCTCAGTATTGCGTCCAAGAACAGTATGCCAGATGACAGAGACAGCTCAGGGTACGACCTGCGACGGTTGAGTAACATGAGTGTAGGGTCGATCACCTCGACCACCTCCAGCAATATCCCTATGAACCTTAGTTTTGGATCTAGAAGAACCAGTCGGACTAGCAGACCGCAACCCAAACTTCAATTTGTGCCAGCTAAATACGGAGCACACCGGTCTAGCTATGACGATTGCAACTCGCTCCAGTCTCCACATCCTTCTACAACACCACGGATCTCCAGTGCTAAGAGCCGGTCTGCCAAGGCAGCAGGCACCCCACTGTTCCCAGCATCGCGCAAGGCCCAGCTCGATTCCAATATCAAGTACGAGCGGATCACCTCGTCGCTCATACATATGTTCGATAGTCTCCAGATCAACAACCAGAGCAGGGCTCAGTTGATCGAACGACTCCAGCAGCTCAAGACTCAGAGTGCTAAGAACCATGAGAAATTGGAAGACTTGCTTTCCAAAATCAAACAAGTGGAATCGAATTTCCAGCTCTACGATTCGAAAGTCGATAGTGATTGTACCCTGATCATGATCTGTATGTGTCTCATAAAGACGATCTAGGGGACCAACTACCACGAACAACTACCAACTAAGTACATACCATCACCGACTACCCACAAACAACAACTACCAACTAACATTCATACCCAATTTAAGTTTCCTTGACTTCTCGTAGGAAAGCTTCCTCAATAAAGGTAGCCTCCAAGTTCTCTGACACCTCCAGATTATAGGACTCGACACAGTACCTGGATTTCCAGATCCGGACTGCTGCTTGCTAGCCCTTGGATATAATCAGTGACCACTGCGTTGCAGGGCTGGATTCACCGCCGGTGCCGCAGCGCGCAGAACTGGGATCTGAGTGGGTGTGTCACGTGCCATGGCGAAGCCTCGGGGCCGGGTACCAGCAGCTAAAAGTGGCGGCGGGGGTCGAGCGCCGAAGCCTTGACACGTGACTATTCGTGCGTCTTGCAACGCAGATTTTAAGTTCCGGTGCAGCAGCAGCCCTCAATTGACTCCAGTGCGCGGTCGCCTAATACTAGGAAAAATTTTCAAACAAGCTATGACTGATTTTTCGGGCAGTATATAACTGGCCTCAGATTCCCTGGGCCTTAAGATTTCTTCTTCAGACTTCAACCTCAAACTACATTTTCCCCCACTTTTTTGATACAAGATTAACATTACCACATAAAAATGACTGCTTAAATCTTGTCTTAAAGAAAGGAATTTTTTCGTTATCTAATAAAGAACGGAAAGAAGTTACATACAGTTTGACGTTACGTTGAAGTGATTTCTACACAAATATTAAAAATGGTGCTATCGTGAAACAAATCCACAATGGAAGAAAACGAAAGTTTTTAACTAACTAAAAAATGGTTCTACCTTAACAATTACTACTGATTGATTATCTGCTGCTACATCTATTATCTTGACTACACTTACTACTACTATCCCCCCAATGTTTGGATCCTCCTTCGACATTAACGACCCGGTCAACGGGTCGGCAGGCAACGATTTGTCTGCCATGAACGACTTGACTCACCCAATTCCAATTGTTCTTGGCGAGAACGTCTTTGATGTTTTCGCTCAAAAGCAATCGGAGTCTTTACCGTTGGGGCTTGTGGCTACTCATGAATTGGCCAACACCGACTTGACCCACTCTCCAGTGTCCACCTCCTCCAACTTGACCACTCCTTCGACCGCTACCATCTCTCCTATGGAGTTGTTGAATCTTACCACTGACGAGATCTTGTCTGACGACTCCAACTCGCCAATGTTCCAGGACTTGGACATCCCTCCAGCACACTGGACTCCGTTGTTTGAGACCGAGCCTGTGGAAGAGGAGGAGGTTGAGGAGTTGGTCACCATCAAGCCAGAGCCTGTCAAGCGTTCGTTCAGCGAGGTGTCGGAAGACTCTCCAGAGCCAGAAGACGAACCTTCCAAGCGTTCCAAGCTGGCATCCGGTCCAAAGGTCGACCACTTGGGTTGTGTTACCTACAACAGAAAACAACGGTCAGTTCCGTTGAACCCAATTGTCGTTCCTCAAGTCGGAGACTCTGCTGCCATCAAGCGTGCTAGAAACACCGAGGCAGCCAGACGATCCCGAGCTCGTAAAATGAAACGGATGACCCAGTTGGAAGACCGAGTGGAAGAACTCTTGCAAAGAAACCAAGAGTTGGAGCAAGAGGTCGAGAGACTTCGCAGCTTGGTTCTGACCGACATCAAGGTCAAGCTTGAGCTTGACTAGGCTGTCGTTTTTATAAAGTTTTTGATTTGTGTTTAAAGATTATAATAAAATGCTAGAAGCGAATGGTGTAAGACGACGGTGTTATTCAGATTGTGTATTACGATTGTGGAGTGATCTGTTTGATGATTCCTACGAGGTGATCTATGTATTGATTCGTAGTCTGAAGTAGACTGTCAACACAATTATTCGCTGACTTACTATCAGTTCACTTCAATTGGCTTCAGTGAACAATTCTGTAGCCAGTCTAGTTCAAACAACGAGCCGATCTCAAGATCTATCTCCTGATCCAACACAGACCTTGATCTTTGAAAAAAAGAAGCGGCTCGATCTAGGCGGAGTACAATGAGGCGAAGGCCAGTGGTTACTACGATAACGAGGTTGACGTAGAATGAGTAAAAGCGAAACTTTAACGGCTGAGGGATATTTAGGATGAGTCTTTGGAGGCACGTCGGGGCTTTTCTGAAACTGACCACCAAGGTATTCGGTGCGGCTGGGTGGTATCTCTATTGTTAGGTGACGTCCGTCAGCGGCCGACATCCAAGGCAATGTACTCTGCAGCGGTGCGGCTGGAATCTTTAGGCGGACGTGTTGGCGCGCATGCAGACGGGTGTTAGCTGGGAGTCCGCCTATAGCCGTCCGAAGGAGGGAGTGTGAAGATTGGTGGGAGATTTGAATTGTGAGTTTATGCTGAGAGTTTATGCATAGGGCAAGGCTGCCCGTAGTCTGGGCCTAGGCTGAACGACCCTGGTTGCATGATGGGCGGCTAGACTGATTTGCCTGGACTGTACGGACGACTTCAACTAATTTCTTAGGAAAACTTGGTTAGATACCTGATTTACTGTTTATGTGATTTCCTGAGACTAACTGATCAGTTTGCTTGTCAATCCACACTATTATCCAAACAACAAAAATCCATTCAAACTAGTAATACATCCAATCAGCAATATTCCCCTGCTCGTAAATTGTTTCTCTTGCTTGACAATGCACAACTCTACCTTTGACGTGGTATAGTTTGACTCAGTCATCAACAATAGTAGAAGGATTGGTGACTCCGCCGTAAGCAATGCACCCGCCCAAGAGGGTGATTCCGCCCGTAGACACCCGCCTAGGTTCCCACTGCAGACCCGCCCGTGCACACCCATCACAAAAATCTAAATTCTTCAATCCACTCGGTACTCTCCACATGCTTAGTGTGAGTTTCAACAAATACAAAGGGTTCCATGTTCCCCGGCAGAGTCCACCTCAAGGGGCTGTCAGCAACAGATACAGCGAGTTAGGATTTGATCTTCTTGACTGGGAATTGCCTGAGGTCGATGTAGACACTTCTAACATCGAGTCGTTTGCTTATGACGAACCGAAATTGTCAAAGAAAGAACTACGACGACAGAAACGCGAGTCACAAAAAGGCAAGAAACAGAAGAAAGGAAAGAAAGGCGGCAAGAAACAAAGAGACCAGGATACAATTGTGCAGAATGGTCCAAGCAGCAGAAAAAGCAGCAGGATTGCAAAGAAACAAGAGATCATGGAAGTCCGTGCTCTTGTAAGTACCATCATCAAGAAAGCTACCAGTGACAGAATCCTCGACTTCTACGACATAACAATCACCAGGCAAGACATATTGAATTTGAACCACGACCAATGGCTCAACGATAACAACTTGTCGTATATCTACGAGTACCTTGAGCGCAGTCAGTTGCAGACGTTCGTTCACATGAACGATATTCTCATGCATTCAAAAATGGCAACGATCTTCATGCACTCTGTGATCTTGCTCAAACCTTCGATTGCGTTTCTTCTTCTACGGTTCCCGGATCCTACCAGTTTGAAAGGGATATTGCCTCCGCTAGAACTTGCCAAGTTTATTTTTGTGCCTATCAATGACAATGAAGACGTGGAAGCTGCAGAAGGTGGTTCCCATTGGTCACTTGTAGTGGTGTCTCTTGCAGAACGTAAAGCGTATGTCTATGACACTCTTAGTGACGACGAAGACAATTCGGACGAGGCAGAAATCCTTGTCCAGAATCTAAGTTTATATTTAGAGGGTTCTGGAGGCAAGAAGATTTTGGAGACGGTGTCGATGAAAACTCCTCAGCAAATCAACGGCAGTGATTGTGGAGTGCATGTGCTTCAATTGAGTGCTATCTTGTTAAGCAGGCTTATTACTATGGAAGAAAATGGAGCAGTGCTGTTTGAAATAGATGGAGCCATGGATGCAACTGCAGGGCGAGGGTTTATTCTTCGAAGTATATTAGCCCAGATGGGATGAGTGAAGTGGAGGTTGAAGGAGTTGGATCAATTGGTGAGACAAGAGGTTGTCAAAAAGGACTGTGTTCTAACGTTATGGATCAATTGAGTTTACAATTTGTTTCTGGTCATGAAGAACTACATGAAGCACTACATTAGGTACTCCACAAATCAGGAAAGTCGAACATATTCCGATATAGACTACATGCAGTGTACTCCAGTACTTCACAGTATCCTTCTTCATGACCAAGACTAATAAAGAGAAAATGACAGACTCTCTAACCCGCTGGCTCTACTACCCTCTCACTCTTACTGACACTGGCCAATTACTCAATTGATCAACTTCTTGCATACACTGAATGCATATACTCATGGATCACCACAGTTCATCATCTTGACAAGGACCATGCCAATCTGCAACTAACCACCTCTGCATAAATCAATCTCAACATGGTTATTATTTGCGAACCCTCCTTAATTGACATTGCACATCATTAGACAACATCCTTACGTCTTTCGTCTCCACTACTTTGCAGTGCCAATCTAACACCTCCCTACTCTTCAATGCCAATCCCAATATCTCCCTTTCCCTTGCCTACCTCAACGCTTCCCTGCCACCTCCCTGCCACCTCTCTCCTGATCCAGCCCAGTCCCTACCCCACATGGTCTCTACATAGATTCACGTCGATCCTAGACATCAAATATAAACTAATACAAACTTAGACATCCAACTCAGACAATCAAAGACACGAGTACGCGACTGGAGATCCTTGAACCATAGTTTTCATTACCAAATTAAGTTTCCCCAGACCTCCCCAGAATCCTAACGACTATCCCCTTTCAAACCCCTTGTCTTCACACCCTCATCTTCACACCCTCGTCTTCACCCTCATGCCTCCGCCTGTGCCGGTGTCTACAGTCACCGATTGGTGCCTTACGAAACTCACCACCTTGTATACATTACCAAAGCCAAATATAAATCTAAGCGAATGCTGTAAAACCAAGAACAAAAATAATGTCTAACGGCACGGGGCCTTATTAAATGAACGCATAGCATGGACGCCTGGGTGGCCCTTCCATTGAGTAACTTTAAAACAATTCGTAGCGGTGCTACTGGGGAGTCCCCTATTAAACACGATCTCACTGAAAGTGTGGCCATGTGTCTCCGGATGTGGTGAGGAGGATTACTGTAAGGCCGAGTGCCCCGAGAATTAAGTTGGGGTGTGAAATGGGGAGGGAAATGTGGAGGGACAAGTGAGCAGGGAAATCGAACAAGTGTTGGACAAGGTGTCTCCTTAGAACAATAACCTGATGGTTCCGGAAGTCGCTTTTCCAATACTGGTTCAAGAATGCTGTTCCATACTGACGAAAATACTGACGATTGTACTGACGACTGTACTGACGACTGTAAGTACTGACGATTGTATACTGATGGCTCCAATCACTTATGCCAAACATCTCCCCCTCACCCCTTGTAGAAACAATAACTCTCAAGAAACTCCTTGTAACTAGCCGAATTGATGGCCGGCCGCTCGCTGGTCAACTCCTCGATCTTGGTCTTGGTGTTTGTAGGTTCGAGGATGGCCCCAGGAGACACCGGAGCAGTTCCGTTGGACTTGAACTGGTCGATCTTGGAGCTGCGGATCGACGAGAAGTCTGCCGAGTCGTCAAACGCAAGGTTCTCCATTGTGTTGGACCCATTGACGTTGCTGTACAACGTGCCAAACCCGTAGTGGTTGCCGAGAGCCAGGAGGTCGGGGCTTTTTGTCTTCAACCCAATAGGAGACGACTCGGGGTCGAACCCAAACTCCGGAGTGTTAGGCAGCGCTGCCTGCTGTGGTGGGAAGTACGAATTGTACTTGTTGTAAGGCTGGGAAGACTCGTCGTCGTCCTCGAGCGAGAGCTTGAACATCGCAGGCTCGCCTTTTCGGTGGACAAGGATCTCGTAGTTCTTGTTGTCGTTGTTGTCCCAGTACTCGGTGCCATTGGCAAGGTACTTTACACAGGCCAGAATACGGTTGCCTTTACCAAGAAGCGTGACGAGTGGGATCTTGAACAGGAACCGGTCGTAGTTGTTCTTGCGGAGGATCCGGGGGATGTCTGGTACATAGATGGCGTCGATCTCAGAGACAATGCGCCAGTCGTTCAACGAGTACGTGAGCGAGGTTTTCTTTTCGAAGGCAATGTTTTTGACCGCAATGTTGCCTTTAAGGAACTTCTTGTCGGTGCTCAAGAAGATCCGTTCGAGGAACACCTTGGGCTCTTTCTTGAGAGTCTCCGAGTAGTTGACAGGAGTGAAGTTGGGAGTCTCGATCTCCCAGTCGTCGAAATCGTCGTCGTCGTCGTCGTCGTCCGAGTAGTCGTCACTCTCGTCGCTGTCTCCGATCATCCAGCGATACTTGGGACGAGCCACGGGGGACCCCTCGGCACTGAGAGTGTTGGGCGTGTCTCTCTCTTTGAAGTAGCGGACGTCGGTGAACGACTTGTTGTTGAAATGCACCGACTTGTACGTGGGAGTCGAGGGAACCGACTGGGACAACGACGAGAGCTTCAAGGAGGACTTGACGATCTCGCCTGTCTTCTTACGGATCGGCAGCTCGGACGAGGCAGGAGGAGTGCCAGGAGCACTGGAGTGGCCGGTGTTGATGCTGAGCGACTCGGACACAAGCAGCTTGTTCTGCTCGGTGTTGTCTTTTGTTTCGGAGCGTCGGGAGATCGTCAAGGAGAACGCTTTCTGGTCGGAGAACCGACGCTTGTGCAAGTAGCTAAGGGATTTGGGTTCATCGCCGTGGGAGTAGTGTCTTGTGAGGATTGGCTTGGAAACCAGCAGGAGTTTAGGGGAGGAGGATACAGAGTCGCCGTTGGCGGCATTGGGTGACCCCTGGGGGTCTAGCAGTGTACCGTGGATGTCCCTGTCGCTAACTAGAAGGCTCATCTAGACATCCAAGGAGGGAGAGGCCGAGGAAAGGAGACAGGCTAAGAAGAAGGAGGATAGAAAAGGAAGGCCTAAAGGGAGGCTGGAGCAGACCACAGGCAAGGAGCAGGCAATAGAGCTCACAATTCCAGCGGTTGGAGGTGGTGAAAAAACAGTAAAAAATATGGTTGCTTTTTAAAGGTTTGGCAAACACGAGATAAGCTGATTTAAGACATTTGCGATCGGCACAATAAATTTCGAAAGCCTCATGCAGGCTCAGGCCTCAGACAATGCAGTTGGTAACGGCGGTGTCGGGGCTGTAGGAGGACAGAGGTTTGAAAAGGTTAGAGTTGGGGGAATTGTCGGGGGGTTTGTGGGGAAGCTCTGGGGCCAAGTTAAACCAGCTAGCCTGGTGCTGGGAGGTGGAGGGCGTGGGCAATGGGTTGCCAGTGGTAAAGTTTTGGCGGCGCAGAAGCTAATGGCTGCTGCATAAGAAGACACCAGATTCTCACCAGAACCCATTGAAGCAGCGGGCCCAGGGGTAGTCAGAATGGTGTCAGGGTTGCAGAGGAGGTGGACATACCATGTAGAGGGCAGTAGGCCGCGGTGGCATAGATTAAACCATGGCAGAAGCTGGCAACAATTAGTGTTGGACAGGTCGGGCTGAGACAATAGTCGGGCAAGAAAAAGCACGGCATGGCAAATTAGGGTGTGAAAATTATGTGAGACTGGAATTTTAGGTGCAGGTTTTTTTCTCACCACCAGATGTCAAGCCCAGAACAGTAGTGGATGTCTGACTGAGGCAAATACGGTTTGAGAATTTGAATCGGGAATTAGGATTGTACATGTGGTTGTTGGCTTGTGTTTGGAGATGCTTATGTTGTAGATGTCTGTGTTTAGAGCTGGTGCAATCAAACTGACGCAGTAATCATCGGTAAAATAAACTAGGCAATAAACTACGCAACAAACTAACGAACTAATGGAACGCAAATGTTACAATGGAAATTGATTTTGTAATTTCCCAACAAAAGAAGTGAAGCACTAATAAGGCACCAATTTGCAGGATCCTTTTAGTGGCAACTACTCTATAGAGAATCTATGTATGGAGAATCCCACTCCCCTATTGACTACCTACCATTGTCCTCCAACTCACTCAAGCCAAACCATAATCTTGCCACTTACTCAAACAAAATTGAGGGTTTTTATTAATTTAGATGATGGCATGCTGGTGCATGGGATTGATGATATTTTGTGGCCACAGTTTGGCAGTTGGCAGCCTTTAGCATTTACGGGCAGCAGTACCCAGTGATCAACTGTTCACTGTTTCTGTTTACCTCCTCAATTACTAGCCGATTCTTAGATCGTTCACCTGAAAACATTCACTGAAAACAATCACTCGGCCCTAGTCTACACTTAATTACCCCCACTCAATCCCCACTAATCCATTTAATGTTCGCTAAGCCCTATTGACTAGCACCTGCCACTCCACCAAACACGTTCCACGGAACCTGGAGTCTCTGTTGACACCCTCTCGCAAAATCTACCTGATTTGTCAGTCTACCATTTTGGCCAACCCACTTTCGTCTAACCTAGTTTCGTCTAATTTGCACTTTGCTGTGTCCACTAATTTACTTCGTATATTGCACTCTAATTGAATAATCCTTGACTGCATGGCTGCTTCTAGGCTGGCACCACCCCCTCCAAGCATTGCTCTTCCACCATCAACCCAACATTGTCCCAGATCTGCTGGATTTGTTGCAAGTAGTTTCCGGCCCTGTATGTAGGGATATGTGCCAGCAGCAGCATTAGTCTCTGCTGTCGTGAGACGTACTGCGACAATTGAGTCAGATGCCTGCTATTTTTATCGGACTTGCCGACCTCAGGATTGTTCCAGGGCAGCCACTGCTGTTCCTTGTCCTCTATCCACCTGTAGAGCTCGGCAGTTTCTTCCGAGCCCTCGCCAATGGCCTGGAGCTCCAGCTCTGTGTAGTTGTACTGCTCGTCTGGGTCTATGAGCTGCCACCAGTTGTCTGGCACAGGATGCCCGAGTCTGGCTGACTCTGAAAACCGGACCCGCAAATCCAAGTCCTCGGCAGTATAAAGCCAAGGCACTCTTTGCAATTGATACGCGGCCCCTGTCTGGACCCACTGGTTGCGGACGTCGTCAGTAATTAGCGGAGCAACTGCCACTGCGTCGCCGCAGGCTAGCTCATACGCCTGGAAATTGCGTGTGCCTGGCCGCCTGGCAATCGATTCTCGTGTAGCTTCGGGCAGGATGCATTGGAACACTCCGCCAACCCAATTCAAGGGAGCTGCCAAAAGAAACCTTCTTCGCGCCAAATGCTTGCGTCTCGCAAACTTGTAGCATACTGTCCGATCTCTGTTGAGATCGAAGCTTGCCTCACTGGCAACTAGTCTCGGAACATCATTAGCCTGCTCCAATTCCTCTGCATCGTCACCCACCGCTTTGTCGCTGCCTTGGCGGACTCCTTTGTCGCTGGCGTCCACCCCACTTGTCGTATTCTCAACCTTATTGACAGCTGCACCAACAAGTTCCTGGGAATAAGGTTCTCCGTCGGAGTTGCCGATTGTTGGGGCCGGCCCGCCCGACATGTGGGCGGAAAGGTGTCTGTTCTTGCTGGACTGCTTGCGCAGCTCGTCAACTACGTTGCGGGCGGGGCCTGTGGTTCGTAATTTCTTCAAATCCTTGCTGTGCACCGTCCGTTTCTCGTATTGCACCGTGTGTTTCCAGTTCCCTGACTTTCTATTCACCATCCCAGTGTCCAGCCGTCCCAGGTTCATTTTCCCCGACTTCTCGGGAATAAGCTTTCTCTTATCCGTCCGGTGACGGTCAACACAGTATATTCTATCCCACATGAAATCGCTGGATTTCAGTCCCAGCTTGTGAAACCGCTGGTACTCGATCTCTCCATTGCTGCAGTCTACCAGCCCAGTGACATGGTACAGCGGCGGCCGGTTGTCTTTGGTGATATAGTCGCGTTCAATCCTCAGTCCGGTGTATGGGTACTCCAAACCGTTCACGCTGCATAATTTCTTCTCATCGACAGTATACCCTTTGGCATTAGAGAGTATTACGCCGGCAACCATCAAAAGAAACTTCATCGAACCTCGTTTCGTATTCATCTATAAATTGACAAACTCAAACTTGCACAAACATCGTTGTTGACAATTCAAGACTATTCTAGACAGTACAGAGAGTTTGTGCTTGTGCAGTCGAGTTCAAGCAATCGAGTTCAAGCCGCCTAGCAGTTGCCTAACAGCCGCCTAGCCATCACCAGGAGCCGCCCAGAAGCCGCCCAGCGAAAATGGTTTCCGCGCAGACCCACCCACCTCATTTATCGCCTGCAGATTCTGCCTGTGGCCACCCACAGACATGGGTCCGACACACAGACCCGCCTAGGGTTGGGCTGCTTGCTCAAGCACAAAGACCCTTGCTGCACAAACACTATTTGATCTTGTCTACACAAACAGATCTTGTACAGACACCTAACAATAGAACCAGCAGCACGAAAAACATCCCCACTGCGCAACCATGTCCACACAGACTTCTCGTACAATTTCAGCAACCAGCTTATCGTCTACACCATGGTCTCGCCCTTTAAACGTCTTCACTTTGAATCCCCACTTCTAACAAACCACTTTCCTAAATTATGCTGGTTGAACGATACAATCCGGATACAAAGCTGGAGGCTTACCAGAGTTGCTCCCCACTCTGTTCCATTTCTTGTGCAATTTATGCCCTGATCTTCATTCATTAATGCCAGATTTTCGGCCGACAACCTTTCGCTTGTCTTGTGTCCCTTTGCAAGATCGTCACCCCGCCAATATCCAAGGCTGGTTGCCGATACCTTACCTGCATACTTAATCTTCAGCTGCGAGATCTTGCTAATCTATCTTGTGTTTATCGATTGTCCTGCGGTAATCTTGAGGATCGTCACATTACATCACCCTCTTCACATCCAATTCTTTCGTTTCATTTCATGATGAATCCTTGGCGCATTCTGACTCTTCCTTCTCCCTTTCAATTATCAATTGATAAACAATAGCCTCATTCTTAGCAAATTGGCTGGTGACCAGTTTCTGAAATTCCATAGTAACCTCCACTTTCAAGCCATCCAGATTTCCTATGCGTTCATTTTCTAACGTACATTATCCCACGCTGGTTGACTGCATTCTACAACATCTTCACCTCCTCACAATTACATGCGCATTGTACTCCCACAATTCACACACACTTCAGCTCCCACATACTAATTACATCCACACACCTACATGCCACTTTCCACATGCCACTTCCACATCCTACCACCTACATCCTCACACCTACTTACCACTACTTACATCCTCACACCTACATCCAAACTTTCACATCCTCACATCCACACCCTGACATCTTACATCCTGACATCTCCCACGCACGCTCCTCTATCACTACTTCCCACACCATCTCCCCACTCCCTTCTCAATTCCTTCCATTTCTCAACCCATTCTTTTAATCAGCACATCTTCTCCTCCCCTCATATCTGAATACTCTTCCAACCATTCCTTTATTCTACTCTCCTCTTCTCTCTCACCCATTCCCATGCATGCCATTTTTGCAAATCAAACTTTTTCTCTGTCTCATCCACGCCTCAATCAAACTCTTTCAAACTCACACCCACTGGCGCCCACTCACGCTCACTCACACCCGCCCACACCCGCCTACTTGACCCTGCTCAGGCCCACCTCCCTACCGCTCTCTCCTTACCACTCCCCCTCCGTGCCTCTGCGTTCCGTTGATCCAGCCCATGTTTATTTCCAGTTCCAAACTGTCCGTTCCTCTGTGCGCTAGCACGTAAAGTCTACTACATAGAGACTACTTAAACTCAACCCAATTCCTATCGACCCATTTCCTACTCACTCAATTCCTACTCACTCAATTCCTACTCACTCAATTCCTACTCACCTAATTCTTTATTACCCTCCTACTCACTCAATTCCTACTCACTCAATTCCTACTCACTCAATTCCTACTCACCTAATTCTTTATTACCCTCCTACCCAATCTACTTTCGGCTTAATTAATCCAGCCTCCTACTTTCAGATCTGGTTTTTCAAGCCCGCTTTCTCACCACTCAATTCCTTCATACTCACTCCTCCCACTAGTCTGCATACTCAATCCTACATTGTTCGATCGTTATCGTGCATTCAGTCTACCTCCTTCACTCTTCAATCCACACCAACACTTCCACACCAGCACATCCACACCTACGCATCCACACATCCCAATTCCTTCTTCGCAAACACATCTGACTACCATCTCCGACAAACCCCCGCCAACCTTGTTTGTCCACTCAATTGCAAATCCTGGTTTCCCAGTTTGACACCTCCCTTCTAAATTAGGAACCAGCCTACGCCATCGGCGATCGATCTACGGGCTCCCTAACCACGAGGCCTTGCTTTCTGCTTCCACCAGTGATTCTGGCAACCTTGCTTAGCAGGTCGTATCTGCTGTCTTAGGTTCTCATTTCTCATTTATTTTCCTTCTGGCTTCCCAATGTTTTATTGATTCCCCAGGGCTCTAGCTATCTCAACTTAACGTCCTCCTGTCCAATGCCAGAAACTGACCAGCAACTTCTAGGGGCCTCATCCCCATTGGCTTATAAGCACTCTGGCTCCTCATCGGTCTCGCTCTCTGATGATCTCAGCGACTCCACCACCGTCGAAACAAGAAACTCTTCTGACGAGGCTCCTCCCCAGTCCAGTTTACGAAACAGAAAACCCCAACTCGATGCGGTTCCCAAGAAATCATCTTTGACAGAAACCATAGGCAGAAAAACCGGGATCCATCTTGTGCCCATCCACACACCGGCCCATCGCAGACTTCAGACTCTCATGATATTCTGGCACTCGGTTGCCATTCCGGTGTTCTCGTCGCTTTTCCTTTTTGCTATCACCATTTCTCCAATGGTCTGGATGGTGCTTCTTCCTTACATCTTCTATTTCTTCACTGACAAATCTTTTGACAATGGAAACTCGCTCCGTCGAGTATCGCCATGGTTCAGAAACTTGCCCATGTGGAAATGGTTTGCAAATTACTTCCCTGTCCATCTTGTTAAAACCTGTGACTTGCTGCCTTCGTTTGACGAGCAACTTGTCACTGACGGATACTACATCAAGGTTCCGCTTCCGGGTCTTATCACCCAGTTGTTTGGCTGGTCCACCATACGACTTTTTAAACGTAAGCCCTACAAAACCTTGGTTCCCTCTGGTCCTAACTACATGTTTGGGTACCATCCTCATGGAGTGGTGGCTATGGGAGCTATGGGAGCCATTGGAACCAACGGTGCTGGTTGGGATCTGGTGTTCCCACGTGTGCCTACGTCGTTGCTCACTCTAGAAACCCAGTTTGCAGTGCCTTTCTACAGAGACTACTTGATGTTGCTTGGGATCTCCTCGGTGACAAAACGCAACATCAAACAGATTCTTGCACGGAACCACAGCGTGTGTATTGTCATTGGAGGAGCCCGGGAGTCGTTGCTAGTCAAACCCAAGTCTCGTAAGTTGGTCCTAAAGAACAGAAAAGGGTTTGTCAAGATCGCATTGACCCAGAAAAACATCAACTTAGTACCGGTGTTTGCGTTTGGCGAAAACGAACTCTACGAAATCGTCCAGCCTCCTACCGATTCCTTGGTCGCCAAGTTCCAACGGGTATTAAAGAAAACTCTTGGGTTCACCGTGCCTTTGTTCCACGCTAGAGGGATCTTCAACTACGACTTCGGGTTGTTGCCGCACCGCACAGAGATCAACGTGGTGGTGGGCCGGCCCATCCCGGTGCCTTACAGAGAAAACCCGCTGCAAGAGGATATCGACAAGTACCATGATATTTACGTCGACGAGTTGACAAAACTATACAACGATAACCGCGACAAGTACGGCTACCACGAGGACCTCGAGATCGTGTGAGGCCTCACTCTTTGTCGCTCTCGTCCATGCTGGCATCACTGTCGCTGCCGCTGTCCATATCCTCGTCGCTGTCGTCGCTCACTTCTAACAAACTGTATTTTACTTTATAGCCCTGGTTCTCGAAATCCTTCACCATAGACTCGTTCTTGGGGTTGAGGGTCACAAACACCGACGAGGTGGCCGGGTCAAACAACCGCACAAAGTACTTCTTGGTGATCTCCACCATCTGCTCCGCCGTGATCGTCCGCAACTGCGCAAACAACTTGGCGTTGTAGTTGGGTCCGCGTTTCTTCAACACGTCGTCCACATACTTGGTGATGGCGCTTTTCAAGTACGACGACTCGTTGCTGGTGATGCTACTCACCAACGCACTGATGGCCCCGTCGATCATGCTTTGCTCGTACTTGGTTTCTCCGCTGGCAAACTGGTTCACAATCTTTTTAGCGGCGTTCAACCCTGCCACTGCATCAGTGGCTCGGTACAACGACAAGTACAATTCTTCAGTCTCAACGTCGAGACTGAGTCCTGCTCCGTACGCAAGTCCTGCGCCTCGAATACCTTTCCAGAACGGTCCCTCCGTTGCCTCTAGATACTCTTTCACCAAAACAATTGTCGCAAAGTCCTCGTGTAAATAATCATGGCTGATAGCTCCGATCGTGTAGAGGTAACTGCTCTCACTACCAGGAGTGCCAAGTAAGTATGCGTTCTTACCCAAATGGCTACCTTCTTCAGTAAGAACCTCGAAACTCCGTGGAATTGGAAGCAAATGCTGAGGTTTGTCGAGATTGAATCCTGATTTCATCGACGCTTTTCTCAAGAAATGTTCCCAAGAAGAAACAGGAGATGCAAGATTAGAGATTCCTCCAAGAACAATGAACCGCATGTTGTTGATATTGTCAAACAACGAGCTTCTCATTGACTCCAAGTCAGCAGAAATCTGGTCCCAGCCTTCGTCGGTTTTCAATTTCTCAAGCAAGTTACGGTAGAAATCTTCAACCTCAAGAATGTTGTGAGCTTTCATCAACGACCGATCAGTGACCAAATGTTGGTTTGCCAAGTACAGCAACATCGACTCTCCTTCTCTTTTCTTCTCTGGCAAAGAGTTGACAAACTTTTCAGCAGCCACTTTCACCCGAGCTTTATCGAAGATAGTGTTGTAGAAAAGTCTGCCGACCCAGTCTATAGCCAAGTCATAGTTCTCTACTTTACACAACAAGCTAAGAGAAAGCAATTCCAGAAAGTACCCGTTAAGACCCAGGGCAAACGCATACGAAACCAAATCTTTCTTCAACCCACTGATGACGTCCTCGTGTCCAATCACAGTGCCGTCGTCCAATTTCATTGGGTTCGAGAATAGTTCCTGGAAGATCATGATGTATGGCAAGAGCTCTTCCTTGATGACAAACGACGACAAGAGGATCTTCATCGACACAAAGTTCGACTTGTACCCGTCAAAGTATATTTCTATAGGGAAATGTTTAGGCAAATCGTCAAAGATATGTTTATGCAACGCAGGGTTTTTGTCCTTGTTGAAGTCTGGTTTGTTGGTGATCACAGGGTTGGTCTCAATGAAATTGATGGTGGTCAAATCAGCTTTGCCAAACTCTTCAAGGACTTTATCAGGAATAGGAGGATTGTTAGCTTTTTCTGCTGCTTCAAGTTTCTCTTTGAGTTTCTCCAACCCGTCAGGTCCTAAACTCTTTATACGATCTTTGACTCTTTTCTCATCTTGCTTGGCTTTTTCTTCATAAAGTTTTCTGGAAGGTTTCACCAACAACGATACATGAGGATTCTTAAGAAGATACTTCTCATAGACATCGATCCACTGTTTCTCACCCCAAGTAGCCAAGGTGTCAAAATCACTCAAGTCTTTGATAGTGTTCAAATCCGATCCGTCTGGTTTGCCGTAGATAAACTCACTGATTGCTTCGTCGGCAAGTTTGTCAGGAGACACTTCACAATCAAACAAGTAACGAGACTTGGAGAACTCAAGAGCAAGCTTGATGCGTTCCAAGCTGAACTTGTGGTTGGCCAAGTGGTCTTTCAAAAGAGTCTGGATCTTCAGTTCACATTCATGCAATCGGTCGGCAGGAACTCCGTCAACGTACAATGTGAAGAGCATGTTTTTGTAGTCGTTGTACGAGTAGCCGATATCGTAAGCAAGAGGGTCGTCGACCTCAACTAACTCGCTTTGCAAAAGTGAGATTGGCGAGTCGGTAAGGTAGTACAAGATCATGGTGGTAGCAAGTATGGTCACCGAGTCGAAGAGTTCACAGCCTATCCAAGAGATCGTGACACTGCCAGTCGACTCGTCTTTATCAGGAAACTCTATAGTTCTAAGCTGGTTCAGTTTAAGCAAAACGTCGTCAGGAGAATCGTAGAACGGTCGTGGCAATGGTTTGGCAGGCAATGGAGGCAACTGCGAATCAAACTCCACCATTGTGTCCATCAACTGCAGCTCGTCAACACTGCCGGTGATGATCACACACAAATTATCAGGACGATACATTTTTTTATGGAAGTCTCTGATCTCTTCAGGTGTAAGCACCCTCAAACTCTCAAGAAGCCCACCGGTTTCTGAAGCGTACCCGTTGCTACGTGGGTACACTGTACGAGCCAACTCCAAGTCGGAGATGAACCACGAGGTGAACTGCATGCCCTCCATCTCACTGTACACCACCCCTTTGTCTTTACCGTCGCCGTCAACATGATAAACCTCGGTGTAGCAAGCGTCGCTGCCGATGGTCGGATTGAGAACGTGATCCAAGTACGCTGGAAGAAGCCGTTTGAATCCATCCCAGCCGGCAGTGTCCAACGTATAGACGGTCTTGTCAGTCATAGTGTAAGCGTTAGTGCTAGAGAAATTGATGTTGCCTAAGATGTCAAGGAGTCCTTTGTAAGGGTACTTGCGAGACCCGAGGAACACCAAGTGCTCTAGAGTGTGTGGACATCCGGAGTCGTTGTGGATCTCTGTGGCCACTGCAAAGTATCCGTTGACCATAGGACAAGCCTGGTCAATAAGCACAAGCTGGAGTCCCGTCGCCGAGGATCTCCATTTCTTGACGGTGGCTGGAGCGTAGGTGACCTCGAACAGGTTGAGAAGCTCGAAGCAGTTTTTCACCTTGGTCATAGTTCTGGCAAACACCGTGCACCGTTGGTTCTGTGTGGAGAAAAATTGAAAACCAAAATTTCGAAAGCACTCTGGTTATGCATGCACCATGGACGAAATCCCAGACCTTGTAGAGTCGCTTGCTGACATTGATGAAGACAAATTGCAGAAGATTGCTGCTGTTAATGCCAGCACCAAAACTGGCTGGAAGTTTGCTGATTCAAAGCAGCCGCAAGAACAGAGACCTAAAGTTCCGGTGACGATCATTACTGGGTACCTTGGGTCTGGCAAGTCGACCTTGCTTTCAAACATTGCAAAGAAAGGAGGCAAACGGATAGCAGTGATCTTGAACGAGTTTGGTGATTCGGCAGATATCGAGAAAAGTATGACGATCCAGGACGAAAACAGTAGCTATGAAGAATGGTTGGATCTAGGCAATGGGTGTCTCTGCTGCTCGGTGAAAGACAACGGCGTAGCAGCTATTGAGAATCTCATAGAGAGGTCTCGCGACAAGATCGATTATATATTTCTTGAGACCAGTGGTGTGGCCGACCCTGCTCCTATAGCCAAGATGTTCTGGTTGGACGAGGCGTTGTCGTCCAATATCTACATTGACGGTATTGTCACGGTGTTGGACGCAAAGAACATTGTGACTAGTCTTGACGACTATGGAGGACACAGACACGGTACAGACGTAGAAGAAAACACTACGACGGCAGAACTTCAGATCGGGTTGGCTGATGTGATTATTTTAAATAAAGTGGATTTGATAAAAGATAATCCTGAACAGAAACAAGTTATAGAGGAACGGATCAAGCTGATTAATAGCCTTGCACCGATTTACGAGACAGAGTTCTCGCAATTGGATGTGTCCAAGATCCTTGATTTGCATTCTTACGAAAACAAAGACGTTGCTTTTGTGAACCTGTTGGAAAACGTCACGGGAGCGTTCCATGATCACAGTATAACTACTGAAGTAGTGGAGTTTGGTAGAGTGAAAGACTTAGAAGCTGCACTTGTAAGTATCGATGGTTTGCTTCAGGATGCGTTATGGGAGAATGTAGTTGATGGTAAACCTGTGGAAATCCATAGAGTGAAAGGCATGGTTATTGAAGACAGTGCTCTGCCAAGAGTGAAAGTGATCCAAGGTGTACGTGATACTTACGACACTTACGACGGACATTATCAAGAAGACTTGCATTCCACGGGGAACAGCAAGTTGGTGTTCATTGGTAAAGGGTTGAACCGAGGCGGGATCCAGGCAGAAATGAAGAAACGGTCTATAGTTTGATATGGATGTTGAGGTGTTCAAGAACTTGAGCCACTGCCATGACAACTACAGTGTAGCCCACCAACGTAGCAGTAGCCACCATTGGCGAAGCGTCAAGTGTGTTCAAGGTCATGTTGACCAACCCGGTCAGTACATTTGACACCAAGAACACTAGCATGCCGTTACCGTTGATGGCTTCAAGAGAATACGGTACGTTGGAGTTGGAGGTGAACCTGTCGAAGAACTTGTTAACTAGTTTGAACCCGATCAAGTAGTTGAGATTGTAGGTCACCACAAACAACACGTACTTGATATTGGCAAACCGTCTAGAGATCGGAGTGAAGTATGGGATGTTCTGAAACCAGAAGAACATCAAATCGAAACCCACAGTGTACACCAACAAGCACTGGTCTGACGACAACGACAAGAGCCGTGCAAGTACCAGCTTAGTCTTAGACCCGTGGAACTGTTCGATTTCACGTTGGGTAGAGTTCTTGACTAGATTGTATGGTGTGATTATACTAGGAAGAAGAAACCCACCAACAGATTCTCCAACAAGAAATATCGACAAGTAACCGACCAAAGAACTGATCCCTTCTTTGTTCTGGTCAAACAATGTTGTTCGTTGTTCACTTAATAAGTATTGAAGGTATGCCCCATTGTTGTGTTGTAATAACCATTCGTAAGCACCAGCAATGACAAGACCAATGATAGCGTTGCAGTTGTTCAATCGTACCACCGAGCACACAAACTCAAGAATGTACTTGCAAGGCTGGAGCAAACTCAAGGTCACAAAGAAGTTCCAATGGACTCCGTATTCTGATTCGTGTTCTTGATAGTTCAAAGCTTTCACAAGAACCATGCGTCCAATTCCAAGAAGAAACACCGTAAACGAGTCTTTCACTGACAATCCTGTTTTCTTCAATAATGTCAAGAGTTGGTTTGCAAATCCAGTGTCTTTCAGAGTGTATTTAGACCAGATCGAAGTTCTTGCAGACACAATCCCCATGGAAAACACAAACGAGCCTACTCCCAAATCCATAAGTGACGTTCCCCAGGTCTCACATTTGGCAAACCGTCGAGGGAACACTTGGAAATCAACAGCTAAAATAGCAATGGCAGTGATCACAAGCATCTGTGATCGGTACACTGTCAAGTAAGATCTTCGAGGTAGAAGTTGTTTCTTAGTAAGGTTGGTCACTGTCAGTGTGGTTGGTTGTGTCTTTGATTGAGTCTTCGATTTTGTTGTTTGCTGAGCCTTCTGTTTTGCGTTCCAATTGGCTATTAACAACGTTGCAACCGGAACCAATACTCCATACAGTAAAGTAATGATATTGTCTGAATAAATAGTGATGGAAAGCAACAATGCCAAACAGTTGAGAAGATAATCTAGAACCACAGAAAACGCATCAACGTTATAAGACCCATTACTGAAGAATATTTCAGTGAAAGTTCCAAGAGCACAATAGCATCCATATGTCACCAACGATACACTGGTCACTAAGTATATGTCATAAATAGTACCACCGGTCAACCCAGTGACGAACTGTTCTTTTCTTATTTTCAAGCTTTCACTTGACATACTCGGGGTGTTCTTTGTTGTTATTGATTGTTGTTCCTTTTGTTGTTTCGTTGTGTCTTAATTGACGTTGTTCTTTTTATTTGTACTACTCTCCAAGGCCAACTCTGTGGAGTATGAAATATATTTCCACGATCGTTAAGGTTGAAAATTGATGCATCGCTCTAACCTTCAACTCACCTGCCTAGACATGCTTAAACCTGCCCAAATCACTTAATCTCTAGGCAGCTCTCGGCAGCTCGCACCGGCCGGTACTCACTAGATCCCGCCCATGGCACGGCCCATCACGTGCGCACTCTCTACCCTATATCAGGCTCGATAAGCTGAAAAGTTTGGATTTGTTCTTTCTTGGATACAACCACCATGGCAAGAACTGACTGGTTAGACTACTCATTGATCGCACTTATTTGCACCCACTTGGTGGTGTCGCCATACACCAAGGTTGAAGAGTCGTTCAACATTCAAGCAGTGTATGATTTTGTCAATTACGGGTTTGATTTGTCCAAGTTTGATCATCTTGAGTTCCCAGGCTCGGTTCCAAGAACGTTCATCGGATCTCTTTTCTACGGATGTCTTACTACATTTGCTAAACTGTTCCTTGTTAACGACTTGGTTCCTACGCAAATCCAACTCCAAATTTTTGCTAGAGGTTTACTTGGGTTGGTTAACGGTGTTGCTTTAATCGCCTTGCGTCATGCGGTGATCGATGTCGCTCAAGAAGTGTACACCAATCCAAAAGCATACGAAGCTTTCAAGATTCCAGAAGACGAATCGGCAGAAAAACCGGCCGAGGAGTCGTCGTCAGACCCAGTTGTAGAAACCCCTGCTCCTCCTCCTTCTATTGGCTATTGGTTTGCTATCTTCCAATACTCTCAATTCCATCTTGTCTACTACTCATCACGATTTCTTCCAAACTTCATTGCGTTGCCTCTCACCAACTTTGCCCTTGCCTTGATGTTGCGCAGCAACTACCCGTCTGCTTTTGGAATCTTAGCATTCACTGCCATTGCGTTCCGTTTTGAAGTGTTTGTGTTCCTCGCCTGTCTCTTGTTCAGCTCGGTGCTTGTGTTTGGTGCGGCTCCGTTCTTCTCGTCAATGACAACCATTATGTTTGGTACTTCTTGCGGAGGGTTGTTGTCTTTGATTGTCGACTCCAAAATCTGGAGCCCAGAAACTACAGTCAAGTCATTGATCAAAGACCCATCCATTGGAGTTATTCCAGAAGTCTCGAGCTTTGTGTTCAATGTCATCCACCAGAACGCTGCCAAATGGGGAACAGAACCGTTCTCGGCATATTTCACCTCCTACTTCAAACGGATCTTCTTCCCTCCAACTGTTCTCTCGTTGATTCCTACAGGGTTCTTCAACGACCCAACTAAAGGTTTGCACGCGGTGCGGATCATTGGCCTTTCGTCAGTCCTCTACGTAATTGCCATGTCGTTCCAGCCTCATAAAGAATGGAGATTCATTGTCTATGCTATTCCAGGTCTTACACTTCTTGGATCTGCTGGAGCTGCAAAACTCGCACGTCCTTGGAGATCGTCTTTGACTGCTAAAGTCGTCACCTTGTTGTTCTTGGGCTCGTCTCTTTTGTCTCTTGGTGCAAGCTTCTTTGTGCTATACTCGTCTTCTCTTAACTACCCAGGAGGTGTTGGACTCAATGCTTTCAACCAATACGTTGTTGACAAGATCCAAACTGGTTCGTTCCCACCAGAACGTACTTACACAGTGCATTTGGACGTCTACACCAAGATGACAGGTGCTACACTTTTTGGTGAACTCCAATCGCTGTACCTCGAGGCCAACAACATCACTGTGGTCTACGACAAGTCAGAGAAATTGCAAGACTTGAAAGATAAATGGTCTAGTTTTGATTACCTTATCACTGGTATCGATTCTAAAGGTACCTACTCTGTAGACGATTTGGACTTGACTGTCAAGGACAAGTTGCCAGCCGCTCCAGGAACCGCCTGGGTGAAAATCGCTACAGTCCAGGCTTTTGCAGGGATCACTCCTCGGCCACTTTTCATCAACCAGAAGTTTAGTCCAAAAGAGAAACTTGTGGGTGTTGTTTCTGAGGCAGTGCAACAGAGATCTGTTGTTCCATTGGTGACACTTGCCAAGGAAGCAGTCAACAAAAGAGACTCACTCTATGTGTATGAGAAGTTGACCCTTGTTTAGGTAGGTGCCGGGGGTTGTTGAGAGAACTGGCAATTACTTAGTGACTTGCTCGAGAACACGAGGAGCCGACCGTTTAGTGACTCGCTTACTCGCTTAGTGCCTCGCTACTCACTCGCTACTGACTCGTACTGGGGAGAAGTTGACAATTGTTCAGAGACAATTCAAGCATGAGAAACACAAACTTCCCCTTGAAATTACCAATTGTTGAATCCTAGTACCTCGCCTATGAGAATTCAAATTGTTAATTACCTCATTCTGTTACAGATTAGGTAATACCTAATTAATCATTAGTTTGTGCTGGTTAGTTACTCAGGTATCTCCGTCATCCCGTCAACTCCGAACCCGACATCCGACATCCGACCTCCCGCCCACCACCTTGTATGTTATTAGTCAATGTTAATAATTTGTTCGTGTTACGTAATTGACAGCCCAGCTTATTAAGATCACCACACCGTTGATGTCCACATTGACAGCACCTGCTGCCGGGTCCTGCACGTGCATGCATTTGCAATTTTTATGTAATCTGGAGACACCACCTCCGCAGTGCCAGGGCTCGCCAACCGGGCGTAAGCATTACTAAGGCTGGGGATATATATAGACAATAACCCCCCAGAAAAAGCACGTCTGTTCATACCACGTACACCAAATGTCTCCAAAAATCGCAATTATCTACTACTCCACCTGGGGCCACGTCGCCACCCTCGCCAAGTCTGTCCAGGCTGGTGTTGAGGCTGCTGGCGGAAAGGCTGATCTTTTCCAAGTTCCTGAGACACTTCCTGAGGAAGTGTTGACCAAGATGCACGCTCCAGGTCAAGACCCTAAGATTCCTCTTGCTTCCGTTGAGACCTTGAAGGAGTACGACGCCTTCTTGTTCGGTATTCCTACCAGATACGGTAACTTCCCTGCTCAATGGAAAGCGTTCTGGGATGCCACTGGCTCGTTGTGGACCTCGGGGGCTTTGTACCATAAGTACGCAGGTGTGTTTGTTAGCACTGGTACTCCAGGTGGAGGCCAAGAAGTCACTGTTCTCAACTCGTTGTCGACCTTGGCCCACCACGGTATCATCTTCGTTCCATTGGGTTACGCACAATCGTTTGCTCAATTGACCAACTTGGAGGAAGTCCACGGAAGTTCTCCTTGGGGTGCCGGATCGTTTGCTGGTCCAACCGGAGGCCGTCAACCTACAGCTTTGGAATTGGAGATCTGCAAAATCCAAGGGTCCGAGTTCTACAAGGTTGTTTCTAAATAAACCACTGGTAGGTCTAGTTAGCTAATATTATTCTTTGTGAATCCTGGCTATAACTCAGGTGTAGCTTATGTTGCTCGTCACGTGTTTTGGGTGATGGAATTTGGGCGCGTCAATATGCATGATTTCGTAAAACTCAGAACCGAGGTACTGTGTGTCACATGACTTGAAGAAAAAAAATCTTTAGGGCATCGTAGAAGAGAAGAATATAGTAGGCAGTATAATATGGTGAAAGAAAGAAAAGAAATTAAAGATGATCGGTTTAGTAAGGCCAAGTTTGATCCTCGGTTCAGAAACGTCCGGACCAAGGATTTGAAAGTGAAATTGGATGATCGGTTCAGTAAAAGTGATTTTTCACATTCGAAGAAAGCTACAATTGATCGGTTTGGAAGAAAGTTGAAAGATTTGGGATTGGAGAAGACAAACAAAGATTTTGATCGGTATTTTGATAAGGAGGAGGAGTCTGAGGGGGAGTCTCAAGAAGAAAGTGAGGGAGAGTCTGAGGAAGAAAGTGAAGGAGAGTCTGAGGAAGAGTCTGCTGAAAAGTCTAAGCCAAAGACTAAGCCAAAGTCTAAGCCAAAGAGTAAGAAACTCTCTAAAGAAGAGTCTGACAAAGAGTCCGACGACGACTCCGACGACGACTCCGAGGAGTCTGACACCGCTACTAAAGTCCTTGATAAAGCTAGAGGTGAAGGAATGAGTGATGTCGATTCCAGTTCTGAAAGTGAGTCTGAATCTGAAAGTGAAGACAGTGAAGCAGAATCTTCAGAAGAAGAATTAGCAGTAGAAGAAGATGAACCTGAAGAAGGTGAGCCTACAAGAAGATTAGCACTTGTGAATATGGATTGGGATAATGTGACGGCTGAAGACTTGATGGCTACCATGTCGAGTTTTGTGAAAGCCGGTGGACAGATCAAGTCGGTGAAAATATTCCCTAGTGAGTACGGGAAAGAGAAAATGGCACAGGAAGAAGTCGAAGGCCCTCTGAGAGAATTGTTCAAGAAAAAGTCCAAGAAAAAGGTTGAGGAGAGTAGTAGTGACAGTGAGGCTGAAGGTATTGATCTTGATGACAAGTACGACTTGAACAACGCTAAAGCAAAGGCTATTCTGTCTTTGTATGATGAAGACCAAGGTGAAGAATACGATTCAAAGAACTTGAGAAAGTATCAGCTCCAGCGATTGAGATACTATTATGCCATTATAGATTGTGACTCGACTGCCACTGCTATAGGCATCTACAAGAATTGTGACGGGATTGAGTTTGAATCGACGGCGAACTTCTTTGATCTTCGGTATGTTCCAGACGACACTGAGTTTGCTGAAGACGAGGTCAAAGAAGTCTGTGATAAACCACCAACCAATTACAAACCACGGTCCAATTTCCAGACTACAGCATTGCAGCATTCGAAAGTGAAACTTACTTGGGACGAGACTCCAGCAGAAAGAACAAAGTTTGCAACCAAGGCGTTCAGTCAGAAAGATATTGATGAGATGGATTTCAAAGCGTACTTGGCATCTGATTCTGAAGATGAACTTGAAGACACTAACCAGCTGAAATACAAGGCATTGCTTCAATCCAGTGTGCAGATAGGTGACAAGAATTTGTTTGATGATAACGACGAGGATGAGGTTGATATGGAAATCACGTTTACTCCAGGTTTGGATGGCAAGAAAGAAGAGAGTGACAGAGAAGAAACTACCATTGAGAAAGTGAAGCGTAAGGCAAAGGAAAGAAAGAAGGCTAGAATGGAGAAGATCAAACAGAGCAAGAACTCCAAGAAGGCTGATGCTAACAGCGATAATGATAGCGATGAGAAAGCTGATAAAGAAAAGTCTAAGAAAGAATTGGAGTTGTTGATGATGGACGATGAAGACGATAAGTCTAAGAAACATTTCAACATGAAAGAGATTGTGAAAGCAGAGAAGAACAAGAACAAGAAAAACAAAAAGAAGAAGTCGCGTGCCGACGACGAGTTCACTCAAGATAATTTTGTGGCTGATTTGAAAGACGATCGGTTCAAAGATGTGTTACAAAGCAATGCGTTTGCTATTGATCCAAACAGTGCTGATTTCAAGAAGACTCCTACTATGATGAAGATTCTTGACGAAAGAAACAAGAAATTGAAAATTGGAGAAGAAGGTGAAACCACTACCAAGAAGAGATCGCACGATAATGGGAAATCACACAAGAAATCCAAGAAACATAGAAAGAAGGCATAACAAGAGTTGATTCATAACCTGCAGATATAATACATCCTTGCATAAACTAGTTTGTCAATGTAGTTGAAAGGGGTGCTGGCAGCACATGTTTAAGTCCCATCGACATTTCTACCATGTCGGTTGGACCCCTTTCAAATTCGTAGGTTGCGAGCCCGGATACACCAACCCATATACCAAAGACGCGGACACACTAAAATGCTTTAACGTATAAACAAAACACACAACATGAAGAGCGAATCAGTGCTCAATCGAATATCTGCTAGTATAAATACTCCGGAGATCCCCATCAATGATAAAACCACTTCTCTGTCTACAGAAGAAAGAGTTGTCGCGTATTTTGGTAACAATCAAGAGTTGTTGTTCAGAGTATTGAAGTACATCCAAGACTGGAGATTCTGTCAATTCAAATTAGACAAACGGATCTTGAAAGCTAATCTAGACGAGTTTGAACAAGGTGGGTCGTATTTGCCGTTTCAAAAATACACTTGCGGGTCAAGTTTCACGCCCAAGGTCAAATCTCAGAAGATATATGAAGACGACTTGCATACATACAATCCACCGTTGAGTATCAGGTTTAGAATTGACGACGACTCGAATGTAACTGAACTTTTATCGGGGCAGAAGAAACCTGTATCAGATTTTATTGCTGGGACTTCTCGACAGGCTGTGTTTGTGAATGCCAATGGAGTGGTGACGCATCTTAATTGGATAAACCAAGACGTCAATTGTACCAGCCATTACAGTTATCTCTGTGCAGGAGTAGTGAATCGAAGCGATCTTTCTGATGAAGATTTGGGGATTTATCAGTTTTCGTTTGACGATAGTTACGTGTCGTTTCTTAAAGTCTGGAAGGTGTTCAGTGACGATGGAACAGTAGAAGATAGTAAAGTATGGGTATTTAAAGGGTTTGGGCCAATTGTCAAAATAACAGCTGTGCCGATTAAACAAGACCAAGACAAAACTCAAACGGTGTTAGGAGTATTGTTTTCAGATGGTGTTTTACGATTCTTTAATTTCAAAGAGAGTTCGAGTCCTGAGTATTTGGTTGTTGAGACTCCAGACGCAGAGATTCTGTTATATTCTGCTCATAAAGTCACTGCTTTTGATTTTGTCGACGGAGAAACCGTCATAATTGGTACAAACACAGGGTATATTGCAGAGTTCAAGTTGTCAGACTGTACAGTTCCGTTGTATTTTACGAGGAAACATGATCTGTACATCCAGACAGTATTATTCCAACCAGCAGTACAGGACTATTTAAACGAGTATATTGTAACACTTGATAACGAAGGATACTCTGCAATGACTGATCGCGAACATATCACAAGTTCACATAATCCGCGAACCAGAAGAATGGCAGGACTCAGCACCAAGATAGCTCTACATTCACCGTTGTTCGGTCTTGCTCAGAGCCTGGGCAATTATGTGCGATTGAACTCGTTCAATAGATATGCACAGCTTCTGGTAAGAATAGCAAAACATGTTTCAAACTCCAGTGTCACGTCGTTTTCGATTTCTCGTTACCATCCTTTCATTGTGAGTGCCAGTGCCAACGGAGAAATCCTCACCAACAACAGCGTCGATCCTGTATTGTTGCAGAGGAAAGTCACTTATCCTGCCAAGCAGATGTGTGTGTGGAAGTTTGAGTACAACCAGCTGCTTGATTTGTATAAAATTGGAGCTGGGATCACGTTGCGTAATATGAGATCCACGGGTACTAAAAAGTCAGCTGTTCTGAAATCCACGGACAAGTCTAAGTTGAAAAATGTTGACGAGTTGGCAGAAGATGATTTATATGGAACCAAGACACCGGTGGTGTATCCACCAGAGATAGTTGCTAATAATGTTGCATGGTGTGAGAATGTTCCGATGTTCAATTGGTATGCATTTAGTTTGGTGAAAGACTTGATTGTGATTGATAAGCTTGAGTTGAGTAATGATGATTGATGGGGGCTGCGTTGGTATAAGCATCGTCTGGAATCTAGGAAGTCTGGGGTTGATTGTCGTCTGATGTTCAAATAGTAAGACAGAGACTTAACGAAGAGAAATGAGAAATAGCATTACTGCTATATATGTGGCTGTTTCTTGACTAAATGGTACTAGAGGCTCAATGAGACTAAGAGCTCAATGTGTTTGGTGTTCCTTTAGACCAACTGGTGGTTGGCACCTTACTCGAACTCAATGGAACTTCTCACAACCCAGCAGAGCTCCATTCACAAATTACTAGATTATTACCGCCTTGATTATTACCACCCTGATTACTGCCACCCTGGAATACCTACTCACAGAACAACAAAACTTTTGGTTGATGAACCTATTATATTAATGCAATACATGTAAAGCAGACACTACTCTGCAACACCACCCCCATCTACCTCCGTGGATCACACCACCTTCTCTTTAATGAAGAATGTTTTCAAATGTTTCATTTGCCAGACCCCAATTCCTAACAAGACAACCAACTGAAGAATCGTCCATCGCACCACTCGTGCATTGGTCGACTCCGATTGATCTCGGAATCCCACCTCTCGTTCTCTGATATTGCTTTGTTCTCTCTTTATATCTTCAGCACGGCCCTCCAACTCATTGATCTTGTACAACAACCAGCCTACTTCATCGACTTTCTTGGAATCGATCAAGTTCAGCTTGCCAATAATTACGTCCAAGAAAACTCTGATACTCTCTTTAGGATCCCGAGAATAGTTTGGCAGGAAACAGAATTTGTGTTCTCCAGTATCCAAAGATGTGAAGGTGAACTCTCCATGAGTGCTAGATTTCTGCGACACCACTCTGTGGTCACGATCAAACGTTTCATCGACGGTCAAATCAAATGTCAAGTCCGACGGTTTGACCCATTGTTTGATCTCCTTGTCGTAGACTCCTGCGTCGAATTTCGCAACAACTAAAGTGTCTGAAGGAAGCTCTTCAAAGAAGCATCGTTTCTCACCGTTCTTGATATAGAAATGTAACGCTGCCGTCTGGTTTAGAAGCAATAGAAGCAATAGAAGACACCGCATGGTTGATCTAGCCTTAATCCTAACAACTCGAGCTGTCAGCTATATTTCAGTGGACGGCCGGGTAAACTGTACAGGGTCTGGTAGGTAACCGATGGCCATGCAGATCGCTGCGTGGAGTTCAGACCACTGATGTAGTGATGTTGAGCTGTCGCATTCTATAAATAACGTTATCGATCTTGTCGTCCAAGATATTATTGGCGTATTCATGACGAGAGTTTGCTGGGATTTTGGTCTGGATTTTGTTGAGTTTTGAGTAAGTTTCGTTGCAGTAGCTCAGTTGTATTTTCACAAATGCTTCGAAGCATGGTTCGAGGTAAGCAACACGAGAATTGATGAGTTTAGGGATATCCTTCTTGACCTGATTATTTATAGCTGTATAGCCATTTTTAGCTGTTTCCAAATCACGTCTGAATTTCTGATCTGGTTCTGCGTTGAGTCGTTTCAGTTTGGATTTCATGATATCGTATGCGTTCTTCTTGTGGTTTCTTCTACGGACTGCTTCATTGATATCTGCAATGTATCCGTTGAGGTTTGTCAAAGGAGTTAGCACAGTTTTCCTGTAACATTCATCGATATTGGAGTTCATTGAGTTGTGGATGTCTTCAACTGCTTCGAGGTAACTCTGTAACAATAGAGGCAGTTCTTCGGAGGTTCCATAGTAAGCAGCCAACGATTCAGCTATTTGTAAATGACATCTCTCAACTTGTCTTAACGAATCCAAATACTTTTTAGACGACTTTTGGAGTTTTGTCACTGAGACTTCCATGTCTTTCAAACGATTCACTTGGTTGTTAAAGTCTTGGTCAACGGTTTTCTCAATGTAGCCGGTTTTCAATAGTACCTGAGTGCCAGTTCGTTCAAGAGCCGACTTGAAATTGTCCCAGGTCATGGTTAGGAGTGAGGATTGTAACGAAGAGGGAGAGAGGGAGAGGGAGAGTCGGTATTATTTTAAAGTAGCAGAACCTGTAAGTAGGAGAACCTGTGTACCAGAGAAATCAATGTTATAGCACAACGCTAAACCACAAAACTCAGACGCAGGAAATTACAAAATGATATACTACTACCCAACACAGAACCCAGGCAACACATTCAAATCAATCAAAAAACGTACCATTATAATCAGCGAAAAATTTCTAAAACAATAACTGAAATTAAAAAGGATCCACTTTATTCAAGCACTTCAACCACAACAATGTTACTAGTACCATCATGTTTCCTACCGTAACTGGTGGCCACTCATAAGCCCCGCAGGGCACCGCATCTGTATGCAGCAACTGTCAGAACGGTATCGGAGCTAGAGAACCCTTAAACGGTGACGGTTTGAGGATGACGAAATCAGTGAGCCGACGAGCAAGAGACGGTTGCACGGGTACAATTGCCCGGTGGGTACCACCGGCGACAGTGGAGTGGACCCCAGCCTCAATTATCGGCGCAGCAGAGCAGGCCGCTGTCATGAGCCGCGGACCGCTGTAAAAGAAGGTCTTGGAAAAAAACTCTCATGACCTGGAGGCAGCGCAGGCAGTGAAAAACCAATATAAATTCCAGGATTGTTTTTCTATATACATTTCTGGCTCTCCATTTTCCCACGGTCTTTACAACATGGCTGACAACAAAGGCTCTGCCAACGAGTTCTACAGTTCCGGACCTCAACAACAGTACCAGCAACCGCCTCCGCAACAGGCCTACCAGCAACAACAAGGGTACTCTGAGTCCAGAGGCTACGGGCAACCCCAGTATTACCAACAGCAACAGCAACCGTACTACGGAGCGCCACCGCAACAAGGAGGCTACTACCAGCAGCAGCCAGTGTATGTGCAACAACAGCCTAAGAAGAGCAACGACACCTGTCTTGCGGTGTTGTTAGGTACCTGTGCTGCCTGTTGTTGTTTGGAGATGTTGTTCTAAGCCTAGCTTGAGTTGCTTGTTATTGGCGGTGCTTGTGTGTTTTGGGCCTGCGGTTTAATTATATTATAACAAGAGCTTTGGTCTTATACATTTCTGTGTTTGTTTATTTTTTGTTTGGT
Organism: Saccharomycopsis guyanensis; assembly: GCA_030578595.1. Lineage (NCBI taxonomy): Eukaryota > Fungi > Ascomycota > Saccharomycetes > Ascoideales > Saccharomycopsidaceae > Saccharomycopsis > Saccharomycopsis guyanensis. The sequence continues at coordinate 977,777 of JAJMSQ010000001.1, forward strand.
TTTGTATAGGAGAATCTATAGTAATTATTGGCCGTGTAGTGGCGGTGGGGGTGGGCAAAGTGATGAGGCGGTGGGTGGTGAGCAAAGTTAGACAGTGATGAGTACAGAGTGGAGATTGTGGAGAAGTACCACTGAAATTGACCATGAGCCTGGGAATGGGTACCAATTATTTGGGTGACTAAGCGAAGTCAATGGGTGGGCGAAGAGTGGGGCGTGGTTGTGGCGAAGAGTGAGTGGCTAAGCATGTGGTAGGAGTACGTAAGTGGTAGAGGTATGGGTGAGTGTAAGAGTAGGCGTATGGTAGAATGTAGGAAAGAGAGGGACTGGTAAAACTAGAAAAGAACAATGGACAAGAGATGAAAAATGAAAGATGTAGTAGATAGTGCTGGAAGTGACAGTCCAGTAATTACAGACAGACAGTCCAAATAACTACAGACACATACGCACACACACCCCAGTAACTCGTGGTACTCGAAGATCTCAGTCCCAGACACCGAGGTAAGGCTGCAGTATGCCTTGGTCACCAGTCAGAGTTGCAAATTTCGATCCGAGAAACCCAGCCGTGTCCACGGCAGTAGCAAGCTTATAAAGGAAATGGCTCCTCAGGGCATGCCAAAGGGCATGGGAGAGACATACCAAAAGGCATATGGAAAGACATACCAAAAGACATACCAACACTTCCACATCCCAACATACCAAATGCTACAGCCAAGAGCCAACAAAGTGCCAACCAATTCAAACTTAGATGCTGGACTATTAAGCATGTAGGACATTTATTGTGGCATTGGAGACAATTGGCAAGGGCTGCATCGTTGTGCAAGTTACCATAATAAGGCCGCACTGACAGTGGGCCCACCGTTGACCATTCATACCACGGTTTCACCCTCGATGCCAGTCGTTTAAATAATATATGACAGCATCCGAATCTGAGATCGTGGATACTCCGTGGTAGCACATACTAGTATCTGGTGCTTTCTACTACTACTACTATACAGACTGCGGCTGCACTCGAGTAAGATCCCAGTACATACCCAGAGATACCCAGAGATACTCCGTCTAACTCTGTCAACCTCACCTCTACTCCTCCATTAACTGCTGTCACAGACACCACAAACTCAACTCCCAACTTTACCCAATCTGACACAACCCCCCGTATCTTGATAGACACCCCCAACCCAGTTTCGCCCATGGGCAAATCAATATTATTAGCGTTGTCTCATACTGGGTTCTAAAACACTGGGAGCAGCCTTGCCAAAGTACGTTGTTGCGATCCCACAGGGCCCCATGCACGAGCCCGACCCCGTCTCCCTCCTTGTGCCCCTGCACACCCAGGCACGATGTCACGTGTACGCGCTTTTGTCTCCCGAAACACGCACCTCCTCCGACACATTCCCAGCTCTGTTTTTAGCGGCAGCCAAATATGGCACCTAGGTTCCCTTTTTTCCTAGACCAGTTTTTCGTTGTTATTTTTACTTTCTGCTTCCTTCCCACCACTTGTGCTTCCCTACCCTCCAGCAATGACGACCCCCGTGGCCCGCGACTCTCAGAACGAGATCGTCGTGCCTAACGTCGGCGGCACAGACATCAGAGAAACAAACAACTTGAAAATGAACCAGCAGAACTACCACCTGGACAACCCGATCAACACCGCCCTCACCAACTCCTCCTACGAGGACTCCCACTACACCACAGAGCGTCTCAACCGGTTGCCCACCTTGTTCGAGGTCCTCAACAAGAAGACAGAGTCACCGGTTGACCTCTGGTCCTTCTACATCTTCATGCGCGACGAGCAGCATGCCGTTGATTACTTGGACTTCTGGATCGACGTGGTGAGCCACTTGGCTCTCTGTAAACAGTACGTGAAGGGATTGCGTGAGTCTGTGTTGGTGACCGACAAAGAAAAGAAATCCAGCGTGGCCTTGGGCAACGAGAAACCCACCGACTCGAATCCGCTTGATTCTCGTAACCTTGACTCGTATGTCAGTGACGGTACTCGTTTACCAAAGACAAACTCGATCTCGTCTTCCGTGTTGTTGGAGGCTTTAATCAACGAGGGTGTTCTTGACGAGCACAACTCCAAACGGTTGTCTTCGTTCCTTAGAGGTGAGGAGCCAATCAATGACCAGAGATTCAGCGAGTTGCTTGACAAGTTGCAGAAATCAGATATCGACAACAGTACTTCTGGTGACAACACCCCAGGGTTCATGAGCGGAGTCAGCGGCGGTAACACCAACAGCCAGCAGACACAGGCTTTAAAGAGTGTGTATGCCGACTTGCAGAAAGCCTACAACCGGTACTCGCAGTCGACGACGTCCAACAAGAACTCGATGGTGCAGTATCCATCGTTCAGCAACGCTCCTCCTTTGCCTGAGGACCTAAAAATATCGCCAGAGGCCGTTGAGCGGCTTGCAAACGAAGAAAACAATGTCGGCATCAAGGTCCGCAGAGAAGACTTGAGACTGTCGTCGCGTCGGATCTTGGTGACGTACTTCATCGACAACTCCGAGAAGAAGTTGCAGTTGCCGGAGAAAATCATCCGGCAGATCAGAAACGCCATCGAGGTCCAGGGAAGAGACGACCCGGAAGTGTTTGACGAGGCCAGAGACTACGTGTTCCAGGCCATGGAGCGAGAAGCGTTTCCTAACTTCTTGAAGTCAGCTGCTCTCAACAACATCACCAACAAATCCTTCAACATCAGATTGATCTTGGGGTTCTTCTTCTTCTTTGTGGCCTTCTGGGTTGGCTACACTTTTATCTTTTTGGGATACCATCCAAGACACTTCCGTGCAACTGTCACCGTGCCTTTCTTCTTGGGCTCGTACGCTTTGACCACCGCAATATTCAAGCTCGACCCGGTGCTATGTTTCTTTGGCTACGCCGAGTCCACCACGCTATTCCGCAACCACTACTACGTCAAGTTGAGAGAACCGTACGTCAGAAAACTTCTTTTGAAAAGAAGTATCTGGGTGTTGGTGATCATCTGTGTTGTCAGTGCTGCGTTCTCTTGTTTGTTTGCCTTGGTTCCTGGTCACAGAATTTGAATGATACCTGGCTGTCCATTCTTCTGTTGGCTCTTTCCTCTCCGATTACCACTTCCTTTCCATCAACTCCACCCATGACGTTTTTCTTAATACTCTTAGACTTTTTTTATTCTTTTCTTGTTTAGCTAATTATCTAGAACTTTTTGTTGACGGCTAATGCCATAATTTTGTTACACCTCTGTAGTGGTAGTTTAATCTTTGAAAGAGGTTTGACTTGACTAGACTAGTTACAACAAACCAATGTCAATGTTTTATTCATGATTACTTAATGCAAACCTTCACACCGTTCCTAATGAGTAGTACCTAATAGCAATGCAAACACAGTTCCTGATGACTAATAACTACTGACTAAAGCAATGCCATCGCTCTTCAACACTGTTCCTAATGACTAGTAGCTAATACTAATATATAATGCCATCGCTCTTCAACACCGTTCCTCAATGGCCAGTAAATACCAAAACAATGCCACCAGTAAGCCCCTCACACACTCCCACCTGAACTCCCATTATTACCAACAAGTCCGGCCATTTCAAGAAACGCTCTTTCTTCACCTAATGAGTTCAAGTTCACTCTGTTCCGTCTCTCTGCTTCTTTTTCTTCCCATTCCCATTTCTCAAGCTGCTTCTTCAAAACCTCGTCACTACCGATCCCCCAACACTCTATCTCGTTGATCAGAAACTTGTCTTCATACACCACCTCGTCGTCGTAGATTGAACCTTGCTCATACACTCCACCAAGTCCCAAATGACGAAAGCAAGCAAACTCAAGGTTCGCGTCAATCACAAGCGACACATTTCCTGGTTGGTACTTCAACGACAAGCTTTTGATCTGGGGCTGCGAACTTCCAAACCCAATTCCTCCTCCATTGTTATTAAAATATGCATAGCTCTCTCCGGCAGGCTTGGCGTTGAAAACTATCTGACGCTGGCCAAGCTGGAAGAGTTTCATTGTGGCGTCTCCAAAGAACAGCTTGTTGGTCTTGCGCCAGGGCTGACTGATATATGCTCCATACACCACAGTCTCCCCCAACATCTGACCAGGAGACTCTGCTTGTCCGTTCAATGTAGGATACGAACGATTGAACTTAGCAAACTTCGAGTTCTGCTGACTGTACTTCTGGACATTGACAATTCGTCTTCCTGAGACAAGAAGCAACGAGGGCGCGTTCCAGTTGAACACTTTGTACTCAAAGCTCTTCATTGAGAACCCCGCAACAGACCCTATATAAAGTTTTTTGCAGTTTTTCACGGTGATGTCACTGTAGACCGAGGACTCTGGAGTGTCCTCAGCTTTGAAGCTGAGAAACGTCGACAACTGTGCAAGGTGCGCTCCATTGAGTAGTTTAGAGTAACTATACGGTTGGCACTGGATGGACTTGTTGCCATATGCCAAAGGAATGGTTAGATTGTTTGTGTTATCTAGAAGTTGTGGTGCGGTGTCGTCCAAGAACCTTTTGAACTTGTCGTAACTGAAAACAAAATGCTTGTCCAAGAGTTTAGTCTCGCCTAGAGGATAGTCTATGGACTTGAGCATATAGTATGCATTAATTTTGTACTGGTTGTACTCGTTTTTCAGCAACGCCAGGAGCTTGGAATTGAACTGCTCGACAAGCAGCTCGAACTCGAGTCCTGCTGCCAACGACTCTGACACCGCAGTTTGCGTAATAAGCAACAAGGTGAAGAAGTTCAACAAGTATGTACTAGGCACTGCCAAGGTGTCCATTCTGACACCATTGAAAGTCTTTACGAGTGGCAACGACGCCCATTTCAACCCCTGGCGTGGGATCTCGTACTTGAGCTCTACCTCACCCAGTTTCTCATTGAACTCTTGGTACCCCAGGGTCTCTTTCTCGTCTTGGACTACACATTCCGTAATGCCGTCGCTCAGTCCAGCCACAGCAAGAGCAACAAACACAAGCTGCTCAAAAGGGTAGTGCGCCCCTAGTATCTTTGTGCGTTTCTTCTTGGTGAGCAACACGAGCACCTTGAGGATTTCTCCGTAGGTGAATCTTTCCGCATCAAGGTCTGGAGAAGTGGTGATTACTGGGAATCGAACAAGGGCTTTAAGAAACTTGTAGAAGATATTGTAGATCGGGTACTCCAGCGACACCTGGAAGTAGTTGTTGAGGTCTGTTATCAGGACAACGGTGTCTATCTTATCGTCCAACAGCAAATCTTTAGCTATGCCGAGCCGTTGTTCTAACGAGTACAATTCATAGGCACTGAACAAGCCCCTGCAACTGGAAAGAAACATGAGATGGACCGACTTCTCAGGAACACGGAGCACCAGTTTCGCAGGCTCTTCAAGACTTGTAGTTTGGCCCATGGTGTCTAGTGAATACTTAGATTATTATTGCAAACTCAAGCCAGGTTCAGATGAGATGACCTGCTTGCTTAGCTCAGCAGAACGCATTCGTGCACGTGACATAATTAAGTGGTGATGGGGCTGCGTCAAAGCCACAGGGTGTGAGTGCGTGTGGTCTGGGTGTTGAGTATATACATGGAGCCATAAACCTGGGTCATTTGAGAAGTAGATAACCATAATATACATCAGAATACAGAGAATCATAAAATACAAAGGAGGGTGACCGTGATGTAGACGAGAACATCAGGGACCGTCCACGTGGAGTGCAAGTCTTGGTGCCTGCCTAACTTGGAGTAGAACGTGACATATGATCTGCTAGCACCATGGTTATTTAGTCGATCATGCGTCACTGGAACATTGTAGATAAAGAGAATTGGTCAGGTGGGACATCGTCTTTGGGCGACTTTGTTTTAGATTTCAGCTTGGACTTTGATTTGGACTTCGATTTGGACTTCTTCTTCTTGCCGTCACCAAACAAGTCGTCGAACAAATCGGCCCCACGTTTCTTTGATTTAGACAGAGCCGTAGGGGGAGCGTGAGGAGGAGTGGAAGCCGTTGACAGATTGGGAGGAGGAGTAGGAGCCGTTGACAGAACGAGAGTAGTGGTAGCCACTGACAGAGTCTTTAGGTCCTCTGACAGAGTAGTAGGAGCTATTGACTGTGCTGAGTCTATCAGGGATATACCCAGACCTAAAGTTTGGGACACAGTTGTAAATTCTTGGCTAATATTCTGAACATGTGAATTCCTAGACTCTACCAATTCAGTTATCGGCACCAGTTCTCCGAGATCCTCATCCTGGTCAGCCTGTCTCGAACCCATGTCTAGAGTGTCCACTAGCTCCACGATCTTCGAGCCGTCTACAGGTCCATCCCTTCCTAGTAGCCATTTACTGACTATCGCAGATACCCTGGCCAAACAGCCGATTAGTGCAAACCCTAGCGTGATGTACTGGCCCATCGATAATATCCCGTGGAATGCTCGCCAGCAATAAGGCACACAGCAGTCGACCAAGTGAGCAGCCAACGCCTGGACCTTGCGCCTGCGCCGGGCCAACTGCGCCGTTCTGGACTCCAAGTACTTCTGCTTCGTTTTGACTTTCTGAAACTTTGCGAGCCGAATATGGCACTGGGCTATGTGGTGGTTGTATAGGTCTACATGGACCATCAACTTGCGGAGTCTCAGATGGAACTGGCCCACCGCAGGCCACCAGGTCGCCGCACGGTGCTGGTTCTTGTTGCGCACATACAAAAGATGGAGCACAGCATAGTCGGGGCTTAAACTCGTGCCAGATCCAGGCACAAGTTGTTCAGGAATATCCATTGGTGAGGATGGTTTTCGTCCAAAGCCCAGCGAAAACCTTGGGCCTTAATCACGTGCAGGGCCCGAGTGCAGGCGTGCGTCTGTCCCGCGCGCCGTCCCACCGCATCCCACCGCATGCTGCTGCGCGAGAAACGTGTATGAGGTGCTTTTGTCCACCACCAAGTAGGAACTGTATATAGATATATATATGGATTGACTCCCCAACCATCCCAGCTAGTGGTTGCCTGCTGTCTTTGCTTCACAATTGGTTAGAGATGATCAACGACGACGCCCACGCCGCGCTCTTGCCGACCTCGGTCGACGACCTCAAGCACTCGGGAGTGTCGGAACCGTCCTCCAACAATAGAGCTCTCAGACGTATTCTTGGCGTGAGAAAGGTGGTGATGTTGACAGTGGCCGTGGTTGTGGGGTTGGCTTTTGGATTGTACCACGAGGCCACTGAGGATTTCAAACACAAGATCCACAAAGGACATGGGGGTCACGGCAGACACCATGGTCATTTGGTGCAGCCAGTGCACGACCAGTGTGGGTTTGTAGAACCTGAATGGTACAGACCATGGTTCATATACGACATGTTCAACAGCATATTCAAGATGAAGCCGGGAATCAAGGACCACTTGGACGTCGAGAAGTACTTGGCAGGCAAGTACAACGGATCCAGTTTGCTACAGGCGATCAATGGTAATACCACCAAGTTCTATAACATTCACTCGCATAACGATTATTTACGAGACTCGCCGTTGTTTGATGCGCTCGAGAGAAACTACAAGAGCATCGAGGCCGACGTGTGGTTCTTGCCTTGGAAAAACAGCCAATGCGATCCTGTGAACTACTCGTCTCCTTCGGTTATTGGAGAACACTCCAAGCCAGCAGAGTTGTATGTTGGGCACCACCACCACTTGCTTTCTCAATACAACACCCTAGATTCCATGTACATCAAGTACTTGCACAAGCTTTTGACCGAGCATGGTTCGGTGTATTGGAACTTTCCAAACAACACCCTCAACTTTATTATCGACATCAAGACTGCCAACAGCTACAGTGTGTACAAGCTTCTTCTCACCCAGCTCATGCCGATCAAGGATTACCTCAGCTACTACGATACCACCACCAACGAGCTTGTCACGCGACAGGTCACCGTGATCTTGTCTGGGTTCGTTCCTCTTACTGAGATCCTCGAAGAGGAAGCACACATTGACAAACGGTATGTGTTTGTGGATGCTCAGTTGGTCGATAAGAGTGTATCTACGAAACTCTCAGTGATGGGATCTCTCAGCTACGGAGAGCTCACTGCTCACGGAGGACCTCGCAACGGCGACGTCGAAGTCATCTCCCACAACCAGTTGGACTACCTCAGTTCGCTCACCGAAAATGTGAACTCGCAAATCGACACCAGAATCTGGGGAGTGCCCGAGCTCCACTACGGCCATGCTCAGCCCAGCGTGTGGGACAAATTGTTCTGGTTCTTGCAGCTGGAGCAACAAAGGATCGCCTCAGACATGGCTATGTGGAAGCAGTTATTATTAGAAGGAGGAGTAACTATGATGAACACCGACGACCTTGATTTTGGTCGCGAGGTGTATGATTGGTTAGGTTTTTAGTTTATAGACAGCGGTTCCAGCGCCCATTTCCTAATCCGTACCAATTCCGGAGCGTTCTCTGGCTCCTGGCTCTGCTCCACATCTCCGCTGCGGGACGCTGCACCCTGACAAGAGTGTCGAGGTTCGCTAGCCGGGAATCTCTTGGCGGTGTCGCTGCCCAAACGAGAAAACTCTGTATTTCTGTCCATCTACGGTGTGCATGTACAGAGAACTTTCGATATATCAGCCGGCTACTCTGCCATTGTGGTATTGACATTTGAGTGCTAGTTATGTGCCCATGACTCTTGCAGAGTGTCACCCGATATTCCTGTGGCCTGGGTGCATGTTGGCCCGCCGATACTTGTGTCCTGTGATCTGGTCCACAATGCATGGACCCAGGACGAAGTACCACACACTCTGGAATTTGTAAATTGAGGCCGTAGAATTCAAGTGCCGTCGACACAATATATAATGAGCTGTGAAGTAGTGTAGATGTAGCATCAGCAATTCAGCAATGAGCATCGATATCGAGAAATTGACCCATCCTAAAAGATCCGGAAACACCGCATTGTCGGTGGTGAAAGCTGCATCCAGTCTTATTGTCATGGGACTAGTGCTTAGCTGGGTCCAGTTTCAGCAGTTTGATTACCAGCCGATACTTGCAAAAAGAGACAGTGCTCCGACCTGTGACTTGAAGAAGAAGTCCAAGGTGTTTGCGTACGACACGGTGCATGCAGCCAACAACCCGTACAAAAGCTACTCTGAACAGAACACTCTTGACACTGTCACTGATTTGACTACCAGTCGTAACCAGAAGATCCAGTCTGCGTATTATAATCAGACCGATCTTGACTTGTTTGTCAACTCAGACTTCTATCGCTCGCGAAAGGGGTACTACAATGCAAGCAGCAGGGCTACCGGGACGTTCAAGACCACCGTCGAGATTCTCACTGCCGGCAAACCAGTGTATTATATCCATTCTCACAATGATTATTTAAGAGACACTCCGCTCTTTGATGCGCTTCAAAGGGGTGTGAAATCGGTTGAGGCAGACTTGTGGACGTTCACTGATTCGTGCAACTACGACAACGACACCTTGGCAGCATTTGCTTTGTCGAGCGACTCAGATTTCTCTGACACAAGCTCTGACACTCCAGAGTTGTATGTTGGACACACTTCTGGTAAGCTCACTAAGTACAGAACTCTCGACAACATGTACCTTGACTACTTGTACAACATGTTGGTGGAGATCAACCAGTACTATGGAATCACCGACAACAACGCCCGCAAAATGGGGGTGTTCTTTGACCATCCAGAAGAGTCGTTGAACATTATTTTCGATTTCAAGAACACCGGGTTCTCCACTTACAAGCTTGTGATGAAGCATCTCCAACGGTTTGTGGATGCCAACTTCCTTACCTACTACGACTTTGCTACAAACCAAAAAGTTGAAGGGCCGATCACCATTCTATTGTCAGGAAAGGCTCCTTACGATGTTTTGCAAATTGAGGACATGGCTCGTCAGCAAGCTAAGAAAGGTCGTCGGTACGTGTGGGCAGATGCAGTTATCGACCAAGCAGACAGCACCGTGATCGACTACAGTATCCTTGCAGGGTTGGCTTCGGAACAATTCAGTAAAGTGATTGCCTGGAACAGCGACAGCAGCAATTTCAAAAAGAAGAAGTTCTTGGATGGACTGCACGTCAACGCTGCCACTCTTGCCAACGTCAAGCAGTTGACCGACAAAGCCACCTCCAGAGGAATCACCACCCGGTTCTGGAGCATGCCGGACTACGGCGACGACTTGAACGAGTCGATCAATCAGGACTTGGTTGATTCTGCCGGGCTCGGGATGCTCAATGTCGACGATCTTGACGAAGGAGTCGCCATGTGGAAGCAAATTAAAGGTACTGCCTAGTGGCATTAAACCCTGCCGAGGCCTCGAGCCAGGTTGTTCCGCAGGTTCATTTATCCTGGAAGAACCCTTACTAGTCCAATAATCCTAGGGAATGAGGACCCTTGCAACCAGCCCAACAAGATCCCAGCAGGTCTGTGATCAGAGGTTGGTGAGTGTTTACTGGACTACACAGCTGGTAGTACCGTTTGCTCTTCATTGTAACCACTGGTGGTCATTATTAGCTAATGTGAAATTAGGTGTGATTAAAGGGCTGAACAATTGCCCAATAATAGCCTACTAATTACTTGGCTGGTGTTAATTTGTTCACAGGTTAATACCACGGCCTACTGACTCCCCTACTACCATGCATGGAAACTCACCTGCATAGAACTAGCAAGCATTGTGCTGGTTGGCTTATACCACAGTTAGGTACCAGCTTAATCCACACCCACGCTCAAGACAAACTCCAAGACAAACCATGTCAAGTGACATTAGGTTTGACCATCTACCCAAGCCCACTACATAATCGAACTCAAACAAAAACGTTGCGCACAAGGAAGTTTGTTGTCGCGATAAACATTAGCAGCGAGAGGAAGTTGCAAGACACAATGCAAGAAGACATAACAGGAAACACTCCAAGAGCAGTACATAGAAGGAGAGTACAAGAGAGTTCAAGAGAGTAGAGAGTACAAGCAGGAAAAGAAAAGAAAAGAGCATAGTGGAGGTAAACAAACTTACGAAAAGTCGAGAGAAGATAACGAGAATGCAGCGAATGAGAGAATGCAGCGAATGAGAAAATACAAACGAGAAAGACAACCTGCTCTAGAGTTTGTGTCTACTCTCTTTATCTTCTCCTCCACACATCTACACCCTCCCTCAATGTCCTTTCCAAGTCATCACATCCTCTTCACATCCCCTCCAACTTATCTCATTCCATTACGAATGTTCTTCCTCTCCTGTCTGCTCCTGTTCTCACCTGCTCACCTGCTCACTTCCCGTTTCTGCACAATGTACGCACACGTCAACCTCCGCCCACTTTCTACATTCACCCAATTTACTTCTCCCCAGCCTTCTCTTTAGATTCAATCAACGCATTTTAATTACCATTACATTACCACGGTAGTCCTAGTGGGTGTTTGACAGCCGTCCACTGTAGGGTTTAAAAGGTAGATCCACCACAGGCACAAGGAATGGACGCGGCCTCGGTTCGGCAGTAATGCACAGTTTAAACTTAAGTACTGAATACTGAAAAAAATGCCATAGCGAAGCCTTGGCACCACACTTAAAAACGAGGCAACTCCTCAAATCCACTGACTACCTGCCGGCTCCTTAATTGATACTTAATCACCTCCCCGCTGCCTTTCAAAGGCTCATTTGTCACCTTTAATACCGCTGCTCAACTCTCACCTTCCTCAAGTGAACGTTCCAACTCTCGACGTTCATATTGTCAAAGCACCCGGTCCAACAACTTCCTTCTACTGTCTCTGAGAAATAGTTCGGCGCAGTCTGCAAATTTCAAGCTGCACCACTCCGCATTCTATATAATATTTCCAACCGTTGTCAGCATATTTTTTCAGTTGCTCCCTGAACTTATAAACCACAAGCCTGTCTCCAGTTTTATATTCAGTATAAAACACCCTGCCTTCCACTCCCCTTCAAGTCTCACCATCAACCTCCAAGTCTCAAACTGAACACCCAACCATGTCTACGCCTACTCCATACGAGAAAGTTCCACAAGCCGAGTTGTCCAAACAGGACCTCGAGGAGCTTGCCATGTACAAGCAGATCAACGCCCAACGGACCTACAACACCTACGTGCTTGTGAGAATAATGCTTCCTATATTATCTGCTGCCCTTGTGATAACCGGGTTGTTGATATTGTACACTTAGAAGTCGAATCCGCAGAACCGGATCCCCAACAGCACGAGCCTGTCGCAGACCTCCGACTTCAAGTCTGGCAGAAGCTCGTTTATATTTTTAGTGGTGCTTGTCTCGGCGCCAATCCAGCACCGGAGACTTGCTGCCAACGACTCGGTGATTTCGCCGGTCTCCCGCGACATGTCCTCGACCTTATTGTACTCCATCAACACTGAGAAGAGCGAAATAAACGAGAGGAGCGTGATCTGCTGGGTCGCATAGTCGTTCTTCAACACCAAGAGCCGTTCCATCGCCTTGTCGGTCTCCGGGCCCACATTATTAGTTCTTAAATCATTCAAGATCATAGCACACGTTGACGAGATCAACACCTCGCCATTCAACGACGCGCTGCTGCTGTGGTTGATTTCATTTGTATTCTTCATCTCGGTTATAGTCTTTTCAACTTCGCTCAACGTCTCTTCTGTTCTCTTGTAGTCCAAGATCGACTTGAAAAGCTGGATCCGCAACTTGACAATCAGTCTGTCGGCCACCAACTTCTCAATCGACTGCAACTTACCAACCAACTCTCGCTTCACCTTCTCGTCTCCACTGATGAGCCCTTGGTTCAAGTACTGGATGATCAACTCTCTCAACATCTCGTTAGCACGGAGCGACTTGATGAAGTTCACAAGATCGCTGTTCACCACGGTGTCGTTCAAGATATCTTCGTAGCTGGAATCAGACGACCCTGCAGCCACATCGTTGTTGATCGATCTCTTGATCGAAAACACGTTGTACAACCGCAACATCAAGTCGTGCGACTTGAGAAGCTCGTTGAACTCTTTAAGAGACTCTTGAGCAGCAAACCGTGGAGCAAGCAACTTGAATGGCCGGAACAGATGCTCGATCATCTTGCGCAAGATCCGTTCAAGAAACAAAAGCTTGGTGTCGTCTGAACAGTCATACTTGAGCAATTCCAAGTACTCGTAGCCCAAGTCGAACACCAGCTTGGTTTCCTTACTGAAGAACTCTTTGTTGATACTGTTGACGCAGCGAGCCACTTGTTGCGAGTCGGTGATCAAAGGCAGCACCCCAAACACTCTTGCCTTGGCAACGTCGTACACAAGCACGAGCCAGCTGGTCAACGAGTGCGAATGCACAGTTTTCTTCTTCTGCTTAGGAGCATAGAATCGGCTGAGGAAAGGCTCGGCCAACAAACTAAGTGTGTACAATATCGTCACGGCCTTTGCGACCTTGAACATAAGATGGACCCCAGGAACCCCGTACAACCCTTTGTAGTCGCTCGAGGCACCCTCGTTGTTGATCATCGACGACCCGGCCATGAGAATCATGCTTCCCACCATCAAACGTGACGGGTTGCTCATCTGGTACCCGTTGCCAGCGTATGCGTTGCCGGCAACCTCCTGCGGATGCTCGTTGGCCATATGGTCCTGGTGCGCCACGTAGTCCACCTCGGGGTTCGAGATATACGGCATGGGGTTATTGTATAATTGGTCCTGTTGGAACATCTGGCCCTGGGAAAACCCAGGGTGGGAGTTGCCAGGACTCTCGACCGAGGTCTTGGCCATTTCCATGCCGTTCATCCGATGGTTTGGGAACTTCGCATACCCTGGCGACGGAGGTTTGTTGACCTTGGTGACCTTGCTCACCGGTCGTGCTCGGGAGCGGCTTATAGCAGAGTTCAGACGCTGAGGCTCTTCGACGTACGGTTTCTTGTCGATGCCCTCGAGCTTCTTTTTCAACTGGGCGTTTTCCTGGCTGAGGAACAGGTTTTTGCGTTCCAAATGCTGAATGTATTCGACGGCCTTGGTGAGCACCGAGGCCTTATTAAGTTTCGAGGCCGGAGTCAACCCGTCAAGCTCCACCATCGAAGTGTCTGTAGGCCCATGGGCAGCCACTCTGAGAGACGGCACCGCGTCACGTAGAGCCAGGATCTTCGAGTTGATGTTGGTTCTGTACTTTTTCTCCACCATGTTGTGGGTTGCTCGAGTTTTCTTGGGCTTCTTTTCCGACTGGGTCGAGCCGGTCTCGTCGGTCCTGGACGAAGAGAGCTCAGGCGAAAGCTCATGTTTCACCAGGGGTGACGAGTTCTGCAACTGAGGAGAACTCGACTCTTGCTTGACAAGGTCGGCCAGTTTAAGACCAGACTCAATGTCTGCGCCGTTGATAGGAGCAGCAATGCCCATCAGATCAAACCCCAGGGAGTCGTGGAACAAGATCTGGTCGTTCTGCCACCCAGAACCAACCATGTCCGAGTTCCTGTAGGTGTCAGCAGTTGACACCTTTCTGTTCTCATACATGCTCATCATCGGATGCGACAGTGGCGGCTGGAGATGTCCTGCCAACGGCTGGTGTTGGGATTCTCTGCTAGAGACCTCGGCAGCACCGCTGGACCCTGGGCCAAGTGGCATATGGTCAACCATTGGAGGGAAACTGTTGTAGGTGTCGAACCCTGCAAAACCCCCCGGACCACGGTCGCCTAAACGTCTTGGACCCTGGTCGTCCTGAGGTATTGTGTGGTGGTCGACATACGGAATGTCGCCAAACTCGTAGGGCTCTATAGGCTGTACTTTCTGGTACTCCATGGTAGCTGGGAGGTGAGTGGAAATCAAGTCAGTCACACGGTATAAACAGCGAGGGGCTAACGACACTCAAGTAGTTGTGCAACGATGATATGAGCAAGCTGAGGTGCGTGGGGACGTCTGTGTATATATACTGAATCGCAGGCGGTTCCAGAATTTCAGTTCATATTACGGCACAGAATATTCCGTCACACTCTATTTAACCCTGGTACCAATTTATACTACCGGAGATCTTAGTTACAAAAAGAAAATCTCATCGGGTCACGTGGGCTGGGGGTCGGCAGCTGGTGCGCGCGGGTGTGCGTGGTGGGCCTGCACAACCTGCATATTTTCCCATGCACCAAGCCGCACTATTGTCGAACCCATGTGGGCACAAGCGAGGACGCGGGGCCGAAAATTTTGAAGGGTCAGTTTTTTCTTGTTTCTTGTAGGCAATGTGTCGGGTTTCCGAGCAGTTATGACGTTGTGATAGTTTATTCGTAATTAAGTATTTTTAGCTGGTTGCAGGATTGATCCCCAGGCTGCAGTACCAGATTAAGTCGCAGTGGGGATCTCGGTTATGTACACTGGCCAGGATACATTGCCCCTTTGGATTTGAAGAGGGCTGTCTGGTGGTGGAACAATAAATAGGTTGCTGTGCTGGCTTGTACTGACTTTGCAGGTTCGTACTGACTTTGCTGGTTTACTGACTTTTCTGGTTCTTGAACTGGTGTAGGTTTTTGTGTTGACTTTGCTGGTTCTTTTTTGGGTGTGCAATTTTTGTACTGGTGTGTGATTTCTTTACTGTTCCGTGCTGGTTCTGCACAGGTTTCTCTACGTACACACATACAAAGTTTCATCTCACGCTAATGGTTTAGGTTTGGAAAATCTTGGGTCCTACTCCATGTAACAGAATATTATATTCAATTGTTCTCTGTCACTCCTGCAGGTGTTTTGAGGGCTGTTTCTTTTCCACCGGTGGAGTTAATGACAGAGTAGAGGCATGGAACTGCACTAGTCTGAGGCGAGGTGGTCAACACTAATGTAGTTCCAACGTCATCGGTAATTAACCACAACTCAAGCCAATCATCAAGTGGTAGTTAGTCAGGTGTATGTCATTGATGGTCATTGAAGTGTATGTCATTGAGGTGTATTAGTCCTTTACAGTCTTTTACAGATTTCGTATTAGCCAACAATTGTACTGTGACCTTGATATGTGACCCTATGAAATGTAACCTATGCTAACCAGCATACCATTAGTTAATCCTGTCCCATACAGTAACTGTGACCAGTGTTTGCAAATCAGCAATGGACACTAAGACAACGGTTTGGCTGGAGTTCTTGACCACACTTTTACGCTTGTTGTTCATAAATTGACTTACATTCTCCTAGGATGTTATTCTAGAATGTCCACCATACATTAACGCAACACCTGACTGTCGCTTAGTCTGTTCACCGGATCCTCAATCTGTCAGATCTCATACAGGACCCTGATCTATTACTTGCACCAGTCTACCAGTCTACTAGTGCACCACTGTCTCGTATTCTATTCCACTAAGTCCACTTCTATCTCGTATTCTATCTCTTGCTCCACTCAACTCCATTACATCACAGTAAAACTTTTCATGCTTCTTTACTACACGGCCTCATTCGTATCTCATCATGTCCTATCCACATACCATCCTCGTATCTTTTTTTTCTAGCATCTCATTCGTATTTCCACCACCACTTATGTCATAAAGGAAAATTTTCAATCTACCCTCAAATCAAAGAGGCTCAGCATGTTAATTGACATCACCACCGAGGCGTTCTGTGCACATTCGCTTGTCCGCTCGATGTCAACTTACATCACCATCGTGCCCCAAACCCAACTTCTCCGCCGGCCTGACTTCACTCCAAAGAAGGTTTCCACCGGCAATCCCAGGTTTTTCCGCGGCAACTAACTCCGCCAACTGTGGACATTCCATCTCGATTATTTCTTCTCTACATCATTGGCGAACCTTCGATTGTTATTTTTAGCCTGCCACCGTTTATGCCATTGTCTGCTGGTTGACATCATCTCGATTCTAGTGGCACTCACCATCGCCGTTCCTAATCTTCCTGTTACATCATTCGGTTCTCCCATTTACTCTGCTCCACTTGATGCATTGTCTATTTCCACTCGATGCACTGTTTATATCCACTTGATGCACTGGTTATTTCCACTTCCTCAAGCGTATTCCCATTACAAATTCCTCGTATCTCAAATATATTAATCCACTTCCAAATCAAGAAACCTAGCCGTGGAACTGCCTGGAGATCCATGAGGCATCACTGCTCACAGCAATCACTCTCAATCTTTTCATACCATTAGATCATACCAGACCAATGTAGAGGCATTGTAGATCTTAGAACGAATCTTGACAAATGCTCTAGGACCTAACTTCTCTGTCTACTTTCCATGACCAGTAGATGGTCACCGCTCTCAATTCACTTCCTCACATCCTCACTCCAATCTTTCTCTAAACTGCTCATTTCTTCCTGTTCAATTAACCATCTTCCTTTCTCTCAATGGCCCAACATTACTTCAACTACCTGATTCAACTGTCCTCCCAAAGATCCTCACATCAATCGAACCACTCTCATACACTGCCAATCTCCTAAAGCGTACCCCTGACGCATCCACGTCTATTATTCTCACTTCCAGATCTCATTTTGGATCTTCTTCTGGAGCCGTGCTGCTCCAATATTGTCTATTCTGGCAGAGCCAATATTCCCTAACTCGTACCTTCTTCTCGTAATTTCCATTAATCCTTACACCCACCGACCTCAATCAGGCCCCTGCAACGCCCCCTCTTACATTACTCACTTATTGTCCCATACATTTCTCAACAATTGTCTCTACTTCGTGGCCCTTACATCTCACACCAAGGAGGCATTTCCTAGAAGTGCACTGTAAAGTAACCATGCCCATTATCCTCCTTCTGTACATTCTTCAGGAACAGAACCTCCTAATCCATAATTAAAGATGAGCCACTCCAGACTCAGAAATTCTAGACCTCCAGACTCAGAAACTCATTCCTTGACTTCTTTATGTCTCTTCCCAATCAACAAACCCATAACCCGTTTCTCACATTCATTTCGACTTAAACACCAAGGCAGCTCTGCGCTTATTCTTCTTCGTTTTGTTTTTCTTGTAAGTAACATGCCGACTGGTTCTCCATCCACTGGTACTGACTTTCTTAGAATCTTCCTCGATCGGTTCTGGTTTAGACTCTTCTTTTGGCTTCTGACTGTCCAAATTCTGTTTCAATTTCTCAGCCAATCTCTGCGCCCTCTGCTCCACCACATTCACATAATGTCCACCTTCTCTCTTGACAGACTTGGCCTTTAATTTCTTGTTATTTCTAATAGAACGTCCCATTATTGTTACAGTGTTTTCATCTCAATAAATTTTTCTGAGATGAGATGCCAGTCTGGTGACATTCACGTGTACATCCACAGGGCACGGTTCCAGATCGTCTTACTCTTTACGTTTCCCGATCACAGGAGGCCCTTCCCGGTTACAAGCACTGCCGATTAGTATTGCACCGGTCCCAGCGGCCACGTGATCTCCCTAGTTTTTTTCATTGGCTGTCGAAAAGGTTTCTCAAAATTTTGTGAAAAACCAAGTCTTAAAAATCTTTTAACTACAAAGGATAAAGCAAAAATGTAAGTTGATTGTGAGATCACCAGATGAGCTGTCCGTCAAGGTTGAATATGTGAGAGACGAGATCGTGAGAATAACCAGGTTTTCCGGAAATGATTGAGTGTTTCATGAACATTATACAAGTATCAAAAGTCACAATTGGTATAAAAGAACAGACAAGGCATTGTAGATATAATGAAACACTAGTGTTATGAATTTCAATGAAGAACCAACAAAAGAGTCAATGAGATATGTGAGAGATGTTCCTGTGGATTATTGGAGATTCATTGACAATGTATCGATTGATATTATTGGATTGTTCAGTCCCTAGAATTGATTCATTACTATGGACCACTATTCCAATTATGATTACGAATCGACAATCCAGTGTTTGCTGGTTGTTCCCCACTTCCCAGAAACATCAACATGACACAATCTCTTTTGGTCTTCAATGTTCTTTCAATCTTAGATCTAAACAGTCAAACCATAAACAATGAACTAGGATCATATCTCGTACAATCACAAGTTCATCTTAACAGAGTCTCATCAGCTACACATCATGAACCAGTACTAACAACCGCAGGGCTAACTTGAGAAACCAAAAAAGACTTGCTTCCGCTGTCAGTGGAGTTGGTAAAAGAAAGATCTGGTTGGACCCAAGTGAGACCACCGAGATTGCTCAAGCCAACTCTCGTGCTGCTGTAAGAAAGTTGATCAAGAACGGTACTATTGTTAAGAAGCCAGTCAGAATCCACTCTAGATCCCATGCCAGAAGCTTGGCTGAGTCCAAGAGAGCCGGAAGACACACCGGTTACGGTAAGAGAAAGGGTACCAAAGAGGCTCGTTTCCCATCCAGTGTTTTGTGGATGAGAAGATTGAGAGTCCTCAGACGTTTGTTGGCCAAATACAGAGACGCCGGCAAGATCGACAGACACTTGTACCACTCCTTGTACAAGTCTGCCAAGGGTAACTCTTTCAAGCACAAGAGAGCTTTAGTTGAACACATCATCCAAGCTAAGGCTGAGGCTCAACGTGAGAAGGCTCTTAAGGAGGAGTCTGAGGCCAGAAGAGCTAGAAACAAGGCTGCTAGACAAAGAAGACAAGAGCGTGTTGATGCTAAGAGAGAGTTGTTGTTCAAGTCTGACGAAGCTTAATTGTTTAATAGTAAATGAAAACCTTGATATAGGAGTGTAAGTGGTGACTTGATAGTGTGTTATAAAACAGTTCTGGGGAACTATCCTTGATATTGTAAGTTTAGTTGCGTTGATGGTTGACATCGATGGAACAGTAAGACTAGGGTTGCCTTGTTTAGCTGGAGGACTGTATTATTCAGTACAGTGAGCTACTGTGTGCGCTACTTGTTTCTTACAGAGAGTAACTACAAGAATCGTAGTTCAGGCAGACCACTGGCAGTCATTTCAACGTAAACTTGTTGCATGAAGTTGGAGATTTTGATTTGCTTCTTCGTTTGACTCTTTACTGCAAAGAACACAAGGCACCTCTACAAGTAACTCATCTTAGCAAGGTAGAACAGTAGTATGGGACTCCCAACTGTGTTGCTCTGAATTCTGGTTACATTGCTATTGATGACGTCGCTGGTTGTGCTGATTAGTGATCTCTCGATTCAGATACGATCGAACTGATTAGTGATTGATTAGTGGAAGATGAAAGACTTCAGAACAGCTGACGTAAACAGCAACTTGGACCTAGGTTTCAGTGAGCGGAACTGGAAAGGGTATTCCGGAGCGTGGGGTGGTTTCTGAGAGTGTGATTTGAAAGGGGTATACTTTCTACAGTTGCATGCAATCAACTGCGCATAATCACAGAGGCATAAACCACAAAGTACATAAGGTTAGATCTCTACGAGACCGAGTGAAAGTGATGGCCTAGACTGTTGCGCTACAGATCTACGTAGTGATTGTGTCTGCTTTATTTACCCTTGCTGAGTTATAATTGTTTGAATTGGTTTGCGCATGTGGGAGTCTGAGCAGAGCAGCTTGGGGAACCACGGTCACTCAAATAGTGGCAAGCAACCAAGAGATTGAACATAGCTGGTGGAATTTATGATACTTTTATTTTAAATGACAGTGAAGTAAATTGAGCTCCTCTATTGAGTTCGGTGGTCTCTAGGATGAGAAGCTCATGTTTGCAGTTCAGAGAATGTTGTGAACATTCTGATCAAGTGAATCGTCGAAGGACAGCATTGCACAAGAGCATATGCTAGGTAGACAGAAATCGAATAACCTGAAATATTAGAAAGTTTCAAGCGAGCTCTCCAGTAGTTCATACCCTCTCAGAGAGAACCAATTGTAGTTCCTGGAACTATTGGCTGATACCGTGTTACGGCAACGACAAATCAATATCAATTGAAACTACAAAAGCTCTACAATTGCCTCTATAATCCTAGAAATTACTGGTTTCTAATTGGACTTGTTCTGAAGTGATCACTGAGTAATGGAGCCGTATCTCTATTGTGGTACCCTCTGCTGTGTGCAAATAATCGAAGCACAGAATGTTGACCGGTAGAGCTCCTTCCTATATGTCATGTCAACTGGAATAATCTTACTGAAATATTTTCTACAGTCTAATATTAATTTTCCTACCACGACTACTTGTGAACAAGTCCAATCAGAACTTCTATTCAACAGATATCTTGAATTAGAGATCCGTACAGCGAATGAGATCACAATCGAAAACCAGTAATCACAACAGATCACCTACGATCCAGGAGAAAACACAAAGACTCTAACCAATTAATAAAATTAGGTCAAAATTAAAAACACAGTGGAACTCCATAGGATCCAAATCACATTCAACCTCCACACAATACTCCCTTTCTTGTCACTCCTTCTCTTACGCAGTCCCATGCATCAACGACTTCTCATGCATCAACACGGTGGGCCATCGCCTGCGGCACGTGACCGTTAGTGGACACATTTCAGAAACCGAAAATCTTGGCTGAGTGATAGTAGATTCACTACTGCTAGATACAAATACCACCATGTCCACGTTCTTTGATGAGATGAAAAAGTCTTATGTCGACGTTCCAGTCGGAGCCGACAACAAGATTGACACTTCGAGTTTCTTGGAAGCTTCTGAGTCCTTGGTCAAGTTGTTTGACTTGCTTGGTTCGTCTGCATTCACTATGGTGCAAACCGATATGAACGGTAACATCAAGAAGATCCGTAGCTACTTGTTGGCCAACCCAGCTCAAGCTTCGTCTTTGCAAGACTTGGTTTTGTCTGAGAAAGACACCAAGACAAAGACTGCCACCCAAGGTCTTTTGTGGTTGTCCAGAGGATTGCAATTCACTGCCCAAGCTTTGCAAGAGACCATTGACAACCCAACCAAAGAGATGACCGAGACCTTCAAATCCGGTTACAACAAGACCTTGGTCAAGTACCACTCTTTTGTCATCAAGCCAGTGTTCAAGTTGGCCATGAAATCTTGTCCTTACAGAAAAGATTTCTTTGCCAAGTTGGGAGCAGACCAAGCTAAGGTGTTACAGCAATTGAAGGCTTGGTTGGCAGCTTTGCAAAAGATTGTCCAAATTATCTTTGACTTTTTTGCATCTGGTAACTACGGTAAGGGATTGTAAGTAAACCATGATGACCTGGGGTTGTAGTGGTTTGCTGTCAGCGTTACATAGTTGAATGGTTGTTGAATGGTAGACCGGTAGTTGGTTTTCATTAGATGGAGCCGGTATTAGATAGATGAAAGTACATTTTATCGATGACACGACGACTGTAGTTGCGAGTAGATTCAGGACATTCTACTTTCAAAAACCACTCTAGCACCGAACACCAAATATTCTCGAGAGTAAAATCTACTCTCGAATCTCAATCGTACAACTGTAGACCCTGCACTTTTGAATCTGCAGTGTTTCACTCGTACCTGAAATTTGTCCAAGCTAATGCCTGACAGGTGTTCCAAGGGGTCCTGCACATGAACGACCGCCTAAAATTTCTTGGACCCGCCTGCAGACGTAGTCCGAGCGTCTGCCCTCGGGCGACCATCTGGGCGAGACTTCGTTTGGTGTACAGACCACGTGACCTACGAAATCGAGTAGTCCAATTTTTGGATTGAGTTGGATCAGTTGCGACCAAGCGATGAGATTGGGTTTATTTGTGGTACAAGTGGCGATTGCTGCGGCAGTTAATATTGTCATAAGGAGCGATGACGGTAAATTCACACAGTTAGGAAGCTTGGAGTACCAACCAGAAACTCAAAAGGCTTCATTTAATGCTCTGCCAGTTGGTTCTTTTGAGCCTGACAATTATTGTATTGGTACCGAAGTTGATCAACAAGTTGAGTGTTTCAACTATAAAAAGGTAAGTAATAGTGTATCGTGAAGGACTTGGGCGGTGGGGAAATATTGAGTTTAGTTGTGGGCGCAGCAGGTACTAGTACGTGACATGATCTGTTCCAGTCCTACTGAGGGAGCAGCAAACTACAACCCCACATCATTTCTTCTAGATTTCAACTCTGTATCACATTTACACAGCTACTAACAACCAGCTTAATTCGGTTAATGGAAAAATCACAGTTCATATCAAACCAGACAGTGAAGTGCTTACTTATTCGTTTGAGTCCAGCCCTAAACCAGGAATCCAAGTTGATGTGTCGAAATCAGTGATTGGCAGTAAACCTACAGTGAAGGCACCTGAGATCAGAAATCCTATTGAAAAAGTAGACCCTGAAGAAAACAAGACATTCTTACAGAAATACTGGATGTACATTTTGCCAGTGGTGCTTATCTTGTCGTTTGGAGGTGGAGGACAGTAAACAGATTAGTGTGGGGAGGGGAAAAGAGAGGTGAATGGAAATGGTATAGTGATTTTCACCCGCTATTAATTGGCGTTGTTTCCTTGAAATCACGAAAGTTCTGTGATCTTATAGTGTCACGTACCAGCCAAGTGAGAAGCCATGGAAAGCAATCAGAGTAACGATATGATCTGCGAGCGATGTTCGAAGTAAATCATCAATACAAGACAAAATGTTATAGCTTGAATTGTAAGACCAACCTTTGCAAGCCGCTGAAGAAGTTATGTAAGATAATTCAAAGCTGAGTGGCTTTCGTAGTCCTTGAAACTGACATATTTCAGTAGTTAAGAGGCTGATGTTAAAAATGCTATGCATCAAAGTTTCATCCACTATTCCAAGCAAGAGTGTCAGAATATCGCCGTACAATAAGATTATAACAGTAGTAACACCCAAGAAAAAGTCTTAGGAAATTATTAGAAAAATGCAAGCTTTGCTTATTTTTATTATAATTTAGTCATGTCAGTCGTTCCAATAGTTCAGGTATAAAATTTGCGTGTTGAGTGGTGGATAGTATAAGCCATAATAGCCAGAAGTATGGTGAAATTATGTCGGAGGTTGCTCGTATATAGTGCTGCTCAGATTAGTTCAACGGTTGCGAAACATTAACAAAGACACGAATATAACACAATTGGCAGCGAATTCAAATCTAGTTGCTGATCAATGTTTTCGGACAACTTCGAATTAATCTGGAAGAAACTGTCCAAGATAGGGGTCCATTTGTAAGACGGTATCCAGAACCCATGCCAGATAATGTACTCAGTGTACCAGGTGCCAGAAACATTCCAGAGGTTACACCTTGCAGTCGCGAGTGGTTCTAGCAAGCGACACGTAAAACGGCAGCGTCTGACACACTCACAAACAGTCTAGGCAACTACAAGAGAGAGTGCAGTCGCGGTCACCTCTTCTACATATCCACTACGTCCGGGCTTATTGTTAGAGCAGTGCCTAGCACAGAGCGTAGGTTTAGTACATGGATGGTACAGAGAAGTCGGTAGCAGTATGGAATGGGTGGTGTAAGGAAGTGTGGAGGTCTGGATGTAGTAGAGGTTTGGATGTAGTAGGTGCATGGATGCGTGTATGTGTGGATGCGTAGGTGTGTGGATGAGTGAAGCAATGGATGATAATTAAATTGGTACAGCAATAGATAGAATCCAAGCAAGTTTAAGTGAGTTGAGGCGGATGGAATTAAACTGGCCGAGCTGATCAAGTCCGGTTGGAATTGTAATATGTCTGCTGTAATAGTTACGAATGAATCAGTGTAATGGTTAATCAACCATTAGTAGTCAGTATAATGAGGTGAATTGGACATCGAGACCTTAGTGACGTGGGTGCAGTGAGTGCAGCGTACTGGAAACAATAGTCACAATCGGCCGTAGTCAAGAGTACTCAGGTACAATGCTTGGATGGCGTGCTTTGCAGTGTTTCGGCGAGTTAGTTGCCCAGTCTGGAAACCCAGTCCACCTGACAATATTCTGCTAGACATGCCTCAGATAGGGGCCCCTCAGACCTGGCCGCTCGGAAATAAACTTAAGCTTCGGCCATGAGGATCCTGCCGACAGGACACAGCAAAAAGACCTTGGACTGAGTTCCAGCCAGGAGATTTGCAACTAAGTTCTGGGCAACAGGTTTCCATGGCCCAGTTCCGTTGGGTAAGCTTTGCAATCCCAGGCCATTGTAAATGTCTCTGAGTTCTAGGCGTTCAAGGTTTCTCTTGCCCAGTGAAACCTAGAGCGACCCGGTGCTAAGCAACGCCTGAGCTCTCCACTAATATCCTAGACTACGCCTCAGTTCTCGCTAGCGTTATCCTAAATTCCTCTAACCTTCCCCTAAGCTACCCCTAACCTCCCAACCTTCTCTGCCCACGCAACCATTCCCAGACCATCACCTCTTCAGAATCAGACCGAGTTTAAACTCTATTCGACCGTCCAGCTCAGCACTTCTCTAATCTACTCAACTCTAACTATTCTTGTACTAAGCTTTCCGACCTTCCAGCTCACCTGGACCAAACTATAAAAATATGATCAAACTCTACTTGGAAGCTCCCCTGGCCAACCCCTTGTAGCTCCTACATTCCCACCACCAGAACCTCTAGTGCAACCACTATAATCCACTCTCACCCCATCCTCCCCTGACCCCTGTTGGCTAAATCCGTGGATCTGCACTCGAATATTGCTTAGACAGAAATCTCACTAAACTAGTAACCGATATTCCTAAAGCATAATGCGAGCACCGTCCAGTACTAGGATCCGCGCATCCCCAGCAGCGCAAACCACCTAGGAACAATCAGACTCTCCAGACAGGGTGTGGCTACCCTAGCAACCGTCTTTCCCGTGCACCATCTCCCACAGAAGCAATTCATGTTTTAGCCTGAGGTTAGCCTGTTCCACATTGGGAACTCCATTTCAGAGCCGGTGAATGAACTGGGCCGCCCTCTGGCACTGGGCCCCCGCACGTGGCGCATGTCAAGGGCTCCCGCTCCTGGAGGGGATCACCCTTGGGTGTCGTCAGGACCACTTTGGGATTTGTCTCAATCGAGCCGGGATGGTGCTATCATTGTCAACTGGATCACCCAAATTCTGCAGGCGCCAGTACCGGATAATTTTTTCCTGTAGAGGTCTCCACTCGCCAGGAATGTGCCCCAGACATAAGCCGAAATCCCTAAAAATTCCATGGATGTTTTCCACCGCCGTAGGATGGCATCCCTAAAATGACGGCACTCAGCTATGTTACACCGCGCACCCCGGCGGCCTGGTTGCTGCTGTATTGTTGGTCTCCGGCTCCGGAATGTCCAAGAGCTGGCGCCCGGCTTTAGCCCTCGGGAGTGATCCGTAAGCCTTGAGCCGGTGCTACTGGGCCGGCCCACCAGGGTGCAGTTGGGGAGGTGGTGTCCGGGTGTAGGAGGATGTATCACATTGGAAGTTACCAGTGGGAGAGCTGTTACAGATCGGGTCTGGTAGGTCAACAACAATAGACGACGGTGAACAGGATACAGAACCAGAACCGCATTGCTGAGGGGTCATTAACCCGTCAAAGAATTGATGATATCGAAGGTGCAAACCGCCTCGACAGATGGCTTCCCAGATCCTTCAAACGAGGCTGATGTTTTGAATATGCCCCATTGAGTCCCATATCCTGAGGGCGATTTGCATTCCTGCAGCAGCGTGCGCAAAAATTCCAGATGCGGAAGACAATCAACAAACAAGGTCGCATCAAAGCTGCAGTGCCGCGCAGAGGGCGTTTTTTTCTGTAACTGGCTGAAAATTATTCATTCTAAAATTAACACCTGTACCCTTCTATATAAACCAAGTGGCCTGTCCCCGATTCTTCTCACGAAATTTTTTTCCTGCTGTTGACCTTTGCACCTTTCGCTTAGTCTGACTCCTAGATTTTTGTTGTCTTCTTTCGCAATGCAATTCTCCTCTGCTATAGTGTCTGCCCTCTTGGCTGCCACCGCGCTTGCTGCCAACTCGACCTCCAGCTCTAGTTCCGCTACTATTTCTGGAACCTCGGTCTGTACTTACACCGACGGCTACACCGCCACCTCCCAGGCCGACCTTGACAAGCTCAACTGTGTGACCTTCGACGGTGACTTGACCATCGAGGGTGACTTGACCTCTGCTGCTTTGTCCACCATCCAGCAAGTCAAGGGTACCTTGAGCATCAAGAACGCTACCTCGCTTGAGAGTTTCACTGCCAACTCCTTGATCGCTGTCACTGACACCTTGATCTTGACCGACTTGACTGTGCTCGACACCTTGACCATCCCATCCTTGTCCACTGTCGGTACTTTGCACTTGGAGGTCTTGCCAGCTCTCGAACAATTGTCGTTCACTTCTGGTTTGCAAACCGCCTCTACCATCTTCATCTCCGACACCGACCTCTCCTCTTTGAAGGGATTGAACGTCGTTGAGATTGACACCTTCGATGTTAACAACAACAAGAACTTGCAAGAGATCGACATCCCATTGTCCACTGCTCAAACCTCTGTCTCTGTCACTTACAACGCTGAAGCCGTTTCTGTTACTTTCGACGACTTGATCTGGGCCAACAACATCACCTTCAGAGATGTCGGATCCGTGTCCATGGACAACTTGACCACCGTCAACCAGTCCCTTGCTTTCTTCAACAACTCCTTGGAGTCTATTGTCTTGGACAAGTTGGAGAAGATCGGAGGATCTTTCTCTGTCTCTGACAACTCCGAGTTGTCTGAGTTGGAGGTCCCAGAGTTGGTTTCCATTGGCGGAGCTTTCATCATCTCTAAGAACGAGAACTTGGACTCCATCACCGGGTTCGACTCCTTGAAGACCGTCGGAGGTGCCATCAACTTCTCCGGTAACTTCACCAACGCTACCTTGCCATCGTTGACCTCTGTGAAGGGTGGTGCTACCATCTCTTCTTCCGGAGACTTGGACTGTTCTGCCTTCAACAAGTTGTCCAAGAAGGGTGCTATCCAAGGTAAGGGTTACTCTTGTAAATCGCCTCACTCCTCCACCTCTGCTAAGGCTTCCAAGAGTGACTCTTCGTCCGACTCGTCTTCTAGTGACTCATCTTCTTCTTCTACTGGTAACGAAGGTTTCGCTCTCTCCACCTCGTTCATGAGCGTGGTCGCAGCCTTTGCCTTGTCGCTCTTCTAAGCGGCTTAATCCCTATAGAGAATTAGAGTCAGTCATTAAAGAAAACCACAACCTCATGAAAAAATCGTGGCAGTTGTCAACCAGCAATCATTGTTGATCTGCCTCGCCCTTTTTTAATTCAGTTACGTTTTTTGTTTTTCATTCATCGTTCCTTAGATAAAGTATTTATGTAACTACTATACACTAATAATAATATCGTCTTGTAGTTCTAGCTCTGATACTCTTCTCTATTCTATCTTTTCTCTCTTCTCTATCTTCTCTTCTATCTTCTCTTCTCTCTTCTCTACTATCTCCCCTTCTCTCTCCCTTCTATCTTTAGACTACAAGCCTTGGCAGTACAACTGTCCTAATTCCATCACTAGATTAAACTCCAGCCTACATCTGGCCAGCTCACAAACTTCAACTAACCTCATTTCTGCATCGTCCGAATTCCAGTCTGGTAACCCCCACATCCTCAAATTCACATCCAAGGATAAGTCATAAGCCCAAACATCCTGATCCAATGGACTAGCTGACCCAACCTCATATCGTCGAAGCTAAGCCTCGGCTTCAACTCACCGTCGCTGGCCCACCCACCCCCTGAAACCCCCGAAAGTTTTTCACCCCTGCCGAACCTAAATTTCTATAGGGAAGTTTCAATTGGCCATACTAAGTTATCGAGATTTCTTTTCGCAGAAAATGCCTCTTTTCTCTTTTTAAAGTTGGGGAGCCCCTCTTCTAATTTGGATCCGACGCAAGATCGGGTTTTGATGTGGTGGGCCGGGGAGTGCCTTGAGGTAGGCCATGTTTAGAGAGTCGAGCTTGCGTAGAGCTTAATGTGATGAAGTTGCAGTTTCAAAGGTGGGCCAAGCAGCTCGAAGTAGAGAACCGTGAAACTTAGTTCGGGGATTGCAGTAGTAGGTTGTAGATTGGCCACACGGCAGAATGGATGGTGGTGGATCAGGAGGTGGGCATCGTATTGGAGAATACGGTGAGCCCGGGAAGTATGGCTAGATGTCTAACAGGATCTGATCCGGCATGCAGTGATGTAACTGGTGGGGGAAAGAAGATTGCAGGGCAGTAGAAGGGGAGAGACGTTAAGAGGAGAGAAGCCAAGAGGAGAAGTCGCTGTAGTGGGTGGATTGTTATGTGTGTGTTTTTATGTGTATCTTGTTACGTGTATGTTATGTGTGACAAGGAGTGATCTAATTCTGGATCATCAAGTGGAGACAGATAGGCTGAGTCCTCAGGGGAAGATAATACTGAAGATGTAGAGTGAAACATGTTGAAAAAAAAGAAATCACGGAATCATGAGATACTGAGGTGACAACGAGCAGACTAACAATACCACCAGAAAAGTACTCTGGTAACTGAGTATGAATGGTAGTGATTCGAGTGATCTTGGTTCTAGCCACTGTAGACAATGTTAGTGGAGTGCAGCGAATCAAGTTACCAGATCTTGAACAATAGTGGATGGTGCAGGTCAGTGCTACCTGTTTCAATTTACGTGAGAGAACGAACAAAAATATTACCAAATTGAAAAGTTTGAGACTCACGCTGACTGGTGAGACAGAGGCCGTAACAAGGCAAGCAAATGGTACGGAGAGAACCAGACAGCCAATACTTGATTCTTACATGCATGAATCTCCATGCCACAGTGCATGAGAGAACCCATAACTAGATGCCGTCTTACCACAATTGATGAGAATCACTGGTGTGTCTCAGCAATCAATTGCCTTGTATGAAATTATTTGACACAAAAATTAAGACCTTTCAATGCTGTTATGATACTACAGTAGTTACTTGACTGCAGATATTATCAGGCTACTTATTGGCCAGACCGATCCAATTGTGCAGACATTGGGATCAAATGTATAGAAATCACGGTGATCTGAAACTTCCATACCATTACCCAGTAACTATTAGCCGGATCATAAAAAAAACAGTGATTGAGACACTAACAACCTGTCACAGATTCTAGACTAACGAACTGGTTTCCAAAGGGGTCCTGTTCGTTTCTTTTCTTCTACTCACATCTGAGTTGATTTCTGTTCTCCGGCTTGATCTCCGGTTCCTACTCCGAATCCCACAGTAAATCTCACTAAGAATCTTACCACACACCCCATCTCAAAATACTCAGCACAGATTCTATTTGCAGTCGAAACCCAATTACACTTAAAGCCGAACTCTCCAATTCATTGTTACCATAAACTCTACACTCTCCAAAGAATGCACTCGTAGCACTCCACAATACTGTAACCTCAGCCCAAGCCTCTGCAGAAGCCAACCGCGTCAATCATTTAAGAAAACCCGTACCTCCAAACACCCGAACATACCTACATCCACACACCTCGAACGTTTCCAGAGATTCTTGCAGCGGCATGTTGTCACATTACAACTGGCTGCTGTCCACGGAACTCTTCCACACGGTTTGGGATTTTAGAACGTTGCAATTATTCGGGGATCAAGAATTAGTGCCCAGGGCCCACGGCCGATGGGGTGCTCCGTCCGGCTCTATAGTGTTTGGGATCTCAACAGAAATTAAATATTGTTTGTAGAGCGTTGTAGAGTAGAGCATGTAGAATAGAGCACTGCATAGGGAATTGAATTTCACGCTGTGCATGAGAACTGATACCAACCCTATTCACCTATTCACCCACAACCACTCCTCAATCCTATATTCAATTCAACCTCTATCCACCAGCTCCGATCGCGCCGCAATCCACTGGTTTCCAGTTTAGGAACCGACGCGTTGATGCCGATCCTCAGTAGTTTGCTGGTAGAAAATCCTCGGTGATCTACTGTGCCTGTTCTAGTCAACCACAGCTTCGGTTCCACAGTTCACCAACCGTCTTGCACCGCCACACTGGCACACCACTACACCAACTCACCAGCCACATGAGTGCCACACACCGCCGCTGCACCAGCCACCAGCAGCCACTCTGTTCCACCGTTCAACATCGATTCTCTTTCATTGTCTCTCTTTTCCTCAACTTTAACTTCTATATCCAATTCTGGTACTAAACACTCACTTTTCACTCACAGTAACACTCCTCCACTCAATTGTTGTCACTACGCAACCAA
Organism: Saccharomycopsis guyanensis; assembly: GCA_030578595.1. Taxonomy (NCBI): domain Eukaryota; kingdom Fungi; phylum Ascomycota; class Saccharomycetes; order Ascoideales; family Saccharomycopsidaceae; genus Saccharomycopsis; species Saccharomycopsis guyanensis. The sequence goes on from JAJMSQ010000001.1 coordinate 1,008,607, forward strand.
CCGAGTCTCCGTCTCATTGCCGTCTGATTTTTGACTCTCTCTTCTCTAGTTCCCCATCCGAACCCCCCGCATGGACTATTTTTTTTTCTGCCCATCTACACTCCTGCACTACTTATTAATCCATCCTCTTGCCATTTGATCTCTGCACTTCCTGTGCTCTTTCATGTCCGGTGCCAACTCCCCTTTGTCTCCACCCTCGCCGAAGAAATTCAAACGGTCCTACAAAGCATGCTCCAGTTGCAGAAGCAGGAAAATCAGGTGTGACCTTGGGTCTCCAAGCAACCCGCGTGAGCCTCCTTGTGCCAGATGCCGACGGGAACGTAAACCGTGCTTGTTCACCGAGTCCAGACGAGGGTTCAAACCGGCCAAGCAAGAGAACAAACCTCTGCTGGTTCTGACCGAGCTGTTTGCCGAATCAGACTCAATTCATAAACTGCCTCTGCCTTCTTTCAGTCTGCTTCCTTCGAGGAACAATAGTACCGGAGAAGTCACCACTATCCAAGGAGCGTTGTTGTTTCTCGCCAACGCCGCCGGCAGAATCTCCAAAACTGATCTATCTGAAACCAATCTCCCGAACACCAAACAGCTGCCGAGGAAAGAACCTATTGCCAATGTCATCCGTACTACCTCGCTTCTGTACTTCAATTACATAGGCGAGGGTAAACTTCTTAGCGAAGCCGATGCCATCGAACTCGTTGATTTCTTCTTCACTTATATGCATCCTTTTTATCCACATATTCCTCCAGATCTCCATTCTGCAAAAGCTCTTACAGGCTACCCCATACTTCTCTGTGCAGTGCTTACCATTGCAAGCAGGTACAAACCCTTGAACGCCGAGGACACAGAAGACGTTGTCCAGAAACGCCAGACCACCCACGACAAGCTCTGGAGACATTGTCAGAGGATCATGTCGCTGAGTGTTTGGGCCGAGGCTTCAACCCGATCTATAGGAACTGTGTTTGCGTTCTTACTTTTCACTGAGTGGAATCCTCGAGCCATCCATTGGTTCTGGGACGATTATGCAAACAGTGCCCCGGCAAACACAGACGAGGACAGCGTAGTAGGAATCAGTTCCATCAGAAGAAGTAATCGGATGGCTTGGATGCTTGTGGGAAGTGCGGTACGTCTAGCTCAAGATATGGGGTTCATGGAGAACAGTGCCCGAGTGTTTGTGGCTACTCATACTGCTGAAACGACCACCGCAATGACAGTGGGCCAAAGAAGTATGCTTGCCCAGCTGTTGGCTGAAGTTAACTTGGATGAAGACATCGTAGGCAGTCAAGTGGAAGATGCATTGGTGTTGAAAGGTAACGAGGTTGCCTTAAGACTGAAAGCTGCGGAAAGCTTGAAATTCACACCTTTCCAACGTGCCAGTGTCGAGCTTTTGAAAATATGTTCATTGGCTTACGAGTCCTTGTATTGTGACCGATCGTTCACTGGGCTTGACCAGAAACAGAACCTAGCACTTCTCAATATTTTGTCGTTGCTTCTCGATGGTTGGAAAACAAAATACTCTGCGTTATTGACCGTCAGCAATGTTCCAAGAGACCAAATCTTGGACCATGAGTCGTTACGTATTGACTACTACTACTTATGCCTCTACACCTATTCATTGGCACTTGCTCCAGACTCGTCACGCAACCTTGGACTTGCAGAACTCATGAAATCCAGCAAGTACATCGAGCTTGCGTTCAGTGCTTCCAAGGAAATCCTTGCGTCTGCGTCCAGAGTCCACGAGTTGAACGTGTTGAAGTACATGCCGATCCGTTGGGTCACTCGTATTGTGCGATCAGTTGCGTTTGTGGTGAAATGCTACATGACCATAAGTGTCAAGAACAACAGTTACTCGTCCAAGATCGTTGGGTTAACTGTGATCCCCACCGACGATATCATCCAGACGGTTCATCGTGCAGCTATCACTCTCAGAGAAGCTTCTCCTGACGATGTCCATTTGTGTTCACGGTATTCTACGATGTTGATGTATTTGTACTCGGAGATGCGTTCAGCAGGAAAGGCAGACGCAGGAAAAGCAGACGGTGTTTCTGTGAAAGCTGAAGACGTTGGATCACAAGAGTTAGGCGGGGTTCAATCCCAACAGGTAAATGGAATATCAAATGGAGTGGCACAAACATCAGGCACAAGTACGCCTGGTATTCAACAAACCGCAAACACAAACACAAACTCTACAAACACAAGTGCACCTCCAAACACAAACCCTATCAATCCTATGGACCCAATGTATGAGTTGCCAGATTATTTCAATACTTATCTCGATGGAGATCTACAGAACCTCATCCAATCTGACAATTGGATCGGTCTCAACTTCGTCGATCCTTTCACAGAATTACTCGACAAACAAATCAGAGACAACAAGCCTCCTACACAACAAGAGCCTTCCAATCCTTCATATCCTTAGTCTATTTAATTATATTATATGTGGCGGGAGCTCCTTTGTCCCCTCACGTTGGCCTGTCTAATCCCTTGTCGAATGCTCTTTTAATTAATGTATAATCTCCTATGCAATCTGATGCTTCTCTCACGAATAAAAACTCTCCCTTCTCTCAAACACCTAATGCACCCAGCAACTTCCTGCTAATATCAATCTTCCTTCTTTAAAATTCAATGAATTCCATAACCTTCCGGATGCTCTCCGCTTTCCTTCCTTTTCTTTTGGCCACAAACGTGTCTAATCAAACACAACTTTTTCGCTCCAAGTAAGCAATTTCATAGCTATGTTCTAACAAATCACACAATGCTCTTCTTTGTACTTTTGTCTTCTCATTTTTGCTTCATTTTTCTTGTTCCGTCCTAGTTTCCCATTGGTAACCGACTTGCTTCTCATGATTTTATCTTCAAAACTCTGGCGAGGAGAATGATGCTCTGCAGCTGCAGCACTTACCACTGGAGCTATTTCGGGAGAACTGATCTCCGTTTTCGATTTCTGGAACGGTTTCTTTCGTAACCACAACGATCCATTTTTCTTAAGCTTAGCAGCCTTTTCATCCGATATAGAAAGTGCAGAAATCTTGCTGTCATTAGAATAAAGAGACTTTGCAGAATCACAATCAGATTGAACCAGACCCTGTTCCGACCGAGGAGTCTCTTGGATATAAGTACCGTCCACCTTGTATTTCCAGTAGAACATATCTTTAATATCAACATAATCACTACTATTTGGGTAAGGCAGAGTAGAATGATTGAAAACCATCTTGCTCAACAAATCCTTGGACTTCTTGTGCTCAACCTCATCCACAGATATCACGGTATCAGGTGTCTTCAACACTTTCTCTGTTTCTTGCTTAGGGAGTTCCAAGTATTGCTTTTTGAAAAGAGGAGCTGGTTTCACAAAAGGTGCCATTCTGTAAAATAATATGTATGGCGTCTCCTTGGCCAAAGCATTCTTGAAAGTGATAGGTCTTACTCGGTGACTCTCTGATAAGTCATCAAACAATAACCAACGCTTTTGCTCCTCTTCTTCTTCAGTAGAGTTTGGATCATATGGTTCGTCTCTAACAAGAGAAATGTAATGACCACTGTTCACTGAGCGTCCCCGATGACACACAACACTTTCCAACACAAGTCTGAATTGAGTTCCTGTCGACGACTCGTCTGCAATAAACGAAGGTGGATCAATAATAGGAGGAATGATCACTCGTTTGTTGTTCTTATGCGACTGTTTGCCAAAACTGTACCGTTTCAAACAGATAGGCAAGATCGGAGTCTTCTCGGCAAAGCTCTGTTCCGTTTTGGAGTTTGGTTCCAAATCAGTGTAGAAAGGTAGAAGCTGAAGAAACATCCACGCCGGTAAACTCACTTCTTTGCTTTTGCTTTCAGACCATATAGATACCTGTGAGTTCGTTCTTGGTCTCACAGTCACACTATAATCAGAATCTTTTGAAACAGAAAACTTTCTTGTAGATACTGGTGGTTTGTCAGAACTGTCTACTGAAGTGTCAACAGACGGAGAGTAGGTAATAACTCCATACTCGCCGCTATTCTCTCCATCGCTAGTGATCTCTCTTTCTATTTCTTCACCATCTTCTTCTTTTTCTATGCCGTTATCTAGGGGATCATCAGCATCTTCAATCTGTTGGTCAGTTGGTTTTTCAATGATATTGTTCAACCCCGACTCTCTCCAACTGATTCCCTGAGTGACTGTGTTACGTCTTAAAGACATCCGTCTCTCTAGCTGACGTTTAACATGAATGGAGTTATTAAAGTAGTCTTCAAGACACTCTTCAAGCAACACCGATTGCTGTCCATCATGGTCTTCTGCAGTGTTATTCAGTATAGACGACGACACAGCCAGTTCTGTCAGCTCAGGACGCAAAGTATCTGAAGATTTTGCAGCAGCTGGATTTTCTCCTTCAGGAGAAACCAACAGCTTTTCGTCATCAGAATTCTCTTCTTCTTCCACCGAAGGAATAGACACGTATAACATTCTTTCCTTGGTGTAACGATGATCATCTTTCTCTGCCTCTTTACCTCCATGTGCTATATCTATACGCAAAGTCAATAACGGCATGGACAAAAGCTCAGTAAGGAAAATGAATAACTGAGCACAGTCCTCTTGTTTTCTGGACATTGCTTCTGAGAACCCATTCTCGCTTAACAGTTCACATAAGAGACTGGTAAGGTCGCTAGTGATGAGTTTACCAGATCTCAAAAGACTGACATACAATCTTAAGATCGCCCTTAACCTCAGCAATTTAGGATCTTCAGAAACAGAGTCCAAAGCCATCAAGAGAGGCTCGAAGTTCTCGAGCTTTACAAACATCGAAAATAATAACGAATCCAAGTAACACATGACATTACCCCAGTTCTCTGCTCCCAAGAGTTTTATTTTTTTGTGTTGCTTGTTGTAGCAGCCGGAAGCCACTATGGACCCTTCTTCTGCCATCGAAAAGTGCCTTATCAATTCATATGCCTTGGTGATATCTTTACTTGCAAAATCAGAGTACATGACGGCAGAGAACTCTGTCTGAGTTATCAAAGCTAGACTTTTCTTATCAAACAAACTCTTTAGTACTGTCACTCGCGACTGCATGTTAGTGGACTCATACCTTTGTACAATAATTTTTGAGTACATTTGTTATGAGTAGATCTTGCCTATACTGTTCATAATTTCTTAGATGTGACTCATAAGTAACAACAGTTCAACTATGATCCGATACTAGCAAAGAGGTGCCTGGAAATCCAAGCTTGTGGCTATCGTTGATGGACTATAATGGAGATGGACCTAATGATCGGCCGAACTTAAGGACCAAAACTTGACCCACAGAACGACAGACCAAACCAACGTAGACCTAACATGCAAGCTGACAGACCAATAACACACTCTTCTCCATACTCAAATATCTCCAGAAGTTTTCTTGCACTGTGTCAAGTGCTCATGAAATCATACTTACAGTCGACTCTCTTGACTTGTTCTTCTCACTCTTCAACTTGTCTTTAAACAGGGACCAGAACCCATCATCGAACACAGTCTAAACGTTAGCACACAAACACACAGACTTCAATATAGCTTGGATCACATACCTTTTGCTTGTCTTGCACGGGTTTTAATTTCACCATCTCATCCACGCAGCCATAAAGTTCTAGAAGGCAACGTTGGTCAAGCAAACACTGGTGGCTGCCACCGTTAGCTGATTACGTCAGCACTTACGTAAATAGGAAGGTCCAACAAATGACAGGATGGGGTGCGGACGGCGTTGGCCGAGAAAAAGTTTGGGTGCGTCCGTCGGGGGGCGTGGTGCTTAGCATGTGCTGTCGATGTAGGCGGCAGGTGTGGGCGGGTGGTGACATTTTTGGGCGGGTGGCTGCACCTGTTCTCGATAACTGTAGGCGAGATGTCTGGGCCGGTACAGGTTGGAGACAATCGACTGCGAGGGAAATGTGAGTACCAGATTTTGACGTTCCCGTGGGGTTTCGAGTAGCAGTGTTGAGGTTGGGGTGGATGCTGTGGGGGAGATTCAGGGATTGAACAGGACCGTTATGAAAGGTGCATGGGTTGGAGGAGTGGCATGTCGTGGTTTTAAGGTGTGCTGTAAAAGATGTTCGGGTGTTCTTTCCTGAGTGATTTTTGAGTGTGCTAGGGCTTCTGTGCTGGTGTTCTGATAGTGATCTACGCATTGTGGTTCTTCAGTGCTACGCGAAGTTTGTGGATGTTCAGAACCGTAGCTATTTGTAAACTTCATGTGACACTAAAACCGTTTTGATAAATACAGTAGGGAGCAGGGTCGACTAAAATGCAAATTTATTAATTAGGTATAGTTTAGAGTATTGCGGAGGTGATAGAGAATGGTGAGAGACTGCACTAGAGATCAATCGGTAGAGTCCAAGTAGTACTTTCCAATAGTAGGTCTGAGAATAACAGAATCAACTGATAGAAGAATCTGATTTTATCTCATTGGAACCAGTCAATTTGGAACGAGCCAATTCGGAACATACCAATGATAGTAGACGGTGCAAGTACTGACAGCTCATTCACGTATCTTAGTGAATGGATCTGACGGCAGCTCTTTAAAGAGCCCACATATTCTTCATTTATCACTTATTGACGAATGTTCAACGATGGTAGAACAGTAGTTCACGTGTCTATGACAACGAGACGGCAGCTCGATGACACAGTCTAATGGTAATCGGCAATCCAACTCACGACAGTCAATTGAAACTGGAGACTTGATGACATGACGACAGCTCACAGACAGTAAATGTTACTGAATCAGAGATCTAATGACATGTGATATAATCGAGTCGAACCACAAGCCACCCAAACCCAGTATCGTACACAGTAGGAAGCTCAGTAACACAACGGCCCACTAGTCCAGTCTTTTCTCCGACTCAATTGGCGAGTATGTCACTTGAGTAATGAACTTTCCGGCATATCTATTGATACAAGCGACTGCCAACACGTTGTTCTTGATCGAGGTGGTGATCAAGTGATTCAATATCACATGGTTAGGCACACTCAAGATGTTGGAGTCGTAGGTTGGATTGCTACCTGGGGTGTTTGACGGCGAGTGCAAGATCCCGTGGTTCTTTCCTGTTGCTTTGGCGTCCTTTTTATTGAGAAGCACGTTGTTAAGATAAGGAGGTAGTGCTGGGGGCTCATTGAGTCCCTTTTTCTTGAGCATCGCCGTGCTGTCCATCACAGTTTCGTCGTAATCGTCAGTGTCAATGTAGAGGGCCGGGATTTCGTTGGTGTATTCAACGTTACGTCGAGGCACCGGAGTCAATATCAGACTCATGGTAGGGAACTCGGTTAAGGCGTCGCTCGAGATAGTGTACGAAGAGGATTGGAGTCTAAGAGAGTTCATGTCCTCGCTGATCGGACCAAAATAGTCGTCGTTCTTGTTGTTGCTGACTTTTCCAGACTCGAGATGCGACGGTTTCTGGGCCGGGGTTCGGACTGCGACCTCTCCGAAGAAGTTCTGGTTCTGCGTGGCGCTGTTCTTGACCACCTCGAACCAGTTGACAAAGTTCCCGTTGGCCTCGGTGGCTTTGGGCAAGTTGTTGGAACATTTAGTCTCGCCGTCGACAATGAACTGGAACCGATAGATGCCAATTGGCAAGAATAGCTGGACTGCAAACTCGCCAAGCGAGATCTCGTTGAGCCGGATCTTGGTCATCCAGTTGGTGAACGAGCCAATGACAAACACGTTGCGGGCAGAGCCTTTCCACTTCACGGCGACGGGCACCGTGATGTCCTTGTACTTGGTGTCCTTGTTCATGTAGTCCAACAACACGTTGGCCTCGATCTCGTCGTCGTCCTTGTTGATGATGTCGTCGTGGATGGTGTTGTTGTTGTCGAAGTCGGTGCTGCTGCCGTTGGAGCCCCTGCGCAAGAGCACCGACAGGCTCTTCTTGGTGCTGAGGGTCAGCGAGTCGGCGTGCTCGATGAACTCGTCGTGCGGAACCTCGAATTTCAGGGTCGAGCCATGCGATGCCACCGGCTGCGGACTAGGATTGCTTGGAGCCACCCTGGGAGTCGGATTCACTTGCTCGCGGCCCTGGTGCTTGGACGAGGTGAGCTGGGTGCCGTCGGTGGTGGGCCGTGAGTTTGGGTGTCGAGCCCGGCGATGATTTTCCAGAGGCTCGGTGCTGGTGTTGTTTCCCATGGTCGGAGTGGTGACACCGTCGATGACTAGAGGGCTGGGTAATAGAACAGGAGAGTGGAGGCGGCCCTTGAGGTGGAGCAGGGGGAGGGCGATCTAAAAGGATATGAATGGATTCGAGGATGGCAGTTCCCTAGCAAAGAATATATAAAAAGTCACAATTGGATTTCAAGATGAAAGGCGGTATCGAAAATCTTTGTTTCCCGCCCAGGGCTGTTAGTTTATGCGGGTGACAGCTCCCAGTGTCAAATGATGTCACCAAGCGTATGTCAAGGAATCAATCGCTGGGGTGCGTAGGTAGCACGGTGAGGATGTGTGGATGTGGTGATAGGATGTAGCGGGTATGGTGTAAGGAAGAAGCGAGGTCCGGATGGGTTGTTGCGGTAGAGATGTCGAGGTACAGGTAAGGATGTGGGTCCCATGTGGAACCCATGTAGGCATGTGGGTAGATATGTAGGCAAGTGAGGTGGTGCAACAGCAGGAGCGATTGTCGGACACGAGGAAGCGGTTAGCTGGAGTGCTACTGTTCTACGGAACGGATGAGGTGAGATGGGTTGATAGAATGGGTTGGATTGAGAAAGGTTGAGATTGCGTGGAGATGAGAGTGAAACAGTGAGAAGGTTAATGTAGGCGAAGGAGTGGAGCAGTGGAAGAGTAGAGACCCTGAGGATGTGACAAGAGGGGTGGTTAAAGGATTGGAGTTGGGTTGGGGTTGGGTTAGATGGATGAGATAGAATTGGAATGTGGTGCATTTGGTAATGGATTTGATATTAGGAGTTTAGTAGAGAATTGGATAGTGAGTAAAGAGTTTAGTGTACAGTGTAGAAGTGTGACAGTAGCAATCTGAATTTAAAGTAGTGTGACAGTAGCAATATGGTAGAGGAGTGTGACAGTAGCAATGTGTTATCGGAGGGGAGTGAGACAGAACAAAAACTGTGGTACGAGGTGGCAGGTGCAAGCAATGAGATTGCCAGGGTAATTAGTAATTTGAAACAGCAAGGAACTGTGGTCATTGAAATGGGCTAGTGGATGTGAGGATGGGTCGATATGTGTAGTGGATGAAAATTCGCAGGCCGTGACTAGTTGGAATTGCCAGTGCATGGAGTTGCTGATTGCTAACGTGGGTTCGCTGGTGAGGATGTAGGGATGTGGCTGCAGAATTGACTTTCGGGTAGAATAAGAGACTAGAAGTTTACGGTTTCTTAGAAGGCTTTGTTGTAATTGTTTCTAAGGTAGAGGTGATTAGTGTGCAGACCCATAGTAATGGGTTGTGTAGTGGAGGTAACGGAGTAAAGTAGAGTTTGGTGGGGATATGGTGGAAATAACGTAGTGCAGTGTGCGAGAAGTAGCGCAACCAGTGACCTTGGAAGTCTTTAGTGAGTGTTATTCGGACTGAATACTGCGATACAAATAGTTATGTGCAATTATTTGGGTGTGTGTTGTGGGATAGTCTGTTGAAGCAATCACATCCTCACAACAAGTACCGATGCAGCATGCCAGTGATGTAAACGTATGGAGTAATTCACCAACAGCAAACAACAATTGAATTGAACTAGACAAAAATAAACCAAGACAATACCTCGTCCGAGGAGTGTCAATCCAGTACACACTAACCGGTAACTGTCTTACACACAATCTCCATACTCCAGTGTATATCCATAGGCTTCACCTCTCACATCCTACCTTCAAGCAAACCATTAACATTCACAGAACTACGGCCAAACCCCCAACCAACAACCCACTACTTTTACTACTCACATTCCAAATAAATCAGTCCCAAGTCAAGAATACCACGCCCAATTGCTGATCACTGTTCCCAATATTGTCGTGGTACGTAGATCATTCATGTACGCATGTGTGGGGTGGGCAATAAAAAAACCAAAGGCTAGCCAACAAGGGTCCATCTAATCTGATCTAGGATCTGTTGACTAAACCCAGCTCTCCCCAATAACTCTTTGTTAGTCTCTTGTTCTAGACCCACCCTAGCGTTGCTTTGATATTGTTACTTGACAGTATTCATGCAAGCTCCAATAGATGTCTCAGTTCCAAGCCACTCTAGAACACTCTAAATGGTCTAACAACTAGTACCGTGAACTCAGCCAACAATCACTATCTGACCCAACTCTTTAAAACTAATCTCTTGACTCTTTTCTTATACTTTGATTTTGTAGACTTAGTTTTTCAACTACCTTCACCAAGATCTATTCCTCGACGCTTGTATGCACAGAAATCTGGTAATCTTCAATCTGGCATGAAACCTTCGATCTGGCATGCTCAGATAATATTATCAGAGAGTGCGACAATAAGAGAAGCAAGTATTGACACTGTTTGTACTCTGTTTTTTATTGACAACAGAAACCATTCTATGGAAGATTCTTCTTTGTTGTTCTAAATAATATTATGCTTGGTCGATTGTTAATTCTCCTAATCATCAATTGCTGAACACTAACTACAAACTTACCCCCAAGCATAATCTTTCTACTCTTCTTTACTAACTTCCCGTTGTCTCCTTCCCAAGCCATTTACTCATACCACCCTACATCAACTACTTTTAATCATAAATTCACTACTTAATTCACAAACTAACTAGAATATGCCTGGAAGCAACTACCAGACACCATGGTTTGATCCAGGAAATTTCCCAGACGAACCATTTAGTCCTTCTTCTCGAAGTAGTCGGTCATCTCCTGATCCAACTCCTCAAGGGTCTTCTTTGGCTTTTTCTCTGGCTTCTTAGCCTTCTTAGCTGCTGGCTTTGGCTTTGGCTTAGCAGCTTTGGCCTTTGGAGCCTGCTTAACAGGTTGTGGAGCGGCACTAAATGGTTAGTAATGAAACAGACAGTTTCAATCGTCAATCTACTTACTTGGCTTGGATTCTAGAAGCAAGTGGCTTCTTGGTTGGGTCCAAAATAAGCTCAATTCTAAGCTTGGTCTTACCACCATCAATTGGCGCTCCGTTGTACTTGTTGACTGCTCTGGAAGCAGCAGCAGAACTCTTGAACACAACAGTGGCAATCCCCTTAGACTGTCCCTTCTCGTTGTAAGTCAAATGGACAGTGGAAACTCCTCCAACTTCCTTAGAGAAAAATTCCTATTAGATTAGTTTGTGCTCCAAAGCATTTTCAAATGCTCGCACCTCCTTAATGAAATAAACATGACGGCGTAACCAAAAAATATATGACAGGTAAGACTAATTGACTTCGTGACAGTTCATCAACCAGTGATGAACCAATTATCACTAACTATCGCAGTCAATCAACAGTCAATCAACAGTCAAACCCAATAGAAAACAGACACTTTGATCGCCAGCGAAGGCAAAGTGTCCAGCAACTTCAAGCGTACCAGACGCTATGAAGAAGAATGCAATAAAAAATGCAAATGCAAAAAGTAGGATTGGATTAATGGTAGGTAGGTAAGGCAATTGGAATGCTCAATAGCATACACAATAGCAGGGTAAAGCGAAACTAGATGGCATGAAATTATGGATCAAGTGTGTCATCTAATCACATAATAGTTGCCGTTTAAGTTAAAGCTTGTCAACTGAAATTGGTTATCGCACACACAAGCTGCTTAGCCAAATGTTCAATTTCGTAGCAGACACATTTTCTCACCGGAAACTGATTCTAGAAATATTCTAGAAACATTATGTGTTGCTGTTTAGTACCTCTCATCCAATCATGGAGTCTTAGAGGTCAGAGTCGTCTTTAAAAGATGTATCATAAAGAGGCTAGAGCCAATTAATGACACTTTCATCTTTAAAAAATGAGTACCTAGGTATCAAAAAGAGGCCAAGGCCAATTCATGATACTTCCACCATTGTCCAATCCTTGAAATCGTCTTAGAAACCCATGTTCATATTTATTTCATCCGGAAGTGCGAGCCAAGTTAAACAACATACTTTAATTGCGTCTTGTTTGATATCTCTTGGCTGCACAACGGTTAGTAATCCTGATTTCATGGTCTCAAAAATAATAATTTACAATGAATGTGTTGTACAAACGATTAATCGTTTGTAACGGTTGAGCAGGTTTGTGGATGATAGTTGGTTAACTATTGGTCCACGGTCAGTTGGTCGATTATTGGTCGACTGGTCGGTTCATAGTCCACAATGGGAGACCTCTTGTATGATTCATGATGTTAAGATTAACCTTTGAATCAATCAAGCAGTCAAATTATTTGGTACTTGCATAGAACTCAATTCATAGTGGCAATAATGTCTCAATGTAAGCGGTTACAATAGAGAGTCATTAAGGTATGCTCAGAGTGAACAGTCACAATAGGAGTTATCAAGATATGCTCAACGTTAATGGATTACCACAAACAGCGTCAAATCCACTAACAAACGATTAACAGGTTTCTCACCATTCCAAGTGGCAAATCTCGTTAATCTCGCATATTTATTTGAACTTAACCAGCCAATAGGACCAAACATTGGCAACCAACAAACAGTCAGTACCATAGCTCAACATCACCATTCTTTCATCTCAACCTCCAACGCATTCATCTAACTAGCACATACTAATCCATAAACAACTGCCTTAGTAGCAGCAGAAGCATCGATGATCTTACTCAAGCCAACCGGAGCAGGAGCTGGAGCTTGTTTCTTTGCAGCCGGGCGAGCAGCTTTACCCACTTTGGCGTTCTTAGAAACAACCTTCTTTGGGCCCTTGCTACCGGTCTTCTTTGGTCTTGGCTTTTCCTTGATAATGTCGTCAAGAGCTTTATCTAATGAAGCAGACATGTTTTTGTATTTTGTTGTTCGAGAGAGAGTGCGGACAAAAACTGCCAGCACGAAAATTTCAATTAAGTGGCGGCCGACACGGGGGGTCTACAGGGGGTGGCACGGGACCATAATAGGGGGTGCAAGTCTAACGAAAGTGGGGTGAGCAGAAACTGGTACATTATGTATTGGGGAATCTAATTATACAAATAAGAGCTGAGAAATCGTGAAAGAGCAGTCCGTAAGTTTGTGGGGGGTGGTTGGGAGGTTGTAGTGGTTTCACTTGTGGGGAAGTTGATTGAAAGAGGAGCTTGTAAGATGGTTGTAAGATGGTTGTGAGTCTCGTAAGGCACTTGTAATTCCATAAGACATTTGTGAAAGCCATAAGACATGAAAGTCCAAGATGCTGTGAAATCATTTAACGCCTCTATGCCACCAACTGGGTTTGTAAGTCTTCCCAAGCGATCTTGTAGAATGGGTTCATGTTACTTTTCAAGATGAGTTTTCCCAAGTAGTTGTGACGGATCTCTTGGAGTAACTGACAACTGAGTTGTTTGACTCGAGGGTCTTTATGATACAAGCCCAGACACAACAAGTCGATGCCTGAGTTTTTCCAAGTCAAAGAATCGTAGTCGAGTTTTGAACTAAGCATGTAGGTTGATATCAAGAAGTTTTCAAGTGCGTTCTCGGTGGTGACAACTGACTTGACAATGTTCGAATAGATCTCCAAAGCCTTAGCATTGGGAATAGGTGTTGTTGAGTTCTGAAGCACTGTCAATTGGTACGAGAGATCGATTTCAGACTTGCTACCTGAGAAGTGATATGTCAACGGATTAGACTCGAGTTTTCCATGGAAGTCTCTGTAGACCAAATAGTACACTCTGAGGTCGTTCATTTTGTCTGATTTCACCGGCCAGAAGTAACCTGAGTGTTTCTCAGAGTCATGAGGAGCTCCAGTGCTGATCCGTAGTCCGGATTTTGATTTCACCGGCAGCTGAGTCACTTGGGTGTCCTGACTTGTCAATGAACTGCGTACACTCATGGAAGTGTTGCTGCTGATGAAACTTTCTACTTTCGAAGCTTTACTGTCTTTGGAGTAGCGCACTGAAGAAGAAGAGAACCCGGTGAAGAACGGGGTGGCTGCAAGTTTCTCATACTCTGAGTCTGAGTAGAGAATCCGCATGATCTCGTTGATATGCTGTTGGAACACAAGCATGATGGTGTCGTCGTCGTGTTTGTTGGCCATGAGGATCTCGAGTTTCTTGATGAAACCGGCGTCTTCTTGAATTAGTGGCTGCTGAGGGTCTAAATTGACACTGGAACGGTGTGGAGAACCAGAAAGCAGGAAGAACCCAAAGCTTGGAGACGCGGGAGACAGGTGCACCTCGTCATATGCTGGACTACCTTGGAGCAAATCTTTTGGAGACTTGCTTTCTATTGGAGATAAAGGAGCCAGCACTGGAGATATTGAACGGCTGGCAGTGGAGAACATGAGCTCGTTTGTTTCAATGTCGTAGAGAACGTCCCAGAGTTCGTCATGGAGTTTGAACGTCGGGTTAGCAGTACCAGCAAAGTACCAGTCCAATTTCTCAACAAGATCGTATTTACTGAGATCGATGTAAGGTAAGGTGCGTTTCAAGAACCCAGAGAGTACTGCACCGGCTCCGCTGACAAGCGAGATGGTTGCAAACACGTACTCGCAGATCTCTTGGGCCGACCGTTTGTTGCCGAGGAACATGATTCTCTTGTGGGTGAGGAACGCGTTGATGAGGATTATTACTGGAGGTGTGGCCGAGCCGTAGATCGAGATCTCGGGGTAGTTCCTGCTGGGTTTCACCGAGGCCACAAGAAGCTGGGCCAAGAAGTTGGACACCGGGAAGTCCAGCACCGATTCGGGAAGCTGTAGCACAGGCACTCGGAGTGGGATCGGGAAGCCCTGGTACGGCACAAGAAGCTCGAAGCAGCCGTTGGCTTTCACTGGGATGTTTGTGGGAGTGGTGAAAATCCGGGACGTAAAGGCTTTGTTTGCAAAATAGTCTTTCACGGGGAACTCGGTGATGGTGTTGAGGAGCACTTTCTTCTCGAAGGAGAGCTGGGGGAGACAGCTGATGTTGGGAAGGTCGTTGATCGAGTGGTAGAGGTGGGAGATCACCTTCTTGGTGTCGTCGATGGTGGAGCACCGGAAAAGCTGGTCGAGTGCAAACACCATCAAGGGTTTGAACATCTGGACCCCCAGGTGCAGGGTGGCCACTGCGAGGCCCTTGATCACGGTGTTACGGTGGACGTTCTCGTCGTGTCTGGTGTTGACGACGTTCAACACGAACACTGGCTCAGAGTCTTCAGTTCCAACATAGTGGTGCCTCTGGTACTTATCCTTGTGTAAGATTGTCACGGTCCAGTCCTCGGGTCTGGCGTGGATCTGGTCAGGCATCAAGAGTTCTGTGAAGAACGGAAGGTCGCCGGGGATGGGACACGGATGGGCATAGCGAATCACTGGACCAAGGTTGACGTCGAACTCCGAGGCTATGATAAACAGCACCAAGCCACGGTTCATGGTTGGGGAATCGCAGCAAAGAGAACAGCAGCAGGGGATTTGGAGCCAGGGACAGGTGGTGATCGGGGACGGTGTGTGACAGAAACCGTGGTCGACTAGAGGGCAGGGGCCAGAGTTAGGGTCGCAGTCTAAACTAGTGGCCTGTGGATTACTGGAGCTGGAGCGTGGCTAGCCTCTGGGTGAAAAATTGATCAACAATCTTGAGAAACCGGGTTTTGTTAGAAAAGAAGAGAGATACGCCAGGAGAAGGAAACACCGCAAAAAAAAAAAGCTTGAGGGTTCTCAACGGTCACTAAGATTTCCACAGCCTGTCTGAACAGGAAAGATAGTTTCTGTGTATGGAATGCCTGGAGCTCTGGGTCCAACCGCCAATCGTATAACCATGTACAAGTATGCACTCTGTCGCCTGCGCCAATACTAGGCTGGTAAACTGTGCATTAACACGTCAGTGACGGTTGGTTGAACAGAATGGGGGTGGGAGGGAGTGTGAGGGAGTGTTCGTAGTTGGGAGATGGACGTGTTGTTGGAAGAGGTAGTTAGATAAGTTAAGTTGGATGTGTTAAGAGAGCTTGAGTCGGATGCGTCGAACGTGTTTAAGTGGAACAGTACGAAATCATTCGAGTTTAAGTTATGGTGAACACCGAATGAGGATTGATGAAATGAACAGTTTAAGAATAACACAAACAAGTGCTAGTTTCAAGTATAAACAAGTCTCAAACACCAGCAAGTGTTAGAGTGCACTGCGACTTTTCTCAAACAGTTTTCAACTCATGGTGCAGTAATTGTTAGACGTAAATTGGCAAGGCACAGACATGGAGGCACAATTTTCAAGCACGGGTTTTCTAAGCACATTTTTTCGAACACTTTTTCCAACTGTAATTTGTTCAAGCATGTTTCCAGAATGGAGCTGGCGAGACTGAGACTTTGAGACTTTGAGACTTTGAGACTTTGAGACTTTGAGACTTTGAGACTTTGAGACTTTCAGAGCTTTAGAACTTCCAAGTTGATTCCGTGATATCCACTAGTCGTTAATTATCTACATCCTCGCTTACTCACTAACACCCTAATTATCATTAATGCCTGTTTATTGACCGCGTCCTAACCCTCACACCTCCCTTTCAACCCGTTTGCAAAGTGAGGTAGAACTAAACTCTGTTTTACAGATCCTCACTAGTTATCCGATTTTAGTCCCTGGACTAGCCCCCTCTGTAAAACTCATATAATATCGACACTAGTGCGATCACGGTTAGACTTCGAGTTACGGCTCGGGATCTCCAGCTTTGTCCGGGCCATCCTTGTTTTTTTCGCTGCTATTGTTTGCAGCCTCAATTGGCCCTGTCTGAATATTTTCGCTGCCTATTCCCTACACCCTCTGTCCAATACGGTCGGTTCCCTGCCAGTATCCTGTCCCTTTCTTGGCTCCCATGTCCTTAATCCTGTCTCTTGATCCTTAACTTTATTCTGACCCTTGCTTGCTTGCCTTGAATATGGATGCTTATAGACCGGTGCCTCAGAACCGGTGGCTACTTGGCACTTAATTATGTAACATCCTTACACACTACATTCTTACACCACAACTTACATTCTTACACCACATTCTTACACCACATTCTTACACATTCCCCTGCACTTCTCAAAAACACCTCCGTTTTTCTACTAGTCCCTCACCTCCGTTACTCACTAGTCCCTTGGCAAATCGTCCAGCCCCAATCCAAACTCGTACTTTCCAAACAATGCAGTCAGCACCCTCTGTTCTCAGTACCTCCACTAGTGTTCATGTGCCGAAATATGTGGACTAAGGCAGAGACCTTGGTAAACACTGTGTCATAGCTTGGTGTCTGGAGGTTGGTGTGGACATGCATTCTTCTTCTGCATTGTGCTGATGGCTTGTCAACATTGTTGTGAATTGCTGGTGCAGCTTGCTGTGGTACTGCCTGTTGTGATTTGTACTATTGTAGAAAGTCCTGTCTGTACAACATTTGCTGTAAGACTTTTAGGGACCAGTCCATGTCATGAACCACTTAGCCACATTGTCACAGTGCTTCTGTTACAGCATTGCCTCAGACATGGCAATGTGCACGTCCACATTAGTTTTTTTTCGTGGGTATTGCTAGTGTATGTTTTAATTGTATGGGCTAGTTGTTTTCCAGTTGTTTCTGGTCGTTTTCTTGTAAAGATTTTGCGCATTTAATTACGTGTACAATTCAATTACGTGTACACCCATTCAACGACAGTCCTACCGCCTTCTCTCACATCAAATCTACATCCAGATCCAACTAAGACCGTTGTATTATTTAGCCCATCAATTACCAGCCTAAACCATTTTAGTGTCAACGGTTGCCATGTTTCCAGCATTATTATTGCCGGGCTAAAAATCTCCCCGATACCCGCTGCTTCGATGTCTCAGGTTGAAAGCCTCCCCCATAGCTATAGGCCCGTTGCTAGTTTATGTAGGCGAAGCTTTTTAGCAGCTTTCTAAGCGAGCCTGTTGTTCAGTCCGAACCAGTTTAGGCAGCCCTTACTGATAGAATTACGGGTTACGGTATTCTCAAGCTTCGCTCCAAAGAATGCACTTCACACCCCCATTTTCAATGACGAGCAATTGACAAGGTTCGTAAAACATTTGTCAGACTCCCATCGAACCTTCTGTTAAATAACAATGTTGAACCTTCTGTTAAACACTGTCTGTCTCATTCAACCAATGCCCATAGCACTGTCAAACTCCCTGTCTAACTTGTTGTCTGACTCTCTCACAAACTGTCTGACCTTTGTCTAGCCATGAATTTCAGTCACCAACTTGTTCTCCACTGTCTTAACTGCCGACCTTAAATCCCGCAGTTGATTTTCTTTCTTGCAACCTGTGTTCTGTCTTCAGCTTCCTCCAGTTCCATCCTGCAACCTACGACTCTCATGCAGAGAAAACCTTTTCTTGACATACATATTCCGTCATGGTCCACGCAGCCACAACTATAACCGTTGATCCTACCTGGAACTACAGTCTCGCTTAACAACTGAAATTCTCGTGTCACCAGCAAACTTGAGGTAAACGTCTCGCTTGCCAGCTCACTAAAAAATTGGCTTGGCACTCAAGGGCTTAGCCTGCTAATGCACTAGCTGTAACAGCACCTCCCGCTTCTGTGCAATGCATACCCAGCGAAAAATTTCACCTTCTGTTTTCGAGAACAAAGTTCACCTTTCAACTTGCGCGACTGAGACATTTTCATTCTCCCGATTCCCAACTCAGTAATCTAATAACATACTATGGTGATTGCCCCAGGTG
The DNA here is from genome assembly GCA_030578595.1 of Saccharomycopsis guyanensis. Lineage (NCBI taxonomy): Eukaryota > Fungi > Ascomycota > Saccharomycetes > Ascoideales > Saccharomycopsidaceae > Saccharomycopsis > Saccharomycopsis guyanensis. Next base: position 1,027,277 of record JAJMSQ010000001.1, read on the forward strand.
CAGGTGGTAATATGATTTACAGCTCTCGTCACTATTAGTTATACATAAAGGTTGGTGGTGATCGTGGTTATCGGTTGGCATTGTTCCATCTCTTATTCCTAAGATCAACGTGTATACACCATATCCCACTTCCTCTCAGCTTCTCACTGTTCTATTTACTAGCTTTTGATTTCTCTGAATTGAAACTGGCTTGCTCAAAAATTAACTTCTGTCTGACTTTCGTTCTGTCCCTCACATACTTTCTGTTTGATAGTCGGTCAGTCCCTCACATTCTGTTTGATACTCGGTCAGTCCCTCACATAATTCTTGTCTAACGTTTAATGAGTCCCTCACATAACTTCTTGACATTTGTCTAGAATCTCAAACTCTCCCTTGCATCCAGGTCATCAATTGCGTTACGACTTCTGTCATACGGTTGCTCAATTGTATCCAATTCTCTCGTAAGTTTGATCAATTACATTACAACTTCTCTTAGACATTCACCCGGCCCCATTCAATCCTCTTCCTACGTTTCACACTTACAATCTCTAGCCTTTACCCAACCAGCCTTTACCCAACCAGCCTCTATTAATCATCCTTCTACTTCTCTATTCATTATCTACTGGCTCAACCATCCAACTACGAACTAACGCTGCACCTTTGGTAACACCCGTCCTAGACTAACTCGCAACTTGGCAATCTCATCAAATATCTCTGTCTGTGAACTGATCATACTCTGCTGGATCTTGTTTGCACTATCACCTTTCCCTAGAAGCAAACTAGACAAGTTCCGATTAAACTCCCGGTAATACTGTAACCTCTGAGCTTGCTTTATATACAACTGTCTTTTCTGATCCACCACTTTCTTCACTGCCAAGTACTTCTTCAATGCGGTCTTAACTTCTTCTTGCTCAATATCTTCAATCTCCACCACCGACTCATCACTGTCTTCGTTTTCTTCCACTTCACTTGCTCTCTTGATCTGTTTCAAGGTCAAATATTTCACGTCAGGCAAATTCTGAACCGTACTAAGAACTTTCATCAACTCCTCTGTTTTCAAATTGATTCGACTGGTGACTGGTACGAGCAATTGTGATGCCTGGTGGATTGCTCGAATACTCTGTAGTTTCACTGATTTCTCATAGTTAAGAATCTGTTCTGTCACTTGATCTGCCGCTTGTTTAGAGAAAATTCGTTTGAAATGGCTAGCATTTACTGCATTGACTGGGGGTTAGTAATACGCTTAACATTTGGTTATTAGTTGATGTGGGTCATAATGGGTCCCTGGTGTTATCAAACATCAATAAAAATCAATCATTGACATTGCTTAGAAATGATGGAGTGCATAGAGCAAGGAGCTAGGAATATGCCTTGAAATTCAAACACAAAAGCTTCATTTGTACCTCCGATACTCTACCACCTCCAATTATAATATCCATCTCTATTGCTCATCAAGAACAAATGTCCTCCCGTTTCTGATCAATCGCTACCATTTATAACCCACACCAACTGCAAAACTCTAAAAAGATTTCTACTCACCCTTAATCAATACTTGTCTGAGCTTCTGCCTCACTATTTTGATCTCTTCATTACTGTACTGTTTACCATGGATCACCAACTCCATCAATTCATCATCCACTTTAAACGACTGACACAATATCTTCATCTGTGCATCAATAAAACTATGCACATAAGCATACGACACATTCTTTCTCTTACTAACTCGTGCCATTGTCGTGTTGTTTACCTCTGTTGATCTACCGTTACGCGTTCCCCTTGTCACTTTTTCCTGAGGTTGTTAGTATCACGTGACATCTCGAAGTCTGTGTCCTGGACGGGATGTTTGCAGCAAACCTTTTTTTATGAGACACCGAGATTTAAGTTTTGTTAGTGACTGGAAATAGATTGAGATTGTGACAGAAATCCCGGAAATGACGGGGTACCTAAAATTTTGGGTGCTGAAGATGTGACTCTGGGGGCGTCGGAGTCGGAACTTGAACCTAGTAGACTGTACGTGGCTTTGACTAGAATGGAGAAATCCGCTCATGTGTACGGCACAATGATTCTTAGTTGATTGGGATATGGGATTGTAGTAGTGAGAGTTGTGGTGGGAGAGTTGTAGTGAGAGGGATGTGGTTTTCAGTAGTGAGGTTTCTGTTTAGTAAGGATCTAATTTAGTAAGCACACACAGTTAGGAAATTACTATGTGACAGTAGACATCTTAGAATAGTGAAGGAGTAACAGAGAAATGGATGAGTGAAGGACAGCGAAGGAGTCTAGAACAAGCAAACACAACAAGCAAACGGAACTTGCGGTCCAACAATTAGTAGGTGGCGGAGAGAGAGATAAGGCAAGCAAGGACAATTAGTGTTGGTCACAAGAAATGGTGAGTGACAGTGGGTAAGAGGTGGGCAACCTAATGATAAGCAATGGACAAGTTGTGGTAAGCAATGACAAGACCTGAGGGTAAGGCATTGGCACAGGGTTAGTTCCTTTGATAGCCGAGGGTCAGCTGCAGGAGTTGTGACAGGAGATCAACCATTGCAAGTGTGGCGCAAGAAAAATTTTAGTTGGAGGTGTGATTATTTGTTTACTTGATGATAGAGCTGGCGGTGGGTACACTGGGGTAGTACCACGGAACAGGGGAGGGTGCCGGTGGTAGCCGATGTTAGCCGCAGACGGCACTGTGCTAGTTTTGCTGTCAAACGGTGTACTAACAAAATTTTCGTTAGGCGAGGAGCATGATCTATTGGTATGGCATTGGGTATGGGATTGGCTATTTCTATGGTTGTTAGTGGTGTATGGATTGATTTTACTGGCTGTTGTTATGAGTTCGTCAAGGACTGTCACCAGTAAGATGTGAGACACAAATGTGGAGGAACCAGGCCATACATTTTTGCAAAGATCCGGTGATCTAAAACGTCGGACACTGCGTCTAAGGAAAAAGGTTTCATGCAGGATTGAGGCACGATTTTGGGAAAGGCTCCGAGAGTAGCCAGTGACCTCCAATATCCGAGACGACTAGTTGTCTATATAAGGAGGGGATTTGCACTGGGCAAGATGTTCTGCTTAGTATCATTAACTCCTGAGCTTAGTCAACATTGGAAAGTGTTGGCATACTGCATTGACTGCATTGATTGTTCTTTGACTGTACGTTGAAGGTAACCTACAACATACATTGATCTCTACACTGATCTCTACATTGATCTTACATTGATCTCTACATTTCTGCTCTACACTGCTACTCTACATTGACCTCACATTACTATTTTAACTATGGCCCCTGTTCCTGTTCCTAGCTTTGGAAGCGACCTTAGTGTCCCTACCCAGAAATCTCTCTCACTCAACCGTATGCCATTTGGCGAGTACCTTTTCAGAAGAATCCGTCAATTGGGAATCAAGAGTGTGTTTGGAGTGCCTGGTGATTTCAACTTGAATCTTTTGGACCATGTCGAACCGGTTGACGGTTTGAGATGGGTCGGCACTTGTAACGAATTGAATGCTGCTTATGCTGCTGACGGTTATGCACGTTTCGCCAAGGTTCCTGGTGTTCTTGTGACTACTTTTGGTGTTGGAGAATTGAGTGCCATCAACGGAGTCGCTGGTGCATTTGCTGAGTACGTTCCTTTGCTTCATATTGTGGGAACTTCTCCAACCGTCAAGAAATCTGCTCCTGGTCAAGTCCACCATTTAGTTCCTACCCGTAACCCATACGATGTTATTCCAGACCACCATGTCTATGAGAAAATGGTCGACGGAGTGTCGATCCACAAAGAATCGATCAAAAACGTCGACGACGGTCTTGAACAAATCGACACTGTTCTTGAGGCTGTCATCAGAAACAGACGTCCAGGCTACTTGTTCTTGCCAGTTGATTTGCAAGACAAACTTGTGGATGGTTCTAGATTGAACACTCCAATCAACACCAAGGTCACCGACCCAGAACCTGCTTTGACCACCCAGATTGCTGAAAACGTCTTGAACAGATTGTACTCGTCAAGCAACCCAATCGTCATTGGTGATATCTTGACTGACAGATTCCAAGTCAGTGATAAATTGAGAGAGTTTGTTGCCAGAACAAAGGTCAACAACTACTCCACTCCAATGGGAAAGAGTGCTTTGGACGAGTCCAACGAAAGTTACATTGCCGAGTACAACGGTAAACTCTCGAACCCAGGTGTTCAAAACGAGGTTGAGTCTTCTGACTGTGTGTTGCATTTCGGTACTTATGCAGCAGAGACCAACAACGGAAACTACTCCACCAACTTCGACCCTCAAAGTCTTGTGTTGTTGACTCCACACTACATTCAAGTTGGCGAGAAGTTGTTCAAAGGTGTCCATTTTGGTAATGTCTTGGACAAAATGTTGGAGCTCTTGGACGAGGCCAAGGTTCCAGAACCTGTCAGACCAACTGGGATCAACACTTTGATCAAGATGGAGTCTCCAGCAGATATCTCGCAAAGTTACTTGTACGAACAAGTCCAACAGTACGTGCAACCTAACGACGTGATCATCTCAGAGACCGGTTCTTTCATGATGGGAGCTGGAGATCTCAGATTGCCAAAGAGTGCTACTTTCCTTGCACAGGCTTTCTTCTTGTCTATTGGTTACGCTTTGCCTGCCACTCTTGGAGTTGGACTTGCCATGAAAGACCAAGGCCATACTGGAAGATTGATTCTTTTTGAGGGTGACGGGTCTGCCATGATGACTATCCAAGAGTTTGCTACTTACTTGAGACAAGGAATCAAGCCTACGATCTTCTTGCTCAACAACAGTGGTTACACTGTCGAGAGAATCATCCACGGAGCAGAGGAGAAGTACAACGATATTTCTCCAGACTGGAACTGGTGTGGTCTTTTCAAGACTTTTGGAGATGTCAACAACAAGACTTTCTCCAAGAAGATTGTCACCAAGAAAGAGTTGGCTGATACTTTGGCCGACGAGCAATACTCAAAACAAGAAAGACTTCAATTGTTTGAGGTGATTCTTGACAAACTTGATGTTCCTTGGAGATTTGCAGCCATGCAGAACAAGAAGGTTCCATCGGTGTAGAAAGAGGGGGGTGATAAATTTGCATGTTAATTAGTTATTGGTAATAAAAGGTATTTTACATGGTGTAGGGTGTTAGTCTTGTCAGTCTAGGAAGTATTGAGGTTCCATTGGCTTTCTTGACCTGCTTATTTATCAATGGTATTGCGTTTGAGATACCAGATTCAATGAATGAACAACTTGATTCTCTTTACTTCATTTATGGTTACGTAAGTACAATCACTCGCTTTCTTTTCTTATTAGCTTCATTTGAGGCAGTATTATGTCAGAAACACAATCTTCCAATCACGTCTATGCTACATTAAGTACTTACTATGCTATTCTTGAACTATATACAAAGTGTTTCAAATGATATATGAGCTGGATGGGTTAAGCAAAGGATATACTTACCAGTGTACTCTTTACTGAAATCCACTGGCTGTCTCCATACCGCACACCCAATTCCATAATCCTCGTACGATCTCTCCCCATCACTATCCACCATTACTTCATCTCAACGAGAGAACTTGTCTCCAGACTTTCTGCTCTAAATATGTTAGTACATTCCGAACATCGTGGCATCAATCCTCATTGAGAATTCTCCTGAGATATTTCTTTGGATCTTTCATTGAATCTTCACTGGGACGCAAAGAAACACTCTACTAGAAGTCCCAACTTGTCACTCAAACTAAACCAACTTACCATGTATGAACTCCCTCCTCCTTCATATTCACTCTTTCTTTCCACTGTATTGATAGCTTCTGGAAACCCAGGACGGATCTTCGAAGTATCGATATTATGGTCTTCCGATTGTTCTTTATGATCAGGTCTATACTGATCGTCTTTTCCTTTATTAACAAATCTGTTTATTAGTATCTTGTTTCATTAATGTAACATCCTTGAAATGTTTCCAATGGCCAGACACTCTTCGAATCAGCCAACACTCTTCAAGAGCAAACACTTTAAGATGCTGTCCACACTACTCTCACTCACACCTTAACTGCAAACAATGTGGTCAACCCCACAGCAGTGATCTTGAGAAACTTCACAAACGTATCTGGTAATGCCTGGAACCCAATATCGTTTGGTCCTCCAGCAGGATACCCTCGAGCTCCGAACGGTACGGGTCTTGCACCACTAAGAATCCGTCTGTAGATCATTGTTGAATGTACAATTGCTTAGTGGGAGTTTTTTCGTTTTTCGTTTTGGGAGAATGGATCCGGTAACATTACCATTGGAATTCTACGGGGAGCGAAGATTTTATTATTGATATTTAGACAGGAGATTTATTTTAAATCTTTTGGATTTCAACAATAGAGCCACTCCTCATATCATTTTCACCCCGAATATTATCCGTGTCTCCATCTCGGAACTACGGTATTAACTGATAATACAAACTCGGGGAAGCGCATGCACCCTCCATAAAGATATAATCGCATCGGGTCTTGAAAACCCAATTTGTCTGTTTATTCCCTGACGCTTAACACTTGATTTTAGGCTATAACAGATCAGGAATCCAGTTTTAAGAATCCATAGCTCACAGTTACTGTCTACAGCTCACGGTTACGAATCTATATCTCACAGTTACAGTCTTTAAGTCAGTTACAGTCCTAGCTCACAGCAATAGTACCAGTCAACAGTTACAGTCTACAGTCGACAACTCATAAACACAACAATCTAAACTCATAGCCACACTTTATAACTACTGTCCACAGTTTATCACTACAGTCAACAGCTACAACTACTCTCCATGTCCAACCAATCGGCTGATCGTATCGTCCACGCTATTAGTGGAGGACTCGGAGGAGCTGCTGCTCTTGTGGTCACTTACCCATTAGTTGCCATATCTTGCAGACAACAAATAGATTCCAGCAAGAAAGGGGATGCTCTGGAGAAACAGAAGAAGAAACCAACAGGCCAGTTGGTGAAAGAGATGTTCCAAGAAGAAGGGATTGCCAGCTTCTATGCTGGCATGGAGAGTGCGATATACGGAATGACACTCACAAACTTTGTGTACTACTATTTCTATGAGTCTGCCGGCAGAGTGCTTGTGAAGAACCGGGGGTTGAAGAAACTCAGTGATTTCAAGATCTCGGGGTTGAAGAACGTGGTGTTGGAAGGTTTGTCTCCATTGGAAAGTATTGTCACAGGAACAGTTGCAGGTCTGATCACTGCTCTTGCTACCAATCCGTTCTGGGTCATTAACACCAGAACAACCGTCAACAAAAGCAGTAAGAGTTTCACTCAGAACTTGGTAGAATTGGTCCAGAAAGAAGGATTAGGTTCTCTCTTCAATGGTGTGTTGCCAGCTCTTGTGCTTGTGGTCAATCCTATTATCCAGTACACTGTGTTTGAACAGATCAAGAACATTATTTTGAAATCCAACAAATCTGGATTCAAACCAATCCATGCGTTCCTCCTTGGAGCTTTCAGCAAGCTTATTGCTACAGGTGTGTCGTATCCTTACATCACCATCAAGTCTAGAATGCACATGAAGTCTAAGGAGAATGCCAATGTCACCATGAGCCAGATGCTCTTGAAGATTTTAAAAGAAGAGGGGTTGGCAGGTTTATACAACGGTATTTACGTGAAATTGTCGCAAAGTATTTTCACTGCGGCTTTCTTGTTTTATTTCAAGGAAGAGTTGGTGACATTGACTGCCAAACTTATTGCGTTGTTCAGAGTGGTCAAGCAAAGAAAGGCTTAGGAGAGGCCAAGGGAGAAGCAAAGCAAAGAAAAAAATATTGATCTTTTTGTTCTCAATTTATAAAAATTTAACGATGTATGTTTGTATGTTTGTATGTTTGTATGTTTGTGGGTTTGTATGTTTGTGAGTTGGTATTAGTTTACTGAGTATTTTGTAGTACAAGTATTTCACAGTATATGGTTAAATCTATGTACTGTCTGTTCTGTAGTTCTAAGCAGCTCTCCACAGTAGACCTCTGTTTCTACCCGCCCCCCTGGTACATACTCCAAAGAAGATTTCAACCGGCTCCAATAGAGTGCCATCGTCATATTCAATGGGTAACATCATGTCCACCAGTTTTGCTCCGGAATGTACGGAGACCAAGAAGAAATACGACGACTGTTTCAACTCGTGGTACACTGACAGTAAGTTTAGCTTCGTGAAGTTGTGTTGTTCTTAGAGCAGAGTACTAACAGGTTAGAATTCCTTGCTGGAAAAAGTGTAAGTTGAGAGCGGAAGAATTACAAGAAGTACAAACAAGAACAAACAAGAATACAAACAAGAAACTAACAATTAGATGGAGAATGAATGTCAGGATATTTGGCACGATTACAAAGCATGTGTTGATGCTGCGTTGATGAAGAAAGGAATGATGCCTATGTTGGACGAGGCTAGAAAAGAGGCATCGTTTGAATCCGGTGGGATCCCTTCGGATCAAGAAGAAAAGAAATAATGTAAATAGAACTGGCAGCTTTGCCTTCATGTACGTATTGATATCATGTTACTGTATGTTTAAAATGCTTTGTAGTTGTGTGTTGAATATGCAGTAATATTGAATGCTTTTGTCTATGTATGTATGTAACTTTAACGTCTCACTTCAATCGTTTGAGTGCCTCTTGATATACCAAGAACATCAAACTACTTTGAATACTGACCCAGACAAATCTCGGCTGGACTCCACTGAAAAGCACTTTGAACCCTTCGTTACGATACAATGTGTAGAGTCCTTTAAACACCGAGTCTGGTAACTGATGTGAAGTCTGGGTTTGAAGACGAGTCTTAAACACATCCAACGGAGTAGTCAAGATCCCAGTCAATCCACCGGCAGCAGCTCCAGTAAACAATTCGGCAGTGACTCCTAATTCTCCGTCAGAGAACGCAAGGGCCCATTTTCTGAACTTCTCATAGAATGCAAACTGAAGTGCACTGTACGGTAAGTCTCGACACAACGTAGCTTTGTACCCAGAGAAAAACGATAACCAACCTTCTTGTTTGATGATTGTGCCTATAGCGTCGTTAAGACCTTTGTAGTTGTACCCTGAGCTGAAGTACGGGTTGTTGTAACGGCCCTGGAGTTGAAGTCTGGCTTTCAAGACTTCGGCTGGAACGACAAACACACTGGTGACAAGATCACCCATGAACCCAGCAAATAAATGAGTGGCCGTCTCGTTGGCTTTATAATCATCAATAAGTTTGCGTTTTATCGACTCGTAAGTGGCAAAAAACACGATTCCTCGAGGCACAGCTGCCATCATTGCTGGTGTGAATCCAGCATACAACCCTCGAGCCGCACCTTCTTGCTTCATTATCACTCTGTAAGCACTGATAGCATTACGGTACTGGATGGCATTTGGAGCAGCCTGTTGTCGAGTCTTGACAGTATCAAGTGAGTGCATGGCTCCGTCAGACACTATGTTTCCAACAATACCTGCTACGATATTGTGCCATAGAGGAGGGTGCTGAGTCGTGGATCCGACATTCAATTTGGTGGTGACTATTATATTCTGGTTCTCTGCCATCTGGACATCTGTTGCTTGGGTAATTATTATTTTATTGCTAAGTAATTCTATTATGTTTTCTGGTGAATTTCAGCAGTTTCTATCTATTTTTCTGGTGGGTTTCTGTCTATATGGAACTGGCAGTCAGATATATCACTGTGAGTAATAATTTTTCATTCGTGACTCGAGCTGATCTGCAGCAAGATATACATGTAGGACGGAGCAGAGTGCAGTGGACACTCAAGAAACGTTATTTACTAGGATCTACTGGGAGTTAAGAATAGTTGGAGGATTCTAGTTGGAAGTCGTTTTGTAAATGAGATCTTGATTTGGAATACATCAGATAAAAATCAGATAAAATCTGCTTTCCTTCGTCACATCTATCTCCTATGAGAAAACGCACATGCGCAGTCCTACTTTTATTATTTGACACAATTTTCTTATGATCTACTGTGATCGGATGTCTCAGTCATTCTCTGCTTTTCTTTTATACCCCAGATTCATCTATAACTGGTCAATTCAAAATAGACTCACGAAAAATTTTAGAGTTGCTGTTCTTGTTGAGCCACAGTTTAGAAGTTGTTAGAAGAGCAAGTGGAGGTTGTGTTGCTTCTGATTGTGTCTTGGTAAGCAAGAGAAGGCTGGGCTGAAGAGAGCGCTTGTAGAAATTTTCCCGGCGGCTCATTTGGGCGGCTCGTAGGCGGCTCCGCACAGTTGTGGTGGGCAGCATTTTTTAATGATTAATGGAGACCTACGGGCGGCGAAAATTGAAAATTCTTAAGCTACATAAAAAATTCTCTAGGCGGGTAATTGGGCGGCGCACTTGGACGGGATCTGATTCTCTGTTTGGGCGGGCGGAGCTGTACTTTCTATTTCTTCCGGCCACCTAGTGAGCCGCCCCAAGAGCCGCCTAGAGGAATGGCCGGAGGACTTTGAGAACACAAGAAACTGGTACTTTGATGAACACACTGGACAAGAGCACGTTGATCAATAGAATCAGAGTAACAACTCCATTTTGCCAAATGCACTCTAAGAGCAACAACCTACTCTCTTTTCTCTTCATTATCTTTCATATCTCGAGCCCAATAAGAACTACAGTCTCTTCTTACTTTACATCCATGGTTTCGAGTAATCAGTCTTCTGATAGAATCTTCGCTTCCTACTTCACGTCGATTCCTCTCACTAACTCTTCTATTCTAGTTTACTCTAGTTGAAGACAACCCCTACTAATCTATCATAGTACAAATAAGTCAATTAACATTACATAGAGCCTAACTTATCTGAGTGGCATGAATTTGGACATAGCACCCATACCTGGTCTACCGTGTCTAACTGGAGTGTAGGAGAGAGAGAACTCACCCAAGTAGTGGCCAACCATCTCTGGCTTGATTTCCACAGTGTTGAAGACTTTTCCGGAGTAAACACCGACAACAGATCCGATCATCTCTGGGACAACAATCATGTTTCTCAAGTGGGTCTTGACAACAGCTGGCTTCTCGTTCTCTGGAGCAGCCAATTTAGCAGCAGTCAATTTGTTGATCAATCCCTTTGGCTTGGCACCCAATCCTCTCTGGAATCTTCTTCTGATTCTGGCTGGGGTCAACTTGGCGAAGTCTTCAGTTGGCAACTCCAACAATTGTTCCAAAGGAACACCTCTGTAAGAGAAAGTTTTGAAAGTTCTTTTTCTTCTATCTGTTATAGTTAGTATGGTGTGATCGTAGGGTGTTGGTGTTCGGTGGTTATATTGAGAATTTAGTTGAAGATATGGTTGGAATTTGGAGTATCGGCTGACTTTAGAAATGATTTTGTTGTCATTATAATCTTGCACTTGCACTCATTTTGATAATAGTGTTGGACAATCATTATTGACTAACTGACCAATCGAACTATCACTATTCTGTCTCTCTCTTCTGATCTCTGATCATAACACATTGTCTAATCAATCAAACACAAAATTTCCCTGTCATTTCAACTTGTAATCCATTCATATTTCTATTCTTTCTTGATCATACTCATTTCCTCGTATTTCTCTTTAAGTCTCTTATTCAACACTATTCTTATACTCGTCTACGCTTTCTTCGACCACCACTTCCCAGTCATTTCTTAACCAAGTTCCAAGTCATAAACAAATCTATCTCGTTCTCAACTAATACTCAACGATCCACAACAAATCACAACTAGTTACTTACCAGTAGTAGACATCTTGCTGTTTGCTTAACTGAGGTAGTATTGGGTTCTGCAAACCTAGCTGGAAAAATGCCAATTTTTTCGTCGCCCGGTGCTGCAGCCCTGGTGAGCAGTTGAACAATCTGCGGTCACAAGTGACCACGTGCATCGCTCCAGGGCTCCGCCAGCCGTGAAAAATGCCCGAAAAAATTTCAATATATCGAAATTGGTTTGGTTCACATCACTAAGGGATAGTCTGCGCTCAAGCTTAAAAGTGATTATTCTAAGAGAAACTACAAATTAACACAAAATGAAATATTTGGCTGCTTACCTTTTGTTGGTTGAGGGTGGTAACACTTCTCCATCTGTCAAAGACATCCAAGAGATCATCGAGTCTGTTGGCATTGAGTTCGACTCTGCCAGAGCCGAGGAGTTGTTGAAGTCTTTGGAAGGCAAATCCGTGTCCGAATTGATTGCTGAGGGATCTCAGAAATTCGGTGCCTTGCCATCTGGAGGTGCTGCTTCTTCTTCTTCTGCTGGAGGTGCTGCTGCCGGTGGTGCTGACGAGGCTGCTGAGGAAGAGAAGCAAGAGGAAGAGGAGGAAGAGTCTGACGACGACATGGGATTCGGATTGTTTGATTAAGCAACCCGTTCCTTTGAAAATACGCCTGGCTATCATGACTAGAGTTTTGTAATGGTAATATTATAATCTTTTATTTGTGACAGAGTGGGTCATTGGGCTCGTTATTCGTAGAAGCCGGAGCATCGAGTCTCCTTGTGGATGGTAAGACATTTCACGCCACAGTACCGTGTTCCACAACGAACACATTTGTTAGGGGCGTTGCTTCCACAGATGGAACAGAGTTTCTTTCCTGGTAATGCGTGGATGGTATCAACATTAGAGTATAGACGAGGACCTTTCAAGATCCTAGCATGGACCACATCTTCATCGTAGTAATTATTTAGAGTTTTTCTAGAAGCAAGAATCTTTTTACTTTGAGGTGTTTGTCCTTGTTTGAGTCGTCGATTTCCTGAGGTTTTATTGATATTGTTGGAGTAGTTGATGAGATCAAAGATGGGGTAATTGTCACTCTTGAATCCTTTGAAATTCACATTCAATCCAGACCGAGGAAGTTCTACCTTTGAATGCTGTTCATTGTAATTTTCTCTGTCGATCTCTTGGAACCGTTTCACTGATTTTCTTGTTTCTAATAAGTTCTCGTTGATGGTTGTGTCGTGAGCATTTGCCTCTAACTGATTCACATTGTAAGCTCCGGTGGCCATTCTTTTTCTGCTCTGTTCGGAATTCGAACTGCTGTACCCCACACGAGAAGCTTTTAAATTTATTGACGACGAGAAATACACACTGGGGTCCGACCCCTTTGGAATCTCTTCTACGAGGCCCATGTTGTTGTGTTGTGTTGTAGTGTTGTTGTAGTATTATTGTAAGTACTGCTGAGTAAAAGATATGTACTCTCCCGCATCTATTTTTCTCGAGAGGATCCAGAACAGTGGGTATTATTTTTCTATGACTCTATAACTATACAGTACAATACAAATTACCACTGGTATATTTACAATGCTACGAACATTGAGATCCGGATATACTGTGATCCGGAACTATTCGACCTCAAAAACCGTGCCTGTCCAGGTGGCAGTAGTTGGATCTGGTCCGTCTGCGTTTTACACTGCGCTTCATTTGCTCCAGAAACACAGTACTAATGTCCGTCTCCATATCGATATCTTTGAGAAAAACCCAGTTCCTTTTGGATTGTCACGGTATGGAGTGGCTCCTGATCATCCTGAAGTCAAGAATTGCGAAGACAAGTTCCGAGAGATTCTTGAAGAGACGTCGAGTTTGAACCAGAACGGAGCTTTGCTGAGTAGTGCCAGTTTCTATGGGAATATCACAGTTGGCAAAGACGTGAGTCTTAAAGATCTTGCAGCCAATTATAATGCCATTGTGTTTGCTTATGGGTGTTCCAGCGACAATGGATTACAGATACCGGGTTCGGATTTACCGGGGGTGATCTCGTCAAGAAAGTTTGTGGGGTGGTATAATGGATTGTCACAGAGTAGAGACCTAGATCCACCGTTGGATCAAGTGGAAGACGTGACTATTATCGGTAACGGTAACGTTGCTCTTGATGTTGCTCGTGTGATTTTGGCTCCTGTAGAGTTCTGGAAAACTACTGATATGGCAGAACATGCTGTGGAACAGCTTGCAAGAAGTACTATAAAGAATGTCCGTATAGTAGCACGCAGAGGATTCTTACAGAGTGCATACACCAACAAAGAGCTCAGAGAATTGTTTGCACTCAAATCCCAAGGGGTGGGGTTCCATATTGACGAGTCTGTCTTGGAACCTGCAAAACTTATCAAGACAAAACTCTCTCGTATGGACAAACGACGGTTGGATATGGTGACTAAGAGTTTAGGACAGAATCCAGAGACTCCTGCAAAAACATGGACTTTGGATTACTTGAAGTCGCCTGTGGAAATATATCCTAACCGTTACAACCCCGACATATTGTCTGCCACAAAGTTCCAAATCAATACTCTTGTTGCTGGAGATATTGGAGCAGGGCCCGGTGCTGCAAGAGCAGTTGCAACTCCAGAAACCGTCACTTTGAAAAACGAGCTTTTAATCACAAGCATTGGGTACAAGGGACAACCTCTTGCGACAATGGAAGATGTGGGAATCGAGTTTGATGGCAAGCGTGGAATAATACCCAACATCAACAGTAGAGTGATTGATCTGCAAGGTGAAGTTTTGCCTGGGTTCTATGCTTCAGGCTGGATCAAGCATGGTCCTAAAGGTGTCATTGCTACCACTATGATGGATTCGTTTGGAACTGCAGCCGAAATCTTGAGCGATATAAGTTCACAGACTCCTGTTGCAAAGCAAGGGTTTGCAGGATTGACTGGTGTGAAGAACCATGTCAATTATACTACTTGGAGAGATTGGCAAGCCATAGACAAGCATGAAAGAAAGAAAGGTAAGGAGTTGGGCAAAGAGAGATCGAAGGTGGTAGGAGTGAAAGAGTTGTTAGCCATTGTAAATAAGTAGGGGACCAGCTGGAAATGTGACTTAGTTGGTTAGCCAAATACATGAATATACACGATACATGACGGGTCTTGGTAGCGTCTACAACACAATAATACATGAAACATTAGATCTGATAGGCAACTATATACATAAATGATTAGCCGAGCTTTCAACTCAGTGGCTATTGCTTGCGCTTGTTCAACTTGGATAATGATTAAAGACACAAGTTTATTCCTCGGATATCTTTTCACCTGTTTCCAGTTCTTCAGCTTTTTCTCCGTACTCTCCGCATCCCTCACCATTAATACTCTAACCTGGCTCTCTCCCGCTAGCCTCTCTCCAAAATTTCCCACCTGATTCTTTATCAATTCCCCGGAGATTCTTCAGTTCTCAATGAACTACACCTCGCTCTTTCATGATTAATCCGTACCCATCACTTGTATTCCAGTCCACTCTCCCACCCTCCCTAATGAACATCCTTGATCTCTTTCAATGAAAACATCTCATACTTTCTTGCTCCCGTTCGCAACAAATGCTCAATCGTAGCAAAATCCCGTTTTGGAAGGGTCCTGTACTTGCCAAACTCATCACTAATTGTTAGTGACTCTTCTCTTCTCACTCCATAGCATCACTTACCGTATAAACTTTCTGAAATTATTCTGATTCGCCTGAAAATTAGTATTCAATAGAAAAGATATAGCCATTGTGCCATTCACATCAAATACAAATACTCACCACTGGCTTGGTGTAAATACATCGTATACATTTCCTATAGAAATGGATCACTGTATGTTAGTACTAATCATAACTAGTAAAGTCTCAGGTACTCTAATCTCCACCTCCATCTCTCTCTTAGAATCTCTCATCTCTCCAAAACCTAGTCCAATTTAAAAAACCCCACCCCCCTAACCACCCCACCACTTCACAACTCACCCTCTTTTTGTAATCCCGACAATTTGGCCATGGCATCTGAGATCTTCAGCAGCTAAACTCGCTTGCCAATCTCCATACTCTTTTCTATGTCTCACGTGACCAGCATCTCAAAAATATCTGAAAATCACATCTCAAGCATAAATCCAATTGAAAACTCTTAACAAACTTAATCAACAATACCAAGTCCAAATGAGCGGTTTACCTCCTCCGCCTCCAGGATTGGAATCTATGGATTTGCCACCACCTCCCCCGGGGTTTGACGATGGCGACTCTTTTCCACCGCCTCCTGGCATGGACGAAAGTGTTCCTCCTCCACCACCAGGACTTAATGGTGGTGTGCCGCCTCCTCCTGGCATGGACGGTGAGTTACCGCCTCCTCCAGATATAGAGTTTGAAGACCCAAAACAACATTTGGCATTGAAGAAGAAAAAATGGTTGCAGCTACAGAAACAGCGGTACGGTCAGGACTTCAAGGCTACCAAGAAGTCTGGGTACATTCACGCGACCAAGTCTGAAATGCCTCCAGAGCATTTACGGAAGATCATTACTGACCACGGCGACATGTCGTCCAAGAAGTTCCAAGCTGACAAACGGTCGTTTCTTGGCAGTTTGAAGTACATGCCACATGCGATCTTGAAGTTGATCGAGAACATGCCTCAGCCTTGGGAAGAAGTCAAAGAAGTCAAAGTTTTGTACCACAATTCGGGGGCCATCACGTTTGTCAACGAGTCTCCAAGAGTCATTGAGCCTGTATATATAGCACAGTGGGCAACGGTGTGGTTGATGATGCGAAGAGAGAAACGTGACAGAAAGCATTTTAAACGGATGAGATTCCCTCCGTTTGATGATGAAGAGCCTCCTTTGAATTATAGTGAGAATATCTTGGAGCTTGAGCCTCTTGATGGAATCCAGATGGATTTGGATGAGGTAGAAGATCAGCATGTGCATGAATGGTTGTATGATTACAAGCCGTTAATAGAGTCTAAAGGAGCTGTGAATGGAGAGTCTTACAGACACTGGAACTTGAATATGAAACAGTTGGGTGATCTCTACCGAATAGCCACTCCGTTATTACCGGAAATCGATGATCCTAATTATTTCTACTTGTTTGAAAAGAAAGCGTTCTTCACTGCTAAGGCATTGAATGTGGCTATTCCTGGAGGACCCAAGTTCGAGCCATTGTACAAAGATATCGACCCAGAGCTCGAGGATTTCGATGAGTTCAACTCCATAGACAGAATCATCTTCAGAATTCCTATTCGCACAGAGTACCGGGTTGCGTTACCGTTCCTTTACAATTCTTCTACTCGTATGGTGGCCATTGGCTGGTACCATGACCCGTTCTTTGTGCACATCAAATCAGACGACCCTGAACTTCCTGCGTTCAGATTTGATTCAAGTTACACTCCTGTGTCTTTACGGGCATTTGAACAGCCAGCAAATACTTTTGAAGACACCAACTTTGACGAGTCTGGTGAAGATCTTGACGATTTCCTGGTCCCTGGACTCAAACCGTTCTTGCAACAGAACGAGATCGAAGACGAAGACACTGCCAGTGGCATAGAGCTTTGGTGGGCACCGTATCCTTTCAACAGACGTTCAGGCAACACTGTCAGAGCAGAAGATGTTGCTTTGGTGAAAAGCTGGTACATGGAACATTCGCCAAGAGACTATCCCGTAAAAGTACGAGTGTCGTACCAGAAACTTCTTAAAAGTTACGTGCTCAATGAGTTGCATACCCGGAACCCTAAATCAAGTCGAAACCACAAGAAAGTCAAGCTCTTGAAATCATTGAAGAACACAAAATTCTTTGAGGAGACGACTATCGACTGGGTCGAGGCTGGTTTACAGGTGGTGAAACAAGGTCACAATATGTTGAACTTGCTCATCCATCGTAAAGGGCTTACATATTTGCATTTAGACTACAACTTCAACCTTAAACCAACCAAGACGTTGACCACCAAAGAAAGAAAACGGTCGCGGTTCGGTAACGCGTTCCATCTTATCCGTGAAATCTTGAAGATCGTCAAGTTGTTGGTGGATACCCATGTCCAGTACCGGTTAGGAAACGTCGACGCCTACCAGCTTGCAGACGGAATCCATTATATCTTGAACCATTTGGGACAATTGACGGGGATCTACAGACACAAGTACAAAGTGATGCATCAGATCAGAGCATGCAAAGATCTCAAGCATGTGATATACTACAAGTTCAATGCGATAATAGGTAAAGGGCCGGGCTGTGGATTCTGGCAACCTGCTTGGAGAGTCTGGATTTTCTTTTTACGAGGTATCATCCCTTTGCTTGAAAGATGGTTAGGCAATTTGTTAGCTAGACAGTTTGAAGGTAGACATTCTAAGGAGAACGCCAAGACTATCACCAAGCAAAGAGTCGACTCTTACTATGATCTTGAGCTTAGAGATTCGGTGATGCATGATATTTTGGATATGATTCCTGACGGGATCAAACAGAACAAATCCAAGACGATCTTGCAGCATTTGAGTGAGGCTTGGAGATGCTGGAAGGCTAACATTCCTTGGAAAGTTCCTGGGTTGCCAGAACCAGTGGAGAAGATCATCGAACGGTACATTAAAGCTAAAGCTGATGGCTGGATTTCTGTGGCATATTACAACAGAGACCGGATCAAGAACGGTACTAGTGCTGAGAAAACGGTGGTCAAGAAGAATTTGGGTCGGTTGACTCGGTTGTGGTTGAAAAACGAGCAGCAGAGACAAGCCAATTTCCAGAAAGATGGGCCTTATGTCTCCACAGACGAAGCAGTGGGGATATATTCTACCATGGTGAACTGGTTGGAGAGTAGAAGTTTCCAGCCGATTGCGTTCCCTCCTTTGAGTTACAAGCATGACACAAAGTTGCTTATTCTTGCTTTAGACAGCTTGAAAGAAACTTACAATTCTCAAGCACGGTTGAACTCTTCTCAGAAAGAAGAGTTGACACTTATTGAACAGGCGTATGATAATCCTCATGAGACATTGAGCAGAATCAAGAAGTTTATTCTCACTCAAAGAGTGTTCAAGGAGGTCCAAATAGAAATGATGGACCATTACGAGTATATCAATCCCACCTATGAAACAGACCCGTTGGAGAAGATCACTGATGCGTACTTAGATCAGTATCTTTGGTATGAAGCTGACCGCAGAGGTTTGTTTCCAAACTGGATCAAGCCAAGCGACAACGAAATTCCTCAATTGCTTATCTACAAATGGTGTCAAGGAATCAATAACTTGACCGATGTCTGGGAGACCAGTCATGGTGAAAGCAACGTGTTGTTACAGACCAAGTTGTCCAAGCTTGCAGAGAAGGTTGATTTTACTTTGCTTAACAGATTGCTTAGATTGATCATGGATTCCAACATTGCTGATTACCTTACTGCTAAGAACAACGTGACTCTCAGCTACAAAGATATGAGCCATGTCAACAGCTACGGTTTGATTAAGGGGTTGCGGTTTGCTTCTTTCATTTTCCAATATTATGGTTTGGTTAACGATTTGTTGCTTCTTGGATTAGACAGAGCTAGTGACTTGGCAGGTCCTCCAGAGTCTCCTAACGATTTCATGCAGTTTAAGGATTTGCAGACCGAGCAAAAGTCTCCTCTTCGCTACTATTTCAGACACCTTGATGAAGTGTACATGTTCTTCCGATTCAAGCCTGAAGAGTCTCAAGACTTGGTGCAAGAATTCTTGTCTGAGAATCCTGATCCTAACTTTGAGAACGTTATTGGGTACAATAACCGACGATGCTGGCCAAGAGACGAGCGAATGAAGTTGATCCGCAGCGATATCAATCTTGGCAGAGCTGTATTTTGGGAGATCGAAGCACGGATTCCTAAATCGATTGTTGATATCCAGTGGGAAGACACTCTTGCTTCGGTTTACAGTAAGGATAACCCTAACTTGCTATGTACCATTGCTGGATTTGAGATTCGAATCTTGCCTAAGTGTCGTGTTACTGAAGACATTCCAGATAAAGAAGGATCGTGGAACTTGATCAACAGAGAAACCAAAGAACGGACTGCCAGGGCGTATTTGAGAGTATCCGACAACGAAATCGCCAAGTTCAACAACCGGATCCGACAGATTTTGATGTCGTCTGGTTCGACGACGTTCCTTAAGGTTGCTAACAAATGGAACACTGCTCTTATTGCATTGTTCGTTTACTTCAGAGAAGCTATTGTCAACACCGACCAGCTTCTTGATGTGTTGGTGAAAGGAGAAACCAAGATCCAGACCCGAGTTAAAATGGGGCTTAATTCCAAGATGCCGAACAGATTTCCACCGGTGGTGTTCTACACTCCAAAAGAGCTTGGAGGTTTGGGGATGCTCAGTGCCTCGCATATCTTGATTCCTGCGTCAGATCTTAGATACTCGCAGCAGACTGATACTGGAGTGACGCATTTCCGAGCAGGAATGAACAACTTCGAGAAGATCATTCCTACTATCCATCGGTACATTCCTTCTTGGGAAGAAGAGTTCACTGATTCTCAAAGAGTCTGGGCAGAGTATGCCATGAAACGTCGTGAAGCTCTTCAACAGAATCGTCGGTTGGCGTTTGAAGAAATGGAAGAAAACTGGGATAAAGGTATCCCACGTATCAGTACGTTGTTCCAGAAAGAACGTCACACTCTTGCCTACGATAAAGGTCACAGAGTTCGTAAAGCGTTCAAGCAGTACTCGATCACACGATTCAATCCGTTCTGGTGGACGAGTACATTCCATGATGGTAAGTTGTGGAATTTGAACGCTTACAGAACTGACGTCATTCAAGCATTGGGTGGTATAGAAACCATTTTAGAACATACTCTTTTCAAGGCAACTGGGTTTGATTCTTGGGAAGGTTTGTTTTGGGAGAAAGCTTCAGGATTTGAAGATTCGTTGAAGTTCAAGAAACTCACTAACGCTCAAAGAAGCGGGTTGAGTCAGATTCCTAACCGTCGGTTTACATTGTGGTGGTCGCCTACTATCAATAGAGCGGACGTTTATGTTGGTTTCCAAGTGCAACTTGATTTGACAGGCATATTCCTTCATGGAAAGATTCCTACATTGAAGATCTCGTTGATCCAAACGTTCAGAGCACATTTGTGGCAGAAAATCCATGAATCGTTGGTTTTTGATATTGCTCAAGTGTTTGATAAAGAAGCAAACACTTTAGGAATTGATATGGTACAAAAGGAAGCTATTCATCCTCGGAAATCATACAAAATGAACTCGTCCTCTGCAGATATCACTCTTACCGCATCAGGAAATTGGCGGGTGTCAAGACCCTCATTCTTGTACAACAAGAACGACGAGTTCAATGCTCTTGAGACCAACAAATTCTGGATTGATATTCAGTTGAGATATGGTGATTATGATTCTCATGATATTTCCAGATACGTTCGGTCCAAGTATCTTGACTACACCACTGATGCTTCTAACTTGTATCCTTCGGAAACAGGGCTCATGATTGCAGTTGACTTGGCTTATAACATGTACGATGCTTATGGGAACTGGTTCCCTGGAGCAAAAGCACTTGTTCAGAACGCGATGAAGACAATCATGAAACTCAATCCTGCGTTGTATGTGCTTCGTGAGAGAATCCGAAAGGGGTTGCATTTGTACCAGGCACAGCCACAGGAAGCGTTTTTGAACTCCAACAACTATGCCGAGTTGTTTGGCAACGACACCCAGTTATTTGTTGACGATTCTAACGTTTATCGTGTTATTGTTCATAAGACGTTCGAGGGTAACATTGTCACTAAACCAATCAATGGTGCGGTTTTCATTTTGAACCCACGCACTGGTCAATTGTTCCTCAAGATCATTCATGCTTCTGTCTGGGCTGGTCAGAAACGGTTAGGTCAATTGGCTAAATGGAAAGCAGCTGAGGAAGTGGCTGCTTTGATCCGATCATTACCTAAAGAAGAACAGCCTAAACAATTGATTGTCACTCGTAAAGGTATGGTTGACCCGCTTGAAGTCCATATGTTTGATTTTGTTAACATTCGGATCAGACAGTCGGAGCTTACCTTGCCATTCATGGCTGCCATGAAAGTAGACAAGTTGGCTGATGTTATTTTGAAAGCCAGCGAGCCTCAGATGGTACTCTTCAATCTTTATGATGATTGGTTGAATTCTATTTCTTCATACACTGCATTCTCGCGGCTTGTGTTGTTGCTTCGAGCTTTGCATGTCAATACTGAGCGAGCCAGACTTATTTTGAGACCTGACAACTCGGTTGTTACTGAAGACCATCATATCTGGCCGTCCTTCAGTGACCAACAGTGGAGTGAGGTTGAGATTCAGTTACGAGACTTGATCTTGAACGACTATGGAAAACGAAACAATGTGAATGTGGCTTCATTGACTCAGGCCGAGATCAGAGACTTGATTTTGGGTCAAGAGATTAAAGCTCCTTCTGCTGAAAGACAGCAAATTGCAGAGATAGAAGGAGAGAAACAACCTGATCAACAACAGCTCACCGCAGTCACCACTAAGACCACCAACGTCCATGGCGAAGAGATTGTCACGGTGACCACAAGTGCTTATGGTCAGAAAACGTTCTCCTCGAAATCCGAGTGGCGGAACAGTGCAATTTCCACCACCAGTTTGTCACTCCGGGCCAACAACATTTATATTTCCGGAAGCGACGAATTGGTTGAGGACGCATTCACCTACATTGTGCCAGAGAATTTGGTAAAGAAGTTTGTGGAGATTTCAGACTTGCGGATGTCAGTAGCTGGTTTCTTGTATGGAAGATCTCCTCCAGATAACTTGCAAGTGAAAGAGATCAAGTGTATTGTCTTGGTGCCTCAATTAGGTACCATGAGATCTGTGGAACTAAGTGAGGATATTCCTGAGCACGAGTACTTGAAAGGACTTGAGCCTTTGGGTTGGATTCACACAAGTGCAGTGGATGCCAATGTGATGTCGCCGTTGGATATGACTTACAATGCACAACATGTGGAAGCTCGCAAATGGGACCCTGCTACGGCAATCACCCTTGTGGTATCGTTCACTCCTGGGTCTGTGTCATTGTCTGGCTACAACATGACAGAAGAAGGACTTAGATGGGGTGCTTCAAATAAGGATACGTTATCCACGGTTCCAGAGGGATACAAGCCAACGTATGCCAACAGCAGTCAAATGTTGCTTACCAATAAAATCATGGGATTCTTCCTTGTGCCAGACACCAGGGTTTGGAACTACGGATTCATGGGTGTTGCTTGGGATAAGAATATGGAGTACGGGTTGGCATTGGATGTGCCTATATCGTTCTATCATGAGTTGCATCGGCCAGTTCATTTCATTTCTTTCAATGAAATTGAAGGTGATATTGACGTTGATAAAGATGACTTGCTTGCTTAGTGTGTCTAGAAGGTGGTTGACAAAATTATGATGCACATGAAACTAAGGAAACTCTTGGTTGACGCGATAATGGCTAATTTCTATGTGCAGTAAAACAGTAAATTAGATGTAATATAAAGCATTTCTTAATTATGTTCGTGTAGAATGGTTTCTTGTGTGTCACTTTTGATGATGCCTGAACTTGTAAAGTTGAGTGGCGCAAACCACAATCACAACTATGTCTGCGCACAAGTTTCAAAACTTACTGAAAAAAGAAATCAGTATTTAGAAAGTTATAGGAAATGGTATCATGATTAATTCAGCAGATTTTGACGGGTTTTGGTCTTGAATTTTTGACAATCTGTTTCCAATTTGCAACGCAGCTCAGTTGAAAATTAGAGACTTGAGATTTGTCTGAGTGTGAGTCCTGGATTAATGATACTGTGTTCTAAGCAGTATTTATTTCATTATTCCAGAAACTTAGTTCTATTGGAGTACATATGAGAATTGTGCAAACCGTAACATCTCAACCTCTCCCGCAGGAAGACACTCCAACACCCATCTCAAGAAACTACAACTTGTGTAACAAGCTATTCTATTATATAAATTTCTAAGGAAAAGGCCACAATATGTGGATATGATATGGCAAAGGGGTTATCTGCTGACAAACTCACCTTCAAACACCTCAGGTTCATCTTGACCTAGCAACCCATGTGCTGGTAAATTGGCTCTCAAAGTCGCTTCTTCTCTTTCAAAGATGGTTTCGTCATCACCCATTCTCACTGGTTTTGGATGCTTGTACTCAGGACTCTGGATGATGTTGTCGATGAGGACATATTGCAAAGAGTTCATAACCAATGGAGTTACAAAGGTGACCATGAACACTTGGAGACGAGGTAACGGATCGAATCTAGAAAGTAACCAATCGGCCACTTGTTCGAATATCGGCACCGACATGAGCAAGATATACACAATGAGTTTCATGGACAAGAGACTAGCAAAGTAAAGAACAAGTTGCTTGACGTAGTACGAAAGACGAGGCGGCACTCCATACTGACCTGAACTTATCCCTGTGATTCCAGCTTTTTTAGCACAGGTGAAGAACACATAGAGCATGGCCCACAAGATAGGCACTCCGATGGTGGTGTCAAACAAGATGTTGAGGAAGTACCAGTTGCAAGGGTTAGAATCGTCATCGTCATCATTAATGTAGAACGGGATTGTCGCCACAGTGGACTTTAACACTGGATTCTGGCCCAATATTCCTGTGAATGCCCCGACATCAGGGCCGTTGGAACCTCCGCCACCAAGTATACTCAACAACAAATTAAGAAAATGGATTCCAATGGCACCAAAGACCTGCTTTGACACATCGAAAAACCAGATCTTCCAGGGTCTCCGGTTCGGGTACTCTTTATACCGCTTATATATTAACGAGGACAACGATAGAAGACCGAGGCATGTCTGGACAAGGAGAGAAAATGGCCCGAGAAGTTTGCACAGTTCTTCGGAGGTCATGATTTTCGGTAGAGACAAGTTTGAGGTAAGATAGCTGGGGCAATTATCTAGAATTGCCGAGTCACGTGATACATACATTAGGCCGTGTTTACGTTTTGTGTTTACAAAACAATGAAGTCTTGGGAAAAACGATACTTGAGAATATAAGAATGGCAACACAAATGGCGAGTTTTGATCTTGCGAGAGATTATCAAAAATTGTTTCTGAACCTTGAGAATGAGGATATTGGTGGTTTGTTGGATTATAAGACCGAGTATGTCAACAATGTAAGGACGTTAGTTGAAGAGTGTGAACCTGAAGGTGCACGATTGGTGGGACAATTGACGAATCCTCATTATATGGCCAATGTCATTGAGCAGTTCCATCAGTATTTCTCCAATATCAAGTTCACGTATCTTGAACAGACAGCGAAAGAAAAATTCTTGAGGCATGTGGTGGGGTCACGGTTTATTACTGTAGCAGAGTTGGACGCAATGAAGCAGACGACACAGGCCAACAAGAAAGATTTGAACAAGAAGAAACAAAGACGTGACAGGATTTTGGAAGAGGTAATGCAGAAACTTGCTGAGAATGTCGAGGTCTATGACAAGATTCGAGATTTACATTCTACTGCTAAGCAATCGATAGCCAAGTCGCAAGACTTATTGGCTGAGATTGATAGTTTGGAACAAGAAAATTCTCGGTACCTAGAAAACAGACTGGTTGAGAAGGTGCCAGGTGATTTCCAACAAGCTAGACAAGATTTTCAAGAGGTGATACAAGAGGCTAAGGATGATTCACTGGTGGAGTCTCTGATAAGTTCGCTGCTTGAGAGTGCAAGTTCACAGCTGACAGAGATCGACGAGTACATTGTGTTGAACTCTAGTGTGAATATTGGTAGTTTAATTCAGAAACGGAAGCGTACGATCGAGGAAGTTGAAGAGCAAGTAGGCAGAGTTTCAAAGAAGGTTAAAGAGAGTCAGGACCAATTGGTTGAAGAAGAAATGGGTTTGAAGCGATTCACAGATATGAACCAGAACTTAAAAGACAGTATCACTGCTAAGAAGATACGAAATGAGACGATTTTGAACGATTCGACTAACAAGGCTCAGCGGGACAATGCTCGGCGTCTTGAACAGTTGTCGGTGTGGTTGAAAGAAGTTGGCCATTTGCTGGAGCAGTTTGGAAAGAGTCTTGAAACCACCGAGGGAGTGTCTTCAGGGGCAGTGGAGTTAGCAGCCACTATTGATGGAGGCAAGTATGTAGTGAAGTTGGTTGATGGTAAAGTGGAAGATATCTACAGAGTTGAGGAGGGGGAGAGGGAAGAGAGTGAGAAGGAGACAGAATCGAAAGTGTCAGGAGACGCAACTGAAGTGTTAGAGAGTGTTTTCAGTCAGTGAGAATTAGAGAGGGGTGGAAGTTTAGTGTAGGAGTCAGGAGAGTGGAAATTAGTATGCTGAGGGAGTCAGGAGAGTGTGCAAGTTGTGTGCTAGTTGTATAGTAAAATATGGGTTAATATGATTGTTGTGCGACGACTAAGATCAGTAAACAGAGAGTAAGGGATATCCAAATGTTGGTAGTAGTTGCTATAGTATGTCAGCAGTGAAATTCTTTACTAGGGTTTACGAAGTTCAGGGTGGATTTATCAGTACTGTCAAAGAGTGGACCAACTCTTCTTGCGTTGTCGCATGTTCTTGATAAGCCTGCCTGGCTGAGAACTTGGCAGTAAAAAGTGTTGATTGAACTTTAACAAGTTTGAATACGAGTAGGATTGGCTGGCCAGAGTGAGAACCAATATGTCTACCTAGAAGAGTTGTGTAAATTTGATCGTCGATACATATTGATGTGTAGTTGCATTAGGCCAGACCCAGGGCAAAATAATATCGAAGGATGGTTCATAGCCGACAAGCATATTGAGTCACAGCAAACTTATTGATCATGTTCGGATTACTCTTGGTGCATACAAACACTGACTCAGGATAGAAGACGCACGCAAGTCTCACCCCAGATTCACTTCAACATAATTCTTGACTTGCTTGACTTGATACATTGCAGATTTACTTCACCTCCCTCACAGGAGACATTGGTTAAGATTCCGTTAGATTTGAGAAACCCCGATAGGATACAAGCTTTGGAGAGGAGTTTGAACTCCGGACAAGCACACAGTTCCACATCCTCATATCCTCTGGACCAATTTCTGTTCTTCTATTAGATTCCTCATTGACTAGTAGTCGTAGAATAAATACGAAGAACCTTACCTCCGACCTCTCCCTCCAACCTCTCCCTCCAACCTCTCCTCCACTGACACCCCACACCTCCTTCACCTGTTCTGTCCATTTACTTGCTTAGCGTATTGAAGGGTTCTCTGTATGTTTCTCCAGTGTGCTAGGGTCCACCATGCTGTCTTAGTTGAGGAGTGTCCAAGCACTGTTTGGTCACAACCCCTATTTGTCACTCCAAGCATTGGTCAGTTACTTGACATGTGCCAATGATTTTTCATTACTTTTTTCACTGGTGCATTCTTTAACTGGCTTGTCTCTTTACTTACTGCCTGAAAATTACACCTGCACTCTTGAGCCTAACTACTACCATCCAAACTACACCTGGTCACACACCTTGTCACACACTCTGGTCATACCTTCTTCCCAACATCAAACTCCGGCACTCCGTTTTTGCAAGTGCCTGGGGATCGACAATATTTCAATTTCTGCAACTTAACACAATAGTTAAGCGAGCCAATTAAGCGAACTCGAAATGAAGATCCTGAAAATTTTCAGCGTCGATCAATTCATCGGAACACCGAGAAAATTGTGATGACTGTACAGAAATTGCAAGTGACGAATTGAACTAGATGCGGTTCGGTAGGCCGGAGCAATTGACTAGATTGTGTGTTTGCTAAACGGTGCTACGATGTTTGTACAGAATGTATGGGGAGATTTTTGGTGTGTGGATATGTGAGCATAGAGATTTGCATGTGTAGAGATGTGTGTAGAGAGTTGAATGGTGTGAGGATGTAAGGATGTGGCTGTGAGTTATATGAGTGGTGTAAAAGTGGGTAGACGGACGCTCGGAGAAGAATTGTATAGACAGGGTTTTTTATAGATCAGGGGCTGTTAATTCTGTGCACCGATGTTTGTATAGTCTGGTCAAGTGATTGTGTAGATTTCCGGAGATCGCATAGCCTGACTACTGTGTAGATTCAATGTGCACATAATTCGTAAAGTCTCCTGACAAGAGCTCGCAACAATTACTAATGCTTTGTAAATCTGCCAAGGATTATTGAATTTAAAAAGGGTTGCAAACAAGGACACTTGACAATTTGGCTTTCAGGAGTTTCTCACTCTTGAGTTCTCCTGCGTTCATGCATTGCAACACTGTACTCCGATATTGTAGGGGCTGTAGTGGTTGAGCACTGTACTTCTACACTGCAAAGGTCTGGGATTCCGTCAATAGTTTGACGATCCTATATCAATTGTTTGTCAATTGTTTGTCACTTGTTTGTCAATTCTATGTCAGTCTGTCACATACAACGGCACACAATATGTCCTTCTCAAATGAACAAACCACAATGTCCGTACAAGCCATGCACACGTCGGAACGGAACTGGAACTCCTTCAAGTCAATGTGTGGCAATGTACTGACAATTGCAAGCCTCTGTTATTGGCTGGTGGCAGAAATGCAAGGCAGTGGCTGTGGCATGTCTGTTTGACAGATCTAGTATTGATTACTGGTGTATGAAGATACTGCTGGAACAGTGAAATGAAACTGCAGCATTGAATGATAATGTGCGTTGTCAATGCTAGATGGAAAGGCTACTGCTAGATTCTAGCTGCTAGTACAAGATTCATGTTGCTAGATGTGAGTGTCAGACCGTACGGCTAAATGATAATGCTGAATACTCGAGCTGAACTTTGATCGTTTGGGAGTGCTTAATCTGAAAAGGAGATGAAACACAGATGAAATTGCTGGTTGGTTTTGGGTGGTGTTCCCAATTGGTACTGCTAGTTCTTAAGTTGATGCAAGATTATAATGTTAGATGTGAGATGTTGGAGGCATTGTTAGAAGACATTGGACATGCTAGATTGTCATGTTCATGGTGGGATATTCAGACCTTCACACTTGCACCTCTACACTTGCACCTTTGCACTTGCATCTGTGCATTTGCTCTCTGTATCTACTCTCTGTATTTACACCCTACATTTACATCTTCATCCTAGAGACCAACACTCAATGTCAATTACCAATATTCAACTCCAACCACACTAGTCTGATTGTGTCAGACACTAGTCTATCGCTCTAGAAAAACATTGTTCTATACTAGACTCTACAATTGCCCAATCCATACAAACCCTACAACCTACTACCCAGCCCCAAACTCAATGAGGAATTCCAGTCGCAAGATCCAAGTATCCCGAAACTCTTACCAACTAGGAAACAAGTGCCGTCATCTTGGGGCACTAGCTTGTAATAATTTTGAGGCACACGATCGGCCTGAGTGGTCGCCCCAAGTCACTCAGGGCCGTTGAACAAATATCCGGCGGGCAGAAAAAACCAGCCTGCATGGAAATTGCAGGCCAATTGGAGTGTGGAAGTGGGCAATTAATTACAGGCCAACTGCATTCTAGGGTTATTGTGAATGGATCGATTGGGAGGATCCATTCTCCATTCTCCATTCTACTATCCCCTCTTGTTATCTTCCATAGCCAGACGATCTGTTGACCGAGAATCAAACAGGGACGATTGGCACTAGACTGGACCGCCTGCGTCAATCGCAGGTCTGCTGACTGCTATTGTTGCACTGCACTGGTCTAATGGAGTAGACATGGTCAATCACTGTGTTTGACAATCCTCGACCAAAACTGATATGCTCCGATAACCAACTGGGTGATTCGCCGGCAATCATTGCCAATCAAACACTGCCAAACTTTGTAACGGCGTAAACTCTGAACAGTAGTGCCAAACCCTGAATCTCGTAATACCTGGCCAAGCAGGTCCAGTCTCCGCCAAACCTTGAGCCCAAACTCAGACAAACAAGTCGTAAGAGGAGACTAAATGGAACTTCCAGAACATTTAGGGAGTAGGGGAGGGAGGTTCCAGCCAGGAGGTTTCGGCAATGAGAATCGGGCAATGAGAATCGGGTTGTGTTTACACTGTTTGCCGGATGGTTCAAGCATGTTCACTCTCCTCCTTCAATGAATTGCATCAATCAATTACATCAATCAATTACTACTGTTACATCAACAATTACATCAGTTACATCAACTATTACCTTAAGCACCTCCCATTTCTATCACAACAATAACCTATAGCAACTCCCAACACAGCAGTCTATCTCTTTGTCTCCGTTCTCCCGTTCAATCCACATTCCATTTCTCTCCAGCAAATCACTACGGCCAATCACCACTGCCAATCCCCACCTACATCTTGTCTTATCTACATCCTGCCTATCCGTCCTGCCTATCCCACACAAACAATCCTCTCTCGTCCTCTCTGGATCCTCCTCCCCATTCCCAACAACTTCCTTCAAAAAACTCACGCTAATCCCGGATCGCATCTCCCTGCTTCTCGAATAATAGCCGAAAACGTTGACGACATAAAGCGTATTTTTCAGTGGTGCGAGTCGCTGCAGGCAGCTTCTGAGACCTCTATTGTCTGGCAATGTGGCCTGGTACCTTTTGGTGAAATCGAGTCGATTGAAATGGTTGGGCCCCGACTCCTTGTCTGAGGCTTGTTGTTGCATCGGGAGTCTGGGGTGTCAAATGGTTGGGTTGTCTGAGATGTCTTGGACGGTGTCTGAGTTGTCTGGGCCGCAGCCCTTGTTATCGAATATTCGTTTTCCACTATACATTATGCAGACCTGACTGAGGAATACGCAGTGGTGTCTTGTCTGTTGGTTTGGTCTCTAGTGTTTATTGTTGTAGGCCTATTGATAGTTTGTCTTGTTCTTTATTTTGTTTTGTCTTTGTTGGATTCAGGGAACTCTTTGCGTGAACGTGTGTTTCTTTTGTCTCTTGTTTGTTATGATTTTCAGTTGTCTCTGATGCTGTGTACTTTGCTCTACCTTTGGCTACTCTGTATCTTTGAATCTATCCATCCAGATCTACTCCCAAACATTTCGTCTGCTTCCAAATCTGCTCCTAAGCATTTCTCTTCTGAGCATTTCTCTCCCCTAGAAAAGCTCCTCCTAAAATACTCCCTCTAAAATGTGCTACTCCCTACAACAAGTCCGAATGTAATCTAGATTGCCAAATGGCGTCTATACTTCTAGCTAATAATATAGGGCACTGCCCAGTCATAAATCGTTAATCATAAATACCAGTCACCGCACCGGGTCCGGGCTGGTGCTGGCTCGTAAGTTTCTTGGATCGGCAGCTCCATCGAGGTTTTCTCCAAGATGTTGAGTGCCAACTCGTCGGCAATAATCGACTCCAACTCGCCGTCCTGGTTCGACAAGAGCTGGCAGTTCTGCAACTCCTTGCTGAAGATAAGGTGGTTCATCACCGGGTCGTTCAAGTAGTTGAGCAACACCGAGTTGTTCTCTGTCTCTGGAGTAGGAGGCACATGCTGGCTGCCACTGCTGAACGAAGTGGCACACGAGTTGTGTCTGCTGCGGAACCCAGGCAAGAAATGCTGCCCTTGCTCAAACTCAGGCAGTCCAAAGAACGGTACTGACTCGAGGATTGGAGTCGTGAGTCGCAGAGGAAGCGTAGGAGACAACTGGTCCTCGGAGGTAGGAGACTTCAATGGCATTGACGGTAAGAGATCGAGTTTCAAGTTCTTACGCTCGATGTGTTTGTCGTCCAAATGAAGAGCCGAGTCTTTTCTGCTCAAAGTTAGGCTGGCATCACTGACCACACTGTTGCGTGAACAGAGCTGTGGAATACTGGTAGTAGAAGCAGCAGTGCTCTTGCTTGTTTTCTTCAAAAGTCCAGGAAGCGAGCTGGTAGACGTCCGCTGCGACTTCATTGGCTGGCTGCTGTGTGATATCGTGTGGGTTATTTCATCATATTTCACCGAGTGCACAGCATCAGCATGGCTAATGGCAGTGGTTGCACTGGCCTCGGGTGAAATTTTGAGAGAAAGGCTCTTAACCTTCTTGGATAGCGATCTCTTCAAGTCGCCCATCGAGTGTTTAACTGCGGGAGATTGTTGGATGACTGCAACGGATGTTGGACAATGAGTTGTATGACAGTGATACTGGATATTGATACCGGGTATTGATATGGGTAGTGTATAGTACAGGTAGTGGAGCAGAAGTAAACAAAAGCAGGCCCCACCATATATATATTTGGTCAAGGCACCGGCCTCCCAGACAAACGCAGACTCAGATTTAGTGTTCTGGATTTGGCGAATGCCGGCGACAAGTCTAAGCCAATAGAACTTGATCAACCTATTTTGCAAAGGACCTGGACCCGCAATGGGAAAATTTTTCAACTGCGATTAACCACCCATCAGAACAGGAAACCTCTGCAGCCAAATCTGAACTGCACAGACGGCATATGCGGCTGCATGTCTGGGTGCGATTGCCCAAGGGTTTTAACCTCACGAGAGCTGAGGATGGGTCTGTACACGGTGAGGAATTCAGGGTTCCTGAAGTGGAGGTGACTCCGATGCAATTGGCAAGCAGTGGGTGACGTCGATGTGTTAATTGAACTGTGACTGTCTGCAATTGAGGGTACAAATTGGTTGCGATCACTGTCACGTCACATCTGGTCAAGATATTCAAACAAGCGTCTGGTCACTCTCTCAGCCACTGCCTGCTACACCTGAGACCTGTTCCAGACCTTGGTCTGATACTTGCATAGACTCGCTGCTGACGCCAGCTAATGTCGATCCATGTACCCGTTCTTTCGGCTTCGGTCGCCCGAGGTTTCAGACCCAGGGGTCACGTGTTTGCCGTGCACTTCCCTCGGGTAAACAGCCGGGTAAGCTTGACCTTGGATGTCCATTGATCGTCCG
The DNA here is from genome assembly GCA_030578595.1 of Saccharomycopsis guyanensis. NCBI lineage: Eukaryota > Fungi > Ascomycota > Saccharomycetes > Ascoideales > Saccharomycopsidaceae > Saccharomycopsis > Saccharomycopsis guyanensis. The sequence goes on from JAJMSQ010000001.1 coordinate 1,059,696, forward strand.
ACCTCATGAAAAAAGCCTCACCCTTAAGGTATCCCTAACCGGGTAATTGGTGGGCTTCACCCTTTCTAGCATATCTATCCTATCCCCCGGGTAACACTCGCTCCGACGGCAACTCTACTTTTTTGTTTGATCGGCATCGGGGCCAGCCCATTCTCCTATGTCCGGGTAATGCTTCGCTCAAGATCGACCCTCCTTGCTAACTTGCAGCAATGCCGTTCGGGCCACAGTACAATCCGGGTAAGCCCTCCTCGATTCCGACCTGAAAAATTTCATTTCATCCGGGTCACCTTAACCTACACTGCTATCCGGGTAATCACACATCCACCTACAACATACTCTGATGTATAATCAGCACTCATATTAAACTGCCAATATATTTGAATTTCTTTGTTTCGTTGTAATTTCGTTGGTCTGCCAATGGTGCTTGTTAAATGCTCACCACCTTTTTCAACGTGGTGTTCTCGTGATTCTCATTGTCTCCTTAAGCTTGAACTGATCGGTAACCTACTGGAGATCTAAAGATGGCATCTCCTTCAGCATAACCTCTTCCCAATCCAAACCCAACGCCTAACCACACTGGGAATGCTCTTCTTTTGAAAAATAACACCGAGGTCAACACCCCTACACCAAACCCAAGTCCAGTTTTCACCAAAGTGTTGGACAACACTACGTCCCACTGATTGTTAGTATTAATTGGATCAGGGCCCACACATAAACATGTAATGTAACCAAAAAATTGGCTCCCTATAGACCACCCACCTTATCGTTCAAAAGCTTTTGAGAAGCAGGCGATGCCTTCTTAGAAACTTCGGACATTGTTGAAGCTATAAGTGTAGGAGCCTAATTGCAGACTTGAAAATCAATAGCAATTGGCGCCAGGGCCGCATAACCAGGCTCTCCAGTCTGGGTTGTTCTTATTGGCAGAGGTTGTTGGTTTCGCACCCCCTTATTTTCACACTAGTGCGACTTCAGACACCCCCCGTTTGGTATATGCCACAGGTTGAGAGCCACATCCAGTGGTTGGAAGTATACTCCATGAAGAGCTACATTGGCACGGTCAGACTCAGTTTGGTGGTGTTCGGGTGTGTTTTTCTATGGATCTGTGTTCTGTTGTACGGTGACGACGTGAATTTTACAAAGTCGGTACAGGAAATGCTGCAGTTGTCGTCTTTAGGTAAGAGTTTCTTTCAGTACAGGGCCATCGTAAGAGCTGGTTGGCACCGATATTACGGGGTCCTGAGCCCCCGAGTCCAAACTAACCTTCGAACAGAGGTTCCCTTGCCTCCTGCCTGGACAGACACTCCTGGAGACATTGCTGGCAGGACTGCAGAGTTTCTCAAACTGGCCAAGTTGCAGGACGACTACATTGGCAGTTTGGAGAGTCCCACGGTGGAAAACTTGATCAAGAAGTTTGCCGACTGGGAAAACAAACGCGTAGGATTGATCAACGAGCTTTCGTTTTATCTGAATGTTGCTACGGATCCTGAGGTTCGTGATGCCTCGACGAAAGCTCAGGCAGACATTGACAGTTATGCGATCGAGTCTGGCCTCAGAGAAGACGTGTTCAAGAATGTCAAGAAAGTGTACGAAGATACCAAGGACCGTAAGGATTTGGGGGACGAGACAATGCGGTTCATCTACAAGCTTTACCTTGCATACAAACGGAACGGGTTGGAGTTGCCAGCAGAGGACAGAAAGAATGTGGAGAAAGTGTCCAAGGAGATCTCTGAGATCAGTATCCAGTTCAGCAAGAACTTGGGTGAGCAGAAAGAGTTTGTGCTTTTCACCAGAGAAGAGCTTGCTGGGTTACCTGAAGATGTGTTGAATCAGTTTGAGGAAGTAGACGGGAAGTTGAAGGTGACGTTCAAGTACCCCGACATTATTCCTACATTGAAATATGCTGAAAAATCAGCCACTCGTAAGACTGCGTTTGCTGCAGACCAGAACAAGGTGTCTGAAAATGCTGATCTTTTGAAGCAGGCAGTGAAGAAACGAGCTGAGCTTGCCAAGTTGTTGGGCTACAAGACGTATTCTGATTACATATTGGAAGAACGGATGGCCAAGGATCCAACTACAGTGATGAACTTTGAAGACGATTTGTTGAGAAAACTCACTCCAAAGGGTAAGAAGGAGTTGGCTATAATGAAACAATTGAAAGAACAGCATTTGAAAGAAGCCGGGGAGACCACCTCGGACGACCTCTACTATATCTGGGACCATTCGTTCTACAACAACAAGCTTTTGCTGACCGAGTACGAGGTCGACGAGCAGAAAATATCGGAATACTTCCCTCTTCGGTCGACCATCGACAAGATGTTGCAATTCTACGAGGTGGTGTTCAACCTTAAGTTTGTCGAGGAGACCCTGAACAAGCGAGTCTGGCATTCAGACGTGCAGCAGATTGCGGTGTACAAAATGGACGACCCTTCCAAACCAGTGTTCATGGGCTGGATCTACTTTGATTTGCATCCTCGCGATGGAAAGTTTGGCCATGCTGCACAGTTCTCGATCCATCCTGGTTACAAAGATATCACCACTGGCCAACGCAAGCGGCCAGTGTGTGCATTGGTATGCAACTTTTCCAAGCCTTCTAAGACAAAACCATCGTTGCTTAAACACAACGAGGTGACGACTTTCTTCCACGAGTTAGGTCATGGGATCCACGACTTGATGTCAGAAACAGAGTATGCTAGATTCCACGGGACGTCTGGGGCTTGGGACTTTGTTGAAGCTCCTTCGCAAATGCTTGAATACTGGACATGGGCTCCTGAAGAATTGAAGAAATTGTCGAGTCATTACGTCACAGGTGAACAGTTAGATGATAGTCTTGTAGAGTCGTTGGTGAAATCCAAACATGTCAATGGAGGGTTGGCTAAATTGAGACAGATCCATTTTGGGTTGTTTGATATGAAGCTCCACAACTCTGAAGGAACCGTCGATGTTGACTATGCCTGGAACGAGTTCAAGGAACAAATCACTCTTCTCAGTATCGGAGACCAGCACACTACTGGGTATGGATCGTTTGGTCATATGATGGGAGGGTATGCATCAGGTTACTATGGGTACCTTTACTCTGAGGTGTTTGCTGCAGATATCTACTACACCTTGTTCAAGAAAGATCCTATGAACACAGCCAATGGAGTGAGATACAGAGACATTATCCTTAAACGAGGAGGGTCCAGAGACGAGTTTGACAATTTGAAAGAGTTGTTGGGACGGGAACCAAATAGTGATGCGTTCCTCAAGGAGTTGGGAATCAGCAAGTAATGCACTGTACAGTTAGGTGGGTAAAATTGATATGCTTTTTTGTGATTATGTTTGGTACGTTTTGTAGAAAACTTGATCCCTAGGAAAACACCAAAGGGTTAATAGTAAACATTGGTACTACCAGGTACTGTAGATCGGTATGTTTTGAAAGGGGTTCACAATAATTGGGGCAGGGATTGACAGGGCTAGACAGATTAGTCCGCAGCAAAGGATTAATAATTGAAACCATCATGGCTACAAGGAACCAGAGTACCGTCGATGACCTCATATTGTTGACTGAACGAATTCTGGACCTTCCAAAGTACAGACGGTGAACTGAAACAATTTCTGGAACAGAGTATGCAACATTGGAGTAACAAACGTTGAGACAAGACACTGCAGCAGGGGTCTGGAATATGGCTAGAACAAATAAACAAACAAGCAAACAAATAAGTGTACAATAATAATATATGGTAAACAAGACTTGTGGGGATTGTCAATGATCTAGGCTCTGCAAGATGGGGGCTTCAATTTTGGATTCTAGAATTCAATGGAAAGGGTCGGTTCCAGAGTACAATTTTTCAGACTCTAATTGCAAGGGTTCAGTCTCTCTGTCTCCAACGGAAAACATCTCCTCAGTTCACTCTCAATCTTACAGTCTACAGCAAAGAAGAATAACCAAAATATCTAATAAAACAAAATTCTAATCGAATAGTCGAGAATGTGTAAAGTAATGTACAGCAGCACTAGAACGTGCTGAATTATTTGGGTGGTTCGAGAACTTCTCTCTTAGAGTTCGATGCAAGAGGAAGCGTCTTGCCTTTAAGAATGTAACTCAAACCAGAAACGTAGTCCAAGCCATTAGTGATCTTCTTAGATCCTGTGGTGACTTCCCAAAGTGTGAATCCGCCAAAGACCAGGTCTTTCCGTTGTTCGACGGTACGCAGCTGGACGTCATTGATGTCAATGATGAACGCAGCGTCGCAGGATGTAGAAAGTGCAATGAAAACCTGCATCTGTGGGTTCTTAGTTTCTGTGTAGTTTTTCCAAGTCTCCCAAGAAGAATTGAACCCACCCTGGTTGGAAAGGGCGCAGTTGTTGTTGTTGTAGAACTGCACAAACGCAAAGTCAACTTGGGCTTCGGCAGTGTCAAGAAGCTCGTAAAGAGACTGATCCGGGTATGGACACTGAGGAGTAGCACTGATAAGCAAAGTCTTGGAGGTCCAGAGTTTACGAAGCTCGATCACCAAGGCACCCAACCCTGCAGCTCTGTTGTTCTCCATGTCGAAATCGAACCCGTCGATTTCGGCTGTACCAAAAGGTTTCACTGCAGCATTACCGTTTGGGTTGAACATATTGTAGATCACCCCAGCAGCAGCCTGACCTTCCTGGTCGTTGTCGACTCCATAAGTCCCTGTTCTGGAATCGCCTCCCAAAGACAACAACACCTTGATTCCGAGTTTCTGACAGGCCTTGATGTCGGTCTCAATGTTAGGACAAGTACCTTCCCAGCAGGCACTTCCAAAGTTGAAACTGGCAGACGTCGAGTTCCAGTTGTTCAAAAACGAAATCATAACGATCCCAAAATTCTTGTTGCGGCAGTAGTCTCCCAAACTCTCCTGGTTCACACCCTGACCCCAGAACACTGCAACATTGTTACCGTTCTTGTTGTAGAGTTTCTTAGCACTGATTGCTTGGATGAAGAGGATCAAAAATAATAACGCTTGCATGGTAAAGCTGCTGATACTAATCTAATTAAACTTGAAACCAGCTAGCCATCGCTCTTCATTATATATCGGCCTACACTCAGAGCTTCATACTGGTTCCACACTCAGTTCGCACGGACCTGTTGACGTCCAAGCACACTGGCGGTCGGTTGCCGCTGCATGGCAACGCGCCCGCATGCAAGGACTGCAGAGCTACCGTTGCTGAACATAGTCACCGACTGGTAACACAGCACTGCTCGACCAATTCATCACGAACACTTCTATTCTTAGCCGTTGACAGGAGCCATCATTTCCGACGGTCCAAGGCATTCCTCAGCATCGCCTCTTCATTGCTTCTTGCCGAAAAGCTTGTCGTAGATGAGCCCTGTGATCGACTTTGGATATAATAACAACACAAAGTCGACAAACTCCACAAGTATCTCGGTGCGGAGCCCGTGGATCTGGTCCTCTGTCGACTGGAACTCGGAGAGCGCAGTGATCTCGTTTTCGATTTCGCCGGTCTCACCTAGCTCTTGGATCTTCGGTGTTTGCTTCCACACTGCTTCAAACTGCTCCGACCCGTCTCCAATCGTAATAGGTGGTGGGTTTATGATCTCGTCCTTGAACGTAATTGGACTCTCAAGAGAATGTTTCTTTTGTTCCTTCAATGTGCGCTGGATTCTGTACAACTTTACAATCTTGAACACTAGGATCTTGAACCGTACTACCAAAATCAATTTGTCCACCACTTTCATCAATCTTGTCAACCAGCGATTCTTCTTGCTGACAAAATAGTTCATGAGAAACGACGTCACCTCAAGAAGATTGATCAAGTTCTCTTCCACCACCTCGTACTTCTCGTAGGTCAATCCACTGAAACTCATGCTTCTAAGTATCGATATCACAAACGGGATTCCCGAATGGTTCTTCATCACATCTACAAATTTAGACAACTCAGAACTTTTCCCTGCCTCCTTCTGTTTCTTCTCGTTTCTCTTTATAAGAGCTAGTTTTCTAAGATGATTGATCTTCTCGTCGTTCATCTTGGTGGTTTCTTCGTGTGCCGATACTTAGCTTGTGAGCCACTTCAAATTGGAACTTTATCCCGGGGAATTTGTGGGGGTGCAGCACCCCCTTTTAGTGGCCACCTCCACTCCAGATGTGGGGTGTGGTACCGATCCGTTGGTGCAATTACCATAGGACTGGCCTCCGTCAATGCCGATTATTATCCGATTTTCCATCTGGCATTATAACCGTAATTAGTCCATGGCATGGGTTAAATGGCTTGCTTTAATTAGGCGGCAATTGATTTGCACCCGGTTTATTACGATCCTTGTTGTGTACAGTGTTGGATGTTGAGTTTGCAGAGTATTGTGTGTGCATTCTTCCACAGTACTATCTGCCTAGAGATATCATCTGTAGGCTGTAGTGTGTCTCTAACTGTGTCTCTACTTGTCTATTCTAACTGTGCGTCTCAGTCTTGTTCTTTGCCATTTGTTAGTCAATCCATTGCAGTCGTTTTGAATTCTTGCTCTTCTTCTAGTGTCTAATGTCACGTTGGTGCCTTGTCTACCACTACACTACTCCAGTACTACACTCTGACACCTTTCCATTATGTTCGCACTCTTCATTTCACTCTGACACGACTACTCTTTTCTTATGATCTTTCTTGACTTCCCAGCTACGCACTCCCCCACTACCCACTGACCCACCCAACTGTATATTAAACTTAGCTCATAATCTATTAAGCCTCCGGAAAAAGGCACTCGTAGAACAACTTTTGGTCCTCGTAAGCAGTGATGAATGCTCCCAAAGACCCTAGGTACCCCTCGTGGCGCAAGAAGTATGCCCGCTTCTGGCCCGACGACCAGAAGTTGATGGCGTATGTGAGGGTGATGATTGTTTGAAGATGGTTGCGAATGAACGAACCTGCAAAGAATATGCGCTCGAGCTTGTGTTTTTCGGCCTGTAAGTACGCAATCTGGCCGATATTGTTAGAGACTGCGTAGAGAAGTGATTTGGAGACGTCCGACTGCTTGAACTTGGACAACCGTTGGAACTGCGACACCGAAGGGTAGTTGTGGCCGGTGTACTCAGCTGGAGCACTTGGGTTTGGAGCTTCGTCCTGACTGTCCAGAGACACCAAGCTGTCGACGGATGCTTGCATCGGGTCTTCGATTGTGTTACCGTTCTGGACGTTTTCGGAGTCGCTGTCATAGACACTCTCGTCGTTTTTGTTGTAGCCTCCGTCCATTTTGCCTGTGACTGTCTTGAACACTTTACCGAAACTGGAAGCAATGGCCGTGGATTTCAAGCCGATTTTGTTGTATGATCCGCCATAGATGTCTCCCACAAGCATATCGACGTTGGAATTGTCACCGTTGGAAGCCATTGACAACATGTCGTCGTAAGTACGTGCATTAGTCAACAACGAAAGAAGTCCCCAAAGAGTCCCACCTCCAATTGAAGAGCCTCCTATTCTTGAGAAACTGTTTGGCCCGGTGACTTTAATCATCGACACCCCAGACCCAATGTTCACAAGAAGGTAAGGGTACACTTGATGGTGTTGGTTGACGTACTTCAACTTGCGGTCATCACTGATTTTAAGATTCAAATTATCGTCGTAGAGATACACCTCGTTAGGGACGTTGTTAAGCAAGAAGTTCAACCCCTGGATAAGACACTCCATCTCGTCTTTGGTCTTCAAGAACGGCTCTTTGGCACCGTCTGCCGGCTGACTAAGATGCAACTCTTGACAGAGCAACGCATTGAACTTGATCGAGCCTCCGCCCGTGCCGTACAAGTTGATCGAGTGGTTTTTGAAGTTCTTGACGTAGTACTCCTCCAGGTTCTTGGCCAGTAGCACCCCGTTCTCAAGCTCGACCCTCACGATCACCTGCTTCAAGTACAGCACAAACTCAGCTATCTTCTCGGTCTCGATCTTGTAGAACTTGAGGTGGCCTCCCTTGCCGTGGGACTTGGTGAAGTACGTCACCTTGGCGAGGGTGCCGCCAATGTCAATCCCGATGTGGTGGATGATCTCGGTCTGCTGCGGAAGGAAGATGTCTTTGCTCTTGTGGATCCGCCCACTTGACGTCACATTCAACGAGGTATTGTCTGACAAGTAGGCATCGCGGGTGTTCAAAGCTATCGGCATCGTCAGCAGCACGAATTTATTGTGTGCAGGTTCCTCAGACGTTAGGGAGGGGCCGACTGCTACTCGAGGTGTGGTTCGTAGGGTCTTGGTGCCAGAGTGCTCGCTTGGGGTCTGATTGTTGGGCAGTTTTTTTTTCGGTTGTCGTACAGGCGGCTCAACGGGTGATGGACGGGTTGGTTGGAAGGTGCGTGTTAATGGTGCTTGGTCCATGGTTGGTCCGTGACGTTTCAAACTAGGAGAAACAGTTTAGAGATGGTGTAGATATGGTACAAATATTCCAAGACAGAAATCTAGTTCTTTATATATGCATCCGGTCTCGGCTACACCAGTTCCTTACAACCTCACCGGGTCACTTGCTCGCCAACAGATTGCATGCATAGGCGGCCGGATAGAATTTGGCCAGGACTTCCAGGCGGCCCGGGGGCCGCTGGGCCATGGCGGACGGAGTTTGCTGGGGAAAAGAAAAGGTCTAGGGGTGGCCCCGTAGTTTAGGGTCGTAACTATGTGTCATATTTCTTGTCATATTTCTCGTTACATTTCTTGCTTCTTGCTTTCTTGCTTTCTTGCTTTTCTTGCTTTCTCGTTACATTTCTTCTTTCCACTGGTGTATGACTTGTCACTTTGCTGCTTCTCACCCCATCACCTAATCTAGATCGCACACCCTCACACCCTCGCACCCTACCATTTTGATCACCTGACCACAGCCATCCAATAGGACACCAAGAAAAACCAAGCGTAAAAAACAAAACCTCACCAGTCAAGCTTACTACAACTAATAACCATGGGTGCTTCATTAACTTCGGTGGTCAAGTTGGGCGACATTGTTTTGCGGTCCCCAGCCTTGTCTAAGATCTTTGTTCCTGTCTCCAAGATCTTCTGTGACTTTGCCGGTTACAGAAAGATGGGTTTGAAGTTTGACGACTTAATCTCAGAGGAAAGCGATGTTGTCCAAAAGGCTATCTCCAGATTGCCTCCACAAGAGTCTTACGCAAGAAACTTCAGAATCATGACTGCCCACCAGTCCTCGTTGTCTCACCACTTATTGCCAAAGGACAAACAAATAACTCCAGCAGAGGACACTCCATACTTGACTCCATACATCTTGGAGGCCGAGAAAGAAGCATTTGAGAAGAAGGAGTTGGACGACATGGTGATTGTCAAGAAATAAATACGCATGTTAATATAGTATTCGGATAGATTTGTAGGGTGGTGGTGACATTTATATTGGGAAAGCTCAGTTTATGCTACAGTATGGACATACACTGGCATGTTGCTCTAAGCAATTGAGTTTTATAGATCAATTGAGTATTTCAATTGTGGTGTTTTTCCTTTATTTGTTACGGAGACTCAAGAAATCGATATTGGAATAGAATTATTTGAGAGTGCGTAGATGATTGAAGAACCAACTTATGCCTTTTCTCGTGTCTAATAGGCATAGAGTTTAGAGGCATGAATTTTCAGACTGCAGATCACACAGTAATCTTCGGTGCATGTTTGCTCTGTTTTTCAACATAGTATCTCAAGGTTTAAGCAGTGTAATACTCAATCAAATTAGAAATAAATTCGGTTAGATACAAGAGTGTCATAGTTTTAGTAGTGAGGTTGTTATCATGTTCAAATCAGCTGATGTGTTGATCCCAGGTCTCAATGTCTACTCTTCATGTTCATCAGTGTAGTAAGCAAATGTCATTCCAATTGACTAGCAGTAGTAGGTAGCTCATCAAATCTTCTATTTTGATTTCATTATCATAAGTTGCTCATGGTCAAGTGTTACAGATAGATGCCTCTACTTCGTGTGCTTTCCACCTGTCACTAACCACCACCAAACTCTATTCCCAAATTCTAACTCACAGTTGCCAACGCTAACAACATATGGAACAACACTACCTGCTAACGTAATGTATTAATGCTAACTACCAACCTAAGTTAAAGCTACCTACAACTGCCAATCTCACAACTTCCACACTCCTTGCTAATTCCAACCAGTGGCAATTACCGTCTCTATCTTCAAGTACCATTCTTAAAGCTTCCCCATTAAAAACCTCTACAGTTCATATTAAGCGATTTCATTAAAACGGAACATCGGAAAAAAATAATAACCTGATCCAAACTGGAAACAAATACAAAAAAAGTTCGTCTATAATACATTATCTGCAGTCGTCTAGAGTTGCAGAATGTCGAAAAGGTAGGGCTGGGCCCTGGATGATATTCGGACTGCCGTGGCGAGTCCTAATCAATTGTGCTCTTGCGTTTGATCCAGCTCATGATACGACTGGATCTTTTGTTTCGTCGTATGGTTGCCGATCGCACGCTGTGAGACTCGTCATTGACTGTTTGTTGTGAAGTTTTCTTTTTTGGGGTTTTCAAAATATTATTGAGACTCAAGCTGAGACTCGACTTGGTGTTGATTTTGAACAACGGCTTGGCCTCAGTCTTCGGGGTGAAGTTCCCGTAGTTGCTGGAGATGTCGTCGATGATGCTTGAATTATTAGCCAAGCCATGGCTACTCTTGTCCATGCTGGTGTCGATAGGCGAAGGGTTTCGCCCTGATGAAAGTGATAGCGTCGACTCTCTGCGTTGCACTGAAGGATGCACGATTGTCAAGTCCACTTGCGAGTCATGAGTCAAAGTTTGTGCTGAGAACTGCGAATCGTCGTTCAAATTCATGTTCAACGAAACCGTGTGCCGAGAGTTTCTTTTCATCGGCGTGGTTTGTTGCAACCCTGCCATGTTGGTGGTGGAAATGCTCTCACCAGAAGACGCATTGCCTGTGGCTGAGTTGTTTCTAGAATGTGACTTGATTCGCTGAAGAACTGGAGTAGACAAGATCTTGTCAAGCTCAGAATCCTGTGAAGGTGCCTGGGCTGTGTGCTTCTTCTTTGGACCACCAGGCGACAAGATAAGCTGTAAAGAGTTCAAGACTGAGCTCCGTGATTTTGTAAGCTCGGTCTTTGGCTTTGAAGATTCTGTGACAGGTTTCTGTTGCTCTGTCAACTGGTTCAAATTCTTGTTTGAGACCCCGAACATCTTGTACAATTTCTTCTTGTTACCGGTGATCTTGCTCGACAAGTTGTCACCAGCAGAAACTGAAACACTGTGAGATTTACGATGACTGTAAGGAGACTTGTGGGCGAGGAATTTCTGGTCGAAGCTATGGTCACGAGGTTCCTCTTTATTGGTTTTGATAGTAGTCTCGTCCATGACTCCGTTCTCCTCGTCCAAAATCGAGCCTCCCATTGAACTCATCGAGGTGTCACCAGAAAATGATGTCTGGGACTTTGCCTCGTCGCTGAAATCTTCGTTGCTTGGTTTGCTGTTGATAGTAGAGTCGGTGGTCTCGCTCTTTGTGATTTTCTCCTGGCACAGTTTCAAAGTCTCCAATGGTTTTTCTGGAACATCGTACACCACCGGCTCGAAATTGAACCGGGTAGGAGACAACAGTTTACAAGCCTTGACGTTCTTACTGCTGGTGGATCCTCTGGAGAAGTTTGGCGAGAGAATCGGCAACGACATCTTGTGGTTCACGTCTTTCTCGTTCTCCTTGTTGTCAGATTTGGTACCCAAGCTCTCGGTGGATCGCAACGCGTCGATAATCATCTTGGAGTTGTCGTAATAGTTCTGGTACCGGGCCGCATTGCGAGCTCTGCGCGTGCCAATAGGAGCAGGGGGCTGGAGAATGTTGGCAAACTTCGGGCTTGGACTGTAGTATTTTTTCAACTCGTCGGTACTATTGGCTGCAGACAACTCCGAGTGGATACTGGTAGACTCCTTGGCAAGCGACGCAGAAGATGTGGAGAACAGGTTGGAGTAGATGGACGGTTTCTTCAGAAGCAAGTTCTCGTCGTTCTCGTCTTCTTCGTCTTCTTCCTCTACGATAGCGTCGTCGGTGGTGGGCGAGAGCTGCAGGTAGTGACTCTTACGGTTGCCTGCAGTGTTGTACAAGCCGAGTCCCGTGTTGGTGTTGACGGTGAGCTTGCCAGGTCCCGGGGCCGGGCTGTTGAAGAAATACTCAAAGTCGGGGGCTGACTCGGTTCTGCGGTGCGACGACTTTTTGTCTTTCTTTGCGTCGAAGTCAAAGTCGAGGGCAGCGTCGAGGTCGATCATGGCCTCCGGCACTTCGGGGGACTGGTACTCCTGGCTGGAGGTCATGTAGATTTTGCTGATGGAGGTCTGGGAGCTGAGTCTGTTGTTCAATTCCTCGATGTTCGAGGAGTAGTCGCTTGGGTGCTGGTTGTTTTCGGGGGTTGTCTCTGTTGACGAGACTTCATTGGAAAGCAGGTCGACCGAGTATTTCGTGCTGAGACTCATGTCGCTTTTCTTGACGTTGACGTTGGTTTTTCCCTGGGTCGCTGGGAACGAGAACTCTTTATTCTGGACCATTGGTACTGACGAAGGAGTGTATTCAGGCTCGGTGCCGGCACCGAACTTGAACGAGGTCTTCGTGGGGCTGGTCAACGACGGGGTGGATATAAACGAGATCCCCATGGAGTCGAAGTCGCCTGAGATGGCAGCACTGCGGCGGTGCATGTGGCCTTTTCGTTTGGGCTGGCCCTGGACGTTGGGGGACAACGTCTGGGCAGCACCAGGGGCCACGTTGGTAGCAGTGGTGGTGGACATCTAAGGAGCGACAGAGACCGGTGCAATACGGGGGAAATGAAGGACGAGCCAGCAGCGACGCAGCAGAAACCGGTGGCGGTGTCGGCGAGTGCTGGCGGGCAGAAGGACGGTTGGAAACCTGGACGAACCGAGCTTCACAACAGCCTGGAATGGGAGCCGGGAATACACACAACAAGGCTGTGTATATAGGGGTAGATCTGAAACTCGGGGGCCTTGGGGTTATGGCCGGCAGAGAATCTAGATATCAAGGGCTGCGGAGCGTGCAACCAAGTGAGTGATGGAGAGTATCTAAAGAGAAAGGTACAGAAAACACCTTTTTTTGCTCACAAAATAATGGATATAGATTGTACGGGACTGAATGAGTTACGGTGTGTTTTCGGTTTTGATGTGCACGCTTTTAGGCTTACCCGCATGTGCACGCATCGACACCGCTAGAATCAGAAGGGGTGATGCGTCGGGCTGCAGGTGGATGGAGGTATGGCGAGCAGCCAGCAGGCCCATGGTCGGCGATTGGGGGCTGGAAGGCGCGGCTTAAGCAGCCGCCAGCTGGCGAGGCCCTAGCTGGCGAGCTTTAAATAGAAGTTCCGTGAGAACCGAAGCAAGGCTGCCAGGACTAGTCCCAGGGCTTAGGCCGTCGCTAATTGAAGCCCAAACCCACCACCGTTCGATATGTATTCTGTGCATGGAGATTAGTGGAACTGACCAATTGCGCGAGTATTTTTAGAAACATTGAGCGATTCCGGGGGTGCCGCGGGCCCGGATCGGGTAGGGCGGGTCGCGTGGAATGGGGGTGTGCGTCGGCTCCTGCTTATACTGGATTTCTCGCGGGCTTGGATTTCATGCTGCCCAAAAGCCCAACCGTTCCATCTGTCGAGCAATCTTGCTCTCGCGGCTCTCTGGGTTCGTGTGCGTGCTTGTTTCTCAATCCCCCTTTGACGGCGGGTGCCAGATCTACTTTTTCGACCCGGGTGGTCGTGGTCTTGCCTGCTATTGTTCGCTCTGCCAACCTTGTTTTTAAACTTGTTCCCCAACAGTCAGCCCATCCCCCAAAACGGGGCAGCCTGCTGTCATGGGTTTTCTTCTTCCTGGAATGTGACAGAACAGAAATTACCAAACCTTATCGGTTGCAATCCATCCATGCTACGGGCCCGCCTCGGCCTGGTTCCTAGCGAAACTTTGCAACCCCATGCAACTTCTGTGGCCACCGGTTACGGGCCCCTGCCATATATTATCTGGGGCCGGTGGTAAGACACATTCTCGAGTCGCAGTTCCATCTCGCTACCCTGGCCTGAAATCTTGTCTCAGTTGTCATTGGCCTCCCCTGTTTCACCAGCCGGTTCCTCGCATTGGTCCTCGGTCATCCTAGTGACAGTCCAGCCACCCTGTCCTCGACCTCCTTGCTCGTCCCCAGCGTCTTATTGTATGTGAAAAACGTCCGTAGCTGTTCCTGAACAATTGCCCCAATTGCTTCTTGCATGATCGAATTTTTCATCTCTGCTCACAATTGAGTCGGTTGCATCCTTGAGGGTCGGATATGCGGTGTACAGATGCACCCACCTCCATACACCAACATCCATACTTACACCCACACACCATCCAGCATACTACATCCTCACACCCTCACATCCATACACTCATTCTTACATCCTCACATACTCACATCCGTACATGCACACTCCAATGTTCACACTCATTCACTCATTGTCACCCATTGCAGACTGCTCACTCCAAATGCCGTAGACTCAGAATGTCTCTCTTCACACTTTGCTTTTTCTCCTACAAACTTCTTTCTCTTCTATAAACTTCATGTCCCGCCTACTTCTCTATCTGGCTCTCTAGCCGGTACCTCTACAAATGTACATCTCTAACCGTATCTCTCTCTGCCACCCGTCTCCAACCGAGACCTACACCCAACCTCATCCATTGCGACACCACCTCCATCCCTGCCCCGGCAGTTGCGCCAATCGAACTTGGCATCTACCCTGTGCCCGTTACTTATGTCTGACATCGAAAATGTCTGACTTGACATGTCTGACCTGCTCGTGTTCTTGGTAGGAAGTCGCCCCTTCAAACCCCCGGCCCTTGCCCCACCATGACCAGCCATGTAGCCGCCCCCACTCGCCCTCCGAACCAAGTCATTGTCCGCCCGAGCATGTGCCACCGATCCCTGGCTGTTGAGCCTAATCTCTTTGTCTGCACCGGCCCCCGATCCTCCCAAGTCACCGTCTACCCCCGCCGCCCCACCACCCATTCGGGCCCCGAGCCAGGCGACTCGCCTCACCCGCCCGGCCACCAGCCCGTCACTGGTTCACAGAGCCGGCACCGCCATCTCTCCGGCGGCCGCTCTCACGTGCTCGGCTAAGTCTCACGCCAGTGCAGCATTTAGTAACCGATTCCGATCCATTGCTCCGCACTTTGTCCTCACTACATATTGTGAACCAACCCCCAGGCTCCGCTTTATAACATCCGGTGTTTGCAGCGTTGTGAATTTTCCTTCTGGTAGAATCTACCTCATGTCCAAACTTGTTTTTACAAAGCCGATTTCTTTGCTAAAGACAATGCCTGTTCCTTTGTACCCTGTTGTCGCTAAGAGACTGTCGTCTCTGAAGGGTGATATGTTGAAGTACCAGTCCCTGCTTGGCAACTTGCCGGTGCCTGCTTTAAACGACACCGCGGCAATGTACTTGCAATCGATCAAGCCGTTGGTGTCTTCGCAAAAGCACTTCGAGTCCATCAAGGCTAAGGTCGACGAGTTCTTGACCCCGGGAGGTCTTGGTGAAACCTTGCAGAAACGCTTGGAAGACCGGGCTTCCAAGACTGACAATTGGATCAGCGAGTGGTGGGACCAGGACGCCTACATGGCCTACCGCGATCCGGTGGTGCCATACGTGTCATACTTCTTTTCCCATACTCTGGGCCTCCTTCCTTCAAACTTGGACAAGTCTCAGTTGAAGAAGGCTTCGATCTTGATTTCCAAGGTCTTGGATTTCAAACAGTCAATTGTCACAGAGACCTTCCCTCCGGAACTTGTTAAGGATACTCCTTACTGTATGAATGGGTTCACCTTGATGTTCAATAATTCCCGGATTCCTAAGGAAAACATTGACGACACTGTGAAATACTCCCAGACCGACTTGGAGAACCAATTCTTGATTGTTATGAAGAACAACAGATTCTACAAATTGTACCACCACGATAAGGCAGGCAACAAGCTTTCTCTTTCTGACTTGTATGTCTCCTTGACCAAGATCTCTGAGGACGCCGATGCTAAGAATGGTTCCCACAGGCAAACCCCGGTTGGAGCTCTCACCACCTTAAACAGAGATGCCTTCTACAATGCTTTCACCGCGCTTTACAACTACTCGCCAATCAACTCCCATTCGTTTGAGGACATTTTCAGATCCTCATTTGTGTTGTGTCTCGACGATAATGCCCCAATATCGTTTGAGGAGCGCTCCAGAAACTGCTGGCATGGCAACGGCACCAACAGATACTTTGACAAGCCAGTGCAATTCTTTGTGTCTGCTAACGGTGCCTCGGGATTCCTCGGTGAACACTCCAGAATGGACGGTACTCCGAACTTGACTATGAACGACCACATCTGTAAGGAATTGTCCAAGTTCACTGACATCCACGCATTTGATGTTGTGTCTTCCACTGCTGACGTCATTGAAGAGCCTCGTGAATTGAAATTTGATATTCCAGATGCTATCCAATCGACCATCATCGATGCTAAGGCTCAGTTTGATCAAACAATGGACTCCCACCTCCTTAGAGTTTGGAGATACCAAGGCTACGGAAAGAACCAGATCAAACAGTTCAAGACTTCTCCAGACGCATTCATCCAAGTCTTAATGCAATTGGCATACTACAAATACACCGGTGTGTTGAAGCCTACTTACGAGTCGGCCACCACCAGAAGATACAAGTTTGGCCGAACTGAAACCAACCGGCCGGTCACCAGCGGAGTTAAGGCTTTTGTCGAAACCTTCGACAAGCCATCTGCCACAAATTCCGACAAGGTTGCTGCTTTCAGACAAGCCATTAGCGAGCAAAACGCGTACATTAAGAAGGCGTCTCAAGGTTTGGCGGTCGACCGTCACATCTACGGACTCAAGAAAGTCTTGCAACCAGGTGAATCTTCAGCCTTTTTGAGCGACCCTATGACTTCATATTCCTGCACTTGGCACATCTCCACCTCCCAATTAAGCTCCGAGTACTTCGACGGCTATGGATGGTCTCAAGTTCATGAGTTAGGATTTGGGTTGGCATACATGATCAACAAAGACAGATTGAACATCAACATTGTGTGCAAGAAGGGCAACTCTGCGGGCTTGAACCCAGACCATTTCCACTACTACTTGACTTTGGCTGCTGACGAGTTGAAGCAAGTGTTGTTGACTGAAAAGCCGAAATTGTAAGTGGTTCACGCTGTCAGTTCCCTATAGTAGCTTACTAGCTATTAGTATTATATAAGAAAATTAATGTGCGACGACAGTTTATATTCTTGTTGATCAATATATGTGTTTGAGAGAGATTGTAGGGGGTGACTGATCTAAGCTGTGGGCCCGTGAAAGACTGCCGGTGTGAATGAGTTGATGAAAGCTGACGAGAGACATGTGTGTCCCAATACAGATCTGGAGTAGTAGATATCTTGGAATATTGAGTGGGTTATTCTCTGTGATAATGTTGACTCATTGCTTGGTTCAAATGAGACTCGCTGGAAAGATGGGATTGTTAGGAGTAATTTTTTACTCTTGATGCTCTTCCTAATGCAGATTTACAAAATTACGAGTAAAGAACACATAGATCGTCAACTCTCAAACCACAAACGCCAAAGAAAATTATATGAGTAAATAGAATGTAAAATTTTAAATTTTTTTTATATTTTTCTACTGAAGTCGGCCGTGTGGTGGACCAGTTATATTGTATTTTGTATTTTGCACTGATTGTGTCAACAGTCCTGGAAGACGCACGTCGACTAAAACTGAGCTCTGGAGAAATCTGTGGAACAGTAGAGATGTACAACAGTACAAATCTACAAGATCGGAAATTGCTAGGCAAACAAAAAGTGCTTGTGAAAGACCCGATCACCGCAAACGTTACTGCTAAGCAAACGAGTTCTAAATTGCTCGGGTGTAAGGCAATGTCCAAAGCTTCTAAATACCTCGGGAATTCTATACAATCTGTGTAGACATGACGTACAGCAGTTTCTAACCAATAGATTCAATCACACACGCACACGCACACACTACCAGGTTCCAACGAACCACAACTAACCCAATAACACCCTTACAACCCACCAATCATTTATACCGCATACCCACCACCAACATCCAGATCCAACCAATCTCCAGAGATCTAGCAAACAGGCCATATGTACAATTATACGCTCCCATGCACTGCGCCGCACCCCCACGCAATATCGGAGCTAGCCGTAAGGTCACAGCCAATCACGGGAAAGAGGAATAAAATAGAATGCTGGGACTGTGCGGAAAAAAATAAACCACATCGAAGGCAATAAATATTTGACGTTGTCGACCTGCACTTTCTCTGCCACGATCACTCCGAGCAAGATCTCGTTTCTCCCCAACGCACTCCTACACTCAGTTGGTACCGGCCCCGGCCCCGTTGTTGTCCATCTGACCATTTAATGGGGTGTAACTAGACCCAACCCGACTTCCGATATCAATCATGGCGTTCAAATCGTTCACCAAGTTATCCAAACAGGCCTACCAGAAGGCCCCGTCGTTCTTCGACTCGGCGTACCACATCCGGAACTACACCCAGTTGGTGGGTCCGGACTTGTTTACCTCCAACACTTCCAAGGAGAAGACCCAGGGCAGCAACAACGGGTTTCCGAAATACAGTTACGGACTCTATTCCTATTCGTTGGTGCTTGACCCGTACACATCGACGCTTGTCTACAGCCACAACAACAACAAGAAAAACAACAATGCCAGCGGCAACGCCGACGGGGTGCGCAGCAGCAACCCGTTCCACAGCGTGGACGAGGAGTTCATTGCGACCAATTCCGTGCCTCGGAAGCGGAGCAGATCGATCCCAAAAGGCGGTGTGTTGGTTGCCAGACCGCCGTTGGAGCCCTCGGATATCGCCCGAACGCAAATACGCACCTTTGCATCCTTACACCAGCCCACAGAAGAACTCTTGGCCAAGCTCGAGGTGCCGTTGCCGCCTCCTCAACTGCCGACGGTGGCTGCATCTTCGGTTACCCGCGACAAGCTCAAGCACTTGACCAACCTCCAGGACGAGTTGAAGCTGGCTTCATCTCCTCTTCAGAAAGGGTTGTTGAAACAGATGATCGACCGCATTGCTGCCGACAACATGCTGTCGGTGTACGCACTTTACCAGGCAATGAAACGTAACGAGTTGCCGTTATCGGTCTCACTTTTCAACGCAGTGCTCTATGCAACAAGCCAGAGAACTATCAACGGTGAGTCTATTGAGTCACGTCTTACTACTGTGCTTAATATCTACTCTGATTTGATTTCGTTGCAGTTGCGTCCTAATGTTGTTACTTACGACCTTGTATTGACTGGTCTTTTGGAAGGTGCATTCTCGTCGTTTTCGTTGTTCATGACAAACGATTCTGTCGAAACAACAATCGACGATAACGGTACCGTTGCCAAAAATACCATCGACAATGGCCAGAACTATTTCAAGTTGGCCCTTGACATTTTCATGGCCGCCAACGTTTCTCAAGTCCATCCTTTCCGCCAGGAGATTTATGAACTGATTCTTGCCGGACTTAATATGTTCCGGTTCAAGTTCAGCGACTCAGAG
Source organism: Saccharomycopsis guyanensis (assembly GCA_030578595.1). Taxonomy (NCBI): domain Eukaryota; kingdom Fungi; phylum Ascomycota; class Saccharomycetes; order Ascoideales; family Saccharomycopsidaceae; genus Saccharomycopsis; species Saccharomycopsis guyanensis. The sequence goes on from JAJMSQ010000001.1 coordinate 1,079,226, forward strand.
ACTTTTGTGCAGTTCTTGAATATCCTTGACTGTTCAGAGACGTTTGTCAAAAACCAATTGTATTATACCAGTCTTATCAAGTTTGCAGCTGGCCAGGAGACCAACGACCACGCCTACAAGTTCATCATTAACATGTACGAAGAGTTCAAGTACAAATCGTCGACCGACAACAAGTTGCTCTCGCATCAGTTCGACGTGTATTGCGTGCTTCTTTACTCTTTGATTCAATTGAACCAGATCAGTCCGGCAACTAAGATTCTTGACAACCTTCTTATTAGTGTGCGTCAGAACGCCAGTTTGTCATACACCAACGTGCCAGCTGCTCCGCAATCGGCGATTTCTACTCCTAATCTTACTCCTAGTTCTTCCGTCGGTGGAACTCCTTCTCCTCCTTCGACCCCAGCAACTTCCCGTTTGCAAACTCCTGAGCCAAGAACTATCAGAGAAGTCGACAACGTCAGTGAGCTCAATAAGGTGATTGCCTTCTACTTGACTTCATTGACCGAGACCAACTTCGCCAAGGCTCTTGAGTTGTTTGAGAAGTTCAGCCAGTTCGACCTCATTGTACCTAACGAGGTCACCAGCCAGCTTATGATCAATTTCTTGATAAAAAGTTGCGAGGCCAACGATTTCAAGCGAAGCGAGTACATCTACACCCAGCTCGTGGAAGCAAACCCGCAAATATTCGATCATAGACTTGCACCTAACTCATCACTTACATCGACCGCAGACAAGCAGCAGATCTACATGGACTCGCTCTTGCACTGCTCCCAATCACAAACGCACAATCAGTTATATTCCATTTCTTCTGCATTGGAGAGTTACTTGATGTTATCGATCCAGTTCCACAACTCCAAACACATCGAGCAGTACTTGCAGTTTGACGTCGAAGGCAGCTTGAAACAGTCGAGCCAGCACTTGCTTGCTCAGCTCAACGACAACTCGGTGTCGACGTTGCTCGGGTTCATGTTGTCCAACAATTACGGCTTCTCAAAGATGCTCAGCTTGTTGAACGCAGCCGAGCATGTCGACTGCAACCGGTTGCTCACCCACTTGATGGGCAACAACGAGTTCTTGTACCAGTTGTACCTTTCGGCAAACGGCAAGTTCCAGCTCCTCAAACTTTTCGAGTCGGCGTTCTTTGAACGGTGCACCGCAGAATTCTCTGTGAAACAGTACACCAACCAATGCGAGGCAGGCAATGTTTACGTTAACAAATACTTTGGACTTGTCCAAGCATGGTTTGGGTTCTGGAACATAGAAGGTGCTAACCAGGTTGAAGGCCAGGCCAAACCTGAGCCTAGTGCCGTGGCCAATGCAGCACCGCTTCTTGAAGAGTTTAATGATTTGGACAATCATTACCTTTTGAAGAACATCGAGCTTGAATTGAACAACACAGTTGCTGAAAACAGCATCACTCAGCAGTTGCGATTATTGCAGCAGTTCCATCAGACATTAACTGATCGGTTTACTAATTAATGATATACGACATGCCATGGAAATTGTAGGGTGTAGTAGAGGTAGGGAGGAGGATTGTGATTGGTATGATTTCGACTACTGTTGCAATCATTCAAGAGTACTAGTAAAGCGTAACTGTGAAGCATGACATTAGCCTTTGCTTATATTTGTCACCCAACTAGTGTTACAATCATCCAATATTACTAGTCAAGTACAATACTACTTTCGTTTATACCACCTGTCACCGACCGCTGTACAATTGCAAAACAACTACCTTCAACCCTACCACTTCTCACTAATGCAAATCTCTAATTAACACACCACTTGTATTTGTAAGCACAAACTAGCACAGCCAACTTCTGTGGCTGTCATTTACATCTACCACAGACATGTATGCACCACTGGATGTGAACAATCATCAGCGAGAAGTACACCACTCAACACAAACAACACAAACAACAAATACTATCACAAGCTTATCAGGCCATTTAAGATTTCTAGATCTCATCGAATGTAAACACAACCCAATAACAAATCTATGGACGTGTCTACCATGTCCAAACATTTGTGACTACATTGCTTAATTACCAGACCTGTCTCACTATACGATCCGACCACTGCTTCTCATCTTTCACTACTATTCGTAAATAAACTCAATTGGATTGCTTCCAATCATGATCATCAATGCCTAGAATCAACCACAGATTCCAATGACTGCCAATGACTACAAATGACTAGCAACATTGAAGCCAAGCACGTAGAGCAAAGACGTATAAACTCGACTTGGCAGCCCGCGCACCCCCACACCCCCGATGCTGACTAAGCGACAAGTGCTCCCCTCAACAACTCCGGTGGTCCCCAGCCAACATATATAGACGACTACAAGACCGGGATCTCATCATGCTCCGCTCTACTTTCAGCTGTTTCAAAAGAACCATGACCACCGCACGTGCCATTGTCTACGCCCAGCATGGCGAACCTGCAGAGGTTCTTCACACGTTCAAGTACGACATTCCTGATCCCCAGGGCAACCAGGTGGTGCTTCAGACTGTAGCTCATCCTATCAATCCGTCTGATATCAACCAGATCGAAGGGGTATATCCATCGAAACCAGAGAAAACCACGGAATTGGGGTCCAAAGAACCGATTGCTGTGGCTGGAAACGAGGGTGTTGCTAAGGTGATCCAGGTTGGACCTGCTGCTACCAAATTGAAAGTCGGTGATTTGGTGATTCCTAACTTTCCAAACTACGGGACTTGGAGATCGCATTCATTGGGTCGTGACTTGGACTACATTAAAGTTGGACCGACCAACAACGTCAAGATCGACTCTTTAGCTACTATCTCTGTCAATGCTTGTACTGCTTACGAGCTCTTGACTACTATTACTAAGCTTGAGAAAGGAGACTGGTTTATCCAGAACGCAGGAAACAGTGGAGTCAGTAGATTTGCTATCCAGATCGGGAAATTGCTTGGCTACAAATCCATCAGTGTGGTGCGTGACAGACCAGACATCGATGCTTTGAAGAAAGAATTGACTGATCTTGGAGCTACCCATGTGATCACCGAGGAAGAGAACGGCAGCAGAGAGTTTGGAAAGACCATCAAGGAATGGACTGCAGGTGCCAAGGTGAAGTTGGCCCTCAATTCTGTAAGTGGAAAGAGCAGTGCTAACATTGCTCGGAAATTGAGTGAGAATGCTACGATTGTTACTTATGGAGGAATGTCCAAACAGCCAGTGATGTTCCCTACTTCGTTGTTCATTTTCAAGAACTTGACTGCCAAAGGGTACTGGATCACCAAGAACAATTTCGATAACTTTGACCAGAAAGTCGCTACCATCAATGCTGTTTTGAAATACTTTGAGGAAGGTAAACTTATTGACAGTGGTGCCAACCATATTGAGATCGAGTCTGGAGTCTCTGATGAAGAGTTCTTGGAGATTTACAAGAAAGCCATTGGAGCTAAGGGTAAGCAATTGGTTGTTTACAAGTGAGATCTTGGAGATTTAGCATGTTAGAATTAATTCTATAACATTTACGAATATATCTTATATGCATTGAGTGAGTATGGGTTAGTGGTAGACTCAGGTTGGCTTGGTTTCCCTGTACTTTGGGAACGGCGTATGCGGGAGATCACATGACTGAAGAATTTGTACGTCTCTTTAATATCATAGTGGCTTAAATTTAGAACTAAAATAATAATTCAAAGCCACTATAACAGTTTATAGCTATCTAACAAACTAAGTCTCAATTTTCTACCTCGCCCGGAACATCGAAAATGACCCCCCTAAGCGAACCTGTACTAACGCACCATTGGGATTTTCTGTAGACAAAAGTTAGAAAACTGAGAAAAGTAAAAAAGTCTTACCATTGCATTAATAGTCCGAGTTGTTCGGGGGACCTTTTTACTTCCACAAGTCATGAAAATTTTTGCCAGTCAGAAAAAGAAATCTCAAACAAAACAGAACACCTGAGAATTTCTCGATTAATACTTGGCTCCTAGTAATACACGTACCTTGAATCATTAACTGACCTCTCCCAACACCTCAACTTCATGCATGAACATGCAACGGTTTCGCCGGACCCTCAATCTATTAGCCTCGGTCTCTTCCACAGTTTATTATATAAAAATCTAACCAAGCCGTTTCCACAGAGAAATCCCCACTGCCGATTCCCCGGAAATTCAATGGACCTTAAACCTAAGCCCGGAGCCCCCGAAAACCCACGCAAATGCCCGGTCCCGCTGCCCAGGGCCCGTAACCCGCAGCTTATCTTATCAGCACCGGCATCCCGGTAGCAGCCTAATAGGGTACTTTTTAATTGACAGGCCAGAGACTCGACTGATTTTTTTCAGGTTCTGATTTAGTCATTGATCTGACATTCATCTCATCTGATTTGCTTGGACTTTTTTGGTAAACTCAGTATATACTGAACTAATCATTGATCAACACTGTTCAACATTACAGTTCACTATCGATCACCATAGTATCAGTTGACGACAATTTCCAACAGCATAGTTGCCAGCACAGATTCAAATCTCGGCAAGCCGTCACCACCGTTCAACCGTCGTATAACCACCAACAACAATGTCTAAAGCTATTGCTTCCAGTAAAGTGGCTCTTGAAGGTCGTGTTGTTCCGGCCACTATCATTTATTCCAGTATCAGTGGAAAGATCTTGACAATAATACCCAAGGTTCTCACTCCTCAAGACCCGACCCTCAAAGCTTACGATGTCGAGAGTTTCAGAGACGTCACCCCGTTCATCATCATGCCTGGGCTTGTGGACGCACATGTTCATTTGAACGAGCCTGGTAGAACCGAATGGGAAGGATTTGCAACTGGAACTCAAGCAGCTGCTGCTGGAGGAGTCACTACAGTGATAGACATGCCGTTGAACGCTATTCCTCCAACCACGACATTGGAGAACTTCCATATCAAGATCGACGCAGCCCAGGGTCAGACATGGGTTGATGTTGGGTTCTGGGGTGGACTTGTGCCTACCAACTTGAACGATTTAGTACCATTGATGGATGCAGGTGTCCGAGGATTCAAAGGGTTCCTTATTGATTCGGGAGTCGACGAGTTTCCTGCCATTGATTCTGAGTATATTGGTAAAGCACTTGGCACTGTCGAAGGTAGATCCACCGTTATAATGTTCCATGCTGAGATGCAGGCTCTGTGTGGAAACGGTGGACATGGACACTCTGAAAAATCAGCCCCCAAGACCATTGAAGTGTCTGAAGAAGACTTGGACATCGAGAACCTTGATCTTGGCACCAGCGAGAGTTTTGTGTCTTCGGTCGACACCAAGTTGCCTTCTGAGTCTTCGAAACTGTCACTTGACGAAAGTCCAGGCAGTCGTAAACAACGTCAATCCAACAGTCCAGAAATGCCAGGCGAATTGACCAAGAGCCAGAAAGCCGCACTTGCAAACTCGCCTATTCTTTCTGCAGTCGAGCCTAAGTTCGGTCCTCCTTCTATTCTTGCTAAGCAGTCACCAATCCTTCGTCCAATCGACTCCAGTGTTACTGCTCCAGACTCTCCATTGCTCCATGCTGTAGAAGCCGACGCTCGTCTTGCCGACGTCAACCCAACATTATACCAATCGTTCCTTGCTTCCAGACCAGACAACTTTGAAGTCGATGCTATCAAAGTCATCTTGGAACATTCGTTCAAGTTCCCTACTGTGCCAGTTCACATTGTGCACTTGGCATCCCAAGAAGCATTGCCTTTAGTGAAATTGGCACACGACAACAACTTGCCGTTCACCGCAGAGACATGCTACCATTATTTGGCACTCAGTGCCGAGAAAATCCCCCTGAAAGCCACCCACTTCAAATGCTGTCCTCCTATTCGGTCCAATTCCAACAGACAAGCACTCTGGAAAGCTTTGCGTGAGGGATTGATCACCTCAGTGGTGTCAGACCACAGTCCTTGTGTGCCAGAACTTAAAGGTTTGAGCAGAGGAGACTTCTTCAGTGCATGGGGAGGAATCTCGTCGGTTGGTCTTGGGTTGCCTATTTTGTACACCGAGGGCCAGAAACTCAGTCCTCCAATCAGCATCCCAGACATTGTCAAGTGGACATGTGAAGCCACAGCAAAACAGACCGGTTTAGACAATTGTAAAGGGTATATCCGTCCAGGATACGACGCAGACTTTGCTATCTTTGACTCCAAGATCAAGTACACCTTGAACAACAAGGACTTGTATTTCAAGAACAAGATCACCGCCTACAACGGATTCAACATGATTGGTAAGGTGGTCGAGACTATTGTCAGAGGTAACAGTGTGTTTGTCATCAGAGAAGGTCACAGTGCTGAGCCATTAGGGAAGTTGATTTTGGACAGAAGAGTTTAAACTGGGGGTGTCACAGAAATGATTTGGTGCCTGTGAATGACTCAGGTGAAAATATGAGTAAGAAGACCGTTGGCGAGAGTCGAAGAAATGAAGAGTGTCATAGTTTGCTAATTTTCGTAAGACGATCAAGTGATTGTCTTTGCTAAGCAGACAGCTCGAAAGATGATGCCATGAAATTTGAAAAGTTATATATTGATTTGTTCTAAAGTAGTACAATGTATTTGAGAAGAATTGATGTAGAGGGAGGCAGGGGAGAAGCACTGACATGAAGATTTCTATCCAGTATTCCTTGAAGATTGTAAGAAGATTGTGTGAAGAGTTCTTAGAAGATTGTATGAACGTGTATGAAGATGTCTTTGAAGTTAGATATGACGATTTCTAAGTAACACACGAAATAGAATACCATAGAGTAAACTAACACACAACATCACAGCAAATACTTGCAAGCTACACCCCGAACAAAAATTAAAAATGACATCTATATAGAGTAAAGTTGTTGCTATGTATTATACAATTTACTAAGGCGATGCTGAGTAGCGGCCCCCAGGCACGCTGCACAATGAGCCATGCATTGATAAATCAAACGGCCAGGCAAGCTCAATATCTCTCCCTGAACACCTCCTGACACTCTGGGCTCAAGCTCCCGACCAAATTGTTCCAGTCGTTGCCCAACATCTCCTTGTACCCGTTGACAAGTTTCTGGAACATCGAGCTGAGCTCCACTCCTGGATGTGCGTAGCACCCAATACACTCGATGAACAACACAAGCACGTTCTGGCCGTGCTCCACGGTTGCAATTCCCATAGGGTTCTCTGCGATGATGTTGCACATCCCCTTGAACGACGACTCTTTCTCCTCGTTAGGCTCAAGGTATCTCATGTACTTGCACCAGTTGTAGGCGAACTTGGACAAATGCTGACTGAGCTCGACACTACATGGGTTTCCAAGTCGTCCCAAAGCAATGGCAGCGTTCTCAAGTGCTGTTTGTTCACAGTCGTTCGAGTTTATAAGACTGATCAACGAAGGAACAATCTCACTGAGGTAAGGAGCAAGCTCGCTGTTGTTAAGCACCAACGAGATTTCTCCCAACGTCCAAGCGGCGTTGTTGCACACTGCACTGGATTTGTAGCTGCGGTTGTTGATTTCATGGACAATGCATTGGATCACTGGAGTCAAGTACGGCAACACCACTGGACGAAGAACCATGATCGACAAGTCACCCAAAAGTGCAAACGACGACTGGCGCACCTCGTCAACTGGGTCTTGGAAACATGTAAGCAACAAGTCCACAAGATTGGTGTTGTCGTTGAGGATCAATTCGGCACTGTGAGCTCCCAACCCTTGGATCAACCCGTCAATCAAGTCTACCGCAGTAACAATAAAGTCTTTTTCTGGAGAGTCGATGGAAGGATCGGTCTGACACATTTTGTCAAAGTTGATACAGTTGGAGAGAATCCGGATAGCTCGCTGGTACGCTTGCACAGCATACGGACTGAAGAGTTCTCCTAAACTGGCAGCCACCGACGACATACATTCCAAAAGCGGCCAGAGATGACGGTCGTTGTCCGGCAACTGTTCCCACTTGTCCAAGAGCGGAGGCAACAACAAGTTGATGAAATACTGGTTGGAGGCAATCACGTCGCCGACCTTGTCGACAAACGTCTGCACTGCGTCGTACAACATCACCAAGTTCTTGCGCTTGTACTTCTTGAAACATTTGTTGAAATGCACAAGGATCGGCTCGACAAAGTTGGCAATAAGCTCGTAGTCGGAGCTGCTGATGAAGCTGGCAAACGAAGACGACGCGCTTTCTTGCACGATTTTCTTGTTGTCCAAAGCACACGACATCACCGCCTGGAGTACCTGAAGGTAATAATTAGAACCCTCTTCTCCTTTAGAAGCTCTGCTACACACCCAGCCTGCATATCTGCTGAGAGTCCAGCAAGTTATCTGTCTGACTCTTGGTTCTGAATCATGCAACCGTTCGACAAGGAACGACACAAGCGACGGGATCTTGTCGGCTTCAAGCTCGACACAGGCGTCGCTGATGGCTCCAAATGCAAGGATCGCGGCTTCTCTGACAGGCCATTTCGCAGACACAATGCGTTTCTGCAAGATAGGCAAGGTCAAGCCAATCACGGTCTCGGAATATGAAGTAGCAAACAAGTCGAGAGTGGCAGCAGAACATTTCCGCAAACTCCAGTTGGAGAGATCGTCGTCGTCGTCTTCGTCCTCCTCTTCCTCCTCGTTGTACTCGTACTCGTCTCTTTTCTCGGACTTGGTGCCCTTTTCTTTAGCCTTGACGATCACCGGCTTGATGTCCTCGTCCTTGTCTTCTATCTCCGCGTCGTCGTAGGAATCTATTTGGTTGTAGTGCTCGATATCGGAGCTGGAGTAGACCATCTTCTCCAAGAGAAGCGGGATGATGTTTGGAAGTAACGTTTTGATGGTGGCAGGGTCGATGTTGGAGGACGAGAGCACAAGCAAGAACTCGCACGCAGGCAAGGCCACTTCCTCGTTGCTGGACATGTCGTCGTCGCTGGAGGTTTCTACGATGGTGTGCAAACAGTAGTTTGTGATGCCCTCGATCTGGTTGTAGAGCACCTCGGGACTGGTGTCAAGGATAAGGTAGAACGAAGTACAAATGGCCTTGCGGACCTCGTGGTGGGTGTTGCTTGTGAGCTCAAAGAGCTTGGTGAGAAACTCTGCCATGTGATTATGGATGCTGGGGGATTTGATGGTAATGAACTGGTTGATACAGTGGATGGATTTTGAGATCACCGCAGTCGACTGCTGGTGCGAAAGAAATTTTAGGAAGCTGGATATAAGGAACTCGCTAGGAACCTCACCGTTGTAGCTGGAGTCAAGACTGGCCAACGAGTCCTCACAGATCTTAGACAACGCCGAGATCGCACCTTCTTGTGCCAGGGGCTGGTTCCCGTCTACCAACTCCAAAAGCTGGACAAGGATCTGGGGCCACTCTGCAATTCCATACAACTGGAACAACGCAGTGATGACGTTCCCTGTGATGTTACGGACAAGCACGTTGGGATCCAACAAGCCTCTAAGAATGTTACTGAGAATCAGCTGCTGCAACTCTTTGCTTTTGGACCGGACAAAGTCGTGGTTCAAGATGTTGTTCTTGAGCATCAACCCAGCAGCTGCACGAATGTCTGCCACAGACTGGGTGTCGTCCACCAAGATAAACAACAAGTAGTTGTCCAAATCGGTCTGGAGTCTCGCCTGGTCCAACGCGTCATTGGCCGACTGGCGTTCCTGTTTGTTTGGCGACAACGTTCCTGAGAGAATCGACCTGAGCTGGTCGATCCCACTGGGGTTAGGCTGCCAATCCGACATTAGAGAGCAATTGTACCGGCTCAGAGGTCAATGAGCCGCGAACTCGAAAAAGAATACGGTAGCAAGACCTGGGCAGGGATGTCTGGATGTGAAAAAACCACGCTGTACCTTGTGTTTACGGTCCCCAAGCGCGGTTCTTGTATGGTTCCAATACAAGAAAATTTTTTTTGTGTTCTCATCTCCACGAACGTTATTTTTTATGCTACGGTCGTAACCCTGATCTGGGGGGTGCAGAACGGGGGTGCCAGGTCTACAGGTATTGATAGCGACGAGAATGCATTGACGAGCAATGAGGAAATGCAAAGTAGGAGCGAGGTGGGCTTGTGGTGGACTCTGGTTGACTAGACTTCGGCAAGTTTGGGGTTGGTTTTGACTGCTTGGTGGTACTTTTGTTTCAAACCAGTTTCATAGATGTAGGTGGTAGGCAATTGGTTACCGAGTGCTGATGTTAGGTGTCAATGATGAAGAAGTAGAAAAAGAAGAAGAAGCGAAAAACTTACTTAGCCATCCTGGTCGACAGTTATGTGATTTACCAAAAAGTTCGAGTTTCCGTGACTTTTCACCAACTAATCGTTCTACAATACCATAGAGCTGTTGTTAGTATGCTGCTGTTACTCCACAGTTATTGTTGGTAGATGACCTCGAGTCTCAGACCTCCACATTAATCCGAGTCAACCACCACAGCTCGTATACTCACCTGGTCTGGTTTTCGTCCAGCTTCTCTTGCTGAAGCGACTATTATATCGACATCATTTGCAGGGTTCAACCATTTGGGGTCACCTTTTTTGCTGTTGTTAGTCAGTGAGAATGTGTAAGTACATGAGAAGTCGAAAGTCAAATACCCACCCAATAAGCAATGTTTCTTTGGAATGGTTCAACCAATGTCCAGTTCTTCCAGTACATATGGTTCTTTCTAACTGGTTTGTCTTGATCCAAACTATTTCATTGCAAGTATCATACCCCCAGTGTCTGAGTGCTTTCTTACCATTCTCTACTGCTCTGCCAGTGCACCAAAGTAACATGATTCCTTCATCTTGAAGTTGGTCAATAGGCAATTTCAAGAGTTCACTAATGTTAGTAAGGCACTTACGACTAAGGACACACTTCTGCTCACTTACGTATCGTTTGTGTTAGGTCCAGGCAGCTGTTGTGGTTAGTAACTGGTACTCCATAATAACCAGTCGCCAGTACTCACCTGCATATGAATCTTCCAATTTGCTAACATGTTAGTACAAAGAACAAACCACTCAACTACACAACCACTTACGATCTGCTATTATCGCAGAAAACTTGCCGAGAATCGAGAAATCAATCCTGTTGATATCACATCGTATCCATTGAGCTGGGGTCAATGTCCGAAGACTGTCTCCCAATGACATGTTCCAAGTGAAGTCTGCGATTCTTCGTGCATGTTCGATTTCTTTATTATTTTTCTCTGCTTGTTGGATCTTGTCTCGCAAATATTGTTTTGGCACCCATTTATAGTAATGGACAAACCGACACGAACCGTTGAGCTTGAAACAAGTGTCAAGGTACGAGCAGTCTCCAAGACTTGGGTCTGTTGCAGTGGTTCCATAAGCATTAGCATGATTACCTAAAGTTTTAGCACGGATAATCGGAATATAATGGATCATTGTATCAAGACAGTTGCGGAACCCTAGAGCCTCATAACTTTTGTTAGGGAACTGAATGTTGTTGTTCTTGAAGAGACAGATCTGAGCCACCTGCTTTGCATGCGACTTGTTCTGACATACTTCAATGAACGGTTTCAACTCAGTGGTCATCTTGTAATACTCTTTCGCCAACGTTTGTCTGCCTGTTTCTTTATCTAGCAAAGTTTTGAATTCCTTATAGAAAGAAGTCTGAGGTTCAAGGAGTGTATCGAACATAGATACATTGAGAGTAATAGGGACTCCTTTAGGCATTGGCATGTTACTACCAGTTTCAACTTTTCTGTCATTTTCACTGACTCTCTTAATTTCTTTCTTTCCAAGTAAACCTCTCATGATAAAAAGTGCTTCCTTGTTGACAAAAGTAATCTCACCGTTGTCAACTTCTACGAGACTCCTGTCAATAGCTTGTAGTTCTTCAATCCATCCTTCAAACTGATCCCAATTGATATCTCCAAACTTGTGCTTGTAATAATGAAATATCGATTCAAGATCACCATCTACAGGCTCCTTGAAAATATCAGTTTCGCATAAAAAATCAACTAAAGGGTTATCCATTGGTAAAGACTAACAACAGTAAGAATTGGAATCAACAATGTTCATGTTAACCCGCATGCAATGGCATGCATAACCAAAACCAGAGAGCTACAGAAACAAGACGCGTAATTCGTAATTGATGGTTACTAACCATGGGTCGAAAGGGGTAGTAGGAAACGGAGAAACTGAAAGGGGCACACCAGGGCTCGTTTGGTGGTGGGTTGGACATAAACAGTGAATCTCCTACTCAAGCAGCAACTCTTACCCAGCACCCAACTTAACGATACCCAAAGTGCTAACAGCAACTCAAAATAAAAAAAACCTAGTGAGACAAAGTAGAAGATGTAAGAAGCATGATTCGAAAGTTAATTTTCTTATCGGTTAGAGATCAGAGTGAAGAGATCAGGTTGGAGTAAAGACTTTCAGAGTAAGACTGTCAAAGTAAAGAGAACGAACCCCTATACTGATCCGCCAACCCACCTACTCACTCTCCTCGGCCGCCTCCCTCTTCAAATCGTCTTGTCTTTTCTTTTCTCTGAGTTTCAATTTCAACAATGTGTTCTGGAACGTCCCAAGAATAAAGTAGGCAAAGTTGAAGAACACCACCCAGCTGTTTGGATCCAAGTAGCTTTGGGCAATAAACATGATGATAGGACTAGACACCCAGGAACTTTTCAAGAAGTTGAACAAGTTTCTGTCCAAACTCTGCTTGACTACGCTTGACACTTGAGCAAACTTGGCTAACAACTGGTCTTTGTTTTGTACCGTCAGACTGATCCCGGCAAGATCAAGCGACTCCAACGATTGCAAGATCCCTGGGTTGTTGATAAGTCCCAAGAATCCGACGTTCAAAGCACACATGACCGGGGTGATGGTACTAAGACTCAACACGATCTGAGCAAGTTTGCGGAACAACGGCAATGGTCGTTTGTTGAAATACTTGATCGAGTTCAATATCTTGTAGGCATAATGGCCCAATGGAGCTTGCACAAGAAATGCAAAGGCTGCAAGAAGCGGGATCTTGGTGTTGTATGGATTGATCACATCGAGGGTCTTGCTGACCCGTGGAATATTGATACTGGACACCAGGAACTCCTTGGCGATAACTGACGCGATCACCTCGTTCAATGAGGCAAGTACTGCCGCGGTCAACGACTTGGTGAGCAACGGATGGGTCAGCAAGTGCTGAAGATACTTCTTGTTCAAACTGCTCATTGTGATAATCCAGCTACTAATAAAGGTCGGGGTATGTGTGGTAAAATATAACTATTAATGTGAAAATAACTAAAAACTAGAAATCCGATTTCTGCGGGTGTTATCTATTATTCATGTGATCGCCAAACAAAGTATATTTATCCCAGGGGTTAGGGGCCCCGCACCGGCACGCGATTCCGACCGGATCTGGTGCCTGTCTAACCCACAGTCCCAGCCATCAATTCGTACCATCGTCTATTCTCTAACCGTAACCCAAACACCATAAACATATTCAACTAACGAGCAATCTCTTCAAATCTTCAAGCTTGGCAGTGATTGTGTCTGCCTTGGTGAAGAGTGGGAAGAAGATCTGGTTCACTTCTGGATGATAGTCTTCCAATAGACTGGAGAACGACTCGTTAGGATTGAGAATGATACTGGTGTTGTTGGACGTAGTGTTGCTGTTGCTGATGGTGTTGCTGCTGCTCACAGGGTCCATCATGAGCGACTTACTGTTGATATCCGACTCGATCAGCATCGAGGTCACCGGTGTGATGTGGCTGTCGTCCTTGTCGGCAATGGTCTTTTTGTGTTCCTTTTTGTGTTCTTGTATAAGTGACGACGACAGGCTGGTGAACGACGAGTTCGGCGTGAAATCCGTAGGCGAGAACTTCGAGCTGCCAGTGATGGTGGTGGAGTTGGAGTTTCCTTTCGTACCGTTGATCATTATTGGAGACGTAGGCGACGCTCTACCAAGAGTATCGTTGTCATTGTCTTCTTCATCGTCTCCCAAACTCAACTCTTCCAATTTAGCAGTTTGTAATCTGTTAGTTCGTGATTTAGACAAACTCTTAGAAGGACTAAGCAACAACTTCGGTTTCTCTTCTGGCTGACCAAGTTCATTGGAACCCAAGATTCCTGCACCGCCCATTTCAAGTAGTTGCTTGTCAATATCAGAGATAGTGTCGTTGGCAAGATCGTCGTTGAGATCATCATGATCGTTGATCTCATGGAAATCCTTAAGATTGTCATCGTCAGTAATATCCTGGAAACTATCATCAAGTTTGTTGTCATGCAAATCAAGATTGTTGGTATCACTGAACTTGCCCATGTTTTTCTCGAACAAGTTAACTGGCGATCCAAGTGAGTCTTTGGTGAAATCTCCACCCAGGTAATCTTCAGTGACATCGTCGTCCTGGATGATTCGTTTACCGTAGAACTGGTTGACACTGCTGCTGTTACTGAGCTTGCCTTTCAAGCCACCGTTGTTTATGGTGCTGGACGAAAGCTGCAACGAGTTGAGCACGTTGAATTTTGTAGGGGTCTGGGAATCGGACTCGAACTCCGAAGACGACGGAGAGTAGTCGCCAATGGAGTAGTTCGACGACACTGTCTTGATACTGCCTGCACCAGAAGCAGCTCTTTTGCCGTAGTTTGTAGCTGGTGGGTCGATGTTGTTGTTGCTGCTCGAGTGGCTGAGGTTCGATTGTGGAGGAGTGGCTGTGGCTCCGGCTTGCTGTAACATAGATTCTAAGTCTTGAGACCGACGCTCGCTGTCGTACAACGACGACGACCGGTTGTAAAGAGACGCGTCGTCGTCGGAGACACTGGTCAAGCTGTTGCGCAGCGGCGGCTGCGGCGTAGGCTCAAGGAGTTTATGCTGGGTATCTTTTGTGGGTTTGTCTATGGTTATGCTCTTGGCCTTTATCACCGGAGGAGTAGGGGCCCGTTTTTCCTTGCCCTTGAAGAGCGAGGCGTTTTTCAAGTTTTCCACCGACTTCTTGCGGATCTTCAGCACCACCAACGGACTGGTCACCTCGGGGGACCCGGGGTTCGACACATACTCTTCTGTCGGCAACTCCTCGTCGATCTCCACGGCCAAGTTGCTGTCGCCGTCAAGAGTGTTGTTGTCGTCGCTGTAGTTGACCACCTCGTCGATCTGCGGTGTTTCCTGTTCGCTGAGCTCGTCCATGTCGTCGATATCTTCCAAGTCCTCGTCGTCATCATACTCCTCATCTTCACTGTCTGTCAAGTACGCCGGCTCGGAATAACTTACACTGTCGGCAAACACTACACTTTTCGAGGACAGCTTTTTCCGGAGCGACCCGCTCTTGTTCAAGTCGTGGTTGCTTCCGTTGGTGAGCTTGCTTGCTTTGCGAGTGAGACTGAGAAGACTCTTCAGCTTCTTCCTGCTCTCTTCCTTGGAGATCCGCTCGAGCTCCTCGTTCTTCCAGCAGTTGAGCCGGGCCAATCTCTCGCCGGGGGTCTCAAGACACTCTGCCGGGGCAAACCCGATCTTGCCATCTTTCACTCGCTTGATGAGCCACCAGTAACTGTCGTCGTCGTTCAATAGAATCACGGCGTCGTCGTACTCGAGATCGCACTGGCTCGGGTCGGGGCCACTGAACTCGTAGAGGGCGTAGAGTCTGCCGGGGTGGAGCTCTTTTGGAGGCAGAAGAGGAGGGTCCTGGAGCAGTAGCTCGCTGTCGAAAGGATCATCGTCGTTGTCATGGAACTGGCCTTGTTCTTCTGTTGGGGACATCATGTCGTAACTGTTTGCGTAGGACTTGTCGCTGCCGACCGAGTTGGACCGGCGTATCACCACCGAGCCGTCGTCGGAGGTGCTCAGGTTGGTGGTGGAGGCAGAGTTGCTTCGCTTCAAACTGGGTTGATTCTGGCCGGACGTGCTAGGTCCGTCGTCGGGTTTCGGACTCAAGAGACTGAGCAACGAGTCGCCCTTGTTTGTCGATGATTTCTTCTGATCTCGGGTGAGCGACGACGACCTTCTCAAACCCATAAGTGCTGACACCATGGTTATCCCTTGAAAACAACTGGCGGGGAAACGAGGGTTGGAAATATATGTTTGGGGAAATATCCAGCCAGGGGCCTAGGGTACAGGTGTGGGCTGTGGTCGTGGGGGGTCGTGGATTCTTCTGTGAACAACAGGCCTGGAGTATTGCACGACTAGGTGAGTTTTCAGGTTTCTGAATTAACAGCACGATGGTCGCGGTATGTAAGGATGGGCGACAAAATGGCTCCTTCCTGAAAAACTCAATCTGAAACACTCTAGCTAGTAGACGGGGGAAGATCAAAGAGCGGTGATTTACGGGGGTGTAGGGGGGTCAAACGAATTTTAAAAAATAGTAGGCTGCTAAAGAGTGGCTAGAAAATAACATGACGCTTTTTTTCTGTTCAAAGAACCATTTTATTTATGTTTAACCTCGACACTTGAAGAGAGGACTCCTCCAATCTTCTGTCCGGATCCTGTGTTCGTCTGTGCCGTGCAGTGGACGGCTGTGGAGCACCGTATGTGTATGCTTCTGGGCGCCCCGTCCTGCATACTCCAACGTCACAGACAATCCTGCAATTATACCGAATCAAGGATAGAGAGTGGAGGTGTAGATATTGGAATATTATGAAAACACGCGGTTTTCCTTCGACTTGAGGATAGACGACGCGGCAGGGTTCCGGGGGATTCAGTGAGGCGGTTTGTAAAGTTGCCGGGCATTTAGGGCGTGCCTCTTTGGCCAACAATAAGTAGCCCTCACCGTTAAAATTAAACCGTCGATTCTCAAACTCAAATTTTACGCGTTCTGGAAGGGATTGGGTTTGGACAAATAGTGAGGGATTACTTGAAGCGGACGAGAGAGTATGAAGAGTTGTCCCTATAGCAATGTAGCAAGATCATAAATTATTAGCTGGTTGAATCACCGCAGACCTCAGACCTCGACCCCGAGTAAATCAGGATCAGCGAGGGACGGGTTGACGTAGGGTGTTGAGAGTGTGGTATTGAGATTATGTTGCAGCGCAGTCTCAAGCTGTAGAAAACAATGATCGAGAGTTGTGGTGCATTGATGGGAGACAGGAGGAGGCTGTTTACTGAAAGGGATTTCTCCTAGAAAGAAACAACAACTCTCTAAGTCAAACTCGAGGCATGTACAGAAACAGAAAGCCAGAGTGTGATACTGCAAGTGCAGAACTAGTGTGTCGAGACATGTAGGAGATATTATCGGGGATATGAGCGGCATACATACGAGAATCTCTGATAGATTGTCGGGGTATTAGTTATTGGGAGTTGCCGAAAGGATTGGCTGGAGGGTTGGGTTTGGTGGTGCTTCTATTGAGGAGAATTGTCTGTGAGTGAGTTTCAGTTAGTCTTGGCCAATGCGTGATCCTTACTGGCCAATGGGTTGGCAGCTAGTTGGCAGGTGAACAAAAGCTTGTTAAAAGTTAGTGGAAAGTTAAAAGCAGTGTGGAATATCGGGGAGGATGGTGGTTGGATACTTATTGGTTGTGGTGAGCTGTGGTAAGTGTATGATAGTTGGAAGGTGGGTAATACAGTTGGATATCGTAGTCTTAATTAACCGTTGGTTTGTTGACAACTGTTTACTATTTTTACCGTTCAGGTTTGGTAATGACTTGCCCGCAATTTATCAGCAATAGATCAGTAGTCAGTGTCTCAGTGAATAATCTTCGCTGGTAATTCACACTGTTCTACTGGCACTGTCGGAGTGAGAGCTCTTGTAGTGCTGCCCATGTTCTGTTGTCTGTTGAGAACCGCAATTGATAACTACTTCAACTCCAACCCTCAAGCCAATATATTCTCCCAATTACACATACCAGTACCTCTCTCGAACCATGACCAACTCCTTGTCTCAGACTGATTTCGTTTCATGATAATGCTAGGAATAAGTCCAACGTATGTTTAACATGTACGTGAGTGCATTGAGTTACCATCGAACAAAATATTAGAATCAAAGCCATGGACCAACTACGTACTGCAACACAAATAGTACGTTAATGTAAGTATAATAAGAGAATCAAATATAAATAGACAACCATTCAACCAACTTGCTAACCAACCCTCAAAGCTTAACATTTCCAAACCCTGGAAGTAACAATGGCAATGTAGCACGGCTATACAAATCACTGTCGACTCCCATACCAGTACCCCTCTTTTTGATGTTGTCGATATCGACATAGGACTCATCCAACTCGCTCAATTTCGTCACCCCGATGTTTCTCATGGTAGCAACAATCTCCTCCTTCAACATCCGGATGGCTTGCACCAACCCTGCTTCTCCGTAAGTAGCTACAGGATACAACAAACCACGGCCAAGTCCTACCCCTTTGGCACCCAAGCAAAGTGCCTTGATCACGTCAGTACCTCTTCTGACACCACCGTCAACAAACACATCGATCTTCTTGTGCAATCCCAATTTGTTGATATCACTGAGCAACTCCAATGGTGCCTTGGAATAGTCTGCCTGTCTACCACCATGGTTCGACAACACAATTCCATCCATTCCTGTCTCTACTGCCAATTTCACATCAGCAACAGACTGAACACCTTTGATGATGAACGGCATCGAGGTCTTCTTCTTTAAAGCCTGCATCTTGTCCCATGTCAACCATGTCACTGCACGTCTGCCCAAAGACTCACTACCTTCAGAACCCTCTTTGTAGCTAGTATCGTCATGGGCAATAAGAATCATTGACTGCAAGTCTTTTTCAGATAATTTCTTCTTGCGTTTCTCTTCATCAACAATACGTCCAACAATGGCTTTTGTTCTACGGTCTTTCTCACGGTTACCTCCATAGACATTGTCCACAGTGATAAAGAGTCCTTTACAGCCAGAGAGTTCAACTTTCTTAATGATCTCTTCGTTCAACCCATCGTGTTGACTGAGATACAATTGGTACCAGAAAGGAGTGCCTTTAGGAATCTGTTCCAAGATCTGCTCGTACGAGAATGACGACAAACATGGAATCATCTGGAAAACACTCTCTTTGACACAGGCTCTAGCAAACACCTTCTCACCTTCAGGATGTGCGTATTTCTGCATGGCAGTAGCACTCACGTAGAATGGAGCCAGAGACTTCTCGCCAAGAAGAGTGGCAGATATATCACATTCGGTGACATCGCGTAACACTCGAGGGTTAAAGAACACTCTCTTGTAAGCGTAATGGTTCTCGTGAGTGGTAATCTCGTCGTCGACTCCTGAACTGTAATAGTTTCGAGCAATTGGCTCGAGGGTCTTGTTGGCAATGTACTCGAAATCATACAAGTTCATGATCTCAGACAATGGAGGCATGTTCTTAAGAGCCACAAGCCGTTCAGGCTCGATCTTGTTGATCACAGACTCTTCTTGCTTGGCTTCTTCTTCAGCAGCCTTGGTAGCATCTGCAGCAGCAGCAGCGGCAGCCTGCTCGTCCAATGGACCTATTTCGGTGATCAATTTCTCGTACAAGTAACTCTGGAGAATATCCAACGCATGGAACTTGTCAAACTGGGCAGATGCATCTTTACCAGCCAACTTAAAAATAATCTTCAGGCCACCGGGGTGTTTGCTGAGGAAGTTTGTGACATCGTACACCTTGCCGTGGATCACGATCCAGCAGTCTTGTTTGGAGCTGTGGTTTGCAACTTGTTCTAGAGTTATAGACATTGTGGGACTAATTGATTGCAGGCTCGATAATACTGGTTGCAGTTTTGTCGTGGCTGGTGATTTTGCTGGTTGCAGAGAATGCGTTGCCGTCGTCAATTGCAAGCTCACGTAGGGATAGTGTCTGTGCTGTAGTAATCAAATGGATTTTATTGGCCATAGACTCGAGCTATATATGGCCGTCAATATAGGCTATCGAGGCTAATATGCAGTAGCGATCGTTTAGATCTTGAATTGTGGGGTTGGAGTCGGAGCGTCGATGGGACATTTGCAGTGTGGATGGGTGAATAGGTGTTGGTTTATTTTGCTGTGGTGATTGTGTTTTCTACTAGAGTGAGTGAGTAGATGAAGAGTGTGAGAATGGTGGTAAGACATGGAGGAGAGTTATAGTTCTGACCGTTGAGTGAGGATGAACTTTAAGAGCTGCCCGAAGGGGAGGGGAGAGCCGTCGAAGTAGCCGGAAGAGAGCCGCCGAGTCGAGCCGCCCGGAGAGTTGCCCAACTATACAAAGCCGCTCCGAGAACACACGCCTAAGAGTCTGGAGGTTCCGCCTGGAGAGAGTCGCCGAGAAAGTAGCCTGGAGCACCTGGAGAATTATCTCGGTGGGGGCTCTTGAAAGGAAGTCGCCTATTAAAAGTCGCCTACGAGTTAGACAACCTGATCCCTTTAACGTAACGGAATAGTACTCGGGCCCAGTTGTAGACGAGAACCAGTAAGTACAGGTTCTCGTCTACAGCCATACTTCCCACTTACAAATCTCAAACCGTTGACCACAGAACGGACTCTGTATTGTGCGATTCAATCTACCATAAACACTCCTCTCTGTACATTGTGGTCCCCTCTTCTAAGACACTCCGGTTCCTGATACTTGCAGTTTTCTGTTTGATGGCCGACTGGTAACCATATTCTGTTTTTCATCACTGTCTCGGAGTTGTTTCTGAGCATGTTTCTTTTCTACATTTCTGGTCTGTGGTCTGGTCTGTGGTCTGGTCTCCAGTCTCCACCAGTTCCTATTTTCTTCTGCCTTCACTCTGCACCTTTCTCCAAGCACCCATCCTGCACTCTATTCTCCCAACCTCTAACTTCTACTACAATTCTGCGTCATCTACACTCTGCACTATTTTATTTTCTACAGTCAAGATTAGCCTCACTTCAAATCACTAACTCTCAAGTCTTCTACACTCAACACCACATCCTCGCTCAACATTAGCCTCGCTTCAAACTATCTCCTTTACCTCTTGGGTTTCCCCTCGCTACTATTTCCCTTTAACACTCATAAGCCACCACTCCATTCTAGACGGCCATCTGCTCATTCTCAGACCCACAGCCTCACCCAACTCTCGACGCATCGCGATCTTCAAAGCCTTTGCATTCCTGCAAGCTGTTCACTGCAGACCCTGCACAGGAACAGTTCCTTACACTCAATTACAACTAATTAGCAGTCACTTCTCACTAACTCCTCACTAACTCCTCACTAATTACCATTGAAACTCATTTCTTCTCTCAATACAACGAACCTCTCAACGGTGCCACAACGGTGGAAAAAGAAACTGCACCGTTGATCACCCTGCAAATCCCGACATTTCACTTGGCGCAAAAGAAACGTGGAACTACATCCAGTCTGGGCCAATGGTATCAAGCAACTGCCAGAATTCAACCAGGAACCGCTGCAGTGTCGCTGGGAATATCCCAAGATTGTCGATGAAACTGGCGGCTGTGCCTCGGAGTCACCAGGAAAACCTGTGCTTTTTTTCAGATCACACATGGCGGTCTATTGTGTGGGTTGCTATTGTCTTCTGGAACACTAATTTCCAGCGACTACTGATTGTTCTTTAGCACTCCCCCAATACTTCTACAATGGTCTCTACTCTACTCCTACACTCTTCTCTTCTCTACTCCTACGACACTTATTACACCACCCCAACTAAATCCTTCCACAGCCATCCCCCTCCCCCTCTGTAATCCTTGACCGCCTGCAACTCCACAGCCTTCTTAGATTTTCCACCCATATCTCTGCATGCATCCATTTCAAGCTGCCTAAAAAACTTAAGCAGAATCCTTCACTACATCATTCGACGTCTACATTCCTAAGCATCCTTCCACCCTGGTCAAAGTCTTAATAAAATTCTAATCAAGTCCTTACCGCAACATCCTCACCTCTTGGATCCCTTGCCAAACAATAGCCACTCCTCACTTATCAGTACAAAAGAAAATTACCAAGACTTCTCCAATTCCAGCCTAACCCAATTTCCAACTTACTCCGCAATCCACTCCGCAAGTCTCCGCAACCTACAATTATTACCTCATTAATCTCTTGTCCCAAGCAATCACTCATATCCACATCCTCACACCCTTACATCCTAGAAAACACCTCGCCAGATTTAGCCGTCCATAATATTTCCACTCACGTTCTTTGAGACTGTCTCAGACATTCACCTTTGCCTTACAACAGTTTCCACCGCTCGGTTCCTCTTACAGATTCTTGCTTTTCTCTCCACACATCCTCACATTCACAACTAACCACTCCAAACCAACCCACTCCAACCCACAACTAACCGACCTACAACCACCACCAAAACCACCCTAACACCCCGTACGTTCCACCCGCATCCCGTTGGTTTCGCCGGCCCTTGCCCCAAATCCCCCAGCGATCCCCAGTCACCGCCCACAATTCCGGGGGGTGCCCGCACCCGACCACGGCACTAATCCCTTTTTTTCTTATTCACAATCACAATTCCTGGATATCTTTAAAGCTTGATTTTTCCTTTTTCCACCAGCCGTCTGCCCGTCTATGAACCCGGCTCCGCTCTCCCAATGACCATGGCGAGCCACACCCTCAACGAAATGGTCGAGCTCTTCCAGCGCCACAGCCTGGAGGTGTCTCCATTGGATCGGCTCAGCGAACATCAGAGCCAGACGCTACGCTACACTGCCATCGCCTCGTCTGTGATCTCGATCTTCAGCGGCTTGGTAGGCTTCTACATGCTCGGCGCCATTGACGCCCGCCGCCGGGTGTTCCGCCACCACCTCATCTTCTTCTTGATCGGCTACGACTTCTTGAAGGCCGTCACTCTTCTTTTCTACCCTGCCCGAGTGGCTCTTGTCAAGACCGCGTACTACAACTCCAACTTCTGCGACATCGTCGGGTTCTTCACCGCCATGGCCATCGAAGGTGCCGACTTGGCCATCTTCTCGTTCTCCATCCACACGGCTCTTTTGATTTTCTTGCCCAACCGCAAGTACAAGAACGGTGACAAGATCGAAGGTGGACTCTTCCCATACCGGTACTTGGTGTTGCTTGTGAGTTTCCTTGTCCCCATCACGTTGGCGGCGCTTGCGTTTGTGCAAGGCAGCGGGTATGTACCTTTGGCCAACTGGTGCTATCTTCCAGAACGTCCTAAATGGTACCGTTTAGCTCTCAGCTGGTGCCCACGGTATGTGATCGTGGTGACGATTTTGTGTCTCTACTGTGCGATCTACTTCCATGTCATCCGCCAGTTCAACCGGATCCTTGTAATTCACGAAGAAATCAACAACCGAGAATCTCACCGGCTCCGGTTCGACCGTCACTTCTTCAGAAACTTGGCCTACTTGGTCTCTGAGTTCATGAAAAACACCGAACGTAAACTCGACGTCACCAGACTCTCTCGTGACGACAACGCAGCTCAAAGCAGTTCTGTCACCGACGTCGAAGACTATTCCAAGTCCAGTGACGACCCGGCCAGATTGTCCAAGAGTCTCCATGAAGCAACTTTTTCTGCGTTTGACCAGCGGCGAGGCCAGATCGAAAAGCAAATGAAGTCGATCTTCATCTACCCTATCTCCTATATATTTCTTTGGCTTGCTCCGTTTGCGTTGCAGTGTATCCAGTACGACTACGAGCTCCGGCACGGTCCGGTGTACTGGCTCACCGCTATCTCTGCGTTCATGCAGCCGTTCAACTGTACTGTCGACACCATTGTGTTTTTGATCCGCGAGGAGCCCTGGAACTTCACGGTTCTCAATGTCACGCGGCGGATCAAGATGAAGAGCGGCACGCTCTATGCTAACGACCAGTTCACGGACTACTACAAGACCCACGAGCGATGGAGAAACTACGTGAGCTGGCTCCCGTTGTACTATGTTCCAGACGAGACCTACGACTTTGACATTCCCCAGGAAAAGGTCAGCAGCGACGACGTGTTGAAGGCTGGCAGCCACGATTTCAGTAAGGTGTTGGGCGGAGTGATCAACGAGGAGGAGTTTAGAACCGTAGACAATAGTCGGCAGAACAGTGATGCCACCACCGAGAACCCGTTCAAGGAAGTAAAGCTACTGCGTGGCAGCAATGTTCGGTCGGGCACAGTGATATCGACCTCGGATTTCTATCTTGGATCCAAGGGCAAGAAGAAGGGACAAGGTGGTCGGTTCTGGGGCAAGAAACCAAAGACCAACACCGTGCCTAGCGAGCAGCAGAGGACAACTGCAGTAGAATTCTTCTCGGGAGAGTATGAATTGAAAGAAGTAGTCACGGCTGACAAGGAGGAGCTGAAGGATCCGTTCCATAGAGCCGAGCTTGAGGAACTGCCTCAAGGGAAACTGGGGGCCAGAGACCCTCCTAAACCAAAGCTGTCGAACAGTTCGCCAACAGAGCCAGAGGGCGACGACGATATGGACTTTTTGGATTTCTTGAACCAGGGGCCACCGGTGTAGGTGTGCTGGACGATGTGGATTGTGGTGATTGGCTGTATTTAGTTCCGCCTTTAGTATTATAGAGTCTCTAGATTTCAGGAGACGTTACATATATGAGTGCATGCAGTTTAATGGATTAGTAGGGATGAGTGATGGGAGGATGTTCTGAGAGCTAGGTGGAGTTTTAGTGTCTTTGAGAGAGTAAGAGACGAGAGAATTTGTTAGGACTGGTGAAGTGATTGGTGTTAAGTCAAGAGCAAGTTCTAACTTGTTTTTGTTAGTGTAAGAAGAACATGAGAATGCTAGAGAAGAGATAGGCTCCTTATTGGTTAGATTGTCTACTGTCCAGGATTGTTAATAGAATGCTAAAAATAACAGTACAAAGCTCGTCTGTGTCGATTGAGTTTACTAAGACAGAATGAAACAGAATGGGATGGGGCGACCATTTGTACTGTGAGATGCATGGACGAGGTCTTAGGGGAACCTTCAGACGGCTCGGGCGGCTGCAGAAAAAGTCTAGGCGGGATTATAATTAATTGGGGGGCCATATGGTCACTGCCATAGGCGGAACCTAGGAAGTAATTAATTAGACTAGGCAATTAATGTCAGGAAACCGTTAGACCACGAGAATTAATTAGACTAGCAGTTAAAAAATCATAAGAAATATTTAAACTGATAATAAGTTACTAGAAATATTTGAAACTGGAACAAGTTGCAACAATGATTAGACTGGACCAATAACAAGAATGCTGGCCCATATCAAGAATGGTTAGACTGGGTAAAGGTTACAAGAAATGTCGTAGACAGACACAATGATTAGAAACATGTAGAAAAACAACCTGATGAGAATCAAGGGATGAATTTGTTTTGAATCATTCGTCTAATAGAAGTAGCTGTGATTGATGTCTGTTATGGATCAACTGGTTAGTGTTAGGGTGAATGGAGGTCGTTCGTGGTTAGCGGTTAGACCTGAGGTACTTTCTCTGGATGCACACGACTAGTCAGTACCACCACAGACAGTGTGGTACATCCAATATGCGTACATCGAAGAACATCGTCTTAGTAATTTCTGGTCCGGTTGTGGTTAGTCGCATTACTGAAAATTCATACTCGTCAACGACTGCTTTACTCCACATTACGTTCTCCTAAGATCTACTAAGCATCTCACACTGACTAGTCTCCACGAAAAGATCTCAGACAGACCAGTCAACCAATTTCCAATACGCCAGGAGGGAATCCAAAATAGAACAAACAAGAAAATAAGCACTGATATCCTATTCAGTATCCAGTATCTAACCAAACTACAACAGTACATCTTCTACAACTTACGAAGTACAACCCTCTACCTGTAATTACCGTACACCACACACGACCAATCTCTGCCATCCTCCTGACCAAACTTCGCACACCCGGGATTCCAGAACTTGCAAATCCACATTGATGCAGTCTATTCTTGGATACTGGGATCCCACCTACAAGTTCCAGCTTCTACATTCACCCAGACAACCAGTAGCTACCCCGTTAGGCAACCACTATTGTTGAATCTGGTAATCCGCATATTCAGTATGGGCCAGAAAACGCCCCCTAGTTAGACGGTACACAGCAGAACAGACCTGATTTGCAGACCCCTGAGATCTATCCCGTCTGTCAATACCTGGGCCACGCCTAAGTCGGTGCGTAAGTTTCACGATGGGGGAAAAAAGTCCGTCGCAGTCGCATAATAAGCTCGTCTAGGAAAAAAATAATGGACGTCCTATGGCCGAGACAAAGGAACGGTTCAGTTAAATATAGTTGGCTGTGGCTTCTTGACTGCGAAGCGAATCTTTGATTTATATTATAGTGATTGGTGGGAAAGTCCTGAGAATCATAGTGTGGAGGGATACTAGTCACAGTACTCCATAGTGAAGCAATAGAGTTCACAAATCAACGATAGAATAATTACATCAGAGATACCCCATACAAATCAGTCATACAACCAGCCAACCAAGCAAGATCGAGAGAGATCGAGCATATACCCGCCATACCAGATACTTTTACAGATACCAGATCTTAAGATACCACAGTTAGATTCAAGCCTCGAGGAATATCTCAGACACTCTTGAAAACAACCAGCCATATTGATCTTTACAGACCTGCATCCAATCCACACTGCAGCTTGATACAGCAATCAAAAGTACCCAGTCCGCAACCAACACCATTCTTTACCTCAGACGATAGTGGTGGACACAACAAGGCACACAGTGTTCCAATATGAGTCGAGTAAAACGAATGAGAGTCGAGCCTCCTGGAGCTTTCTACCGACCAAGTTATTCATGGAGCACTGACAGTTCTGCCTCGGGCAAGTCTTATACTAGTACAGTGTACTACGACCCTGCAGAAGAGCAAATCAGTATTTCAGTGATCGAAGCATTGATACTGGAGAGAATCAGACAAGTGCAAGATGAATATGACCGGAAACTCACCAGAATGCATTCGATGTTAGTTAATAACAGTCATGAGACTCAGGTAGCGTTGTCTAGAGAGTTGGACAGACGGTTTGATGGGTTCAGAGATACGTATTTCAAGTTAGAGTCCAGCAAGACCAGAATGAAAAGCACCGATCTGTTGGAAGGTCTTGAGGAGCCTACAAAAGAATCTCCTGGAGAAGCAACTTATGAGAAGGAGCTTGGGAGTTCTCAGGATGCATCTGAAGGTACCTCTGAACAGTCGCATGCATACACTGCGACCCCTTTCAAACAGTCGACGGTTCTGCCGTCAGGAAAGGGCAGCGAACGTTTTGATTTTGAGAAGTCGTTTGCGTCGAGCCAGGGATCACAAGGCAACAAGTCACCTTTGACCAGTCCGATGGTGCATAACATTGACAGTGGTTTACTTGAAGGACTTATGGAGTGTACAGTGGAGCCTTCTGGAGACAGTATGGAATCAGACACAAGTTCAGAGTTGTATGAGAGTCGACGGGTGCGCAGTTCTCCAATAGCCATGAGTCCCAGTTTTCTGACTGTTAAACGGTACTCTGGACTTCTTGGAGGTTCACCAGATGTTAGTGGCCAGCTTCAGAAACAGAGTATTCGGTTTGAGAACGAGATCGAGTCGAAGTTGGCACCGATATCTCAACAGATCCGACGGATCAGCGACCAGATGACCAAGCAAGAAGTCTCGATGAAAGGGTTGCGGCAGTGGCAGGAGCGAGTGATCAGTAGTCAGATGAGACGGCAGACAGTGACACAAACAGAGAAAGTACAAGACGAGCCGAGTGCTGCACCAGAAATCAAAGCTAAGGAAATGGAGGAGGAAGAAGAGCAGCGAGTGTCACAGATCCAGGCACAGATTGTCGATTTAACCGAGAGGTTGGAGGACATGGATGCCAAGTTCGATGTGTTGGACAGCAAGTGGAAGAGACTCTTGCGGTACCAGAATAGAACAGAGAGGAAGCTCGTGGACAACGAGATTGCAGTGAAGTTGGCCCAGCGAGAAGAAAGTATTATAGAAGCAATCAACCATAATAATGCAAGCAACAAGGTGTTGTTGGACGTGCTGATGAAAGAACACACCCATCTAATACGCAAGTCCATTGATATGAAGAACAAGGAGATTAACGAGATCAAGAACGATTTTATAATGTTACACGAGATGTTACAGCGGTTGCTAGGAAACAAGAAGGGAAAGACAAAGCAAGCTACGACTGAGAAGAGAGAGACTGCTGAAGGTAAGCGGAAGTTGGATCCAGGGACAGATGACTCAACAGAACCAGTTGCTTCAGTGAGTTCAAAGGTTCAATTACCGTCAGCTTCACCAGCTCCTAGTGGACCTCTGCCAGTGCCTACTGAAGTGACTACTGGTAAAAGAGTTCGACACCAAGGGAACTTTTCAGAGTTGAAGAGCCCTTCAGCCAGCGAGTTTTCTTTACTGGATTTCTACAGTAACAGAAGCTTGACTACTTTGAAGCAAGAGACGTTTGGAGTTCCAATAGAGATTGAAGAGAAACCAGAAGACACCCAGACAGTCACTCTAAACCGAGACCTGAGACTTTCACCCAGTGAAGAAGATCTGAAATTGTACCTGGATGCATTGAACCTGGAGGATAAGCTGACCCATGCTCATTACGAGCCAGAACATATTCTGTCGCCTTCACCAGACATTCGAGCTAGTCAAGAACCTACTGTGAAAGGCATCAAGCTGTTTCAAACAATCCCACTTGAACAGTTCAAACTCAAGACAAAACAGAAGCTAGAGAAACCATCCGAGAATGTGTCGCCCGAGAAAACATCCGAGACCGTGGCTGAGGATAGTCCTCGGACGTTCAGGGACATCTTCCGGCGATCATTCCAACGGCTCTCATGAACCAAGCCGGAGATCCAGGGCATTTGCAGATCTACATGTATTATAGTTAGAAACACCCATAGTTGCAAAAAATTTGATACCAAAATATATTAGTTTGAAGTAGGGCGCAGTGGGATTCAGAAAGATGGCGATCAATACTCGGTGGTGGTGGTTTGTATGGCGATCCCTGATGAGACAGTGTTGATGCGATATTGGAGGTTTGAGAAACGATCGGCAGAAGAGGTGTTTGAGAAGAAGAGATCGGCTGAAGAAAGGGAATGGTGAGTGTAGTGGAATGGAGAGTGTTAGGAGGGGTGGTAGGATGTGCGGTAGGATGTGTTGTAGGTTCTACTGAGAGTTATTTGGCTATGTTGGAAGTACGTTGGAAGTAACAGAGCAAGTGACAGAGAATGAGAGAATGCACTATGCCAAAGTAAACTTGCAAACTACAAAATATACTCCCAAGAATGCTACACCAAAATAATTAGAAGACAAGCAAAACTCTGGGCAACGGCACATCAATGTGACAAAAAATTTCTCCTGTGTAAAGTGGGTTTGAGGAGTACATTGTTCCATGGAGCAGTTTATTGTTCCATGGAGTAGTATGTAACACAGCAGTGAAAATCACGAATCGTCAGTGTAACAGAGAACCAGTCATGCAATATTAAGGATCACAAAACAAACAGAAAACGTTACACTAGAAAATATGCAAAATGGTGTCAGGGCGAAAGGCACTACTAGTATGGCAGTCAGTTTGGACAGACAGTGTCAGGTTTCTTAGTGAACAAGTCAAGTAAGGGAGAGTTACACTAAATAATATGAGGCTGCAGATCTGACGATTGGCATAAACGAGAGGCTGAGAACAGGAAGATAGGAGGCTGAGAGTGAGACATAGAGAGGAGGAGAAGAAGAAACAAATAATAAAAGATGAGAAGTAATGAAGCATCAACTAATAAAACACCAATGTTAATATGTAGAGTTGAACCAGACAATAACAATCCAAGGCTACCATGGAATCACTAACCCAAATCAGTGATTCTTGGATCCACGTTGAATGTCTTGAACGAGTCCATTAGGAATGTCACTACCCTCTGGGACTTTTCGAACCCCTCAAGAATGTCTCAGTGAATCACTACTGTATTGAGGTTGAGTGAATCGTTGCCACGGATCTAGGCACGAATATTATCAATAATGTATGGAGATCGTCGGTGGACAGTAACTTCTGTAACTTCTCGGGGGATCGTACAGAATCCTGCAAATCTCTAGGCGGCTTGGGATCCCTGGACAATGGATTTCGGTAGGGTTGCTGCCTAACCTTGGCCGCCCATGCAGAAAGGACCCGCCCGAGTCCTGTGCGACCAGATCCATAAACCTGAAACATCCGGTGTGCAGTTGAAACGTCCACCCCTTTCCAGGAGGCTATTATCCATACTATCCCGGTAATACGGTCATACCATGAAAATTTACCTTTCAATTATTTCCACAGCCTGTTTCTGACCCACGATTCTGTGTGCAGGATATTATCTCCAGAAGTTGCATGTCGCAGTTTCGAGTGGAGGACACTTTACATATATATGGGCCATGCCGTAGATGTAGTCCCTCACCAGATCAAGAATTAATTCGAATAAAGGCAGTGGCCAACCATCAGTTCTACTTAATGAGCATTATACTTTGACATGGAAATCCTTAGCAACAATAGTACCAGTGCTGGTCCTCGAACCAAGCAAGCACAGACCCAACTGTACGAGAAGATTATCACCACCATCTGCGCCTCCTTTGACACTCAGCAAGAATATATATTGAAACAGGTGCAGACGAACCATGTGTTTGTGGTCAAATGTTTGTATGAAGGTTGTCGGAGCAAGAGCTTGGCTACCAAGCAATGCACGATCTTATTATGCACCAAGCTTTCACTGTTGCACAACCAAGTGATCAGTACCTCGATGGTAGAAACTGGGTTAGTCAATGAAGTCGTGAGTGGATTGGTCAATGAGAAAATAGCTGGGTTGGAGAAATATGCAGCGATTATCGAATGTGGGTTCAAGTTCTTGTCCAACATGTCTACTATGATTCCCCCAGAATTGACTACCCAGATCTTCCAACGGCTACTCAAGTTTGTGGAACCAGAACAAACAGAGAATCCAGCCACCGACAACACTCAGATACAAAGAATAAAAGGAATGATCATCGAGTTGGCTCACCAGATGTACAAAGATGGTAACCAGTCAATAACGACGAACCTGGAGCTAATGAGATTCTGTATAAACTCGATCTTCATGCCTGAACAGTCGACTCCTGCTGCAATCCAGCTCCTCAATGAAGTAGCTTGCAAGTCGAAAGAAGAGATCCAGATTCTCAATGACCTTGAGATTGCCGAACCTTTGCTTCTAATACTCATGGAGACAGTGAAACAGGTGGGAACCATCCATTCTAGTCAGAACAACCAGCAAGAAAACGACGACAAATCTCAACAAGAAACATGTCTCACGAACGTTTCTAACGTAACCTCACTTATAATCAACTTGCTCGCAAACAACACCAGTCTTCTCAATCAAGCAGCTGAGCACCCAGTGTTGATCCAGTGTATGGTTGAGACGTTCTCATACTCCAAAGAATCAGTGTTGGGACACGCAGCAGCATCGTTGTTGCTTGCTCTAGTGAAGAATATCGGCCAAATGTCTGCGGCAGCTCATGAATCGTTCATTAACTTGGTGTTTGCTGACAACTTGCCTTCTATCCTTATGACTTTCGAGCTGCTTCTCACGAGATCTTCACCAGACTCACCAACTACCTACCTTGTGTACCAGACACTTGCAAGCATCATCTCAGTCGCCAGCAACTTCGACAAGTTCCAGTTAGTGCAGGGCAAATGCATGTTCCTTCTCGTCAAAGGCTCCAGAACTGACGAATGTCTGCGACTCTGTTGCGCAGCTGTTGAGGCATTGTTGTTCCAGTACATTACGCTTGTCAACTCCAGCAGTGCCAACGTTCCTCCTCTCGAGTCGATATGTGAGATTATTCTCAGCCATAGCTCCGACACTCAGCTTCTGATCTCAAGACTCCAGCGCAGTTTGAACCATGAGAACCTCGAGAACTTCAACCAAAGCTTGTCGACATACGCGTCGCAAAACCAGCATTTCGCACATCTCAATCAAATTCACTAGACCTTTTTTATTTCGGACTTTAACCTTAGCAATGACCATAGCATAGAATGAATGTATTATACGGGCATAGAAAGTAGTGGAGATTGGTAGGAATTGGATTGAGCTGTTCATCGTTCACTTAGTGGTTGAATCAAAAGAGTCAGAAGAAGTGTGGAGACTCAGTCAAAGTCTACTAACCAGGTTGAAATCAGACTCGACTCTGGTAGTAGTCAGTCCATGAGATCACCTATTGTAAGGCAGCATTGTGCTTTGACTACTTCTCACACTGTACAATCCCTGCCACTTGGGATTCTCACTAACCAACACAGTCATGTACCAATATACTAATCCGTTACCACATTGGCACACAAATGTGTAAGAATGTAATTAGCACTAGTCAATGGTAATAATAGTAGAGTGGAGAGCCAGTACAATTGCCATTGGTCAATTGCCATTGGTCAACTCTCAATGGCAACTCTAGTAGTCAAAAGACCATCGGTCTTCACCTCGTAAATTGAAAAGAACAAACACTCGACCAATCCTCAACTACCAATCCATTCACTAACAACTTTCAACCCAATAAAGCTAGATCAACTTCCTCGGAACCTAATCACTTACACCCTCGGAAAAGAAATTCGTCTTCCGACCACACCACTTCCTAACAACCACCTCTCTCAATCACTACCACTCCTTCCAATCACCACTCTTCCCAACAACCACTCCTTCCCACAACCCCCAATGATCGCCACAGTCATCTACTAATCACATGCTCACCTCATCTCAATACATCCCACTCTTCAACCCCTATTGCTGACGTATCGTGATCATGCCTAAGATGCTCATCGCATCCGATAAGCACACGTGACCTTATCGCCTGGGTCTCCGGAAACGGTGTTGGCCAGAAACTGAGTTTAGAATTGAGGTTAGGATGTTTCCAAAGAGATAGCTGGCCATTACAGATTCTAGAGACTCATATCCTGTAGAATCCTTGTCCATAGCACACACACTCGTTGAGTATTATTCAACACCCAACCACATTCTCAATTTGGTCCGCACTAAATTCCCACCCCAGCCAGCCCCGGCCCAATCAAGCAAGGTTGCGAGCCCCGGCCCCCGGATGAGATCATCTCTGCACCAGCCCCCACCGTATAAAGGCTCGAAAAAGTAACTCATCTTCCTGTTTTATCTCTCTTTATCGATACAACTTTTTGTCCCAAAAAGCTGTTTCCATTAAAGAAATCCTTTTTATATTAACCCCCCTCCCCCAACCCTTCTCCTGTTGTTGAATCTTTCACCATGAGACTTTCTACTTCTGTTTTGACTTCGGTGGCTCTTGCCACTGTTTCATCGGCTCTTGTTCTCCCTTCGATTGAACAGGACTCGTTGTTTGTTGTCTCTGACGAGGACAAACCAAGAAACGTGGTTGTGCTCTCGCCAGGACAGGCAAAGACTACCCACAGCTTTGCCGACCTCCAGGCCGACGCTCCGGTTGTTTCCACCAACCATAATAACAAGGTCATCCCTCACAGATACATCATTGTGTTCAAGAAGGGTGTGTCTCTTGACCAGGTCAACTTCCACAAGGAGCAAGTTGCTTCTGAGCAGGTCACTGCTGCCGGCAAGTTGTTCGAGGAGGACCCAAGCAACCAGTTCTTTGTCTCTACCCAAGGTATTGGTGAAGCTCTTGGTGGTATCTTGCACGAGTTCAACATCGACAACCTTATCTCCGGATACTCTGGGTACTTCTTGGACTCGACCATTGCTCTCTTGAGAAAGAGTCCATTGGTCGACTTCATCGAGCAAGACTCGTATGTCCACATCAACGACTTTGAGGTCCAGAACGGTGCCCCATGGGGTTTGGCTCGTATCTCTCACAGAGACCCATTGAACTTGGGAAGCTTCAACAAATACTTGTACGACGACGAAGGTGGTGAGGGAGTCACTTCCTACATCATCGACACCGGTGTCTTGGACACCCACAAGGAGTTTGAGGGCAGAGCTAAGCTTATTGAGGACATCCCAGGCGACGGTGCTCTTGACGGTAATGGACACGGTACCCACTGTTCCGGTACTATTGGCTCCAAGACCTACGGTGTTGCCAAGAAGGTCACCATCAGAGGTGTCAAGGTTCTTGGTGCCAACGGAAGTGGTACCATGTCCGACGTGGTTAAAGGTGTCGAGGTTGCTGCCAAGGACCACCTTGCTAGAACCAAGGACGGAAAGAACGCCAAGGGAGCTTCTGCCAACATGTCGTTGGGAGGTGGTAAGTCGCCATCGTTGGACTTGGCCGTCAACGCTGCCGTCAAGTCTGGTTTGAACTTTGCCGTTGCTGCCGGTAACGAGAACCAAGACGCTTGTAACACCTCGCCAGCTGCTGCCGAGGGGGCCATCACCGTCGGTGCTTCGACCATCTCCGATGCCAGAGCCTACTTCTCTAACTGGGGTAAGTGTGTGGACATCTTTGCTCCAGGTTTGAACATCTTGTCGACCTACATTGGCTCTGACACTTCGACTGCTACTTTGTCTGGTACCTCGATGGCCTCTCCACACATTGCTGGATTGTTGGCCTACTACTTGTCCTTGTTGCCAAGCTCCAAGTCTCAGTTTGGATCCGAGGCCAAGATCACTCCAGCACAATTGAAAAAGAACTTGATCTCTTACGGATCCAGCGGAATCTTGTCCGATGTCGGTGAAGGTTCTCCAAACATCTTGGCCTACAACGGTGCCGGTGGCGACATCACCGAGTTCTGGGGCAGCGAGTCCAGTGAGGAAAGCAAGTTCACCATTGCTAACTTGAAGTCTGAATTGGAAGCTTTGAAGGACAGCTTGTTATAGATGAGGATAAAGATGTAGGTGGTGGTCAGAAAAACTCCAGTTGCATAATTGATGAGTGAGTGATAGCACTCCGGTTTTTATAGGTTTTATTTACTACAAATTATGATTACGTATATTGATTTGTGTAGGTGGGTAGTTGGTAGTTGGTTGGTTCTTAGTCGACGCAGAGTTAGGAAGGAAAGAGTAAGGAAACACTGTAGAGGAATAATGGAAGTAATACGACAGCTTGCCACCATACCCCTCAAGTCTATATTTAGAATTGTTGAAAGTTTTGAGATTAAATTAAAGTCTTTTTGCAAGGCTTGTGATTGTCGAGGTTCTGACTCATTCTAAGTAGAACAATTGCTTGGAACATGTGATTTGAACCGATACGATAAACGTTTATACGTTGTTCCATCTCTGCATTCGTAAAACTCTATCTATGTTCATCGAAGTGGTTGTTAACTACGGTTATTAGACTTAGGCCTAGAAGGTTCTAAAAATGGTTTTAAGTAGGGGAGCCACGCAATTGAACGTGAGATAGTACAAGTGTTACAAACCAGTTACGAGTGTAATAAACTAGAATATAGTGACTTCAACTAGGAATAAGGCCAGACATGGACCGAAATGTTTGTGTGAGTAAATGGAAGACTAATTGACATAGCTTAGACAGCATATAAAATCTCCAAACCAATTGATCAATCGACCTTGATTAATCGACCCTGATCAATCGACCGATTAATCAACCTTGGTGAAACGAAGATAAGGCTTGACTTTCTTGAAGTCTCCAAACTTCTCTTTAGCTGCTTCATCAGACACAGTTGGAGGAATGATCACGTCTTGACCTGGGGTCCAATTGATAGGAGTGACCACACCTTTCTTGTCACCGGTTTGCAAAGCATCAATGACTCTCAAGACCTCTGCGGTGTTTCTACCGACAGAAGCTGGGTAAGTCAAGATCAATCTGATTTTCTTGCTTGGGTCAATGATGAACACTGAACGGATAGTTTGAACAATGCCATCGTTGATGTTCTTGAACCCTTCTTCGTCAACCATATCGTAAAGGAACGCAACTTCTCTGTCAGCATCGGCAATAATAGGGTAAGAGAATTTGGCATTGCCCGGAGTAGCAACCTCTTCAATATCCTTAATCCATTTCTCATGACTACTCAAGTTCTGAGCAGAAAGACCTAACAATTTGACACCTCTCTTGTCGAATTCCGGTTTCAAAGCAGAGAAAGCACCCAATTCGGTGGTGCAAACAGGGGTGAAGTCTTTAGGATGAGAGAACAACACTGCCCACTTGTCACCAATGTATTCATGGAAGTTAATCTTACCATGAGTAGAGTCAGCAGTGAAATTTGGAGCCTCGGTGAAAATCCGCAACCGAGGTTGCTTGGAAAAATCAAAGGTCTTCAAAGTACGCACCTGCTGGAACGCACGGACTTGTTGAAACGGTTTAAGATACTTGAACATTGTGGTAGACAACAAGCAAACCATGGCCCCAGGATTCATGGTCCTTATATCTCCCCATCGTGATTGCACGTGATCTAGACCAAACCAGCAGTGTGGATGTGAGGATGTGTCGCAGCTGTCAGAATTAAAAGAGGGGTGCATACACCCTCCCAATGCGGGTGTCGACTAGAGATTGACTGGACGGCACCTACTACCCTGACGGCTGTTTACGGCCCAAACCTCCGATTCAAATAGGGGTACAGGAAAAAAGGTTACAGAAATGGGCCAAGCATTTGCCGTTATGGGAAAGGAGTCTGGCAGAGTCAATGACCAGTGACCAGAGGTGCCAACCCAATGTCTCGTGCAGTCTGCCACACGTGACCGCAGTCAAGCGTTGGCGTACTTGAGTTTTTTGATGGGCTCAGAAAAAAAATATCGTTGAAAAACAGTATAGAAAATTTTATACGTTTCCTGACATTCAAAGTGTACCGGTATAGATAATCAAGTGGTCCGTTTCTAAGATTCTGGTAGGTATTGGGACCGCAACCGTATGGTGAATGGTCGGCCGTTGCTCAGTG
This sequence comes from Saccharomycopsis guyanensis, assembly GCA_030578595.1. Taxonomy (NCBI): domain Eukaryota; kingdom Fungi; phylum Ascomycota; class Saccharomycetes; order Ascoideales; family Saccharomycopsidaceae; genus Saccharomycopsis; species Saccharomycopsis guyanensis. The sequence goes on from JAJMSQ010000001.1 coordinate 1,115,729, forward strand.
GCACACTAAGCGTCCATATACTAACGTCCAGAAAATGACTTCTTACACCTCGTCGCAGAGCAGCAACACCAACCACCAGCACCACTTCACGTCACACCGGCGCAACTCCACCCTGTCTCCGTACGCGATTCCGGCACGGTCGCGTTCGAATTCCACCACGTCGCCATATAATATTCCCGAGTCCCGACAGACGCAAAGCTACAACCCACGGTTCCATAATAGCATTCCTAAGAACAGCCACGTCTCCGGCAACAACAACAACGACAATGTCCCGCTTTTGACCCGGGAGTTTGTGGTCAGACGGATCAGTGAAGGCGAGAGCGGTCGTGTTAAACAGGAGTTGAAATGCGAGGCCTGTGGTAAAGGGTATAAGCATATATCATCGTTGGCCAAACACTTGTGGGAGCACACTGCAGAATGGAACTACACCAAGAAGTTGCTTATCTCGAAACATCAGCAGGTGCAGTTACTTGAGGCCGCCAGTATCTTGGTGTCAATGAACGAGAACGACAAGAAGAAACTCGAAGAGAATGGCACTCTGATTCCATCCGGTCCATCTCTCGGATCCGGTAACAAACAAATCCTCTCCCCTACCCTCAACCATAAAATGTCGCCAGCAAACGACCAGATAATGTCTCCGCCGTCGTCGTTCCAGAAATCAGTGCCAGCCACCTCAGGAGGTTACTTGGACGCTCCTAAAAACAACAACCATCTTGCGCCACAGCAACTGCGCAAACTGACAGTCGACGAAGAAGACTACGATGCCGACGAGGGAGTGTTTGGAGACTTGGAGTAGGCCACTCTTGAAACGAAAAAAAAAGTTAATGTATTCATCATAACGAGGAGGTTCCACCCCAATCCTCTCTGATATTTACGTTGGTTCTATATTTTGTATTGGTGTTCGTGTTTTTCTCTTTCTGGTTCTAAAGGGCTCCATTGCCGTCATATATCGTTAAAAAGTGTTTTTGTTGCTACAAAAGATTAATGAATAGAAATCGTTATTTACATGTAGCAATCTTTAGGACTGCCCTGGTCATAATCTGCCCTAGTACCACATCACATTAGGTTTCCTTTTCTCATCAAGCCCTCACTTTCCTTAATAAGAACCTTCCTCCATAAAAACCTTCCTCCATAAGAACCTTCATCCATAAGAACCACCCACGGCTCACTTTTACAGCCAGACTTTATACTGGCGTAGAGAAATCATTGACTTATCGTCCACTACCTCCGCAGCATCCTCCGGTTTGTGATGCCAACTTCTTAGGACTCTTCAAAGTCTCATTATCACCAAGCTCAGTGAACTGATGGATATTCAAAGCATATTTTTCATCTGGGGTCTTTCTTCCTTGAACAATATTTCTCTTCAAGAACAAAGAGATGGCATCCATCTCAGCCAATCTTGCTTCCAAAGTTTTAGAGGTGTCTGGGTTTCTGAATCCCTCTCGGATCTTGTCCCTGGAAGCCAAAAGCACTTTGGTGTCATTATTGAACGCCACCCGTGTGGCCCGGAGTGCGTTTCTATACGTTGCAAGAGCTTTTGACATCGTTTGTAGTAAGCACAAGAGTTTGCGACAGTGTGATTCGTGAAAAAATTGATGGTGATAATGTGGGGTGTAGGACCCCTATTTTTTTATTAGTGCTTACGCTGATACTATGATACAATCGATGATAATAACCAGTAGGGTTTAGATGAGTTAACTTTTATGAATATAATCAATCTTTATTTATAAGTGATTTATTTTGCCTTGCGTGCTTTTAATCTTGATCGGTTACGTGCTTCTTGTAGTGACTCTGTAACAAGATGCAGTAACCAGAACAGTAGTTGGACAAAAATGAACAGTATGACCTTTGACTGTCACTATTTTTCTTTCTTTGGTTCATTCTGTGAACCTGCTTTCGTATTTTCTTTTTCAGCTTTATCTTTTTGTACTTTCTTTAGCGTCAGTCCGTAATTGTAAAGACCAGCACCGCCAAATATCAAAGCAGTACCCAACCAACACCACTGATTCAATTGGTTCTTGAATAGCACCACGCTGATAAGTAAACTAGTGAATTTTCTGATAAGAAGCACAACACTAACTGTAGCAGGCTTTGCTTCGCTCAGCAATTTGTTGACACCTCTAGCGCATATCGACTGAGTGATAATGTTTCCTAGCACCATCAACCAGCCTTTATGATCCATAGCAATCACCTGTTTCGATTGAGTAAGAAGTTCTTTCCGGAAAAAGGTGAGGAAGATTGGAAGTGCTAGAAAGTGCTGGTAGAATAGGGACTCTTTGTAGTTTGTACCTGGATACATTGCATATGTGTTCTGAACAAGAAATCCATTGATGGAAATGAGAATCGACGAGAAGAGCAATATCATAACTCCCACGCTCTTGAAAAGTGCCAGAAAATCAACAGCAGCATCTGGATTGGTGCCAAGGGTCGTGACAATAAGTCCAAGTGTCAAGAACACCGCTGCCGTGATTTGATACACGTTGTATCTGTGACCCAAGAACACCGATCCAATGAGTAAAGTGAAGATCGTTCCAGACGACCGGAAAACCACATGTATCGGTATTGACACGTCGTCAAAAGTCATGGCAAAGTTGTTTAAGTATGAAGTCGTGAAGAATATTAGCACATGGATTGACCATCGTGAAAGTGGGACTGCTCGAGGCTTAAGTTTGAGGTTGTGGTCAAGCGGCACGTTCTCAAGTGCAATAAAGCAAAACTGAATGAACGTGATGAATGTGGTCACCGAGGACTGGGTCAAGATCGATTCAAGAGTGATCACGTTAGCGCAGCATCCTCCGAATATAAGAGCAGCGGCTGTCGACATTGGCTGGTTCGTTTGTATGTCAGGTATAATTCGGATCTGGGTTCAAACGTGGACACAGTTTTCATGCAGGGCTGAACATGACACTCCCGAGTGAATATCCTTAATGACACTCATTACACTCAGTGAACAGACACTCATTTGACACTCATCAGACCTGCATTAATTGACACTCATGAGACATTAACACTCCGGAGAAATCCACTGAGACATACTTCCGAAGCACTCAAAGACACTCAAGCTGGCAACTTGAAATCACGTTCTACAGATTAAAAAACCATATGCTATTTAAATGCAAGTCCTAATTATACAGGATTAAATTTTGATGACAATACCAGCTATCCTGAGGTATTTATCGTCTGGTCATGAACCAAGATGTTCTGAATAAACTCCAACGCACTCATCTGTTCACCAAGACCCCACTTGCCGTCCCAATCACCGTCAAACCAGTTGAGACCACAGGTGACCCCGTCACTACCTCCCGAACAACTCTTGGCAGCAGCCTCGGCCGACAATCTAATGAGTGGATCAATGGTGTCACTGAGCAGAGGAACCAAGACACTTGTCCCTGCAAGACTACGGCCAAGCATGGCCTTGAACGACCGCTGGTCGTTATTGCAAGTGTCTTCAGCCTGACATTCAGATTCATATGCAATGCTGTTGTTGAAGAACAATTTCTGGATAGAGTTAAGAAGTTTTTCTGTTCTGTCCAACCATTTCTGTTCCTGGGTGTACTCGTAAGTGTAAGCAGCACCAAGTAAATAGATGCCGTAATTGTATGACCAGTGCTTCTCAGTACGATCCTGACAAGAATGCTGAATGTTACCTCCATCGTAAATGGTGATGTCAGAGTCGTTCTCCACCAAGAACTCGATCTCTTCGGTCCAGTCCCAGATGAAGTCTGCAATGTATGCGTAACGTCTGATATCGTAAAACCGAGCAAGACGAGCAGCAAGAGTAAACAAAGCACCGTTGGAGATCGAGTTCTTGTAAGTGTAACCGTTGTTGTTGTTTGGGAAGATCTGCCATCGGATCCCACCTTTGCAGTACAGATCCCAACGCGAGAACATCGAGTTGAAAGTGTTAACGGCTACCTGACCCCAACTAATTCCTTCTGGGTCTTGGAACTTCTTCTCTGCTGCGCTCATAATGGTGAGTGCCCAGACTCCCTGATCATCATTACCTTCAGACGAAGAGTAATTGGCAACCATCAAGTCATAGTCGTCACCCAATTGACTAGTAATACCGGTATAAACGAGCGACGCAACATCCAGATCTCCACAGATCTGAGCATAGTCGAGCAATCCTCCGAAAGCTTCACCAGACTGCCACCAGTAGTATGGATATGAGAACATTCCTACGGTACCTCCGTACTTGGTACCTTCATAGTAATTCAAAAGCCCCTGAGCCACCGTCGACGCAGCATCGCACACACTGTCAGCAGACGAGGAGTCTAATGAGATACAGCTCACAAGTGGGAGCAATAGTATAGACAAAAGCATTGCGGGATATCTAATCATGGATGTCTGATCTGTGAAATATGCTTGGATCAGCAACACTAAATCCCACGGAAAAACAGTAGTGCTAATAGGACCAGCACCAGGAATATAGTGCGGAAAGTGTCAATTAAATAAATAGCTCGGGAATTCAGTTCCAGCGGACCACATCACACCTTTAAAGGTTCTTGGATTGACGTGTTGACGGGACCATATTGCAGACCATGGTCAGCCACCCGTGCAGACGGGGTCCCTGATTAGGCTTTCTTATGGGCCTGCATATTTTATAATTAGAACCGTTTAAAGTGTTCCGATCGGGTCCCAGTTTTCTCGGCGGATATATAAAAACAAACCAAACCAACCATAAAATAAATGAAAGCCAATTGCGACAGTGCGGGGGGACTGGTTATTTTTGTCACTGGAGGTCTGTCAAGGTCTGAGATTCATGTGTAGGACTCACTGTCTTTCACAGTGTGCAGGTTCCAGAAAACGTGTGAGCCACGTCAAGTCCACCACACCCCGGCTAGACAATGTCTCACATTTGTGTCCAGCAAAGCTTGGAAATTCAAATAACCGGCACCGTCCTTTTTGACTCTGCAAGGTTAAGATCCTGGAATAATGGTCCTGCATTTACCATCCAAGCAACTCTCTATGTGCTGGTACACGGTGGAGCCAGCCTCCCCATGTCACGTGGTCGAATGATGATCATGTGACCGAGGCGGAATCTCTGGCCAAGGGCAAGTTTAATTTCCCCACCGAGGCAATCTTATACAACAGTAGTGTTTTGGTTTTGTTGGTGCTGGCGGAGAGGGTTAGCGGGTTGGGGTTACGTATTTTTTTCTCGTAGGAGGCTTGAGATCTGTAGGACGTGCACCAGCAAATGCGGAACGCACCTCAAGGACTCAGATTCAATGCTGAGCTGCTGGGTTCCATAATAGGTCAGAGATAAGAGGGTTTGGTAGGAAGCCAGAGACAATCGAGGATCTGAGATTGGATTGCTTGTCTTTGTGAGGACGGTTGCTGAATTTCTCGGCTCGTCATATTATGCCTAATTGGGCCAACTAATGGGTTGATGCAAATCGTGGACAGATGGAGAAAGGAGGAGAGCCGCAAGGTTCCAGCTCCGGAGAGGGTTGGCTGGGGGGTCTGGAGCGGAGGGCGGACGGGGGGTCGGCCCAGGTGTTAAGGTTGGTCAGGTGGAGCGTGGATCAGGACTGAACTGGGAATAGGGTTAGGTGGGTTGGCGGAAATGGAGCTATTTTATTTTTTTTTCTGTGATTGACAAAGGGGAGATTGTTGGCGAGGGCCGACGGGGTTAGATCGGGTTTGGTGGGAAGGTTCACCAAGGTTTGGAAGGGATGGTCGGTTGATTCAGATGGGAGCAATTTGATGGGGGAGTGTAAATGAGTGTAAATGGATGATGGAGTGGGTCTAGATTGAGATGAGTGTCTTAGATAAAACGTTGGTGAAGGTGGGTGATCATGGGTGGGAGAGGTTTTCATGACTAATAATGGTAGTGGTGAGAGGTGGTGGGTGAGAGTTGTGGGAGATTGTGGGTCTAGAAGCAAGCGTAGATATGGTTGTGTGACATTGTGCGAGTGATAGGAGTGAACTCAGATAAACCTAATGGGAACACAGTGAAAACAATAACCCACAGTGAAAACTATGAGCAGAACTATGAGTGAAAGGGTCGGACTAATAGACACGACTCTACAGTAGCGAACCCAGTCACAGTGAGGAACGTTAGTGTCAAGCAAGGTGCGCCCAGGACTAGCTTAGGGGTGGACCACGATGCAAGCTAGGCACCCTGATAACCTGGAGCTCGGCTCCACAGTCCAGTAATGAGCGTTTGACATGGCTTTGTCGTGTCTCGGATATGCTGCGTCGTCGTGCTATCTATTTTCTACCGCACTTGAAACTGAATATTCTCGACTACAGAAGTGACACAACGGGCCAACAAAGTTCACTCACATAACAAAAGTCACTCATGCACCTTCCACTCATGGAACAGAAACAACTCCAGTGCTAGCTACACCCCAGTCTCTAATTAACCACCAGTAAACCCTGCCAGACCGCCCAGGCACCCACCAGGGTGTTCCCACGACTCCACTGCTCGCCGTAAACTACCTCCCGGCAACCGGCAACGGGTGTCACAACTGCCAGATAAGCTTAGGGGCTTTATGGTTTTATTTTTTCGTGCGGTAAGGATGTGTGGCCTGAACACCAAGTGCGGTTTATTTTTTCTTCCTTTGCTTATCTCCAGCATTACTGGAAAAAGGGGCCCACCGCAATTAGTCAGGTTTGACAGCATTAGTCATAGATAAGCTCGGGTATCGACGCGAACACCCGGTGTGATTGGGCTGCCTCAGGCTGCTCAGGCAGACGCTAGTGGCCATCTACGGTGTGTGTTTTAGGGTGTGGGATTGTACTGGCGGACGGTGGACGAAAACACACACCCGTGTCCCCCGGGGACATCCCGATCCAGACCACAGTTAGGGTTGAAACAACTGTGGACCTAAAGCCTGTAAGGTTGTGTGGGTACTAAAGCTTGTCACTCACAGTTTTTTCTCTACACGTTTTTTCGCTAGGTCTTTTTTCGTGTGTTTTGTTTTTTTGTTTTTAGCTCTTTTACTTTTTTTTACTTTTCTCCTCGGATTTTCGAATATGTTCATGCACTCACCCACTCCTATTATGACGTAGATGTCGACGATATAAATACACACCCAAGGCCCGCTCTAGTACTATTTAGTTCTGGTTTAGTACACCTCCTACAATTCCCGACTTACCACCTGGTCTCCGATTCCACTAACTTTTGTATATTGCCGTACATTTGAGTTGGTCTTTGGTTGCTACATTGCTCTACCGTCTACAATTGTCTCACTTATCTGATTGTCCGTTGACTCAATCCTCGGCCGAGATTTTTGATCTGCTATCTACAACCTCCACGTTTGACCTCCACGGCTTTTTCCGCTGCCTGGTTACTATTTATCTACTATTATTTACAAGATAAAGTATCCTCGACACGTCACTGTGACAACTGTCAATTAGTCCTCGCTCCTTGTGAACACTCCAGCTGCTGCACACTCTTCTGCACCAGATTAGTTATCAGCAAAACACTTGAATCAAAGAACACCTGAACACTAGGCCTCAAAACCTCACAGACACTTCAAAGACTTTCAAAATGTTCGAATATGACTCTTCCTTCAATGAATACTGCTCCTACTGTGAACGTCGCATTGTCGACAGCATCAACGGCATATACTGTTCGAAAGAATGCCAGCTAAAAGACTTGTACATCAACACCAACACCAGCTCGCGACGAGCAAGTGCCAACTTTGTGCAGTATGGCCGTTACTATGACCCCCAGGCTTCGGCCACGTCGCTGTCGCCTGTGGAACTCGGCTCGCCAAGCCACTACCATGACTACTCGCTCTCGGCCATCAACGACAACTCGTCGCCAACATCGCTTCGAACCAGCAACGGGTCCTTGTCTCCTCTTATGTTCCCGAACACAGCGCACCAGTTGTACAAGGAATCGGTCAAGAAAAACGGCAAGGGCAAGAACGGGGCCAACGTCAACTACAACCCGTCGATGCCGCCGAAAATGTCGCCGGAGTCCAGTGCCTACTGGAAGAACGTCAAGAACAGTTACCACTAGACGTGGCCTTGGCCCACATTCCCTAGGTGCAGGTTACGATTCAAAGCGACCAACGCACAGGCGATCCAGGACGATCCCCAGACTCTACTTTTTGTCTTTTGCTCACTGCCACTGCATTGTAAACTACTGAGCGCTGCTATTTCTGCATATATCTATTTCTAAACTTAAAAAACTGATTAATAGAATGACGAGTGATGAGACCTTGTAGCTCGCTGATAAGCCTTGCGAGGGTGCAGGGTGCACCTTGGCTGACCGACCGCGACCACCCTGCGTCAACAAATGCCGGTGTCGACAAGTGCTGGGCAGTGCAGAGCCCTCGGGGAAAATCGATCCTCAGCAGACCGGCTGGCATGGGAGATGATGAATGTAGAGGTATTACGTTGGAGCATGGGACCCTCCAACTAGCTCAGGGGTAGCGGAACTCACTGGTAAGCAGCTGCCGTCGCACTAAACAAGTTCGGGGCTCCTGAGTTTTTCCATGGCGATCTTCTCCTTCAAGTTGTATTCGGCCTGGTAGAAATACTTGTAGTACACGTACTGCCCGCCTATTATGAAGTCGAGGCCCATCTGGAACAATGCGAATATGATGAAAAGTGCTGACGTCTGGGTTTCCACGCCAAACATGAGGTATGCAATCTTGGTGAGGTCGCCGCAGTACCAGCTGACGAGCATGATTGTCTTGAACCCACTCACGGTTTTGATCCGGTTAAGCAAGAGAATCTGAGGTAACGGCAACAAACTTTCTATCAATAGACTGAGGGTACCTACCAGCTCCCCGTAGAGTAGTTTGTCTCTAAACAACCAAGTGAGGAAAAAATTTAGAGCTCCAAACTCTGCAAGAAACTTCCAGTACCGGTACTCATGATCCCACTGCCAGAAGTCATAGAATCGTTTGTAGAACGGATCAAAGAATCTTAGAAAACCTTTACTGATTAGCTGGAGTGACCCTATAGCCAACCCCCATTCGCCCCCGTTCTCGTAGAGGTCTCTGAGCTCTGCAAGTAATGAATCACCGGAACGTCGTTCGGTTCGTTCTTGAAGCTGGTAGTACAAGCTCACCTTGAGCAATATCGTGTGGATGAAGATCATGATCACCGCCTGTTTAAGCAAGGTGTATTCAAACGGCTTTATAATATAGAAGTTGATGCGGAGGATCGAGGCCAACATCATGGTGCAACAAATGTCCACCGAGAACCCGTAGCTCGACTTTCTTTTGTGGATACTGTACACTGCGCTGCCGTAAGAGAACAACGGGGCCAACGAAATACAGTTGTTGATGAGAAACTGGACCGTGAACCAGTCGGGAATCGCCTGCGGCGTTTGTGAAAGCAGGCTTTCTTTTAGAGACTGGAAGTCGACCATGCTGTTGGGGTTCCAGGTTAGTTGTCTGTGAATCCACAAGAATATTTTTTCGTTTGGCTCACGCGGGTTGGGAGGGGTGAGCCTTTGTGGCTTAGGCGGCAGGTCGGGTGGATTTGCAAGGGTCTGGCTGCAGTGGGGGCGGCTTGCGGCCGGGGAGTCAGTGGGCTTTTCATCAGACATGGGCTGGGGTGTGGCTCAGAGTGAGTGGAGTGGATAAATTGAGTGGAGTGAATAAATTGAGTGGAGAGACTTGGACAGTGGCTTGGAGCACAGAGTACCAACCAAAAAGATTCGTTTATGCGACCAGTTGAATAATTTTAATTATTATCACAATGTGTAGTCGTTTAGTTATGTGATTGTGAATGTGGCATGTCTATGTGGCCGTCCTCAATGTGAGACCCTGAACGATTCCGCTTAGAATCTGTCTGGAAATTGTCAAACACTCTGAAGAATTCTTAGTTGCTCGGAGCCAGCCTGGCAATACGCAAACGATGCCCAGAGATTGACTTGACTCGTTCCACCACTAGCCAACAGAGTCTATTGTCACCAACCGTCTGCCATCCCCACAGACCCTCCAATACCAGTAACTCTAACAGCTACTTGGTAAATGACACCGAAGTTCCAAGACAATGTACACGGTTGCAATCTTACAAAAAAAATAAAACGCATGAGGGGTGTCCTCAAAATACCACTGGAATAAACTTTTCTTTTCCTGAGATATTGTTCCGATTGCTAGAGCTGAGGGGATGCCATAGGGTTCCGTGTTCGCTGCAGGGTGGAAACTGCATCTCTGGGAGTGACCCAAATCATGGGGTAGACAAATTGATGGTGAAGCGAAGAATATAGACTGACGTCATTTGGTTCCTGAAAGGTAGCTCCACGTTTCATATCCAGCACCCTCACGATATTCCTGTATTGCTCTGTATCAGCTCCTTGATACAACAACCTGTTTACATTTTCGGCATTAAGTTTTGGCTGACCCCATGTTTCTAGAATTACCCAGCAACTTTCTCCTGTTCAGCAAGTCGCTAAACAATGACGATGACTAGTCCCGGAGAATCTCCGTATTCACTCCCCACCAGAGATAATGCTTCCGAAGTCTACAGATATCGGTTAAATCAGAGGAATTGCTCTCCTGTTGCGGAGCATCACTTGCTCAGTCATTTGGTTTTACTCGTACTGTTTAAGCGTAGTATGGTTTTAGTGTTGCTTTCAAGACTACAATACGCTCCCTAGCAATAATCAGGCGCTGCAAAATTATTCCTGTATTCTTGTTAATATCATGTCCGTTCCTCTGAAATTTTTACTGTGATTGTCGTCGGTCTGGATTTTAAATGAGGCACCTCTACTTAGAGCCCCATCATGGCACTGACGTATAATTTTCATCAACTTGATGCCGTAAGCAGAATAATACTTGTGGCCCGATTCCAATAGATATATTTTATGACCAACTAGATTCGAGCCTCTTATATTTCTGGGTCTTTGCCGTTACTTGTGGAAGATGGTTCATCCAACCCACGAGTCTCGGATGCATGTGTGGCCATACTTTTTACGAGATCGTAAGTGGTGCATAACTTGGTTGACGTCTGTGCTTCTAATACTTGATGTACCTGGTGTTAAACCAAGCGAAAACGCTTACTTTGGAAGAGGCAGTGTGTGTAAAAGCTATTACTGAACTATTGAATACGCACGTATTTCTGATCATAGTGAATGCTATCATTATATGGCTGTGACGACAGAGGGTAGACAACACACGTTATAATCTTAGTACAATCCAGGATAACGTTCAGTGTAAGACGTTCTCTGATCTAATCCCTATACATTGATCTGTTTCGTGATATATCTGGTCAACAAACAGCTGCCTTCGGATGTGTCGGGTTGTGTTCAGATGCATGTTCAAGTAGTCGACCCCAATGAAAGAAGTGCAACTCTATAATTACAAGCTTTCACGAAACCATAGTTTTTAGAAGACATGTGAAACACTAAGTTGTTCATCTTCCTTGTCTCGGGAGTTGCAATTGTTATAGCTTGACCTCAGAAACTGAAGTGGGATCTCCCGAAAGCCTTTCATAAGATTCTCTAAGCTTTACACCTAAAAGAGATTATCAGATGCTTCGTTTCGTTTCGTTTCAATTCAACAGAGCGCCAAAACAACAGGCCCCGGCAAACAAGTACAAAGAGTATGCGTAAAATCATGCCATTCAGTAACAAATCGTATCGTAGATGTCTGTCCTCTATTCCTCAACCACCTCTCTCCAGTAAGCCCAGCTTAAAACTCCAAACCCAATACACACAAGAAAATCGCCCAATAACTGACTCCCGCTTAGACTGTTGCCAAAGAAAACCCACTCGAAAATACCCACAAGAAATATTGTCGTCAACGAAGAAACTGCTCCAAGCACAGGACTGGTAAGCGTCATAAGCACCAACATAGAGGCAAAATAACTAAGGTTCGAAACCACCGAAACAATCACCCAGAACCAGGTCGACAATGAGAAATTGAGTTTCGTAGGTGATCCGGTGAACTCGAAGATCACAAGCAAAACGAAAAGGATAACAGATGATGCAAACCCAAAAAGAGAGCAAATGAAGTTCGAGTAGAGAGCCTGTGACTTTGCATCAACTTTGTGAGCAGGAGGACACAAATATTTCTTATAGTAGACATCATAATAACCATAGAGCACGGATCCAACGGCAATCATGATATTCCCAGCAAGTCGATGTGGTTTGTCTTCCAGTTCCTGTTTACCCGAGTACACCACTATAAACACCCCGAAAATCGCAATGGCCACGCTCGAAAGCTTCACTAAAGAGAATTTCTCGTTGAGAAGAGGAATGGCAAACAAGTATGCAAAAAACGCACTGCAGTTGTAGATGGCAGTGATGTCGTTAGAATAACTGTAGCCCATGGAGACGTACCAAGTAATGGCAGCCAAAGTAAGCATGACAGTGTTAATCACCGACATCTTGACTATATATTTTATGGTATCCGACTTGAAGAAAGACTTCAAGTCTACGCTTTCAAGCTCTGAACCGTTGTAGCCTGCTTCATCGTAGATAATCCTCGAGATCTCATATACATGGGCCAACTCTTCTTTAAAATGACCCTTGAACTTTTCAAGCCAGCCCACATTCTTCCAATCTTCGTCCAAACTGTTATATCCATTAGGTCTTGACTTCAACAACGAGGTAATAAGGGTCTGGATAGGCCAGAGAAACGTCCATGAACCATGAGTGAGGAGAAGTAACAAATACGGCTGGTCAAAATCACGGGAATAAACGTATGTGGTTGCCTCTGTCTGCGAGACAAACGCAATAAGCGACACAATGAAAAAGACTATCACAAGCACAAGTTTCGTGTTATGCATTCTTGTTTATAGTGATGTGTTCATGAAGCTGGACTTGACTGCGGTTCGGTGAGGTAATGAATCTATGTGGGGCGGAACGCGCGGTTGCGAGCCCTGGGCCAGGCCCGTCCTCAAGTGGTTCGCTGCAGAGTGACAGCATCACACGGTGCAACAAGTTGGAACTGGTCTATGTCTCACTGCTTTCGTTCTCGTTGAGTAAGTTGTTTGAGATTTTAGGATGAGTGGCTCCCGTAATGTCTGGCATGTTGTAGGTTTCAGTGGTTCCAGGAATTAGAATACGGTCTACAGAAATTGTATGTAAGACACTGTCACTCTCAAGTTGACAATAGTAACGGGTGTAACCGACAACCTACAACTTACTGGAAGCTACGTCAGACCACTTCACAACAATAATCTAAAGATTTGAATTAAACAATTAAACAATACAAAAATCTCAAAAATTTCAAATATCGCAGAGGCAGAGTCCAGGAAGTCATGGTACCGTCTGCTGGTTCAGTCGTTTTTAATCACCACCATTTGCTTGGTCCGAAAGTCTCACCATCTGGGAGGGTGTAGAAAGCTGCAGACTCCCAGTCAAGAGTGTTCTTGTAGACCTTGTTTCCCCACCAGGTTAACTTACCTCCTGGGTAGGACACACACAAGAAGATCACCACGGTAGCAAAAGCCACTCCGGATTCGACGGCAGCACCAAGAACATAGTTGTACTTTGCGTGCCAGTTTGGCCATCTGTCTCTGATGAACTTGTTCAAGAAGAACGAAGCAACAAAGTAGAGCGAGTAGTTGTACACTGTGGATGGTGGAATGTTACCTGGACCGGTGAAGAACACTGGAGCGTTCAATCTGCCGTACCATTTGGTTGGAGCTCTCTTCCACAACAACCAGGTTCCAACTGGGACAAAGGTACCAATGAGGAAGAACCACATGATAGCGTTGTAACGTTGTCCTGGAGAGAAAAGGTATTTAGGCAACGACCAGATGATCGAGGCGTTGAAAATGGTTCTACCGTTGGCACAGGTGAATCCATCAGCTTGGTCGCTCTCACAAATGCCGTCAATGTTTGATCTCATCCATTCTTGGATTCCAACGTTGACAAACGAAGCAATAATGGTGGCCCAGATCTGGGTAGCGAACAAGATCCGTGGTGGAACCTTCATGTACTGACCCAACTTCAAGTCTCTGGACAACTCCAAACCCTGTCTCATGATGATGAAACCGTACAACTTGAAAAGCAAGTTGGCCATTGGCTTGAGAGGCAACATGTAACCGGCAATAAGCTCGGTGATGATGTTCAATCCAATGTGCTGGTTGGTGATACTTTCCAAAAGACCTTGAGGAACAAAGTTCACCACAGAAAGCAAGAATGCAACCACAAGTGCCCATGCTGGGAACTGTTTTTGCCAGATACAAACACACACAAACGAGAGACCCAACATCGCTAAGAAGACAATTCCGTACCACCAGTCTGGGGCTTCTTTGTACTTGTTCATTTCCTTCTTGTGGACATCCTCACCTCCGTGACGGGCGTCCTTCAACTTTTGCCAGATATCTTTTCCATGGTAGAGGAAAGTGTGGGTGAACAAACCGATGACAGCAGCAAAGTTCAAGGCGTAGGACAACAAGTAAGAGAATGGAACAAAGAGTGGACTGTAAGCCTTGTACTTCTCGAAGTTGATTGTGTAATCCTTGTTGAGGATCTTGGACACGTTGTACTTGGTCTGGGTGTTGTCAAAAGTACTACTGCTGATCATAGGCATGTACTTGGCATCCCAAGTGTTGGTGTAGTAGAGGATAGGCAACAAGATGATGAAGAAAAGGAACACCGATCCGTAAGTGTTAGCCATGACCCAGTAAGGCGTGGCGAACACAGATCCGTTCATGGCTTGGGAGATCTGGGTGTAGTCAAAGGTGATTGGCAAGAGACCAATACCAGAACTGACACCAAACAACGAGTTCACCACGAAATTGTTTCTGGTCTTAGCTCCCCAAAGGACAATCGAGAAGTACGAGAGTCCAGTGAAAATAAAACCAGGGAACCAGTGCCAGACAAAGGCACAGATAAAGGCAACGAGGAAGAATCTGTAACGCGAGACTCTCCATCCGTTGACCACAGCACGGTCGATTTTCTTGTCGTTCAACGCATCGAACAAAGACACAGAAATAAGAGTCTGCGGCCAGATAGCAGCAGCAGGATAAACCACCCAACGACGAGTGAGTCCTGCCAAGCCATAACCGGCCATCTGAGTGGTCAAGACAAGCAAGATCATGTAACCGAAGTTTAAGTCCATGTTGTAGAAGTTGGTCTGGGCGATCAAGATGTTCATGGCGTAAGCAGTGGACGAGGTAAGAGCAACACAGATGGTGATAACAGCGTGTTCCTTCTTGCTGAACTTTCCGTCAGGGTTCAAATCAAAGAATGGAATTGGGCCCTTGATATCTGGAAGCAAAGCAAAGAGGTTACCCACTGGGTAAGCCACCACTTGGGCAACAATGAAGTTGATACTAAGAGATGGATAACGCAACGAGAAGAACTGGTTGACACCGGCAAACACCACCACAAACACCGTGACCAAGAACCAGGTTCTCCAGTGGTTCAATCTGACCTCTTCGTCACCGACCGGAACAACTGCACGCACCTCAGGGTAAGGCGAGTTGGAGAGAAAGCTTGGGTTCTCGTCATAGATCTCAGTAGAACCCTCAGGGATCTCGATGTAACGGGCATCCAAGGTGTTCTGTTTTTCGATCTGACTCAACTTCTCGTTCTCTTTGGAATCTATGGTAGGAGTGTTAGCATAAGTGGCAGGGTCCAGAGAGAACTCTGGACTGCCATAGACGAGTTTCTCTTCTCCCATTATGGATGGCTGAAAGTGAGGTTAGAAAGTCGCTTGGAGCCGAAAACAGAAATAAGAAATTCTGGTAAAAGTTGCGAGAACCATGGAACAAGCCACTTATAAAGCCAGTCAGTAGATTCCATTATATTGATATTCCCGTCCAGCATTGCAGCCGCGCATGCATAACAACAATTTGATATGCACGGCAGCGAGACCCGCTGCTGCTAGATAGCGAAAGCGCACGTGACCACATAATTATGGTGAGTGTTCTTGCCCTAGATTTCAGGGCCCGCCAATCAAACAGCTATGAACACCAACGGGTAAACCTAAAAGGAGACCATCTAATGAGCTTGCGCATTAGTTCAGGTCGGCACTAGCCAGAATACTCATTCCCAGTCACTGACCCCCCAGTTCTTATCGCAAATTTTCCCAGCCCGTCATATGAGACACTGCAGGGAAACCTACCGGTACTCACTTGTCAGGAACTTTTCTTTTACAACAGTAAAGCCACCATCCTGAGTCGCAAGACCAGCTGTTGCTTATCGACGCATAGTGAACATTCTCCAACCGGCAGCCAAACGACTAGGTTTTTGGCAGTTCAGCGGCGACGTTCCTGATCAATGGTACCTTAGATTCCTGCCAAGGAGTGCCTAGCAAATTTGCCTCAGCATTCGAATTCACCGAGACCTTCTACGAGGGCTTGCACCGATCGACTGGTTCTCGCATGGCAATGCGCCGTGGTACGTGGGCCGGCATGCACGAACCTCTCACACTTTCCCACCGCCTTGCGCGGGTACATCCTAACATCACTAGCCGCGCCCGCCACACTTACAATACGTCAGCCCCACGCCACACCCAGACGTATACCTGACTAGCCACAGTTGTGGCCCCGTGCCATGCACCAATCGGGTCCTCGGTTATGTAAGCAGCAGTGGAGTGCCGAGGCACAATTAATAGTCATTGCACAGTGGAATAAGTTGCGTAGGACTCTGACACATCAGCCAACGGCACACGGAAAAATGAAATCGTATTACTTTGATGAAACAGATCCCTCGGACTACCAGCACGACCACGATTCCGGGATCCCTGTCTCCGAGGACCAATTGAATCAGATAGGCGTGATCTACTACAACTTGGACACTCAAGAGAAGGTCGACGCAGTAGCAAAAGAGAGAGACTACAAGAACAGAGACGTGATCACTTTATCTCCAAAGACGTTTCCTGGGGGCCCTACTGCCTTGAAAGAGAAGTTGGATATTTTTATCTTGGAGCATTTGCACGAGGACGAGGAAATCAGATATATCTTGGATGGATCTGGGTTCTTTGATGTGCGAGACAAGAACGATCGTTGGATCCGTAACAAATTGTATAAGAACGACTTGTTGATTTTGCCTGCTGGCATTTACCATCGGTTTACTCTTGACACTGACAACTATGTGTCTGCTTTGAGATTGTTCAAGGACGAACCTAAATGGACTGCGTTGAACCGTCCAGTGGAGAACAATGCTATTAGAGAAGAGTATATCAGCAAGGTTCAGGCTGTTTAATGGTTGGATCTTGGTGTTTTTGCTGATGTGGTCTGTAGATTAGTGTTGTTTAGTTGGGAAGTGGTTGAGAGAGTGGTGGTCATTGCTTGGGTGTGGTTGTTTGTTGGAAAGTTTGATCTGGGGTAATGTAGATTACAGTTTGAATTGAGATGGTTTGGAATTGAGATGATTGAGAACAGACTAAGTGAACCAGCTTAGAAGCTTTCCTAATTCTTCTTTATCTTTGATAACAGAATTAGTAAGTTTCTGGTAAGTTAGTTAGTCTGGTTAGCTCGATTCTAAAAACTTAGGGTAAAAACTAGGGCAAGCATAAATGCAGGGCACTTCCTTGCAGCTGCTGTCTAGGTTATGCATTGCCGTACGAACAGCGTTGAGCTATTTCTGTTTACCTGAATTGTCCAATTAGTCCAGTCAATTGGTCCAACAAATATGTCCTGCCATTTAGCTTAGTTAGATTTCTTAGTTATTTGAAGTTATAATTGTTACGGTGGATTGTTAGTAGAAAACTGTATCTTCATCAGTTGAAGCTCCCACTAGTTATTCGCGTGCGTTTAGCAATCACTTCCACTGTTGAAAATTACAACTTCGAGATAGTTAGATTTGATCTCGATGCAAGATGTCAACTAAAGAAGAGAAGCAGCAATGTAAGTGAAAAGAGTTTGAAGTTTTGTCGAGCTTCTCGTATTATATACAAACCCCGATACTAACTTACAGTGTTCCAGAAACAGTATAATGATTTCCAAGACACAATAAAGCAATTGACTGAGAAAGTGGGCCAGTTGAGAGGAGATTATGATGAGCATTTGTGAGTGACATAATGAGACGCTGTTTAGAAGTGAATTACAAAATGGTACAAGTTTTACTAATAATAGAATTGTCTTGGATACTTTGGAAAAGGCTCCAAAAGATCGGAAATGTTTTAGAATGGTGGGAGGTGCTTTAGTAGAGAACTCTGCTGGAGAAACGATACCGATTCTCAAGACGAAATCGGAGAATGTGAGTTGGCCATGTGATGGACAAGTTTATAATGGGATTAAAGTGTGAGAGGGAATTGCAGATTAGACATTTACATGGCATTGGTTTGAGGTTGATGGCCAATGCCAGCAGAATATGCCAATGTCCATGATTAACGCATCTCACTTTTAGTCTCTTATTTACTTGTTCAATTATTGAATACGTTCAATCAGAATAAAAAGAATCGTTAAAATACTAACAAAAGATCATGAAAGCTTTGGACAACTTGTCTCAAGAATTAGTGAAAACCCATAAAGATTTTGATGATTGGAAGGTAAGTTAAGATACTTTAGTGGGTTGTTGATTGGAAGTATAAATTCGAGGTAGTGATTGAACCAAGTATGAAATTATCATGAGCAAAACAGGCAACCTGAAACCTATGCTATGTCAAATGCTATGCAAATGCTATACAAATGCTATACAAAATACTATGCCAAACACTACCAACCGGCAACCAACCAACAACCAACAACCCTCTACTCTACAACCATACTAACGGCAGAAAAAATCAGGAGTGAAAATCGTCCGCACTGACTAGTCCAATAATACACAACCGCATTGCAACGTAATGACGTCGTAGTCTCACCATGAGAGTGTCAGGTCCCAATGTGTCACGTGACCTCACAATCCGCTGCGGCTGTCACCAGCAATACAAACCGCAGTCGACACATCCAATCAATGCCAATGCCATGCGGGTGTTATTGAATCAGAGTCCGAGATCCATTGCCTTGGTGTCGGGCGACTCTGCTTTGCTCATACGAGATCCCATCTACTACCGAGCACCGAAACAGCACAGCCATCTGTCGGCACATCATCACTACCATGCGACCAGCAGCAGCACCAACGAGACCCAGAACCACAAGAACATCAACAGCGTGAAACGGTGCGTGGTGGAGATCGTCGGGTTGGGCCAGATAGATCTCAGTGACTATGTGGATATTACGCTGATGTACAATATCCAGTGCCGAGGGTTGGTGGGACTTATTTGTATCAATGAGTACAGTTTCCTAGTGGTGGTGTCCAAAGACATCGAGGTTGCGAGTCCCAGAGCCAAAGAGAAGGTGTATCGTATCACCGAGGTGGAATTTATATGTTTGAACAGCGACGAGTTTGACTCTGTGTTCAACCAGAGGAATGGAGAGCATGGGTCTATTGAAGATAATGACAAGAACACCGATGGTCTAGTGCATTATCCATGGCACAGTTTAAAGAAGTTTCTTACCAAGGGCACATTCTACTACTCGACGTCGTTTGATTTAACTTCGACGCTTCAGAACCGTAACTTTGACGACAGTAACAGTGGCTTGAGCCTCAACAAGAAGTTTCTTTGGAACAACTTGCTTGTGGATGACTTGGTGCAGTTCCGCAGCAGGTTGGGGCCTGACAAAAAGAGACGGTTTGACGAGTCGAGGTTCTTGGCAATCATGGTGCGAGGGTTTGCTCAGACTTTGAACTGTAGTATTCATCTAGATAAAGGTAGACAGCAAGAGTCGTTGGTGACATTGATCTCCAGGATAGCAGTTGACAGGTCAGGCAAGATTTTCGGTCCTAGTGGGTTGGACGACGAAGGTAATGTTGCCAATTACATCGAGACAGAGTTGATTTTCTACAATGAGGCTTGTACGGTGTCGTATGTGATAGTTAGAGGTAATGTGCCTATCTATTTTGAGATCGACAGTCAGCAGTCCTCATCACTTTTGAAGAAAATCTCGATCAACCGACCGTTCGACGCTACTCAGCAATCATTCAATAAGCATTTCACTAACCTTTTGAAGACGTTTGGTGAGGTCCAGATCATCAACGAGTTATCATCATCCATTTCTCTTGAAGATGTCACTGGCACCAACGTCAAGAAAGTCAAGTCCAAAGGAATCGAGTTTGATATGTTCAAACGGTTCAACGAGCATTATGCCAAACTTATAGAAGATAAACGAATGGCCGATCTCGTTGGGATCAGCAATTTCAACTACTCTCTTTCAGAGCTCTCTAAAACTCATATTGCATCTAAGATCTTGGGTCAGGTGAATGGCAGGATCTCTGACTTTGCTGCTTTTTGTCTTGACAACGTCAACAAGAACTGTCTGAACAGGCAATCGGGAGTGTTCCGAGTGTGTTCGTTTGACGTGTTAGACAAATGTAATGAGGTACAGCATGTGGTAAGTAAACAGGTGTTGTACTATGGGTTAAAAGAAATGTACTCGTGTGAAATTGGAACTGACGAGGTTGCTCCAAGAACCCAGTTTTCAGATTTCAACGAGGATTTATGGCAGAAACTCGAACTTCTTTGGAAATCAAACAACAATGCCATCCATAAGATCTTTGCCAAGTACAACTCGGAGTTGAAGAAAATCAACAAGAAGCAAAACATCTTGAGCAACACCCTCATCAATAACGACGACGAAGATTTGTTCATTGATCTTCCGACCGAGTACAAGAAGAAACACAATCTTCTCAATAGTTTCACAGGGTTGACTGTTTCCACTTCCAAGAAACTCTTCAACTTGTCAAACTACAAGGATCTTCTTAACGATCTAGAGAAGAACAACAGTGTATTGTTTGTGTTGCTTGGCAAAGACTCGATCGATTACAACAACAACTTGATCCGTAGAATCTCGCTCTATGATCCTATCAATGACTGGGTCAACAGTGAGCTCAAGAAGTTGTCGTTCAAGTACATGTCAGAGAAACAGATTCTCATGTATGCTGGCACGTTCAACGTCAACGGGATATGCTATGAAGGAGACTTGTCGTCGTGGTTGTTTCCAAAAGAGAACGAGGCCGAAGACATGCCGGATATCTTCTTTCTTGGTTTACAGGAAATTGTGGAGTTGACGGCAGGACAGATGATCAACGTCGACGTCAAAAACAGACATTTCTGGGAACGCAAACTCCTTTCAGAATTGAACAAACCTAAAAAAGAGAAGTATATTCTTCTTTGGTCTGGAAATCTCGGAGGTCTATTGTCGTTGCTTTATGTAAAAGACTCGCAAGCTCAGTATATGAGCAAGGTTGAAGAGAGCATGAAAAAGACCGGGTTGGGAGGGATGGCAGCCAACAAGGGAGGCATTGCGGTGTCGTTCCAGTACTCGAACACTTCGTTTTGTCTTATCACGTCGCATTTGGCAGCAGGTCTCAACAATATCGACGAGCGACATCACAACTACAAAAGTTTGAGTGCAGGGTTGCGGTTCTCGGGAAACAGAACCGTGAAGAACCACGACAACATTATCTGGCTGGGCGATTTCAACTACAGAATCGAGCAGAGCAACGAAAATGTGAGAGGGTTGATCAAAGAAGGAAGGCAAAAAGAACTCTTCAAATACGATCAGTTGAACAAACAGATGGAATCAGGAGAGTCGTTCCCTTACTACGAGGAGAATGAGATTGTGTTCAAGCCTACTTACAAATTCAACAACAATGAAGACACATACGACTTGTCTGAAAAGATGCGGATTCCTGCGTGGTGCGACCGGATTGTGAAAAGAGGTAACAGCTTGAAACAGTTGAGTTATGGGTCTAGCTTTGATATCCGGTTCTCAGACCACCGGCCAGTCTACGGGTTGTTCAGAGCTAACGTGATAGTCATAAACGAGAAGGTGAAAACCGAATTGTCCAGTGAACTATATGCAAAAAGAAGGGCGACCTTCGGAGGTGAAGACCATATCTTGTCACCAGACCTTCAAGGAATGATGAATATGATCGGTGAAGAAGATGGCAACAAGTCGTTGGCCCAGCCGTCCTCGGACAAGCAAAAGTGGTGGTTCAACAACGGCCAGCTAGCCACGGTCGAGCTCTTCACCAACGTTGCTTCTATAAAAGAACCAGAAATCAGAGAAAACAGTAACCCTAGTGGAGAGTTCAAGTTCGAAGAAAGAATGTATATCAACGATAAACGACCAACGAATCCGTTTGAATCGAATGGAGAG
This sequence comes from Saccharomycopsis guyanensis, assembly GCA_030578595.1. Classification (NCBI taxonomy): domain Eukaryota; kingdom Fungi; phylum Ascomycota; class Saccharomycetes; order Ascoideales; family Saccharomycopsidaceae; genus Saccharomycopsis; species Saccharomycopsis guyanensis. Next base: position 1,137,749 of record JAJMSQ010000001.1, read on the forward strand.
AACGATTTTGTTTATCCAAAAGAGGAGCTTTAGTTTGTGTGATATTCCTCTGCTGTGGCGATGGCCTCCACAACGACATCATACCACTGCAGTGTCTACTACACTTGTTCGTTCAATCTCACTTCTCAACAACTTGATCGATCTCTTTCATCTCAGAATCAATCTGTTTTGTTGCAGCTATCAATTCATTCAATTGCCTCATGTTTTCTGCAGTTTGTTCTTCATCGAGATTTGCATTAGGATCTTCCATCGCCTCTAAGAGGCTGTTCATCTTACTGTCAAGAGTCTCCAACATACTCTCGACATTATTCAAAGCCTTCTCGGTCTCGTTCAACTGAACATATGTCTTTGCTATATCTGACATGGCTTCTATAAAATATACGCTATATTATGGTTTTCTTGATTCTCCTGTGTGTACTAACTGTATCTACTAAGATCCAATCACTCGAATCTAATCGGATCCTCATGGTTATGTGCGATGGTCAAGAACATTCTATCTAACATACCTTCAACAACCACCACCAAAAATCAATTTATTAAAAAATAGAAAACGAGACACAAAACAAAACCACTCAATAAACCCCCCTCGCATACTCTCTTGTCTCCCCCTCTCCTTCCAACGTCGTTGCCAAAGACCCCCTTTGACACTTAGTCGTCTCACGTGACCACACTCCGCCCACCATTTTTCAAACTCAACATACGTGTAAGTTCATCACCACATAAACCCCCAATGCAATTCTGTTTCCAATTCTTTGTGATTTGCATTGTGCGATTTGCACTTGCCAGCTCGGTGTTGATCAAGACCGACGAGGCTCTCACTGAAAAAACGTTGGTGCTTCACGATGGGTCCTTTGACTTTGACAAGGACTACTCGTTGTTGGTGAAAGATTTGAACAAGCAGTTCAAGGAGGTGGTTTTCGAGAACATCCAGAGTGCTTCTGAGAAGATCAAGCTTGTGAGCGACCTTGACTCCACCCAGAATCTTTATAAGAACCTCATTGTGTTCCCAATCAGTGCCAAGGGTGCTGCCAAGAACCTTTTGGTCAAGGACTTGCTCCAGTTCTCCAAGAACCCAAACGGGAACGTGGTGGTTATCACTGACGAATCTAGCACCAGCAAAGAAGTCAAGGCGTTTTTGAACCAATTGGGTATTCATCCTTCTCCTAAGGGCTACAAAGTGTACGATTACTTCAATGGAGGCAAGGAGATTAAGTTGCAGACCTTGCTTGGAGACAACATCATTGCACCTACTTTGAAGACCGACGATATCATCTACGAAGGGTCTTCTGCATTGTTGAGCAACAACGAGTTGTTGGTTCCTGTTCTTAGAGCTTCCGGTACTTCTTTCAATTACAACCCTAAGAAAATCGGTAAGACCCAAAGTGAACAGGACGCTGCTTACTTGAACGAAGAGAACTACTGGGGACTTGGTGAGCAGAATTATCTTATTGTAGGGTTGCAGTCGTTGTCGAACTCGAGAATTTCATGGATTGGAAGCTCCAAGTTTGTCACTGACGAAGCATACAGTGCCAGCAACTACAAGAACGAGAAGATCTTCAACGACGTTGTGAAATGGACCACCCAGGCTAGAAACAAACTCAGAATAGACTACGTAGAGTTCTACAAGACCGAGCACAACACGTTTAATCCTAAATTGACTCACGACACTTTCAAGATCAAGGACGAGGTTGTGTACAACTTGGCAGTCAGTGAGTACAAAGACGGTGAATGGGTGCCATATGATGGTGAAGATATTCAATTGGAGTTCTCGATGTTGGACCCTTACTACAGATTGACTCTTAAAAAGATAAGTTCTGACTCGGAAGCCATCTCGTTCAACAACCCAGGATTGCAAAGCGTTGCTACCAACAACACATTCTACACTTCCAAGAGTAAAAGCCAGTTGCCAGAGTCGACTCAATTCTACTCCTTGAAGTTCAGATTGCCAGACCAGCACGGCATGTTCAAGTTCAAGATCGATTACCAGAACCCAGGCTACAGTTTCTTGAAAACAGAGAACATCATCACCTTGAGAAACTTGGCTAGTGACGAGTTTGAGAAGTCCTGGGAGATTGTCAACTCGTGGGTGTACTTGTCGTCGATTGGCACGTTGATTGTTGCATGGTTCTTGTTTGTGAACTTGTTTTTGTACGGTGGAGAAGCTGAAAAGGTTACTGTTACTAAGAAGACTAATTAGGTTAGTTGACTATATCGATTGATACTTTGTGGTGTGTAGGAGGGTGTGTAGGAGAGTGTGTGGGAGGGTGTGAGGAGAGTCTTAGGTAAGTCGTCAGCTAAATGCTAACTAATCACCGACTAATCACTGACTAAGCCATTCCCCTCATGCAACCTGCTGTTGCTTATAACCGATTGATCTCATTTTTTACTCCACATTCTGATTCCATATCGACGTCAAAATATAATACCAATGCCCAGTTTACTTAAAGAACTCACGTTTTATAAAGCGTATCACAGCCATCATGTCAATGTGGCTATCCATATGGTGTTCATTCCCATCATTTTGGGAACTGCACTTGTGATCTCCAGTTACGTCGAGCTTCCAGCTCCAGTGTCTCCGTACTTAAACCTCGGAACAATTGTGGCAGTTGGGTATTCCATTTTCTACTGTGTGCTTGATTATTTTGGGTTCTTGGTGAGTCCGCTTTTGATCGGGTTCATTTTGGGTGCCAAGTATCTTATTCGGGAACAGCAATTGGACAGCAATTATGTGATTCTTGGAGCCCTTGCGCTTCATATTGTAGCCTGGATTGCTCAGTTCATTGGTCACGGAGTGTTTGAGAAGAACAAGCCTGCTCTTTTGGATTCCTTGGTCCAGGCGTTGGTTTTGGCACCGTACTTTGTGGCATTTGAAGTTGCTTTCGAGTTTGGTTACAGAAAAGACTTGGAGGCTCAGTTGAACAATCTGGTGGCCAAAGTTATAAGTGAGAAACGTAAGAAGCAGATGTGAGGTGGGAATGGAGGGGACCTTGTTAAAGTTTGTGTCCTACTGAGAGCCAAGTGGTGTCTATGGTGGTAAGACCTGACATGAGTAGGTGTGCTGTTCCAGATGTATTGGGATGCTCTATTATACTGGAGATTGTTATTTTATGAGATATGCTATGTTCTATTAAGATTATGAAGTTTATTCGTGTAGGATTGGCTTCGAGTTATTGGAGGTCGTAGAAATGATACTGCCCAGATGTCGTACGCAAGATTTGATGTGGGCTGAGATCTTTGGAGAGACTCGAGGGCTTCCTATGGACCTAAAAGCGACTTTTCTTATTAGTATGGTTCTTCGTCCTTGGTTCCTGTAGGACCTTTCCAGAGAAATCCTTGATCCTCACCGTATCGAATACATTGGATTAGACACGAGCTGGGGGTGACTACAGGACACTTCTCGACCCTCGTCTTCAGTCCGTGAGCCCGTATATAGAGATCACGGGGATGGTCAAGTGGTTGAACATTGGAGATATTTACTCGCTACAAGGATACAAGCATGCTGGGCTAAACCAGATCTACAATTTTCGAACCGACTCATTTTAGCCAAGAAACAGTCGAGCCAACAAGATCAACCAGGATCTCACTTTTCCAGACGCTTACCTTTCAATGTCAACACTCGAGTGCTTCCCACCAAATACCTCCCACTTATCAATACATCCTGTGATGTCATCAGATTGAATCACCTGGTTCACATCTCAACACTAAATCCAAACACTTCCCAACACCGCTGTTCATATCCAAATTGAGACAGACAGCATTAATGAACTTGGGGAGAGCACGAGTCTAGGCTGAGGATTTTCAAAGTTTAATTGAGATATTATTTGAGGACTCGTAAACGTCTGCCGAGAGGAAAAAGTCCGATTCAAAGATCCAAGTATTGGTAAAGTCCTCTCTAGTACCAGATGCGTTTATCTGATTCAAATCATTTCATCTTGACTTGACAGCCCGATGAGTTGTCGTGTTGTTCTACAACAAACACCTATGAGTGCCGTACGTCTGCACCGAAATAGAAGACCTGAGTGAGTGCAGCAAGCCACATGTTGACCAGTGGGGCATGAGGATAGTGACACCACCATTAAGTCCAGTCAAGTTGCCTCAACCCGTCGTCGGTATTAAAGACCCCTTTCAACCGGACCTGGTTTAGTTCGGATCCAGTTGCTTGATTAAAATGAGATTTGGTTGGCTGTGTGCGCTGCGGCACAAACTCTTCAACGGTGGCCCGAGTGTCAACTGGAGAACACTGCATACCCCATCACTGTTTCACACCTTGCAGGTCAACACTCAGACCAGGACCCTCTAGCACCGTATTCAACCAAGGAGAAACTGTGGTTCTAGAACAGGAAATACGGGGCAGGCCGTCCTGGGGAGTGCCGGTGTTTGGTTTTGTGGGCGGAACCGAACCTGCGGTGTTGGTGTCACCTCACACTGCGTCATCTATATAAGTCGGGAGGTTCCTGCGGGTCTAAAAATTTTTCACCACCATGACTCTCGCTAAACCAAAGGTACTACTTACTTGTGAGATCAACGAGGACATCGAGGAGTTCCAGAAGTTCAAGGACCACTTCGACTGTATTGTAAGTGTTGTTTTTGTGTTTGCAGCCATGCCCTAACTAACACCGCAGTATTACACCGTTGAGACTCGTGAACAGTTCATCCATGATTTGAAAACTCGGTTCGCTGACGTCGTGGCCATTTATGGTGCCTGGGACGGAATCAGCCACGGTGCAGGTCGCTTTGACAAAGAGCTTGTGGATCTCTGTCAACATTTGAAGATCGTGGCATTGGCAGCCGTTGGCCATGATGCTTTCGACGGCTCCTACATGCGTCTGAAAGATATAGCTCTCACCAACGTGCCATCCAAGGACCTTTCTAACGACGATGTCGCCGATACGGCTTTGTATTTGACGTTGTCGACGTTCCGTTTCTACAATATTTTTGAAAACCAGTTCAGAAAAGACAAGCTTACCAGTGAGGCCAGAAACAATCTCCAGACTCTGGACTTCGACAACGCTCTGGGAAAGACAGGCACAAAGCTTATTCCAGGATTCAGTTTTGGCCATATTGCCGGTGGCCGAGTGGTCAACTCGATCCGAGGAAAAAACGCTGCCGTCATTGGGTTTGGAGCTATTGGCAGAGCAGTCGCTGACAGATTGCATGTCTTGGGAATGAACATCCACTACACTAAAAGAACTCCACTCGGGAAAAATGAACAGCCATGGTACCCAGCTACACGCCATGAGTCGCTTGACACTATCTTGCCAGAAGCAGACGTTGTGGTGTTCTGTCTTCCAGGACTGCCACAAACTAAACATATGCTCAACGACAGAACTGTGGAGTTGCTTCCTGCAAGAGGTTCACGTATTGTCAATGTCGGAAGAGGTGTTGTCGTCGAAGAACAAGCTCTTATTAACGGATTGAAGTCTGGCAAAATCCTTTCTTGTGGCTTGGACGTCTATGAGAACGAACCTAAAATTAGTGACGAATTGATTAACCGTGAAGATGTGTGCTTGCTTCCACATCTTGGGTCTTCTACTTTGGAGGTTTATGACAATAGTGCCGTTGCTGCTCTCAGGCAGATTAGCTTGTTGGTTTTGGAAAACAAGAAACCAGAGCATTTAGTCAATTAATCGAGCTGAGGTTCCAGGTGAGGATCGAGATATGTGGAAGGATGTTAAAAAAATGGCTAATGCCTTGACAAGTTGGAATAGGTAAAAGACCCAATTGTCACATAAAAATATCTGAGATTAAAAGTCTCATAAAAACAGAAACGATGTTGAAGAATCTAAGAAACTTGTCCACAAGAGTTGAAGTCAAGACTAAAGATTGATGTCTGAGAGTATCATTTAAGAGTCATGATCCAAAGTCTCTGTGTCAAGTTTCTAAAAGTTTGTTTTAAAAGTTGTCAATCTCTAACGTTCTAGAGAAGAAAAATCTATTGTTTAGTTAAAAATTCATGTTTATAAAAGTTTTGTGTTCGACGGTTGTAGTTGGTGGCTTTTGTGAATAGTGTTGCGTAATTACAATTATTGAAGTTGTCATCAATCTTCTTGTGGTACAACCCACAGCAATTTCAATTAGCTATATACAATTGTAGCTCTGGCACTTGTAGTTATTCGGTGCACTCATTTGAACTCATTAATTATTGCTTGTTTTAACGAAGCTGTAGCAGTGTTAGCATCACTAGCTTCACAACTCCCCCACAACTTGTCGTTCAAAAACAAACTGGTTTTGGAACCGTCTCGAATAAACGATGGTTTCCAGTTGTGCTTGAATACCTGCATACTCCATTTTGTTTCAAGACTTGGGTCAATCTTTTCAACAGCAGGAACCGTATTAGTTTCTATTCTTGGCTTCTTTGTCTTTCTCTCCACCGTCAGCAAGCGTGCTACTTGACTTTCCACTTTAGATATCGACTGCCGTATCAAATGATGTTTATCTATAAGATCTTTATGGTTGACCAACGCATCTTTGGCTGCCATTTTACGTGCCTCCTTGATATTCTGGCCAGACCCTGTACCCAAAAACTCTCCTCTCAAATAGACATCTACCTTGAAAGGCTTGCCTTGTCCGTCGCCCTCTTCAGTTTTCTTATACACAGGAGGTTCCTGTGCCGACCCAACAAGTGAATATAACTCGTTAGTATAGTTTTCCAGCTTCAATCCTTGGATATAATCCACTAGCCTTGTATCTTCCTCTTCAGTTTTCAGTTGGAACTCTTTGATCAAAGGAGCTGCTAACAGTCGTAACCAGTCCATGACTCTTGAGAAATTCTGGTCGCTGCTGTCTTGAACCAATCCTCCAACGTAAGCCTCAAACACATCAGCATAAAGCTTGAGTTTACCTGCGTTGAACGATTCTTCTTCCAAGTCTTTCTGCAACAACTTGTCAAAGTCGTAGTACTTGGACCATTTCACAAGGTTAGCATTACACACAAGATCACTACGAAGCTTGGTGAGTTTTCCTTCGTCCAAGGTTGGGAACTGTTCAAATATGATTGCTGTCATGAAATTGTTAAGGAACGAATCACCCAAAAACTCAAGCCGTTCATTTGTGAGACTGGCTACCTCCATCTTTGGAGTATTGGAAGGAATCATAGACTTGTGGACAAATATCCGGGCCCTGATGTCTGGGTTATTGATTTTCGGTAGCGGTGGAGGGTACACTGTGCTGGTGGAAGTCGTTGCAGTCGTTGCAATGTTTTTGTCTTGCTGTTGTTTAATACCTGCCAGTTGTGTCAGGTACCCTTTGAACTTGAAAGAATCTGTGCTTGTAGGATTGAAATTGCGTAACTCGTCTAGCAATGGTAACTTTCCTGAATTGTAGGCAGTCTTCAATGACGCAGCGAGTCTCATTTTCGGTTGGTTCAACATGATTTTCACTGCTGGAGGTGTAAGCTCACTCTGTTGTGCTTGCATCAAACTGTCAGTGTCTGGAGCTTCATCAAGAATCTTGATTATAGACGATTGCAATGCCGAAACAGAATGGACTATCCCGTTGATCGAAGCTATATCGAGTTGTTTTTCAGCCATATCACTTCTACAATTGTTTCTTTGGCCACCTCCTCAAACGTTCTCTAGAGTTGGAGATCAAGTACAAAAATTGAGATCGCAAAAAGTACTTGCATGCACCTCGAAAGACAAGAGAGTTGCAGTTGGGCACATAGTGGAAGGACTTGACTTACAATCAGAGTCCATGTAATTCAGGTCATTGAATTCAGCCAATGACTAATAGAATTAAAAGTGGCTGCTTAAATTTTGCAATCTTAAAATATATTGTTAAATAGTCGAATCAGTTGTAATCACGTTATCTACTACTCTCTCCTCTATGTCAATCTCTAAAGTCAAATTTAAGCTACTTATCTTTTCTCCATCTTTCAACTCAAAAAAGAGAGATTTCCAAACTGGTGAATCCACTACTATTCACTCTTCAATCTTCTCAGAATCACCCCAAAATCAGATCAACAACAACTTCAATTATACTAATCTACCTCCCCCCTCCCAATCATTACTCGTCATTACAACCTACACTCCTCCTTATCCTCATATATTAATGATGCTTATACTATGCCGATGGCACCCATCTATTACAGAACAAAGCGTAGCACTGCTACCTAACATCAATCCAACATGCAACTGTAATCCCCCTAATGGTGCCCCTCGTGTGGAACTCCACACTTGTTCAACTTGTAGACAGAGCCACACTCCCAACATCTGGAAAGCTTCTCGTCAACAAGTCTCATCCATTGGACGTCGTGCGAGTCGGCTGGGTACCCAGTGCACCCGATGTATCTGTGGTCATCGTACGAGTCCACGACTATAGGCTCTTTCACGGTTCCTCTTCTGGAAGCATCCAAAGGTGCCTCGTCAAAGAAGTCGATACCCTCGTACTTACCCAAGAGCTCCAATCTCTCCAAACCAGTCGATTGTTCCAAATCGGTAGGGATGGTGCCTTGCTTGGCTCCTGGACCGATCAAGGACTCTGGCCCGGTAACCTCTGCCAAGGTGGCTGCGGTCTTGGTCACTGGTTTACTGGCATTGAAGACTATTCTCGAAGTCGACAACAAACGGCTGGAGGTGGCCGGCTTGAAAGCACGCAATGAGGTTTTTAAGGCAAACATCTGGCGGGTTAGTGCTCGGTTCTGGGTGGGACTCTGCTTTTGAAGACAGCAGTGCACGGCAAATTCACTTACTTTATGATGATGTTTTATGCTAAGCTCATACAAACAATCATGCTGTAAAATGAAAAGTCCTGCTGGGTCACGTGGGCGGTGATTTTTTCCTGGGTTTTGGTTGGTTACTTAAAAATCGGGAGACTTTTTGGAGTGCCGCACGATGATTGGCCTGGGTTATGGTTATGAGTGATGGCGGAGGAGGTGCTAATAAATTTGTGTGCCCCGTGTACATTCACGTGGGTTACGTCCTCTCAAGCTCCATTTGTGACAGCATTTTTCTGAGTTCCTCGGATTACCCGGATGACAGCCTCCAGAGGGCCTGAAAAATTATATCGAAGCTCCAGTGAGTTGTTTGAACAGTATCATATCAAACTAATTTCAGTAAGTAGAATTGTTGAATGAAGGATTGAGAACATGAGTCAAGGGAATATATTGGATGAAAAGTGAGGGATCGTTTATTACAAGGAGTTTTTATTAGACCAGTTTGAGAGACAGAGTGAACATATCACGACTATAATGAAAAAGATGGAAGGCAAGTTCATTGATGACAATTGCAACACAAGACGCCACCATGAATATCTTGCAATACAGAAGAGACAACGGGTCAAGATTCAAAATATCGTGTTAATGTGTTAGTAATTTTCAGAGTATCATATCAGATAGATTTAATTCCAACTAGTTCAAGTGTTATGTTGAATTACAATATTGGACATCAAGAAACCAACAGAGATCTACCAGAGTTTTCGACATTCAACGACGTCTTGATATTTGATATTGAATATCTTGATCTGTATTTGGACTATTTTGGACTGAATAATCAATACCAATCTACACCGATCCACTTCAATCCACTTCAATCCACTCCACCACTCCAACTATCCCTATATCTCACCAATCCCAGACCACCAAGCGACCATACTAACAGTTTAGAAATGCCAAAAAAGAGAGCTTCCAACGGTAGAAACAAGAAGGGTAGAGGTCACGTCAAGCCAGTCAGATGTATCAACTGTGCCAGATGTGTTCCAAAGGACAAGGCCATCAAGAGAGTGACCATCAGAAACATTGTTGAGGCTGCTGCTGTCAGAGATTTGTCTGAGGCTTCCGTGTACTCCGAATACGCTTTGCCAAAATTATACAACAAATTGCATTACTGTGTTTCCTGTGCCATCCACGCCAGAATCGTGAGAGTCAGATCTAGAACCGACAGAAGAATCAGAACTCCGCCATCCCGTCAAAGATTCAACCGTGAGAGAAAGGTTAACCCAGCTGATGCTGCTAAGAAGGCTATTTAATCTTGTAAGAATATAAGAGATTTGAACTGAGATGTAGGGGGTGTACTTGTAGAGTGTTAGAGGATGTATTCTGGATGAGTGATTATGGGATATTCAGTGACTGGCAACTAGCAAGTTGGATGGTGGTGTGAGTAACTAGTGCTTTAACGAGGTTTTATTGATTAGCCATTGGGTAGTGAAGCTGTTAACTGTATACTTGTTTCTGGCTGGTCAGTTTAGGTCTTAGATCACTTGGAAGTTTTAGTGAAAACGAGTAATATGAACACTAATACTTAAATGGAACTTTTGATTGAAATTGAATAGCGTTGAATAGCGTGTAGTTGATTTGACACACCCGTACGTAATTTTCTGTACAACATCGACTTGGTTCGACTGTGCAGTATGTAGATCGGATTTGATAATGCATTACTAGATGTTATGGCAATCTGTTAGATCTACACTGCGCAGAACATACTAGAAAGAATTGAATGTCAGTGTCCTCGAGATTGACTGTTCTATTATCCATATTAGAACGAATTATTGGGAGAACATTGCTACCGGTACAATTCATGGATGTTGAAGTTGATCTTGTTGTGGATTTCTCAAGTATAGTGTGCATATACTGCGAGTTATAACTATTTGTTCCATAAGCCTTAATTATCCGAGCTTAGAGAAATTAAGCTCGAAATAGAACTCACCTAGAACTTGCTTGTTATTCCTGAGACTCCAAGCATACTTGAAAATCTAAGAAACTCGTCAACCCATTGCCGTGTGAGGTACTCCACCTGCCCAGCCAAGTTCTTCCACCAATTTATTTCTACCACTGTTCTACCACCTTTTCTACTGCTGTTTATCCGTAGACAGTCAATTCCCAAAAATGCAGGCTATGATTGTCAGGTATACAAACACTGGTTGCCTGGCACATTGATGCAGCAGTGTCCCTAGCCCCATAATTGAAGATCAGACATATTGACTGGTATTGGAAACTGCAGAATGCATCAAGGAGTGTTGTGGAGTGTGGAGTGTGGAGTGGGTGTCGAGTGTGAGAGTGTTGGATCTTGGAAGTACGGTTTCTGATATATAGTACCCCAAATCTAATCTTGAAATTCTATTGTTGTAAACTTATTTGAAAATCTTTGGCTGGTGGTTTTCAGAGTATGACATTGCCGATCAGTATTTAGTCGGGTGTCATTCAATTGGACTGGCCCGTACTATTTCTGTCAATGTACTACATCACAGTTGGTCAGTTCAATGGTCAGCTCGATATTCAGTTCAGTATTCTTGTCACTACCAATATAGATCCCACCATCCTTGGATACCACCCCAGATCTCAATTACGTCACGTCAACACCAAGTCATTCCTCGTCACTCCCACTCTGTCACGCATTTCATCTGACCACTTCTCTCTCTGTAGATCGTACTGATACTCGGCGACACTCGGCGACACTCGGCGACACCCGGCAACTACTACTGTCCAGCCAACCCGACAACTTAAAATCCAAACAATACCAAGCCATGCAATCGAGTGCCACACACCCAGACACCGGCAACGGTCAGGGCAGCACCGTAGCAGCCAAACGATTGCTCCATGTCTTAGTTGCTCCAGAGGGGTTGTGACAGGCACATGACAGCGCCGAGCAACAGTAGAACTCATCCAAGTGGCACCAGGATCCCATCGCCATAACTTTATTAGAGTTACGATTTGCCCTCGAGCCCGTGGCTATTGTCCAGTATTGTCATTGGTCAAACACTCCGTCATTAAGTACCAGATTGGACGCAGCCCTAGTTCACCAATTTCTACCATACACCTCAACGTATCTCGGCAACCACGCATCATAAAAACTTGCAATTTACATCATTGTCATCCTTAAAAAAATCTCTACTCAATGATATATTTTATTTCTCACCCAGACCCCCACCGGCCCACCAACTCCTCCTTCCTCCAACTGACCGGCTCCACACATCTGGATCTCGCCACGTGACCTCAGAGCTTCTAGTTTTTGCTTTGCTGTGAAATAAACTTTTTCCCTTAAAACCTCCTCTACCACACCAAGTTGCCATCACAGAGCCGATTGCAACCACCGGCGAGGCATCCGTAGCATCTTGAAAAAACCGCGGCCGAGTCCTTAGCATCGACATCCCCAGGAACCGCTGCTCCACGCCACGTTCCCTCCCCCATATATAGATCCGAGAACACACCAGACAAAATGACCCCAGTGGTGGACAGCACGGACCTCAACCAAACGTGGAAGTTCTCGCAGTGCTTCGGCGACAAGGGCGACATCGAGAACATCACGGAGGCCGACATCATATCCACGGTGGAGTTCGACCAGACCGGCGACTACCTTGCCACCGGCGACCGGGGCGGACGGGTGGTGTTGTTCGAGCGCAACAAGCTGAAGAAGAACTGCGAGTACCGGTTCCACACCGAGTTCCAGAGCCACGACGCGGAGTTCGACTACCTCAAGTCGCTTGAGATCGAGGAGAAGATCAACAAGATCAAGTGGTGCAAGCGGTCCAACCAGGCCCACTTCCTCCTCTCGACCAACGACAAGACCATCAAGTTGTGGAAGATCTACGAGAAGACAATCAAGATCGTGAGCGAGAGCAACCTCAGCGACAACTACCTCAACGGCTACGCCCAGGGCCTGACAAACCTCAACTCCTACAACCTCTCGGTGCTCAACAACAACTTGTTGTCCGGGCTCGCCAGTGCCTCGGTCGCCTCGGGCCTGGGCAGCCAGTTGTTGTCGCTCAACTCGTTGCATCTTCCTCGCATGACCCTCCACGACACGATAATCGCGGCCGCGCCCCGCCGCATCTTCTCCAACGCCCACACGTACCACATCAACTCGATCTCCATCAACTCCGACGGCGAGACCTTCATATCGGCCGACGACCTCCGGATCAACTTGTGGAACTTGGGCATTGCCGACCAGTGCTTCAACATCGTCGACATCAAGCCGGCCAACATGGAGGAGCTCACCCAGGTGATCACCAGCGCCGCGTTCCATCCCAGCTCCTGCAACTTGTTTGCGTACTCGTCGTCCAAGGGCGAGATCAAGCTTGCCGACATGCGCGAGAATGCGCTCTGCGACTCCCACGCCAAGGTGTTTGAGGAGTACATGGACACCAGCGCCCACAACTTCTTCACCGAGATCACCGCCTCGATCTCCGACGTCAAGTTCAACAACGACGGCAGGTACATCATCTCCAGAGACTACATGACGGTGAAGATCTGGGACATCAAGATGGAGAACAAGCCGGTGAAAACAATAAACGTCCACGAGCAGTTACGAGACCGGTTGTGCGACGCCTACGAGAACGACGCCATCTTCGACAAGTTCGAGGTGGTGTTCTCGGGCGACGGCAAGAGCATGATGTCCGGCTCCTACAACAACAACTTCATGATCTTCCCCGACGCCGTCAACAGCACAGAGTCCAACGAGTCGGAGATTGTGTTGCAGGCCGACAAGAGCGCGTTCAAGGCCAAGAAGGTCGGGGTGCCAACCTTGCGAAAAAACAACTTCAACTCGATGCGCAGAGACCTTGACTTTGAGAACGTCGACTTCAAGAAGTCGATACTACATCTTTCGTGGCACCCGAGGGAGAACAGTGTTGCCATTGCTGCTACCAATAATTTGTATATTTTTTCTACGAGTTAGAACGAATTATTGTACGATACGTGTGGAGAATTAACGTTGATGATAATTAAATATATTGGTAATGAAATGTAGTGAGTTTTTGTAGGGCTTGGGGTTTGTTTGTTTGAGTTGAAGCAAGCTTTAGAGTTCTTCACACCTGAACATGTACAGTTTAGGGTGAGGAATGCTCAAGTGTGGAGCAGTGGAATGTCGTTGGTGATTAACTGGTAGATTGTTTAGTGAGTCTTAGGGTAATACTTTGTAGGAGGTGAATTATTATGTTAGTTCTTGGATAATGTTGATGTGCTTGTAGCAGAGTGGTTAGTTCAAAGGACGTTAGGTGGAACCTTATAACCTCATACCACTATCTATTAGTGCTCACAAACTAGGTGGCTCTTTTGATTTTCTTTTCTCCCATGTTACTCTTCAGCGAACTTCTTCTTACTCTAAGCTGGTTTTTTCAGTTCTTTTTTACAAACGTGTGGTTCAATGTTGGTCAATCATACACCAAACCTACAACATACTTCAACCTTCTCTGAATATGCTATTATCTTACTTGAACATCCCTTTCTAATTCTAATTCGAATCCAACTATATCAGAAAACAAAGAGCTCATGGAGAATGAGTACCAAACCAACTTCCTACTCTATTACAACACAGCATTGCACCACTACATTCTCATTTGGATCACTTCTCCTTGTAACTCAGTTTCACCATTACTTCATATAATCATTCCCAATCAAAGCTCCAATCAAACATCTTTCCAATTCAGTCTCACACTGTCACTTTCGCCCCGTTATCTCACACAGTCCACCCCACCCTACATCCCTACACTCGTAGTATCATCTTATATTATGCAATCTCCTACCTATCTCATAAGCATCAGTACCTCATGTGGCGTAACCTACTCTCTGTGAACGTGTCTGTTGACCTTGGAGTTCCAGAACAAAGTCTTGTCTCCGTCACCCCAGAAGTAGTCTTTCGTTCTGATATTTTGGAACTCGTAGTCAATTGGCCATTCCTCGTCGGTGAGCTTGACCTTCTCGGCTCTGTGGTGGGCGTGCTCAGCCTCAACAAAGTAGGTGTTGATGGCAGTCAAACCAATGGCTGGCAAGGCAACAATGAAACTGATTTTCTTCCACAAACCTGAAGTACCGGCAGCGTGGTGCTCGACGGCCTCGATTTGCTCTGCAAACTTCTTACCAGCTTCAGCGTTGACTTTAGAAAAAGCTGGCTCGTTGGCATACGAAGGCAAAGAATGGTTGGATCTGACAAAAGTCTTGGTGACTCTTGTGGCTCTGGTGAAGTTTCTGGCCAACATAGTGCTCGAAAACTGTTGTAATATTCTATGGAAGAATTTGAACTCTGTATGCAATTAAACACAATTATGTTTTTCTCATACGATTTTCTTCAATGGCCATTGGTTACTTGTGCGTTGCGTGCCCCGGCCTCAGGGGTTAGGGGCCCAGGCGATGGTGGTGCACAGCTCCCTGGACAGTTCGCTGAACCTGGTGCTGGATTTCTTAACGTTAGTGAACTGACGAGTTTTTGTGATATGAATTTTTAGGTTTATATTTCAGATGCGCTTGACTATGTTTAGTTTTAGAAAAGGTTTAGGAGAGTACTTACTTGATTACAAAGGCCCTCACATTTGGTGTGTAGCTTCTTACCAAATTGACAGATGCAGTGTTCAGTATTAGAGGACTGACAGTTATGGTAAACGGTTAGAGCTTTCTCGTAGCAATCATAAAACTCAGCATTGCAACCTTTGAAATATCCAGATGCTTGGATAGTGTTTAGAAACCCTTGGGGGTCTGCTTTAAGGATCTGAAGTGGTTCTGTATAAAGACTATGAGTGATCGGAGAATGGACTTCAATTGTCACCAATTCGTAACCTGGATCTTTGTACAAGATTTGCGCTGTAATCAGAGTTGCCATCAAAAAGAAAGTGGTGATCGTAATTATCATGGTGATCATGGTTGCTGAAATCTCTAAACGTAACTGACAATCACTTCCCACTTGTAAAATCAGTAACTGTTTAAGTATCTCTATGCGTGACACACAAAACAGACACGGTGTGACATCTAAACCACCACAACACATACATTCAAAGTACCTTACACAATCACAACTATACAGTACAAAACATTTCTAGAACATGTCTAGAATCTCATAAATTGGTGCTGCCAAGATCGACCTTACTTTTAGATGTGCCCCTTTCGAGCCCCACAATTCATGGTGCCACTAAATGTTTACTACCTGCCTCGTAGTACAGCATCGGTTCAATCCAAGACTTACATAAACGTCTTCGTTCCATTTCTCAACACTCGTTTACATTAGTACCAGACTGCACACTCTCAGGTACAACCAGCAAAGTTCTACACCGTCTACTAACCAACACACATCCGATGTATTAACATCTACGTAACATTTTCAGGCACCCTCTGACCATTACTACTCGCCCGTCTCAAAACTGAAGACTCCAATGAATGGATCGACCTTCTCCGGCCTGCAGCTAGGACAGACTCCCTTGAAAATGATATCGGGGATCTCCACCTCCTCGTCCTCGTCGTCATCGTCTTCGTCCTCACCGGTGCCGTCACCCTTCTTGGTCTTGGTCTTACTCTTGTTGCCGTTGCCATTGTACTCGCTATCGCCAGGCGATGCTCCTGCAGGCAGAGAATTCAAGGAGCTGGTATTGCTGTTACCTCCCTGGTCACTGGTACTGGCTTCGTTGGTGAGTGGGTCCACCTTACCCTCGTCCTTAAAGATTCTAAAGAAATCAATCCGCAACATGTCCTGGTCATCAACTATGCCGTGGATCTTGAACTTCTTCTTTTTGAAGTCGTCGCCGTTATTGTAGTACACCCGACCCTTGGTCTGTCCCGTTATTCTTCCCATTGTGCTTCCAATCCCTACTATACCCGAGTTCTTGATGTTCACATAAAGCGCAGACACTCCAAAGGGCGAGCAGTAGATCTCCAAGTCACAGTCGTTGGCAAAGAGATACGTCTGTTCCTTCTTTGTAGGTTGCGATGTCGCAAGAGGCACCGACGACGGCCCCTGTGAATCTGTGGTGGCTGGCGACACGGAATCTGGCATGGTAGTAAGTATGGATTATCACAGGTTCCAGCACTGGATATTTGCACGCTTCATCTCCTGGTCCCACGGAGTTACCCGGCGCGCAGCGGGGATGGGTATTGCTGTGCTGGTGAGTGTTGGCGGGTGCTGGGAATCTATTATATATTTAATGCTTTATTGTGGTTGTTTATTGAGTGAGTACACTTGGTTGCTACAATGTTTCTTATTGCTGTCAATTGCACAGCTGCAGCCTGTATAAGAATGCCCCACGTCTAACGTAGGATACACCTGTCACGACCCACGTCTGTACTGTGAGACCTAGGCAGAGTGTAAGTGTCATTGAGTGTGTGTGTTTGAACAGATGATAATACAATTTGACAATATAATCTAGTAAAAATTGTAGTCAACCTCAATGTCAGCCCAACCTAATGCTCAGTCAAAAACTCTTTAATAAGTCTTTGTTTATGGCCCAACCAAAGCGCATGTTCAGTATGGTCGATCACTTCGCTTTTGCTTGACCGAGGATGGATCAATACTGAAAGCCCGTCGTGATTCAATTGGTACCAAGGAACAACTTTGGCAAACACCTCTGGTTTCTTGAAATCAATTTCCCACATAGGAATAGGATGTGGACCTATTGGCTCGTCCCATACTTTGTGGACTCGGATATCGCCTGCTTCAATCTCTTTGGCAAACTGTTTCTCGACCTTTGATTTCAAATTAAGAAGCTTCTCTTTCTCACCAGGATAATTCTTTCTGTAGTAAGTGTGAATGTCGTAAGACACAATGTCATCGAAGGTCTCAGGGAATGCCATTTTGAATGTGTCAGTCAAGGGTTCAAACTTGAAACTCTCTTGGTTGTTGGTAACTGTTGGTGCTTATTGCAAAATTACTCAATCCAATTGGTTAATCCTTGCAAGCAGTATGAGACAAATATCAATTCGTTGATGGATGTCAGAATAGATCGTGTGAGACGGATCCTAGCTCTCTTTAAATGACAAATGCTTCGTCTTGTGATTTGTTGTCAAACGTCAGCGAGTTCAACAAATCTAAACCGTGTCTGTACCAACTTATATAGTAAAAAGACAAGAGTTACTGGGAGCTGACGAATATATATGTATTATGTTAAACTGTGGCTATTGGTAATCATTGCTAATGTATTCCTCAAGGAGAATCGGGTGCATGACAAATCCTATGCATGGCGACGCAGTGGCGTGTGTTCCACGGCCCCATATTAAGACTCCGGAATAAGTTTGGTGAGAACCGTCTTGACATAGGGAATCGCATTCTTCAACTTGGTCTTGTAATGATTAATCAAATCGTCCGCAGAGAGAGTTTCTCCGGATTGCTCAGTTGAGTCTGGAGCTTGTTCTATTCCAGTTGGCTGATGTTAGTGAAATAGTAACCAGACCAAATCAAGTGGTTGTCTCACTCACCTGTGTAAGCATGTCTCTCAATGTGTCTCTGATGGTTAACGGAATCGAATCAATAGGATGGAGCAAGATCATGAATGCCAATATCCAGAATATTTTCATTATTTTATATTGTAAAAGATTTATTTAGTGGAGCAATCTGTGTTTGAATTGTTTTTGCTGGTGCGTTGCTTGTGTAGATGTAGAACACAAATCTGATTTACAAAAAGGTGAGTTGACGGAGCTCTGTTCACGACTCACACAAAATACACGATGCTGATTGCAAACTAGAGTGTTCCAATTCGCTTTTATTTGTTGTTTATTGTCTTAAGAATAAATTAAAATTAATTAGAACTGTAGTTTTCAAAGCCAACGTCTGATTCCTTGGATCTCGTAGTGTAGGAATTCTGTGGTGACCGAAATCACAATCCGCCGACCAGAAAACCACCACATCACAAAAACAAGAGCTTTGCACGAGGAACGATTCTCAAAATTCGACAGCACTGTTTACAGCTTATAATTATCACAAAGACCAATTTGCTATCATCGGAATCTCTATACTTCTTTCGGTCCGTCAACTAACACAGATCTTCTACAATTGCAAAACTAGTCAACAGCACATCCACCACCAAAGCTCGATTACCACAGGCTACTCTCCTCATCCAGTTCATGTATTCGTGCTTCTTGACCTTTCCCTGTCGATCATAGAAACTATCTTCGTATATAGAACAATCTAAAACTATGTGTTCAAAGGTTGAGCGCCCATCGTATTAATCAACCTGGAGGCAAGTCACCAACATCGACTTCATTAGTTTTGGTGGCCTCTTCTTCTTCAGCAACTTCGTCCACTGGGGTTCTTGGCAAGGCCATCATTCCACTTCTGGCAACTTCCAACAATCCAAACGGTTTAATCAACTTGAGGAAATTGGTAATTCTGTCTGGCTTACCACTCAACTCAATGATACAGTTCTTTGGAGAAATGTCGACAATACGTCCGCCGAACTGCGAGGTCAAGTTTTGCAAAGCAGTCAAGTACTGACTCTTGATTCTCAAGAGCTCGGAAGGACTCAAGTTCTTAGGGTGGTACTTTTGACTGAGGTCACCGGCCTCGGACTTCTTGGCGTCCAATTCTGGGGACAAGTCGTCTTCGTGCTGTTTGATCAAGTCTTCAAAATACTCTGGCCCCAACAAACTAACTCTTGCCAAAAGCAATTCTCTCTTGATGATCTGAGAGTTCAGGTAGTCCAACACAGCAAACACAGGAACCAAGTCCTCGATCTGTCTTCTAGCCTGCTCAATCACTGCGTCTTGACCTTGCAAGATAATCGTCATTCTACTCAAGTCCTTGACATCGGTGTTGCACACAATCAACGAATCAATGTTGAAACCTCGGGCAGCCAAAATTCCAGAGATAAGACTCAACACACCCGGCTCGTTCTGGACCAAGCAGTTCAAGATGTGTTGCTTCTTAGGAGATTTCAGAGGCAATGGAGTCTCGTACAAAATCGAGGACACTGCACCTTGGGCAGACCATTTTGGAGTGTCCAACACTGGCAACGATGGTTGTTTTCTGTGACGATGCAATGCTTTGTAAGCCAAAGCAGCAGTGGACGACGAGTTCAATCGACTGAAGTTCAATTGAAGCGTTTTTCTCAACACTTGCTGACTAGAATTTCTGACAAACATTTGGATGTGGGTCATAAATTCTTTGGTTTATCGTTAAATTTCGAAGACCTTATCATTGAGTCACTCAGGCGGGTAACTGGACACCGCTCGAGGACATATGGAATTGCGGGCCGCACGAAAAACCGCTAACCGCACTGCGGATTAATCCTGGGGCTAGTCAGACGCGTCCAGTTACGCGTTTTTTTTACCTGGTATTTTATCATGCGTCTGAAATTTTGAGGCCCTGAACTTGTTTCTTGTTGTCAGTTGTTTTTAGGAGTAACCAGTTCTTTTTCCCTTCAATTGCATTTCCACATCTGATTCCCATCTTAAACCTTTGTTATCAGATTTGACTCTATTACCTCTTCAAACTTCACTCAACTGCTTTCATTCATCGTCAATCTACACTACTTATCACCATGGGAAAGAGAACTATGCCTCAATTGAACGTCGATGTCAAAAGACACCAGAGTATTCCTACTGGACTTTTGACACCTCCATTGACCCCTTTGAAACAGAAACCAACTAAACAGGTCACCAGTAAAATCAGAGTGCCGGTGACGAAGAAACCGGTGCTGCTGTTGTTGGCCGACAAAGAGAACACTGAAGACGAAACAGAGCTCAGATTAATACGAGAGGCAGAACGTAGTGACAACCGTCTTGGTATCAGAGCCCCTGAAATCAGTGTTCTGAGAGTCTCAATTTATACCAGAGCCAAGAAATTGTTTACCAAGAACTTGGATATCACAAAAGCCAGAGACAGAGCCAGCTACATATTAAATGGACGAGAGTCTGAATTCGACCAGGTCGAACAGTTTCTCAGATCCAGAATCCAGCAGAACGAATCGGATTTTCTCTACGTTTCAGGACCACCAGGAAGTGGTAAGACTCAGCAAGTCACTCATTGCTTAGACTATATTAGTCGGAACCTGAAAGGAAGTTTCTGTGAGATCGAGGGTAAACGTGTGAGTATCACCAGAGTAAACTGTATGCGGCTCACGAATGCCAGCAACATTTACCTGGAGTTTTTGAGATCGTTGGGGGTTTGTAAAGCTGACTACTGTGAGTATATGGGAGTGCCGACCAACACTCCTGCTCAAGAAGTGTTCATGGATTTGATGAACAACAGAGACTTTTCCGACAACAATATCGTGTTTTTGGACGAGTTGGATGCGATTTTGGGTGGCACTTGTGGTGACCAGAGGCAGATCGCTGAGGTGTTTGCTTTAGTTGGACAGACTGCCAGAGTGATACTTATAGGTATTGCCAATGCTTTGAACCTTGTACACAAGATCACCCCGAAAATCAAAATCAAGCCTTCCACAGTCAAGTTCTTACCATACACAGCAGACCAGATCGAACTGATTGTCAAAGAAAAACTCAAACCTTTGACTAAATCTGCTGACGACTTACCAATAATCAACCCAGCTGCACTTCGATTGTGTGCTAAGAAAACCGCAAATACTGGTGATTTGCGTAAAGTGTTTGACATTCTTTACAAGTCAATCGAAACAGTAGAAGCTGCCACAAAGAAACACTACCTTGCCAACCCTGAAAAGTCACTTTCTGATTTCTACAGTCTTGAAGCCAGCACTGCTCCTAAGGTCTTGCTTACTCATGTGGCCAAGATGTGCGCTGGGTCTTTGAATGGAATCTCACAGTCTAACAGATTGAAACAAACTAACTTGTACCAATGCTTGGTACTTATATGTTTGGCTAAGTTTGAACAGAAGAGGAACGAGGAATTGCTTATAGAGAAAAGCAAGAAGAAAGTGTTGAACGACTCCAAAACCTTCAACAAGAAAATCGTACCTATTGACACTACCCAATTATACAACTTCTACGTCTCAGTGACAAAGAAAGACTCGTTGGTCCCTTCTGGGTTGACCAAAACCGAGTTCGCTGAGATCTTGACCACCCTCCACACCATCGGGCTTGTTAATGTCGTCAACAAGTCCAACCAATTGAACATCAGCTCGCAATCGATCTTAAGTTGTTGCGGAGTTGGATTGGCAGACCTACACAAATTCACCAATGAAAAGTACGAGATATTGAGCCGGCTCATCAAATAAACTATTTCACTGAGGAACAACTAATGCATATTAATGAAGTATTTACTGTAGGAAGCTTCGGTGAGCATACATTGTAAGTAGTCTCATACAAATTGGAGTAATTTCACCAACCATGACAATTAAAGATATGTTACAAGTTCAAAAATATTTGATAACCTGAATTAAAAAGTATGACAAGAATTATGTAATTTGAAATAGATAGAATTAAAAAGGCCAATCACTGACCATATGACAACAGCAACCACCAATTACCAGACTTGCAACTCCTCAAAGTAATCCACTCTTCCGTCAGCGCTCTCAACATTATCTGCAATAGCTTTTCTAAGCGAATCACACATAAGATCAGAACCACAAGCAGTGATACTAGTGTTGCCTTTGTCCTCACTGAATATTTGTTGGACAAATTGACTGAGCACTGGACGAGAGTACACCACGTTGAACGAAGAAATGAGCTCCTGGCTCAAACCTCCGGCGTCGTAGTAAGGAACATCAATAGTTTCTTTCTCGTCCTTCTCGTCATCTGTAGGGTGCTCTTTACTCTGATACGCCTGGATACCAGTTTCTCTTGTCAAGTAAAGAGTGACGTCGACCACGGTGTCTTTCAACATGAAAAGCTCATCCGAAAACCACCGCACCGACTCGAAGTCTCTGGCGATCCAAACCAATTTGATATTCTTCTGACCAGCAGAGTACCGTCTAGAAAGCTTAAGGGCGTAGTCGAAGGGCCCTGGAATACCGTTACCTCCAGCAACAAGAACTATGTTGTCGTATTGGTAGTTTGGAGAAGAGTCACCATAAGGTCCTTCAATGGAAACAGAGATAGTTGAATCAGTCTGGTCAGGTTTCTTGGAGACGTGCTCAAAGATCTTCTGAGTGATACCTCTCTTTGCCTTGATGTAGAACACGATTTCGTCACCTTTAATGGTGCTGTCGTTGACAGTGAATGGATGTGATTGCCAGAAGAAAGAAGATTTAAAGAAGTAAAGGTATGCAAACTGACCTGGTTCCGAGGTCCAGTTCTTTGGTTTCTTCACCGTGACTCTCATAGTGTCAGGAGAAACAATCTTGATATTGGACTTGCGGACTCCAAATCGGAGCAAGCGAATGATCCGGATCAACCGGTCAAAGCACCAGATAGCCATGGCTGCAAACACAAATTCCATGTAACCCAACTGTTTGCAGTGCTTGTAGGCACCCACCATGAACACTGCGACAAGGGCCAAGTGGGTGTAGAGGAAAGTCTCGTAGAATCTGAGTCTGAAGAAGTTGTAAGCCAAGAGCGTGATAACACCACAGCTTCCAGTAGCAACTGCACCCCAGATCACATATTCTCTACGGTACAACTGCTCCATGCCTCCTCTAGCTTGGTAAGAGATGGTGAACAACACTGAGTGGACAGCAGCGTTCAAGAACATGACTCTACCAGTCCATTTGTGGAAGTGGATGAATGTCGAGAAGTTGAACCCAGTGACGAACGACATGAGGTTGTTTCTGCCACCGAAGAGCCAGATGAGAGGGAAATGCGCAAAAGCAATGATACCAGTACGGTCAGCAAGGTATCTGATTACTGCCCTGGATTTCGTCTTGTACCGTTCACTGTGAGGATCAAACTCCCAGTTAATGCAGAGAACAATTATGTGAAGAAGCAAGTAGCCGGCAACAATAATGGACTCAATACGGTTAGGCATCAACGCAGTGATACATCCAAGATACTTGGTAGGTCTTTGATGGTCTTCATTGAACAAGGCAGGCAAGAAGATTTTCTTCTGGAAGAACTTGGTGAGTCTTCCTCTGAAGAACATGATCATACCAGTTTTAGTCATGAAGTTCACCACAGCAGAGAGAAACATCACTGCTCCCCAGTAACCCAATATAGCAAACCCGTACTCCAAACTTCGATCAAAGTTGGCTGCCATGACCCACAGAGATTTGTGGTATCTCTGATAAGTCTCGTATTGGATGCTGACTGGGTTGACCAATGGTTCTTCCTCAGAAAGATCTGCTGCGTCAACAAGGTAGTGTGTGGCGTTGTTGTAAGCCTTGGTCAAAGAGTCAAGGGTTGCGCCCTCACAAGATTTGGCAATCTGAGGCAACACTCTCTTGATCTGGTTGTAGCTTTTAGCGTAATCGTGTAAACATATAGCAAAGGTTCCAAAGAATGGTGCATATTCGCACGAAGGACCTCGTCTACCAGACTCTGTCAACCAGTTGAAAGAGCCAGCAGCACTTTGACAAGTGGCAACCAACATTTGGTCTGGAGACGACATTTTATATTCTGTCCATCTGATTCCTTTTCTTCCGTGACCTTCACCTCCTCCTCCTCCGCCGTGACCACCTTTTCCTCCATGGCCGCCTTTACCTCCATGTCCACCGTAACCACCAGTGGAATTACCCATTGTGGAATTGCCACCCATGGTCAGGTTGTAACCGCCATGACCCCCACGTCCTCCATGGCCTCCTCCGTGACCTCCATGTCCACCACTGTGTTCGGTACTATTGGACTGCTGCTGCACTTGCTGGGTCTCGTCTGCACTGACCCTCACCAACAACAATATCTGGAACACAACTGCTAGTATCAAACTTCTCATGTTGCAGAATGAAAACAAACTAATCTTTTTTTTTAACAAGGACCCTGGCTCTTATATTCAAATTAGTGTTGTCTCCTATTGCTCACCCCAAAGAGGTGCTCCGGTGTTAGGCAGAGGCATTGCTGCATGTCAACGCGTGATCATGCACTGATTGAAAAGATAATTCACGGATCACTTGGCCTTGGCCACCGGTGTCTGTACTTGTATAAGTCCCATCATTATGTCCCTACCCAGAAAAATATTCTTTGAGCTATTAATAGAAGCGATGGGAATCGTTTCGAACTTATTCAGAACCTGTTAAAACGTTCTGTCATTGACGATCTCTTAATTGTTTGTCAACTATTGTGGTCACCGTTCTGCCTAAGCCTTAGAAAACACGGATGCTGGCATACGGCTCCTGTTTAATTGTACATGTATCGCCAGATCTTCACCACATCCCTAGTCTTCAGAAAGGGGTGCAAATACCGTACCGCATATACTTGCACCCTGTGTTATTTCTACGGTGTTTGTCCAACTACACTTTTAGTTAGTACATGTTGTCAGTGGGAGTGTTGTCTCGCTCCTATGCTCAATGTCAAAACTTCAAAGAAACTCATTAATTTGTTACACAGGCGGTTCTCAAAATTCTAGTCACACCAATTACAGTCAACACAAAAACAAATCTAATTGCAGATGTCTTGGAACTGGAAAATTCGCTCGTCGAGGTCTCGTTAGTGTTCCTCAATGAAAGGCTCTATCTGATGGATGTTAGGCGTTCCATGCATGTTGATGCACAAGACGCAGGGTGGGCTTGACAATAGGCTTGACGTCTTCGACCGAAGTCCATCAACGTTGGCAAATTTTTTACGGGCAGATATTATGAGGATTGGTCGATGAGGTAGAATTCCGGCTAGTATTAGTATTAGACCCATCTCTTAAGTAGTTGGATGGTGGTTGCATGTGTCAAGAATCTGTCCATATCTATATTTAGACACTGTATATAAAGACTACAGCTTCCTGTCTGTTCTACAGCTTCTCTTATAATTTATCCAGTCGTAGAACACGCTCTCAATTTTAGATAAATATATACCTTACTTCGGGGAGTACAACTCTCAGCTAGCCATATTCTCTGTATGGTCGCTACAACACAAACGAGTCAGAGCTCCCCACGTTCTCTCTGTGGCCCAATGACTACGACCACATTGAGAGACGAACCCCAAGGCTCTAACAGAAATTGACACAACTCAGAAGAATTATGCTGCCTTGGAATAATTCCCGTGGCGACGTTTTTTGATTTTCGTGCCTGGTGCAAATGGCTACTTTCAATTTAGGCACACCCCCAGCTGCCAACCTTTCACGGTTAATTAGAGTCGTGTAAAAACTTCCAAGGCTACACGGCAGTGTTACTGACACCAAGAATTTCAAGGGGTTGACTGGTATTGAGAGTATCAGCGAATTAAAAGGAGTTTTTAGTCTCTTCGCTGTTATGCTACAAAGCAATTTCAAGTAACAGGTTGGAATCAGCATAGCGATTCTGTACTACATTTACCGTTCACAAACAATCCTACGTTTTCCAACCGGGCTTCTAAAAAACTTATTAGTTTCTTTTTAAATGACACCATTAGAGTGGATTTAATTGGGACCTCACAAAAATCAGCCCCGCAAATCCTCAGCAAATCCTCAGGGAGCTCTGGCATATTACCAAGTGCTGTGGTTCACGGCACGGCTCTTCAACATCTCTGAATACTCTGCGTATGATCGATTAGATACCAAGCTATCGATCATTTTTCAAATTAGAAAGCTATTTTAAATTAGAGAAACGGAAATTTGGTTGCTTGTGTCTTGGACTATGTTAGTCTAGTCATGAAGAAATCAAGTTGTTGCTTGGTCATTTTCAATGGCTTTTTACGAAACACTTAAGTAAGCCCCATCGGTCACTACAAAGTCTAGACACAAATGTAATATTTATAAGAAGATGGTTGAAAAAAAAATCAAGCTTGAGATATACAAGAACCTTGATTGAATATTGACGAATGCTAAATGAACACAACGGAAAATACAAGCAGAGAGAGATCACCAGATTTGTAACTCCTCATGGTAATCGACTCTTCCATCAGCGTCTTCAATATTATCAGCAATAGCTTTTCTTAAAGCATCACACATAATATCAGACCCACATGCAGTAATGCTGGTGTTTCCTTTCTCGAGTCTGAAAATATCCTCGACGAATCTTTCAAGGTTAGGACGACCGAATTTCAAAGTAAAATGTCTATCGAGCTGCTGGGCAAAATCTTCTCCTCCGTACTCATCGATACTTGGAACTTTGCTGTCTTCTTTCTCGTTCTTGTCTGAAGCTTTATTACTGTCATTAGAAGAATGGTCCCTGCTCTCACATACTTCGATGCCAGATTCTCGAGTCATGTAAATCGTGACATTGACAACGGAGTTCTTTAACAAGAAAAGCTCCTCTCTAAACCAACGAATAGAGTCAAAGTCTTTTGCAATCCAAGTCAACTTGATGTTTCTGTTACCATGTGGGTACTTCTGAGCAAGCTTCACCGCATGATCAAAAGGGCCTGGGATTCCGTTACCTCCAGCAACAAGCATGATGTTGTCGTATTTATAGTTCAGAGCAGAGTCTCCGTAAGGACCTTCAATTGCAACAGTAAGACAGGTCTCCAACTGTTCTGGCTTTTTAGACACACGTCTGAAGATGTGATTACTGACACCTCGTTTCACTTTCACATAAAAGCAAATCTCATCTCCATTGATGGTACCATCTTGAACAGTGAATGGATGCGATTGCCAGAAGAAAGCAGTGTTCAAGAAGTAGATGTAAGCAAACTGCCCAGGCTTGGAAGACCAGTTCTTTGGTTTCTTGACGTTGATTCTCATAGTATCTGGAGAAACCACCTTGACGCTAGCCCTAGCGGTTCCAAACTTCCACAATCTATAGAGTCTAGCCAAACGGTCGAATCCCCAAATGGCCATGGCAGAAAACACATACTCCATGTAACCCAACTGCTGACAGTGCTTGAAAGCACCTACCATGAACACAGCAACAAGTACCAAATGCGTATAGAGGAACACCTCGTAGTATTGCACCCGGAAGAAGTTATAGGAGAAGAACATAATCAAGGAACAGACAATAGTAGCCACGACTCCCCACCGCACATATACTTCTTCCCACATCTCCAGGTAAGTGGTGAAAGAACTCCAGGCGTATGCAAAAGAGAAACACATCGAATGGATGACTGCGTCAATGAACATGATTCTTCCTGTCCACTTATGGAACTGGATGAAGGTAGAGAAGTTGAACCCTGTGAGGAATGACATGATGTTGTTTCTGCCACCAAAAAGCCAGATGAGTGGAAAATGAGCAAACGCTATGATACCGGTACGGTCAGCAAGATACCGAGCAATCTGTGACTTTCTGTTATCATAGACAGTGTCATTTTGATCAATTTCCCAGTTGATACTGAGCACAAACACATGTACCACGAGGTACATTGCAATGATAAGTGACTCTGCTCTCGTAGGAAGTAAAGCGTTGAAGAATCCCAAGATTCTCATTGGTTTCTGATGGTTGTCGTTGAAAACACCAGGAAGAAACACCGTGCTCTGAAGATACTTAGAGAGTGAACCAGAGAACGACATCAACAATCCGCTTCTTCTCATGAAGTTGGCAACTGCAGAGAAGAACATGATTGCACCCCAGAACCCGAGAATCGAGTATCCGTACAACACAGCACGGTCGTAGTTCAACAAAAGACATTTCAATCCCCAGTAATAGTTGTTGAAAAGATCGTACGTGATTTTCACAGGCACATCAACCACGGTTTCGTCAGCAATGGCCGAGTACTCCACCACATATTGAGTTGCATTGTTATATACCAGTTCCAACGTCTCAAGAGTAGTGTTCGCACAGTATTCGTTGATCAACGGTATCGCTTTGATGATATCCTCGATGCTTGAAGAGTAGTCGTGAAGGCAGATAACAACGGTTCCCCAATACGGAGCATAGTCACAAGTAAGAGTAGTGGCATTGGCGTCCCAAGCAATCTCACTTGCTTCATTGGCACAGGTTTCCACAGTCAATCGTTCTTGAGTAGCGTATTTGCCAGGGGTCCAAACGATTTTCTGAGACTCTTCGTCATCCGATTGCTCCGTAGGATAATGGCCAAGGTTCCCACCGCTTATATCGGTAAACAGACTTTGAGCCGCGCTGGAAGTCAGGGTTTCATTGGTGGTGCTGTTTGTGACTGCAGCACGCACCACACAGGTAAGAAACACCAAGCACAAAAAGTTCATGACAGGATCAACAACAATAAAACAGCAGCCTGAATATATGGAGCCGGAACCCAGCGATATTTTATGCCAATAGCCGTCTGAGTTTGCTCAGTCATTCATTGGAGTAACAAACACATGCATGTCAAAGTTGATTCTCGCGCATGCAGGCACTGATGGAAGAGATAATTCAATAACAGACTTTTGCAAGGGCCGGGGCTTGCGGCTTGCCAGCACAATGTTTTTCGAGATTCTGAATACACCCAGACACGATTTGTGGTAATCTGGACCGGTCCCATTGGCTGGAGGACTGCTAGACTCCAGCATACTTGGCTTAGATCTGGAGTGCCTGCACTTCCAGCCTTGGGATCTGCTGCGGCTCCAATTTCTCACGCAGTTTTGCACCACGGTTCTAGATTCCAATATCAATCGGGCGGCTGGGGTGTAAATAAAATCGATACTCACAAAGGAGGTAGCACCGTTTGCAACATCGTGGGATGTCGAGCGCAGATCGAGCTTGGCTGCCCAGCCAACCGATTGTAAATAGAAAGCCAAGAAGCCGCACCGCTAACCGACAAATGCCCAGATGCTCCCAAGACATGCAATGGTGTCAAAAATGAAGCTTTCTGGAGACCAAGAGGATATCAGGAAATTCTTGCTCAACTGGACGTTCCCGCGCAATATGGAATTGCCTATTGTCGACGCAGGAAGCTGCAATCTGCTTACGCCATGCTCGACGAGCGGAGGTCCTGATACCTTTTTTGCAAAAACCAGCAAATCACAGAGCCACAGCACCAGTGAGCCATGACTTGAAAGCTTATTGTGAAAAATTCCGACCAACAGGGATCGAGGATCGCGTTTGCCCGTCTCGCAGACGATACCCATTTCCGAGCTGCATTTTTGCTTCCCATGCAGGAACCTCTAAACCACTCGTACTTCGAATGATTTAGATCAAGTCTAAGACTGGTGCTAAACTACTCCGCCTGTCAGCAATAGCTTAGCTAGCGTGGTGTCAACGGTTTAGTGCCAAGAACGTTGTGATGATATCGATGGTACTAAAGCTGGGTACAAAAGCCCCATTCCAAACTCTACGGCCACCACATTTCCTTCGAGATAACCCAATGGTCTGGCAAATTCCATTGTGTTCCCAAAACGATCGTCTTGACTCGACTCGCTGTTCCCGGCGGCCCTACATCATGCTGGAATTGCGTGGCTCGCATTTGTCGACGCACCAAAGCTCCAATGTTAAACCACACCCTATTGTTTCTGCAAATTTTTTGCCTCACCCTCAAATCCTCATGCGCATTTGCGAGTACCTGCGGAGTTATATTCTGCTTACTCCATTGGCTGATGCTTGACTCCGCAAACCCTCGACCCTGAACTTCATTTCATTGGTGCCTTTTTGCCGGCACTTGTGGATTTGAGTGTCACTTTTTTGCGGCTCGGTTTACGGCCCACTGAGGATCCCTCGGATCAACAAAAGCCTACGCCAGAAAAGCACATGCTCCAATTCGTTGAACTCAACAACTACTCAACAATTTCTTACTTGACTCTAAAAACTTGCAGATTCTGAACTCAGGTGCTTTTGTCGTCGTTGGCTTACGGATTAGAGCCTCGACACATCCTGCTGCACTCAGATGTATGTACCAATACTACGGATATATACCAGTGGCACGGACGAGTCGCGGTGATATTTCGGTCATCGGTCTATAGAAGAGCTCAACTCCACAAACCATACTAGAATTCCATGTGAGTATTCTGCGGTCTACTGATTAAGTTTATTTGACTCGTTACTAACAGGCTAGGGCAAGCATTGCAAAAGTAAGCTGACTCATCAATGAAAAATGTTTGCTGGTTCAATACTAACGTCTAGCTTTCTATCCAAGGAATAAGATCATTCTCACCAAATGAGAAAGAGGTGATTGAATTTGGAGCCCCTTTGACATTAATTGTAGGTCAGAATGGGACAGGGAAAACCACAATTATCGAATGTTTGAAGTATGCAACTACAGGAGACTTGCCTCCTAACAGTAAAGGAGGTGCGTTCATCCATGATCCGAAGATCACTGGAGAAAAGGAAGTCAAGGCACAAGTGAAACTAGCTTTCACCAATTGCACAGGCTCGCCGATGATCTGCACGCGATCTATGCAGCTTATTGTCAAGAAAACCACTCAGACGTTCAAGACGTTGGAAGGTCAATTGGTGATATCGAACCATGGAGAGAAGACCACCATTAGTACCAAGTGCGCAGAGCTAGATACTCAGATTCCTTTCTATTTAGGAGTTTCCAAGGCAATATTAGAGTATGTGATCTTCTGTCATCAAGAAGATAGTTTATGGCCACTTAGTGAGCCTTCGAATTTGAAGAAGAAGTTTGATGAGATCTTTGAGGCACTCAAGTTTACCAGAGCTCTAGATAGTATTAAGAATATTAGAAAGTCGATGGCAGTGGAAGTGAAACTTCTTGAACAAAGTGTGAAACATTTGCTGGCAGATAAAGACAAAGCTGATAGAGCAAATGATCGGAAAGCTGAGCTTGAGAAGCAGATAGAGACTTTCAAGCAAGAAGTAGACGAGCTTTCAGAGCAGATGGATGCCGTGAATAGAGAGTTGCTGGTGTTGTATAAATCCAACCAAGAGTTCCAGGCAGTGGTTGCAAAGATAGATAACTTGACTGTGCTGAAGCAGAGTTATGCAGACCAAATAGAGAGACTTCAGCGTACTATCGAGTATCTTAATGAGACAGACGAAGAACTTGCAGAGAAAAGTGGCAGTTTCCAGACGTTAATGAGTCAAGTGCGAAATGATATCGAGAACAAAGAAGCTAGAAAGCTGGAAATGTTGGAAGACCTTAGACATTTAAGAGATAGTTTGAGCAACAAACTCAGTGAGGAAGGAGAATTGAGAGCTGCAGAGAAGAAATGGGCTAAGAATTTGGAGTTACGAAACAAGTTGATATTGGAAAGTGAAGATTTCGATGGTAAACCTAATGACAGTGCTGCAGCAGCCAACTTCACTGATTTCTTAGAGGAAGCGGTTTTAGTGACTGAGCAACAGTTAGAAGATTTTGTCGAAGAGAAACAGAAACGCACAAAACATTTTGAGGACGAGTTAGAACGAATGACTTCGACGTTGCAGAGTTTTCAGAACAAGCATGAGTATGCTCTAGAAGAGAAGAAAAGAACTGAGAGAGAACGTGGCGATTTACAGAACCAGATCAACGAGATCCAGTTTGATGAGGGAAATTCTGAATATGAGAAGTCGTTGCTTGAAGAGTTGGAATCGAAGTTACGGGATTTGAAAGGGAAGAAAACTGTTGAAGAGCTTACAAAGAAAATCAAAGCCAACGAGCAGAAAATGTTGGTTTTGGACACAGAGATCGATGAAATCAACAAACAGATCTCGTTGAATAGCAAGAAAGCAGACGCAGCGGCTAAAGTTTCGTTGCTCAAAGAGAGTTTGGTTCATAAAAAGAAAGCTTTAAGTACGTTGACGGCCAAGCATTCTGAACAGTTCCGGTCAGTTTTAGGAGCTGATTTGGATTCAGACACTGTTGCTCAAGTGTATGATTCTAAGCGGAAGGCTTTAGAGGATCAACATAAAGTGGCACAGGAGAGTTTGAGCAGTGCACAGACCAAATCAAGCAGTGAAGAAGCTGCTTTAAAACATGCTTCCAATGACTTGAAAACGTTGGTGCAAGAGAAGACTGACTTGGAGAAACTTGTGGTGAGCCAGATTCCTCGTGACGTTACGGTAGAATCGTTTGATTCGTACTTGGAAGAGTTGGAGGAAGATTATAAGATCTCGATCCAGAACCTGAAACTCAAGCAGACTACAAAAGAGTTCAATGTTAAAGCTCTTGAAATAGCACAGAGCGAGAAGTTCTGTGTGCTTTGCCGTAGAGGGCTTGACAACAAAGAGCTTGAGCTGTTTGTGGAGCTCTTGACTAAGCTTACCAGCAGTATTGATTTGGAAGCTGATGAAGAAGGTCTAGAACAACTTGAGCAGGAGCTAGCTGATGCTAGAAAGGTGAAAGTGAGTGTGGAACGAGTTCGAGCAGCAGCTCAACGGATCCCTGAACTTGAAACTATCAAACAGGATGCTGAAGAAAAGTATCATGCAAGCTTGAAAGTTGTTGAAGAAGCCCAGAGTACTGAAGCAAAATTGCAGACAGAGATCAGTGGCGTAGAGTCGTTCAAACGTGTGGTAGATGATATTACTCGGATGGTTCTGGAAATCAGTTATCTGGAACAACAGTTAGAAAGTAGAGCAGACGAACTAGGAGACCATGGAATGAGTATCCAGAGCAGTGACGAGTTACACGAGCAACAAATCACCAAGTCCAGTGAGTTCAAGTCTTTAAGACAAGTGAACAAGAACTTACAGGACGAGAAAGAGTTGCTGCAACGAGAGTTGACCAAGTTGGAAAATGAAGTGAGGGATAAACGGTTGGTGATCAATAACTTAGAAAAAGCTCTTATTGAGAAAGCATCGTTGGCACGAGCATTGGATGCCAGTGAAGAGAAAGTCAAGATGTTGACAGGAGGATTAACTGAGTTGAACATGAACATAGAAGATTTCACGCAGCGGATCCGAGGTATTAAGCAGAACTTGGAGTCGTACTTAGCAGAAACTAAGCCTCGAGAAAGAGAATTGAATGAAGCATCGGAAGCTGCTTCGAAACGACACAAGGAGATGGCCGATTTGAACTATGAGATCCAAGAGTACACTGAAAATGCAGCTTTGGTTCTTGAAGCGTGTATCAGAGAATTGGGGTCTTTGAGGGAAGAAGTGAGCAATAAAGAGAATGAGTCTGAGACTTTAGCGACAGAAATCACTGAGCTACGAGACCAAGTGTCAAACCAGGATAAAATAGAAAAGAATATTCGAGACAATTTGCAGTTGAGAGAGCTCAATGTCAGATACTCAGAGACAGAAGCAGAGATTGCAAAGTTACGAGAACAGAATGCAGAAGCAGAGAAGACTGAGTTTGACCGTCAGTCAAGGATCTTGCAAGACAAAGTGGGAGAGTTGCAGAGTAATTATGGAGGGAAGCTAGGAGAAATCAAGCAGATGGAAGTACAGGTGAAGCAGATTGCAAGGGAATTGAACTCGGATTACAAAGATATAGAACAATTGTATCATAAAGAATGGGTTGCACTTCAGACCAATACTTTAGTGAACGATGATCTTGCTACGTATGCTAAGGCGTTGGATTCTGCGATCATGAAGTATCATAGTATAAAGATGAAAGAGATCAACCAGTTTATAGATGAGTTGTGGAGATCCACATATAGAGGAACAGATGTCGATACAATCCAGGTGAAAAGCGATGTGAACTTGCAATCTAAGGGCAACAGAAGTTATAATTACAGAGTGGTGATGAGGAAACAGGATGTGGAGCTTGACATGAGAGGCCGTTGTTCTGCAGGACAGAAGGTGCTTGCCAGTATAATCATCCGGCTTGCATTGGCCGAGTGTTTTGGAATCAATTGTGGAATGATAGCTCTAGATGAACCTACTACGAATCTTGACAGTGAGAACAGTGAGAGTTTGGCGCAGTCATTGGCACGAATCATTGAAATGAGACAGAACCAGAGCAATTTCCAGATCATTGTTATTACTCATGATGAGAAGTTCTTAGCACATATGGGAGCCAGTAGGTACACTGATCATTTTTACAAGGTGACGAGAAATGACCGACAGAAGAGTGAGATTGAGTGGGTGAACATTGCTAGAATTAGTTAGAATGAATGGGGAGCATTGCAATTAGTTGGATAGGATTTGTGAGCATTGCAATCAGGTAGATTGAGGGGAGGAGATATTGGAAAGGTGCTTGGCAATTGGATAATACGGATCTGATTGAGTATGAGCAGTAGTAATGAGAGAATGAGTTCTTACACATTATGCAACGAAATTGAAGTAATCTCTGAGAATTTCAACTGCAACGATGAAACTTTACCTCTTCATATTAGTACGTCATCATGTTACAACGTCTACTTACTTCTACAGTCTACTGTGCTTTAATGTTACGACTCCACCTCTGATACAGCGTCGCACAAGCCACTACTCTAACCGTTTGACTAATACTCAAGCCACTGAAATACGATTTAATTAACATCCCACTTGGATACGCCACTGTCTGAATCATCAGTGAGACTTCAGTTTACATTGATCCACCAATTGGATTGCACCCAATGTCTAAGCAATTAAGTACGAAACAGTTTCAAACACACAAGCCAACCCAAATGCTTGTAAATCGCAAGGGTTAGTCGCAATTGCTCAACTCACCTGACAATCCCAGTGGCCAGACCTTGTGGCTAGACCCTGGATATGAACTCTTTTGAAAACTCTGTTATAAAGTTTCGGATCTGACTTTCCGCTTAATGATGAGTTAGTTGAATGTAGGACGATGCGAAGAGGAATCCTGTTCTTGGGGGTAAATGCATAGGAATTAGATTGGGATTATATGGTGAAGTATCACATGACAATAGGAAAGTATTAACAAGTAAGTCCCAATACCGTAGGGCCCATTACTGCAAGAACTCAATTCAATGAAGATTCAATCCTCATACCTGAGCCAATGTAACGGCATTAACAAACTGCAAAAAGCCACCATCTAGACTTACATACTCAGATTATTGTTGACTGGACAAACAATACCTGTAGCATCGGAAAAGTTTACCGGTAAACCGGGGAACTGATCACCGTATAGGATGTTGAGACCACTACACTGAGGTCAACAGTCTCCACCGACAATCAGTCCAACAACTTTGTCTTACTATTCGGCTATTCCTTTCCCAACTATTCAGTAAGTCAAGACAAGGTCAGCAATTCTAAGCCATGACAATGGTCGGCAATTTTACTGGGGTCTAAATAAATTAGGTCGACCTCAATATCAAATGAATTACCAATTAACAATCATTCGCTAAAATTGACCAATTATCAGTGTGCTTGACCAACCATTAACCAATCATAATAAGTCACCCAGCATAGGTCCACCACAGACTCGGCGAGATTCACATCCCATATTTCACAACCCAATCATCACTTGCCCCAAAATTTTTCATCCCTTCGTATGCAATCCTCAGCTACCAAATCTTGTTTTTCAAGGTGTGCATTAACAAGAGGAAAAGCAAAGTGAATCACCGGCTTGTTGACCTAGTTGAAACTTTAATGAATGGCCAGTATGTGGCGAGGGTGAGTTAGTGAGGAGTCTTGTCAGGAGTTTTGGATAGTCTAAAGAGAATGGTTAGAGGTTAGTAATTAGCGGCTTGAAGAGAGGCTGATATTATAGGGGAACAGTTTTGTAAGGTCTATTGTTAAATGGTATGTATATGTAAGCCGCCCATGCCCTCCGCCCATGCTCTCGCCTAGACACCGGCCTAAGAATGTTACACCCGCCCGGATGGACCGGCCTAGACTGAGTAGTCTCGACTGAATGGCCAGCCACAGAACTTAACCGTTTAGGAAAGTGATCCTACTCCTGCATTTTTAAAAGTCGCCTAGACAAGCCGATGGAAGCCGCCCGTAAAAGTATTGCCTCCCCAAAAGCCGCCCCAAGTATCTTCCGGGACCTCCCCGGAACCTCCCCAAACACTTCCGGACCCGCCCAAGACCTCTCTACGGTCGCCCAAGCACCTAAGCCCACGCATAAGCAAGTGGAAGTGGCTGGCATTTAGTGGTACAGGCTAACTAGATTTGAGACGAGTCTAAACCAAAGTCTAATCCAGTGAACACCGACTTCCACCAGCATCAGCAGACCTCAGTTCTCAGCCACCACCGTTGATCCACTACTACCCACGACTTGTTACCAGTTGCCTGATCGACAGTTACTGAGTTGCTGTGTTGGGAGATCCACTCCCACCGCAAGCACCCCCTAGACGTCCCCTCTGCTACTAAGACCTGCCGTATTATTTGCGACGAAAAAGGCAATAATTGGCCAGAAACCTTCTATTGTTCAATCCCGACCGTGGTCAACTTTAAGAGAATTTCCACCCACATCTGGGCTTATGGAGCCGGGATTTAAAGTTGTGCAGACCTCTGAGTCCGAGCCAAGAGTTTCAACAGTGCTTTGTTCATAACAAACCCCAGGGGATCTGGTTGTTGGTAGCAGTCTAACCAAGTACAACGGTGACCTCTGCGCCTACCGTGTTTGTTTTTAGCTTGTGTCATAACCACTAGCACGCCACGCTTGGTTTTCAGGTAAAGCCTGCTCATCAATTGTAGCACCTCCTGGGCTTGATAGTTCAGAACCTGGAGCAGATCCCACAGGATCCGGCAGTGAAAGACGCGGTATTGCATCGACATACATAGGAGACCTCCATAAGTCTGGCCGGGCTTGATCTCAGCAGCACGTGATGAGAGATTTTCTGTTGCGATTTTTCAAGCAACGACCAGGGCTCGTGTGCACTGGGATTGGCGTACCGATGCAGAGCTCATCGAGATATTTTATATTGCAGCTTCAGAGCTGTTGTGCAAGGTTTACAAGTCATTATGGCGTGGACTTACGAAGATGTTTTACGAATGAGGATCAATGTATACGAATTACTAGGAGTCAACGAGTTGGCCAGTGATTCCTTGATTCGTAAACTGTATAGGAAACAGGCATTGTTGTATCATCCTGACAAGAACCCGTCCCCAGAGGCTCGTGAAAAGTTCGAGCTTATCAGTAAAGCATACGAGTTTCTAAGCGAGGCTACTGCAGAACGTCAGAAATACGATAAATACTTGAAACGAAATGAGGACAAGAAGGGCAGAGACCAACAGCGAAGCCAGGAACTTCAGAGGAAGAGAGATCAATTGGCTGCTTTGGAGAGAGAGTTTGCTGAGGCAGAGCTCAAGACTAAGAATGATGGAAGGTACCTTGAGATGTTGAAACAAGAAGGAATGGAAAGACGGCTTAAGCTTGAAGAAAGTACGAGGAGAAAGGCTGGGATTGGGTCTGGGACAAGTAGCATTGAAGCACAGCTGCAAAAAATGTCCCAGATGCGGACAATAACAGTGGAGTTGAAAGTGAAGCCTGAATTGAAAGGGTTGGTAACTAAAGAAGTGATCCAGAAACTTATGGAGATGTTTGGACCAATTGAAACAGTTGCAATTGACGAGTCGGCAGGGAAAATCAAAGGTGCTGTCAAGTACAAATCATTGGTTGCAGTGTATAATGTTGTTTCTACCAGTCTTATTGAGAAGCAACAGCTATGGCAATCAAAAGGTTACAAAATGGTGGGGAAACTTGTCACTACCGTCTACTGGTTAGACAAACCTTGCAATGAGAAACTCAAGACACTATATTCTGATATCTCCACTCGAATCAATCCAACTCTCTTGTCATTTGCTGACTATCAAGACTTGACACTCTTGAACATCGCCCTGTCACGTGCATAGCCCGCTAGGATCAGCCTAGCAACGTTCACGTGCCGCGGCCAGGTGACTGTCCCATTGGCACAGGGCGTCTCCCACCACGCCCGTTTTGGGTTTCTGCATATGTACGCGACTCCCTGATTCACTATACTTGATTGGGAAACGCAGCTTCCGTTTTTTATTAAAAGCGGTTGTATTCCACACCAGGTTTTTTTCTGTTTTTTTTCTTCAATCAATCGATTCGTTTTGAAGTCACTCATTTAATACTTCCCATCCTTTACAATGCTTTTCTCCCAATACCTTTCTGCTGCCGCTTTGGTGGCTGCTGCCTCTGCTGAAGGCTTGCACCATCAACACAAGCGTGCCGACTCTTCTTCCGTCACCCGTGGAATCACTTACTCTCCTTACTCTGACGACGGAGGATGCAAATCTGCCTCCACCGTTGCCTCTGACCTCGAGACCCTCACTGCCTACGAGGTGATCAGATTGTACGGTGTCGACTGTGACCAGGTTGCCTCTGTGTTGCAGGGCAAGTCCGACTCGCAGAAACTCTTCTTGGGTATCTACTACGTCGACGCTATCTCTGACGCTGTCTCCACCATCAAGAGCGCCGTCGAGTCTTACGGTTCGTGGGACGACATCGAGACCGTTTCCGTTGGTAACGAATTGGTCAACTCTGGTGACGCTACCGTCTCTCAAGTTGCCGAGTACGTCTCTACTGCCAAGACTGCTTTGACTGCAGCTGGTTACTCTGGAGACGTTGTCACCGTCGACACCTTCGTTGCTGTGTTGACCAACGCCGACATGTGCGACATTGGTGACTACATTGCCATCAACGCCCACTCGTACTTCGACAACACCTGTACTGCCGACAACGCTGGTGAATGGGTCTTGGGTAAGATCCAATCCGTGTGGACTTTCTGCGGAGGTAAGAAGGACGTTGTCATCACCGAGTCTGGCTGGCCATCCAAGG
Organism: Saccharomycopsis guyanensis; assembly: GCA_030578595.1. Taxonomy (NCBI): domain Eukaryota; kingdom Fungi; phylum Ascomycota; class Saccharomycetes; order Ascoideales; family Saccharomycopsidaceae; genus Saccharomycopsis; species Saccharomycopsis guyanensis. The sequence goes on from JAJMSQ010000001.1 coordinate 1,176,756, forward strand.
GTGACACCAACGGTGTTGCTGTGCCATCCAAGTCCAACCAAGAGGCTGCCATTGCTGCCATTGTTGAGTCTGCCGGTAACTCGACCTTCTCTTTCACTGCTTTCAACGACTTGTGGAAGGCCGACGGAAGTTACGGTGTCGAGAAATACTGGGGTGTCTACTCTTCTTAGGCGCGTCGACCCTGGGGTTCTAACTAAAAATCTTTTCTTTTCTCCGGGCGGTGCTACGCTGGTCCAGTTCTTTTTTCGATAAACTTGTTTTATATATCTGTTGGAGTATCAAATATACCATTGTTGCTATGAGTGTAGGGGTTGGTAGAGACGACTAAGCTTTTTGAGTGAAGCTTTCTACTGAATTTCTCTGTTGTTCCTTGACACTAGTTGTTTTGGTCCTTCTCTGTACAATACAGTGTAGACAACTGTTTCGAGAAGAAAGTCGGACTAAAATGGAAGAGTCAGTACCTCTGTGAGTGATCGTGTCAGGAGTTACGTTGTGGACAATAACTGTTATAATATGATCTCAAAACGTTTGATCTGATGTCCCAGAGCTATGCTGACTGTCAATAGTGACTTCCACTTGTAGTCTCAGATTCATAATGGTGTGGTATAATAGAAGGCATGCACATTCCACACTGTGATTAACAATACAATCACGCACCCAAGAGATCTGGTCACAATAGAAGTGGGTGGGTTTATTCTGATAGACTGATTCAGATGTACTGATTCAGATGTACTGATTCAGTGGAGTTCATTTAATTAGGCTGATTCAGTGTGGACTATTTCGTTGTATACTTGTTCAGTGTAGACAGGTATGAAATAGCCTGATTCGGACAGCTTCTGAGTATTTACCGAGAGTGGTGGGTACAGAGTGTCCTACCGACAAAGAAGAGTGCAAGACTGTTTCAATAGAGGGACAGTGCTACGTAAGAGGGAATTCGAAAAGAGTGGCAAGAGTGAGGATTTACAAGGGTAAGTGTGACATTAAGGCTGAAGGTGAGAGTTAGGCTAGACTAAGAGCAAGAGAAAAAGCACCAGCAAAAGAGTAAGACCAACGCTGAAAGATTCATGGTTCAAAAATCAGTTAAACCAAAGCCACAGACCATAACTTAGGCCCTTGAAGTTTCACCACCAAAACCACCAAAGCCATGACCTCAAAGCTTTTCACTGAAACGTCTTCTAGTCTCCCACTTCTGACACCTAGCTGTGTACCAGGTTTTCAAGCCGGCCGTCCAAGTCGCCCCACCTCACCGCCCACACCATTTTTCAGCCTCGCTGCAAATCCGCCTGGGTTGCGTTTTGCTGATGCGGAATGGTTTTCACTTTTGTCATTCAATTCCTCTTCCATTCAATGATTTCTTTAGCATGATGCGAGTTACTATTGTTCGGCTTCTTTGACTTTATTGTTGGTACTACTGTACTCTGCTTCACTGCATTATATTTCACACTGCTCCACTACAGGCTTCCTATTTTCTCTCCTACCTACTCTCTTTACACACACCCTAAAATATCACTCCTTTACACACCATCACTCTTCTCCAATCCTCACCCCAACTCATTCACTTTCCTCACTTTCCTACAAAATATCACACCCCCTAAAATGACACAACTCAACTCTCTTCCACTCTAACTATCTCACTTTCTCACACCCCCAAATCCTCACCAAAATCCACACCCCCATTCTTCAATCATGCCAACACTCAACCGGCACTCTCCAACATCAACCACTTCCCACGTTTCCCTTTCCTACACTTCCCCAAAATATCTTTAACCAATTTCTACCGCATACAACTCCTTACCCGTACAAACCCTTACACCCTACCCCTCAAACCTGACTAGAAATCTATAATCCTAGCTCTATCACTGAAATCACGTGCCGCTCACTTGACTCCTCACTCAGATCACCCGGTGATATTCGATACTGCAGTTCTTGGATCTCTTAGCAATAACTTAATCCTTTTCTGATCAGACCTATTAATATCGGCGTTGATAAATATTTGTTAGGGACAGAGTTTCAAAGTTTTTCTATCACTGTGCCATTAGAGCGGGATTCGAAAAACTATGAGATCTAGACTTCTGGAACTCTAGAGCTGCGTCCTCAAGTATATAATATTATAAGTGTCAAGTCATCGAGTGTCAGACATTTTGTTTGACAAACCACCACGATTAATTGGGCAGTATTTGGTTTAATAGCACACTGCAGCCGCCAAAATCTACTGCAGACCATTTAAAGCTGCTATTATTTATTACAGATCATTGTTCTTGGCTTCTGTTTCTGTCAGTCTTTATCTCTTGATTTTCCAGTGTCGAAGATTATTGAAGTTGCTTGGGTTACTACGAGTATAAGTTAGCACGATTCATACAAGCCATTGCTAGCCATATCATACAAGCAATTATTGGTTACTACAGTTCAAAAGTAATTGATATCTAAACATACAACAAGATATCACGAGTCATTACCAACCACATAATCACTTATCCACATCAACCATGATTCTCACTCTATTAATAGCTCATATCTTGACTTGTGTGTGGGCCGTCGACCCAACAATAAAATCAACAACTATCAAAGAACCTCGTGAAGGACTTCTATATCTTGAAGACAGTCCCAATGTGTTCTATGTCGAGAAAGAATCCAGTAAAGTATACCGATCATCGAACTTCGGAGAGTCTTGGAAACTTCAAGATTTCACAGATGGCAGTGCCCAGCGAATGCCTCAAGTAAGAAGGTTGTTGTTGAACCCTTATAATCCATCGGGCGAGGCGGTGGCTACTACAGACAGCAACATATTGTTTCGTTGGAAACCGAAATCTGGTTGGTCTCTGATGCGATTGACAGAAATCGTTCCTGAAGAGACTGACGACACGGTAGTCAACGACAGCAATGCCACTTTCCCTATCCATTTCTCTCCGACATCTGATTTCTTGTTAATAGCAGGCCAGTGTTTGCAAGAAGTAACTGGGTCATGTGTGCGTCAATGGTACTATGCATCCAAGTTCCAGAAAGTACAACAATTGATTGAAGGGTCTCTGTGTTTCCCAGGATTAGAATCTCAGACAGCAGTATGCTTGAACTCTACACATCTCAATTTAGTAAGTGTCACTAAGTCTGGAGTCCTGGTAGATTCGCAGCCCGCACAGTTTGATTCGTTACATAGTTTCTTTGGGTTGTACGTTGGGATATCTAAAGACAAGATCTTTCTTTCTGTGGACGCAAAGAAATGGGCATCGAACTCCATCAAAGGACAGTCAATACGGCTTGCTGCGTCTTCTTACCCAAACTCTATTTTCGTCATAGAACAAACCGCAACACAAATAGGTACTTTGACCAAACTCACACTCGACCCTCCACGGAACGAAATCACAAAATCCCAGAGGTTTGAGTACGTCCATCTGTATTTCAATGGACAGATAGATTACGAGAACATCCCTGGAATCCAGGGCACCATACTTACAAACCAAGTAACAAACGCAAACAACTTGATAGCAGGTCAGTCACTGGCTGTCAAACTAGTGACGTTCATGTCGTTTGATAACGGTGAGTCGTGGTCTCGTATATCAGCAGACGGGTCACTGTCGTTGAACTTTCATTCGATTGTGCGACGTCTTGCTAATGAAAACTACGTAGCCAGAAAGTACCATACTTCTTCACTTCCTGGAGTGCTTATTGCAGTGGGTAACCTTGGAGAATCTCTTGGTGGTTACACTAAAGGCGACACGTACATTTCCACCACCAATGGATACAACTGGACCAAAGCTCTTGATGGTCCACACTTGTTTGCAGTTGCTGATACTGGATCGGTGATAGCTGCAGTAGCAGACTCGGTGGAAACTGATGTTTTGAAGTACTCGCTTGATTTCGGCACTACATGGCACGAGACCAAGTTGGAAGGAAAGAAACGGTACACTGAGCTTTTCACTAACCCTGACTCTACCGTGATGTCGTTCTTGCTTTTGTCAGAATCAGACAACGGTTCAGTCGAGTCGTTGTTTATTGATTTCAGCGATATCTTGAGTAAGTTTCCTAAATGTGGTATCAGTGATTATGAGACAGTTTATGCCATTCAAGAAGAAGGGGAATACTGTTTCTCAGGATTCAAGCAATATTATAGACAAAGAGCTCATGGTGTGATGTGCAGAACCGATGCAAAGTACCATGAGACTTTGGTTTCAAGACAGGCCTGTGCTTGTCAGCCTACAGACTATGAGTGTGCAGTCGACTACTTTCTAGATGCTGATGGCCATTGTACCACCAATGTCACTGAGCTCCAAACAGAGTACCTTGCAGAGAAATACTGTGACGGCCGCACCGAGTTCTTCACAAGACGAAGCAGTTACATGCTTCGTGATGGAGTATGGTGTGCCAAAGGGACTGCTGGCTTGGACGAGGATGTGGAAGTGCCATGTAAGAATTTCGACGGAGAGCCGAAGTTCAAGGACAAGAACCCGAAGGTCAAGTTGGTGGAAGTGAAAAAGTCCGAGGACCATTACAAAGACGAGTCATTGCTTGCTTATGGGAGTACTTTCAATGGCGCAATCATCCAGCACAGTCTGCTGTCTCTGCTTCTTTTGGTGCTTACTGATGCCAAGCAGTTCTATATAAGTTACAACCGTGGAAGTTCATGGTACACAGTCGAGGAAACGGTTGAGTTTTTCAAGACACATCCTGACGACACCATAGCGTTGTTTACAGGTACAAAGAGATTCATCTATAGTTTTGGTGGACATGACTGGCGAGAGTTGCAGCTACCTATGGATCTGGCAACAGACTGTGAGTTTTCGCCTGACAAGAAAGCTTGGATGATTGCTACTGGTAAAGTCGAGGGCAGTCTAGTATCGTTTGTGTCAACCGATTTGGGTAGTAGTTGGTCGGTGCTTCTTGAAAACATCAAGCAAGGGTGTGTGTTTGCTAACCAGTATTTTCCAGATGCAAGCGAACGGTTGGTGTACTGTTATTTGCAGAACGACAATCTTGTTTATTCTTACGATTTCTTTGCGTCCAGATCGTGGGAATTGTGGGACGTCGATTCTTTCTGGGCACAGCCTAACGGGATGATCGCAGTGCGTGGTTCTGAGTTGTTTAGTAGTGTCGATGGAGTTAACTGGAAGAACAGAACGGTGGCAAGAACTGCCGATTTTTCCAGTAAACAGTTTGTGTTTGATTTGAAACCTGCTGGCTCCAACTTGAACGACATGTACTTTTTTGTCAAGGACTCCAAAACAGACACTGGAACGGTATACAAGTCTAGTATCCACGGAGATAACTTCATTGCAGTGCTGGACAGAGTCGGGTATCGTTCGTCTCGTGTAGATTACGAGAAGATGTCTACATTGGACGGGATTGTGGTGATGAACAAAGCCATTAACTCGGAGAGACAGGTGTATCAAAGTTCGATTTCTTTTGATAATGGGAACCACTGGCAAGGAATCACTGTACCAGAGAAAGACTCAAACGGTAAGAAGTATTCATGTCATGGCCGCTCGAAGTTTGAATGTGGATTGCATTTGCATGGTAACAGTTCTGACAGAAAGGGTTCTTTTTCTGCTCCTTTGGCCGTTGGTGTGTTGGTGGGAGTAGGCAATGTTGGTGATTCTTTAGGGAAGTACAGTGAAGCCAACACTTTTGTGTCTTCAGATGCTGGTATCCATTGGAGTGAAGCACGACAAGGAACTCATCATTATGCGATTGCAGGAAGAGGTGTGTTGATTGCGTTAGTGGATGATCTGAAGCCTACACAACATATCCATTACTCCACAGACCAAGGAAAAACTTGGGAAAGTTTCAAGTTTCACAACAAAACTAGAGAAGTTGAAAGAATGGATACTGTGGATTCGCGGACAGTGCTTCTTTATGTGAAGGAGAAAGACACTACCGAGCTCATAACTGTAGATTTCAGTGTGATGCTTAAGAACGAGTGCACTCAGCCTTCGATGCTTAGCAATGGTGATTTCGAAGAGTTCCAGCCTGCCAGTCCGGATTCTGACTGTTTGTTTGGAGCCAAGACCGTTTACTACAGAAAGAAACCTAGTGTTTTTTGTTACTCAGACGATATCATTCCAGTGAAAGAGTCGGTGGCTTGTGCATGTGTGCCTGAAGACTATGAATGTGATATCAACCACTTGAGAAACCATAAAGGTGAGTGTGAGATTGTGCATGAGTTGAAAGAAAAGGTGGACAACAAGTACTCGAAGATATGTGACGAAATGGGTTCGGTGTTCGAGTACGAGGTGCCGTCAGGGTACCGGAAAGAAGCATTGAGTCAATGTGAGGCAGGAATCAACTTGGAGCGTGCCCAGGTGAAACCTTGTAAAGGCAGACAAAAGGAGTTTGACGACGTCCATATTGGATTGCGAGGGTTCAGGCTCTTCCTTATTGCCATGATAGTGATCGTCGGGGCTGTGGTTGTTGGGTACTTGGGTATCAAATTCTTGTTTAACAGCAGCTACGGTCAGATCCGTTTGGGTGAGGATAACGAAGACTTTTACCTTGAAGCGAACGAATCACTTGGTGAGTTGCTTAAATACGAAGCTACAAAGGTGGTCTACAAGGCCGTGGGTACAGTACAGGAGTTTATTGGGATGATAAAGGAGGTGATACAAGAAGGAAGCAGAGCTAATCAAAGATATCAAAGAGTGAGAGCTATGGATTAGGAGAGGGCGTGTGTTGTATCAATTATTAGCATTTGGATTTATATAAACAGAGAGCCGTGAACCACCGGCTGACGAGTGGTTGTATTTTGTTTGAATAGAAGATGGTTTCTTTTGGTTTGAGGAGTAGAGAACAGAGGATTGGGAAGTTGTTAATTTGTAGAGTGTTATAGATTTCACCAAACTGTGGTTAGGCTGCAGACTTCAAGGAAGTCTATCTGTTCTCCGATTATAGACTTCCATCAACTCGTAGTCTTCGCTCTAAACGTAATCCTACACCAGACTGTACACTCAGGCTTAGACCTCCATCAAATAAGCTCGCCAAGTTAATCCTCCTGGATGTCCAACTCAGGTTCACTCTCTTCACCGTCGTTCATCTCTTCTTCTAACTGATCGTTCTGTGCTTGAACATAATATTTCACAGCATAAGGAAAAATATCGTCGGCAAACAACTTTGCAATTTCTCCACCGTCCACCAATTCGTCGTTGTCACCTGTCCATTCAAACAATCCAAAGAACGATTTGTTTCTGCCTATGGTCTTGGGCCATTTGAACTCTACTTTCTCTGAAACTATTTTATCGTCTTTCTGAGTGAACGTTTTACTGACAGTCTGTTTCAACTCATCGCCTTCAAATCGAAACGTAATGGTAAAATTTCCTGGATTCGTCAGAGTCTCGTCTACTGACACTTCCCATTCCACATACACGTCTTTCAATTCTTCAAAGAATTTGTACTCTGTAGGCTCGACATACTCAGCAAACTCTTCATGCTGTGACAAAACAACATACCAGAACTTGTCAATGTTGCTGGTATACTCTTGTCGCTGTTTATAAACTTTCTGACACTTCCTTAGTCTGTAGATTTCAGTTTCTCTTTCAATGGTTTCCACTGCATCTTCACAATCATACATGCCCTTCAACGAGGTACCAAGGAGGCTGGAGTTAGTATGTATAAGGGAGGGTACTTGTTATTGATCGATAATTGAGATTATTGAACTAAATTGTACTGCTCTAATTATAATCATTGGGGAATACTCTATCACTCACTCTTCTGCCATATTGTAGTTGTAGAGATCAGTTCGACAATTCACGCGCATGAAAAATAAGGTAGGGTGTATGCGTTCTGTTACTGTGGAGTAGCAATACAAGAAATACTCAATACTATCACTAATAAATAATGCATCGATAATATATTGATATTCTATTTACAACACTATAATCACCAATAACTAAAATACCTTACACCTCTACAATTCTCATGCTATTTGTATACAAGTTGTTTATTACTATGCAATGCGCTCTGACATTCAATGACTAAGTCATTTCCCTAAACACCACCCACTTCCTAACGACGACCTCTTCTAACCATCACTGGCTCCTTGAACGGAACCTTCAAACTAGCAACTTTATAGTTACTGCTCATGTTACGTGGAATACCAAATGCTTCTGCCTGTGCTGCAGTGGCAGGTTTCACAGAACATCCCAAAGCTTTAAACAACAGTGCCAATTTCGAAGGTTTCATCGACAATTCCTGGGCCAATGGCGGGATTCCTACCAGGTACCCGTCAATTCTAAGGATCACTGCCAACAAGAAACACAACAACTTGTCTTCATGGTATGGGTCAATAGTGAAATTCTTGTCTTTAGTTCTACCATACAATCCAGACTTGTAAGTGGTGAACCGGTCCAAAACACCGTCCACCAAGATCTCAGAAGGACTGTCGAGTTTCTCCAACAACGCAAGCTTGTTGTGTACTCTTCTGTGCTCATACACTCCAAAGAGCAACGAAGCATAGTACAACAACTTCAACTTGTCCTCCTGTTTTGCACTGGTGATCTGTGGCAAATGCTGTAACACATAACGGCTGGTCTTGTGTGGGAAATACTCGATCCGTTTCTTGGTGTCGGATTCCTGCAAAAGCAGTTGCACTCTGATAAACTCCCATTCTTTCTTGGAGATCATGCTCGAGATAGGATACACGTCCTCGACACTGGTGGCATCGGCATAGCACTTCGGCGTCGGTCTGTCTTCCGTGACACTCTGGTTCATCTCTTGGGTAGTAGGAAGCATGTCAGTAGCTTCTTTCACAGTATCCACAATCTGTTCTTCATGATGCTGTAATTTCTCTGCTTCAATCCGGTTGGCAGACACATCGGCAATGGCTTTCTTGGCCTTCTTAGTACCGAACTCTTGTCCTAAAGCGTTTCTTTTTGTGGCATTCAACGAATCAAGATGACGGATAGCTGGACCTCTGTACCGTTGACTGGCTTTGGAACTCACCTTTGACGCAATCACTGGAGCTGCAAACAATTCCACTGACTGAGTTTTGGAATCATACACTGCCACACAGTAACTGGAATCGTCTTCTTGCTCGGTGGTTCCGTTGTACACCAATCTGCTGTTCTCTCCATGCAACACAAAATTGCTGCTTTTCTTACTCTTATACAAACTGAAACTCGAGTCCTCAGAAGCAGAAAATCCATTGAAAAAAGAACCCACTGCCAAAGAAGGACTAGACTGATACGACAGAACTCGAAGATCTGTCACTGACTCATGCTTTCTCTTGGTCATGATCTATTAGTATTGTCTGTTGAACTACTGCTTTACAACCTTAGATGTCTGCTTATAAAAATTTTTTTCACTGGGTCACGTGCAGGCTGCGATGCTCAAATCAAGTGGAGTATTAGAGAGATCTTACTGTATTGGTTGTGGAGTAGTTATGGAGTAGTTTATTAAAGTATGCAATATTGTGAATTGGATAATGAGGAAGATTGATGTCTGCAGAGAGTTTCACCGGCCGTAACACTCATTTGTCTTATTGATAGAAGATCCGTTAGTACGGCTCCATTAGTTGAAGGTTCCTGCTGCAGCTTGACACACTCAGTCTGTGATTGAAAAGTACTCAAACGTCAAACATCATACAGCAGAGAGCATAAACAATCCAACAAAGTAAATGAGATTTAGTTCACTTAGTGTTGTATGGCCGACTCTCCAAGGTTAGAAAAAATTCTTGTCTGCTTCACTGACAACCGCCATGTCTAACACTTCTATAGACCCATTGACTATCTCAAGCAATGGCTTGTAATTGACAGGATCAATAAAAGCATAGCATTCCCAGACGTTTCCAGAGAACTCTTCTGAGTCTGTTTCGTTGATCAACAGTTTCACCTTGTCCATATTCTTCTTTGCGTCTTTACTGTTCCAAGTGATCTTCACCTTCATCTTAGCTCTTGCAATCGGTACCACCTGCTTACTAACAAGTAACTTGATTGCTTCTAAAGCTTGACTCTTAGCAGGTTTAGCAGCTGTCACGTTGAATTTCAATTCCGTTAAGAGTTTCTGGATGATTGTAGGTGGGTACCGTTTCTTTGAACGAGGATTTATACATTTGGCAGAGATGATATTGAGGATTTCCCTATTGATGTTCTCGATGTTCACCAGTCTCTCTTTCTCACTTAACTGGATCTCTCCTTTTGTCAAGATTTCAAGCACAATCTTGTCGCTGTCGGTATGTCCAAAAGCCTTTTGTAAATCTTCGTTTGGAGCAACTAACCCTTTGGAAACATTAAGAAACACTCGAGGAATCTGAAGAACCTCATCGATATCCTTCTCTACTCCCGATCTCCAATCTTGGACCTTATTCTGATAACAAGCGATTTCAAATCGCTTCTTGCCCTTCTTGAGTCGCACTAGCGACACGTTTGTGAGCTTGATCTGTGAAGCTGGTTGATTAATAGGCATGTCTATTGGTGGCACTGTTTTAGTAATATTGATAACTTTTCAGATTATATGGGAGGTTGAGGTTACCCGGATATCAGAATAATTACCCCAGACGATGATTACAAACCAGACACAGTTCTTACATTCGTAGTATAAAGTATGAAGATCAATTTTTTATGGAGACGTTTAGTTGTATAGACTTTTTATTCGTGGGTTTTATCTAGAAGTGTATAGAATTTGAACCTAAGTTGCAATGAACCGAAACAGACTGAAATTATTTGTAGGTACATGATAATCGGCGTTCACTTCTGAAAATCTCATCTAATATACTTTCGAACAGGTCTGTCTCAATGAATTGTTCTGACAAAAATATCAACCACTTCCTTTGAATTCCAATTGAATAATTGCTCATCGGCCCCACGTGTTATCCTTTTGTACTTTGTATACATCCACACACATTCACAGACATAGCTTACCATGACTCTCAGATTGAATTCCACACCGTTAAGTTCAAGTCACATTGAATTCACATCTTCCCATTGACTCCCACAATGAATCTCAAACATTACCTTCCCCACCCAATTGAACCTCCACCAAACTAATACGGATTGAACCCCCCACGTCCTCGGAACGCTCCTCTGTATCTTCCTCTGAACCCACCTCTTCCTCGTCCTCTACCCCTCCCTCTAGTGACCCCTGGAACATTGGTCCGCTTGCGCGTCACCTTCAACGGTCTGTCACGGAACAAACTCTCGTTCAATTTCAAAGCCTCGGTCACCAAAGTGGCGTTGGAAAACTCAATGTACGCAAACCCTTTGGGATGCCCCGAGAACTTGTCCAACAATATCGTCACACGATTCACCGGCCCCACTCCTGCGGCCTGGAAATGTTTCTGCAACTCCTCAGGGGTCGCACCGTAGTCCACATTACCCACATACACTGATCGTGAATCTACATCTGCTTTCTCTTCTCTAATGGCTTCTGCATCTTTAGTCAATTGTGACTGTACCTGGCTCAACTTAGCCGACTCTTGTTCCATCTGATCCACCTGCTGCTTTATAGATTCCAATTCCTTGCCATCGGTAGACGGCTCTGTCACTAATTGCACATCCTCAACATCCGACATTGTTGCTGGGTTCTATATCTGTATGATTATTGATGCTGCTCGGTTTAGAAGGCCCAGTTTTTTCGCTACCAAATTTGTATATCACGTGACTTTCTAACTCTTCTGATATCGAGTTGCTGCACCATGGAGTAATTTCTCTCAGCCATGATTTTTCTATTTTATTTCTTGCCATTCTTGGCTGCGGTTCTGGCCGATGATTCCAGGAAGATCCTCGACATCTTGTCTGGTAACGTCGAGTTTTCCACGTTTCTCAGGGTCATCCAGAAATCGGGCTACATTCCTTTGCTTAACGAGATAGCCAACATCACAGTGTTTGCCCCAGTGAACTCGGCCTTTGCGTATCAAGACAGTTTAACCGCTGACCATCTTCTCCGGTACTTTATTCAGTCGCCGTGGTTGTCAGACGATGTGCACGGGTCGACAATTGTGCGTAGCTTGAACAAGTCTAAGTCCGGGACGTTCACCCCTGCTCTACTCCACAACGACGACACTGAAGGATTCTCTATTGACGGAGTAGAAGTGGTGGATGCAGACATGATCGCGTACTCGCAGGACCTGGTGGTCCATGGAATCAACAAGCTTCTACCTTTGAAACCTCCATTGTGTTCGTTTCTAGCCAATGGGTCTGCTCCAGGTCCTAATTCCATGGCTAAGTTCTACGATCTTATAGGTGTAAGATGCCCTGATCTTGAGAACGTCACGGTGATAGTTCCTTTCGACGATGCTATACGATTGAATGATGTCGAGCACAATTACTTGGTGTCTGACTATGGAGTAGCCGACAGAACGTATCTCACTAACCAGTACCTTTTCAAAGACTACATTGGAGGAAGTATATCGGAATCCATCAAGAACTTCAATGGTGACGCTGCTTCGTTCAACCTGATCGATGACGGACAGACACTTATTGTCAATGGCTCTAAAACTGTGTTCTCCAACATCCTTACTAGTAACAGTGTGGTGCATACAATGACCAAGTTCAATGTTCCTAAAGACATGTTCACTCTAAGAAAGTATCTCTATGGACTTGGCAGTGATGATTTCGTGGAACAACTTGAGTTCAGAAGTCTTACATACTTGATAGACGACAACAGTGTACGTCAAACATTGTTAGTTTATAATGATGATGACGACGCTAGTCTGACCAAGCTTATGTCTCATGACACTACGGTGTCCAATGATGTTAGCAACGAGGTTGAAGTGGCACTGTCAAGTCATAAAAGTTTGTTGCTTTATCATTTCATTGACGGTTGGATTTCTACCACTCGCTCAGGGCTTTATGATACCAAGTTCTGTGGAAGCAAGAAAATTGGAGGCAAGTGCCAGAAAATCAAGTTCCGTCGTGACAAACAAGGATTGGTGGTCAACGATGTGGCGAGAATTGCAAGTCCTAGTATCAGTGTTGGCAACACCGATGTGTTTCTTCTTGAGAAAGATTTTGCCTTGCCTTTAACTTTGAAATCAGCAGTCAGCTCACTCAGTAGATGCACCAAGTCAATGAATTACCTTGAGAAGTTTGGGTTGGTCGATTTGAAAAACACCAAAAGCGGATACACGTTCTTCTTGCCATGTTTCAATAGCTGGTCTACTCTTGATTTGACGTTGGACTACCTTGAAAGCAACCACACTGCGCTCGAGTTGATTTTGAAAAACGCCATTGTGAAAGATATTGTCTACAGCGATTTCAGAGACGAGCTCTGGACTCATAATCTCAACAACGAATTGATTGAGATCCGTGCTGTTGAGGGAGAGACTCCAGAGTTCAACCCAATGGAAGTCAACCTGCACAAGGTGTTCTTGAAGAAATACAGAGATATCATGTTCGACCAAGGAGTGGTCCATCCAATAGAAGGTGTTGTGATTCCTCCATCGGTGGAGATTTCTTTGGCAGACCTTATAAAGACTACCGAGTCTCTGAGATTCCTTGACTTGTTGGAGTTTGCAAATTTGTCTTATGTTCTCCACAGTCCTAACTACAGTGTGATTGTGCCTAGTTCTGAGTGGATCGACAAACGCAACTTGACCCAGGACACTCCGATGCCGGTTCTAGAATCGTTTTTGCGGTTGCATATCATTCCTAACAACAGCAGCGACACAGGAACCAACGGCACGTTGTTCAACTGCGGACTGAGAATCCCTACGTTGTTGGAAAGTGTGCATTTGCAGTGTAGCACTCTTACCAGAGGCGCAGAGTTCCTTGAGATAGTTGAAGGGTTGGACCATCAGGTGCGAATTTTGAAGACCGGATGTTCAACGTTCAGCAACACTTCGTGTGTGTTTCTCATTGACAAGGCGATTTTACCAGACTGGCTCAACACTGGTAAGAAATTGAAATTCCATCTTCCAATAGCGGCGGTGGGATTCGGGTTCATCTGTGGAGTCATCTTTATCTTCTTGTTTGTGCCGTGTTGTTTATTGTTTGTTGTGGAAGCCAACAAGGCAGCACCAATTCCAGATGAAGAGACTCCAGATGAACACCAGGCACTTCTCAGTGGTGAGCATGTGTCTTACAGTTCACGAACAAGTGATAATTCTGAGGAAGAGCCTCAACGAAGTTCACCTATCAATCTTAGATGAGTGGTGGGTATTATAACAGTACAAAATTGACGTATAAAAATGGCAGAATAGGCAAAGAATAATAGATTGTTAATTAATTTTGTAGGGGTGGGTTGTTGGTGGGAGGATGTGAACTAGTCGTAAGAGGGTTTGATTAGGTAATTTTGTCTGACAATCATGTTTCTGTAAATTAAATAGCCTACCATTTGTTGATTCTGTTAGGAGATATCAATTCATGTTAAGAGTAGAAGCTCAGTGAGTTTGCTAAAAGGTTCAGTTTATCAGTTCTATTTGTAACTCCTACAGAATCGACCTTGGTAGTTAGCTTCTAGTGTTCGTACTTCCCATATCAACGACTGTCTGACAGCACTGACTATCACACAGTTGACAATCGTGAAAAAAGCAATTATCAATTCCAATGAGCAGCTCTAAAGCTGTATAATTGATTGCTCTGTTCCTTCGTCTTGCTTGAGTCTGAGGCCCCCAACTCACTACTACACACCATCATGTTACCAACTCCTACCACCTACATCAAATAAACAACCATGTTCGTATTAAAATCCATTAGCCTATTTAGCAGCCGGGTTTGGGTTGACCCAGCCAGTAGCACCCTCGATTCCGTACTTCTCATCGTCGTCGAAGCACACAAATGGAGACCAGTCTGGGTTGACCAATCTCTTTTGCTTCTCGCCGTGGATCTCGTCGATCAACTTTCCGTCAGCGTCCGACAAGGTCACGGTGTACAAGTTGCTCTCGATTCTGGCCTTCTTGACAGACTTTGGCAACACCACGGTGCCTCTCCACAAGGCCCACGACACAAGGATCTGGGCAGGGCTGGCAGAGTACTTCTCGGCCAACTTCTCGATGGTAGGGTTCTTCAACAACAAGGCAGCGTCGGCACCTCCCAATGGGGTGTGGGCCTCGATGGCAATGCCCTTGGACTTGGCAAAGTCAAGCAATTGCAGTTGGATCAAGAATGGGTGGGCCTCGATCTGGTTGATGGCAGGCACAATCTTGGTGGTTGGGGCCTCCAACAACTCGGTCAACTTGGCAATCGAGAAGTTGGACACACCAATGGACTTGGCCAACCCCTTCGTGACAAGGTCTTGGAAGTAGGTCCAGGTCTTGATGAAGTTGTTGGAGGTGTCCAAGTCTCTCTTTCCGCTTGGGAGGTAGGACACGTTGACAGGCTTGCCGTTCTCGTCGGTCTTCTTGGTCAAAGCCACCGGCCAGTGGATCAAGTACAAGTCAATGTAGTCCAAGCCGAGTTTTTTCAACGACAACTTGAGGGCAGACTCTGGGTCGGCGTAGTCGATTCCCCACAACTTGGTGGTGATGAAAAGGTCCTCTCTCTTAGCGATTCCCTGCTCGAAGGCCTCTTTCAAAGCACGGCCGATTTCCTCCTCGTTACCGTAGGCGTAGGCAGTGTCGATGTGCTTGACACCGACCTTCAAGCCGTCCAACACGGCTTGGTACACCTCGTTGTCGGCAGATCTGAAAGTTCCAAGCCCAATGGCAGGAATGTGGTGGCCGTCGTTCAACTTGACGGTGGCAGTGTTTTTGGTTAAGGTAGACATCGCGAACTGGGCAGTTATGAGTTTGGGGATGGTTCGAATCAGGATGATCGCAGGAGTGAACCGGTTTCAGATCTAGGGAGCTCGGGCTTGCTTTTATACCCAGCAGGCTATTTTCTGGGGTAAATGCAGGCTCCACACATCGGCAAAAACATGAGGTTGCTACCCGATGTGGTCGGAAACATTATTCCGAGACGGTAGCCTACGCCATGGCACGATGGGGCCAGGTGCCAGAGCCTAGTTGTGGAGTGTTGAGTTATCGGAGATAAATGTGTGATTGGTAGTGTATGTTTGACGAGGTTTGGATTGGATGGGGATGATATACTTTGCTACAGTATGCTACTTGGTAAATAACCAGTAAGTAACTAGTGATTAGCTCACTATTGTTGAGATCATATCGAATCATTACCAAATTATCATCTTCTTAAGATTATCCCCCGTCAAGTTAAATCTTGGTACTCAAATTTTCATCGGTAGATACCATGACGAAACCCGTTCTCACAATAGAGTGGACTGTCTGCAACGTACCCCATATAGTCTATAGTTATATGCCTGAGCCCCACCACTGTACGTGAACTAGCGTGATTGCCAGGGTCCAAGTGGATGGATGTTTGGACCAAGGGACGGGTGTGTGGATGTGAGTATGTCAGGATGTCAGGGTGTTAGGATGTCAGAGATGTAAGGGTGTGGTAGTAGTTAAGTATTACCGGTAGCCATTAAGACGACTATCAGTAACTGTAATCAATTAACTTGTAAAGACAGAAATATCTGTAAACTCCTTGAGTCTAGTTATTAGTTTTTTCAGACACAAGATCGTCACTGACACTTGTTTGACAGTAGCCCGGTGACAGACTATTTCTTTGACACAAGCGATAATTTAACCCAATACCCGATTGGGAGCCCTAATTAGTCGACCATAGTCCTGTGAACTCTCTGCAGTAGAAAAATGTCAAAGGAAGTCCAACACTACCCCGCCACAAATTGTGTCAAACCCAGAATATTCCCTCAAATTCCTTCAAATTTATACTTTATCTCGTCCATTCAAGTTCCACAATCACACTAAGAATTAAGTTGTGATTGTTCCTACGGTTTGTCAGGCACAACGTCTAAACTCACCTGCATCAAGAACCCTCAGATTCTCAATCGACTAACCGTCCACTAACCGTTTGCACAACTTTAATTTGTAGTCCACTAGATCGGTTGTTCCTTGGCTCAATCAAATTAATCTTGTCTTCTAACCCTTGTACGTGTGGATGTGCTGGCTTAACATGATATTACTATGAACTCTCTCCACCGCGCATCCCCCAGCTTTCTTTATCCATTCTCTTGCTAGCCTATTCTGTGATATGCTTCTCTAGCCATTCCTAGTAGATGATTTAGTCTAGTCCGTTACCTCCGTGATCATCAAACTCTAACCCCGATTCTTTGATTTCAAATCATCAACCCTTCCTACTCTTACACCATTTGATCAACCCATTGTCCGATCTATCCCCACACCTTGCTTACTGCTAGTGACACAATAATGATGTTTCCACTAATGCAATACTTGATTGACGATTTTCCATTGCCTCCGCTTTTCAGATTGTCATTCCGCTATCATTCCGCTTTGACATCCGCTTTGACATCCGCTTTCAAACTACTTGGTTCCGCTTGGTGTTTCCGCTTTAACAACCTTTAAACATCCCAACATGCACATAATATTCTACAACCAGACACCGAGCCAAGATGTCAAGAGTACATCATATAACATGAATTAATTAGCAGCTCTCCAGAAAACGGTATTGCTGCCCCTTTCATGGCACCCCTTTCAATTTATTAACCAAAGCTTGCTAAGCCTAACTTCAATGTGGTTCTTGGATTGACTACTATTAGGATTGACTACCATTAGGAGTGCCCTCCACAACACGTTCAACGTAGTCTCTATCAATAAATTCTGCGGCGTCACTGTCTGACTCGCCTCATTACAAGATGTCCAATTTACTAAACAGCTACTCTCCGATTTGCTCTATTCGCAATCTGCTTGGTTCACAATCAACTAACCTATTCCAACATCCACAAATACTTTACCTTAGTGTAACACACAAGATCCTAGCTTAGTGTACTATCCACAAACAAACTCTACAAACAACTCCAATACATCACAAGCTCCACCCACTACACCCAATAACAAATGCACAAGCCGTATATCTATCTATACCGTACTTATAGTATATCGCTGATGCTAGCTATGCAACAGTTCAACAGTCAACCAGCGGCCACAGGCTCTACCAGTGACGTAAATTCAGATGCGTTCGCTCATCGCTGGCCCTCGCTCCTGCCAAATCTCAACAACCTCCTTACAACCCGGTGTTCTCCAAGAAGAAGTAGTTACCGTTTGCCTTCTGCTCCTTGTCCATTTGAGAGTCCAATTTATTAATTCTTGGTCTGAACGAGTTTGGATCTCTTCTGAATGTCACGTTCAAGTTCTTCAAGAACTTGTTGCATCCGGTGAGCAAACTCTCAGGCTCGTTGGCGTACGCGTCCTCAGAAGGCTTACCCTCGAACACAATCACCTTGTCGGCAAGATAGGTGGCCATGATGAAATCGTGCTCCACCACAAACGCAGTCTTCTTGGCATGGATGATGAAACGACGGATCACTTTGGAACAGATAATACGCTGCTCGGAATCAAGGTAAGCAGAAGGCTCGTCGATAAGGTAGATGTCAGCAGTCTTACCCAAGGCCAACACAATGGCCACTCTCTGCAACTCACCACCGGACAAATGCTGGACCTCCTGATCGATGATGTTGTCGATCTTCAAAGGCTTGACCACGTCGGTCTGGAACTGCGAGTGCAAGAACGATGCTCTGATTTTCTTGAAGAACAACTGTCTCACGGTCCCGGTGAACTTTGGAGCGATCTTCTGAGGTTTCATGGAGATGTTCAATTTAGGAACAGTGGTACCTTCGTCTGGTGGGATGGCCCCAGCAAGAAGTTTACAGAAAGTGGTCTTACCGGTTCCGTTCTCACCCATCATCACAATGATCTCCGAGTCGGTGAACTCACCGGCGTTGATCTTCAACTTGAAATCGCCCTGGGTCTTGTGCATCTCAGGGTACACAAACCGACGGGAAGCATCGATCTGGAAGTTGTCGGAGGCATCGACCAAACGGAACTGCAACGACTCTGTTCTGAACCGCAAGTTCTCGGCTGGCAAATGTCCGTCCAAGAAAATATTGATACCTTCACGAACACTGGCAGGCAAGGTGACCACCCCGTACACCGAAGGCACTCCGTACAAAATACACACGAAATCAGAAAGATAGTCCAACACCGACAAATCGTGCTCCACCACAATACAGTAGGTGGTGGCAGTCAAAAGCGACCGAATGATCTCGGCAGCCTGCAACCGCTGCTTGACATCCAAGTACGACGAAGGCTCGTCAAACATGTACACCGTCAGGTCTTGCACACAGGTCATGGCAATGGTGAACCGCTGCAACTCTCCTCCGGACAATGCAGCCACGTCTCTCTTCAAAATGTGTCTCAATCCCAAGGTGCTTATGATATACTTGGCCTCGTCCTTAGGCTTCTCCAAACGGGCGTTCAACAACTCCCCGACCTTCTTCATCGGTCCCTTGATGGCTCGCGGAACATTGTCCACATACTGAGGCTTGATTGTCGTCTTGATGTCGTCCTCAAGCACTTTGGTGAAATAGTTCTGCAACTCCGACCCTCTGAAATATTTGAGAATATCCTCCCAGTCAGGTGGATCGTCGTAGCGGCCCAAGTTGGGTTTTTGTTTACCAGCCAAGATCTTCAACGCAGTCGACTTCCCAATACCATTAGTACCCACCAAACCCAACACCTGGCCCGGTCTTGGAGTAGGCAATCTGTGGAGTTTGAACGAATTGGCACTGTACCGATGCGTCACCTCGTTGTCAAGGTTTGTAGGAAGGTTGATGATGGTGATGGCGTCAAACGGACACTTCTTCACACAAATACCACATCCTATACATAAGATCTCTGAGATAAACGATATTTTCGATGCTGGAGTGACTTCAATACACAACTTGCCCGTTTTCACCACCGGGCAGCCCTTCCGGCACTCCTGCCGACACCTCTTGGGCTTGCACTTGTCATCGCTGACAATGGCAATACGCGTGTTCTTCATTTTATCAGACATCTTGCACAGAACTCGTGGTGTCTTGGTTACTGAGTTTGTGGCCGGTGGGTGAAAAAAAAAATTCTCCAAACTCTGACGCCCGGTTGCGTGCCCGGGTGCGCGCACCCCTGGCCGCGAGGGGGTGGACGGGGGGTTATTACGAAATCCTCCACGATCATTGGTGTATATGTTATTAAGTAACTATCTATGAAATAAACCTGTCCCAAATGCAATAAAAACA
Source organism: Saccharomycopsis guyanensis (assembly GCA_030578595.1). Classification (NCBI taxonomy): domain Eukaryota; kingdom Fungi; phylum Ascomycota; class Saccharomycetes; order Ascoideales; family Saccharomycopsidaceae; genus Saccharomycopsis; species Saccharomycopsis guyanensis. Next base: position 1,196,763 of record JAJMSQ010000001.1, read on the forward strand.
AAAAAATAAAAAAAGTAAAAAAACATTCATGTCTTCAACTTCTTAGTGTCGTGATCCCCGTCCACAGACTCCGGGCTGCGTTTCTTGCCATTGATCAAAGTCTCGTCAATTGGAAGATTGAGACTGGACATGAGCAACGGGGTGCTTGGTGCGCTGGGGGTGGCCCGACCCCCGTTCAAGAACTGGTCGACGTCGAAGTCGGATGGTCCTGGGTCTGCTGGGTGTTTGGATGTATCGTTATCGTTAGGAGTAATATATTTGTTCAAGATCTCCACCAAGTTGTTGATTGGCTGCTCCTGTTTGTCGATGGCGGTCTGTAATGCCTCGATGTTCGACGATCGTCTCAGGGCAGTAGGAGGCACGCTGACGAGATCTGCACCTGGCAGAGTGAAGTCTCCAAACCCAATGTTCTTCTCGAAATCAGACGGACTTGGAAGCACAAAGTTGTCGTCGTTGTTCTCCGGGGCTCGTCTGATCTCTCCCTCGATGGAGTTCAGGTTACTGTCAGGTGACGGTTTCAATTCTTGCAAAAGCAGACTTGGAATCTGCACCGACGACGACGGCAGAACTCCACGGTCGCTTGGACCTGGAGAATGAACCAGAGCCGGTGAGTCGTGAGACCCGGGCATAAGCATCAACCGAGGTTTGTTGTTGTTGGATGGAGGACTGATGTTGTCGTAGTTCTGCGACATCATGGAATTGAAATCGTTGGAGCCTTGGTTGTTTTTCTTAGTAGCATCAAACAACGCGTTGATCAAGGCATTGTTGTTGGTGTTGGAACCGTCAAACCCAATCTCTCTTGGATTAAGACCAGAATTGTTCTGGAAAACAGAAGCAATAAACCGTAAGATAGTCGACAACGTCTCATTCTGTTTGTTGTATTTCTCTCTACTCATGAAAATCTCTTGCCAAAGCAAATTGTTGTCCTTACGAACTCTTCTTAAATCCTCAGCAATGAGATTCTGATTACCCTTGATCCGGTTCAACTCATTGACTATCAAGTTGACATCCAACTCGTCACTACCATCGGTCTTGGTCTTCTTGTTCAGCTTGTTTCTCAGAATATTGTCGAGCAAATCTTCCCTGTCCCGCTGGAAGTAAGGGTTCTCGAACTGCCACACCTCGTCGGCACCACTGGCCTGAGTGTTCGGAGTGCTCGGGTTCATGTCTTGAACCTTATGGTACCCGTACATGTTCAACTGACGCACAAAACTCGAGAAGTTCGAGAGCTTGTAGTACCGTGGTAGAATATGTTTCATGAACGAGTCCCGGTTGAGAATCTTGAACGATTTCCCGTCCGGCAACCATTGGATATACTCTGCGTTCTTGTCGTCGTTAAGCATCAACCACAACTTCTGCACAAATGCAGGTCGGGTTTTCTTGGTTAGCAATTGGGGGTCATCGTCTTTCTTGACGCCATTGGTGTCACCGGCACCCTCGTTCTTCTTCAAGAAATCTTCTGATCGAAGCTCCGGGTCCTCAGGATACCCGTCTAATAAATTGTCATATAAAAGATTGTAGTACTGGTTGGCATTCGGCAGAGTCAACTGTAGTAACTCATTGGAACCTGGTTGTCCCTTGTTGGAGCCTGTGGTGTCTCCTAGTATAGGATGAAGGTCATCTGAGTTGTACAACTTGTTATCTATGTTGGACATTGAATCTTAAATTTCAAGCTATCTAGATGTGATTCTGGAGAATTCTCTGTGATGCAGCCCACAGCTTTATAGTATATTGAGAGGAGATTGGTACAGAAGTTCTAGAATTTTCTATGAAGAAAAAGCAAAAGAGACTGAGAGGTTACCCGGCGCATAACCTACAAGAAGTCGGTGCCTTTAGTACGCCCTTGGCCTGGCAACATCTTAGCACTTTTCGCTCCAAACTGGATTGCTCTTTTTGGTTCGTCGACAACCCAATCCAATTTTAAACTCTGTGCAAGTTTTCTGAGTAGCGATTTTTTGACGACGGTGTTCGATTCTGGGTCGACACCCACTTTCAAATTAAGCGGCACCTTGCTGCATGCCCAATCGACAGACTCGTCCGACAAGAACGGGTACCGTAATTCTTTCCCCCATGAAGCCATGACTTTATCGTCTCTGGTCAAGTTACGGAGCCATATCACTGCGATATCATGTGCCAATTCTTTCTGTAGCAACCCGTAAGCTTTCTTTAGTTCTTGAGTCTTGTTGTCTGTGGCTTTAAGTACTGGATTGAACACCCGATCGTGTCTGGAGTAACCGCCAAAGAGCTCGTCAGCTCCAAGTCCACTGAGCAAAACATTGCAATTCGAGTACACTGGAGACGTCTGCAACGTTTCTGGATCGACCTGAAGACCCCAGCCTCTGGACGCAAAGAAGAACGCAATTGCTATCGAGAGATCCATCTCAGTTCTGCATGGCAGCATAAGTCTCAACGTCCGCAGCTTTCCTAGCAAGTATTCCTGGTACGGAACATTGACTTCGATGAAGTTGAAGGTGACGTGGGGGTACGTCTGCGCCAAATGGCGCCAAGACTTGCGGCCAAGTTTACGGTCTGGAGTATCTGCATATGGGGTGTTGGTTCGCAAGTTCTCAAACGATACGTTAAGGAGATCGATCGACACCCCAGATGCTGACTCTTGGGCAGCCAATGCTGCAATGAGGGTGCAGTCTAAGCCACCGGAGAAGAGCACTGCAAACTTTGAGTGGGTTAGGTTTGTATGGTTTGTCTGGAGTGATAGATTTGTGAGGTCGGGGACTGATGTGGTTGTGGTTTCTGACTGAGATGTGGTTGTAGTTTGAGGATCTTCTGACTGAGATGTGGTTGTAGTTCCAGAAACTTCTGACCGGGATGCGGTGGTAGTTTCTTGTGTAAGATCCCTTGGTGGAATATACCCTGGAGTTGGAAACGGATGGATGGTCTCTATTCGTTTCTTGACACTAGAGGTCAAGATATCTTTATACAACGTGACATGATCCAAATCCGACTCAGACTCAAACAGTCCATTGATCTCTGATGGCCTGCACAAATCCACTAGTTCAGTGACTGTTGTGTCAGATCCATTGAAATCTGCAGTGTACACCACATTGGCTCTACAATCTATCCAGTTTGGCTCAGTCGAACAAACAGAACTTATAAGAAAATCACCTGGGGCAGCCTTATAAGCAAGCAGACGTTTTCCAAACCTGTCTCTACCAAAATAAGCCGTCTTGCTAGGTTTATGGTACACAGTATAAGCAAACTCACCAGACAATAGGGCCAC